>BSYR01000013.1:2504285-3130357 GCA_030270665.1 Hibiscus trionum
CAACATACCACGACACGGTTCATCACCTTTTCTTTTCTGTTTTGTTATTATTTCCAGTCAGTGCTAATCAGTCGGTTTTGCAGTCCTATTTTACCAATAGATCCCATTCAAGTAGATTCGTGCCTAGCATGTGAGCGCTCTTAGAGACAATTGTGTTCTCGTGATAAACTAAGAGGCCTATCGGTTGGGAACTGAGCATAGCGGTGCTGAGCACCTCACTAGCCATTACTAGGCCCGAATCTATCCCATCGAACAGACCCCGTCCCATCCAACAATATCTTGGGCTATATAAACCCCAATGCTAAAGGGAAGGGCATGAGACCCAAAACCGGGAAAATCTCCTGAGCTCCCTATCTCCCCACTTCACCACCATTTGTGGCTTTCATCCCAAATTGAAAAGGGTGAACCGCACGTAAACACCCCGAACACCATCGTCCTTGGGTAGTCCAACGTCCCCACATCCCTTATTTGATGCCCTAATTATTTCAGCATCAACAATTGGTGCGGTGAGCGTGGATAACGCCCAACGATCATAATAAGTTGAGAAGCTTAACTCAAGTTTCCCCCACATTTGATCTTTCTGACTGACGAAGTTGGTGTGAGGATCAGCGAAAATGGTGGGAACACCGCTATCATGCTTGAAGACTACCCAAAAAGAAAAGGAAGTAGAAAAAGACTGCGTGATGCTGCCCGCCTAGTTTCTTTGGCTAGTAACATCGAGAAAGAAGCCTTGAACTTCTATAGACGCGAGAAGAAGACACACCTAGTTCCTATCGTCGACATCCTTAGAGAGTGTCAAGGTTAATCTCTAACCAACCATGAAGTGCCTTCACCACCGAAAGTGGCACCATCATCCACATAAAGCACTGTAATTTTAAAAAATAGTGAAAGATATCTGACAACTTCTTTTGATTTTAGTAAGGTATATAAAAACATCTGCATCACCAGAACATCGCCTTCCTTCGAATATTACAACATTCTATGAACAAGCATTGTAAGTCTATTAAATTGTCAAAGGTAGGGGTGAGCGTTCGATCAAGTCGAGTCGAGTCAAAAAATTTGAGTTATTCGAGTTGACGTGTCATATTTTACAACTCAATCTTTATTTGAATTTTTTTCGGTTCAAGTCGAGTCGAGTTTTTGAGTTCCTATATAAATTTAATTGTAATTATTTATCATCTTATAGTACGATTTGATTCTAATTTAAACAACTTTCTTTAATCATATAAGATATGAATATATATTTCTTTATATTTTTTCATATGTGACATATATTTCTTCGTATTTTTTATATCGGTATATATATATGACATATATATATATTAGGAAAAATTGAGGTACTCGACTCAAACTTAAAAATAAATCCACTAATTATTAAAAAATTTTGAGTTATTCGAATTTCCATTTTACAACTCAAACTTTATTTGAAATTTTTCTAATCGAGTTGAGTTTATGAAATTTCGAGCCGATTCAAAACGATTCGAGTCAAAAAAATTGATTTTTTTAGTCGAGTTTTGCTCACCCATAGTCAAAGGTACTTGACACATTTACTTGAGTGTTTCAGGAAGAAGCATTATAATATACGCGCTTCCGAAGCGTTCACCTTCCTCTAAACATGCACCATCCTCCGTAAAGGCACTGTAAGTCCGGACATTAATAAAGACATATGGCTTGTCTATTTGAGTGTTTCAGGAAGGTTCATTGTAGCCTTTGTATCTCTTGAGCAACCATCTTCCTCAGAATATTCACTTATTCTCCACAAAGCGCTGTAAGTTCGAACGCATTAATAAAGACATCTAACATGTCTATTTAAGTGTCTCAGGGAGGAATACTACGTGCCACCTACTTCGAAATCTATAGGCAACGATACCATTCTCCTAAATACTCCCATACTATGAACTTGAATTAGCATTGTTGGAACTCTTCGCAGATGCTCTTCTACAAATGATTTCTCCGCAACAATTCTTCTCCAAATGATTTATTCTACAAAAGTATAAGGTACAATGGCTAGCTCATTGGTATATAAAGCCCCCTAGAGAATTGGTACCTCCCAAACAAGTGCTTAAACTATTGTGGATGCTAACTCTCATCTAGAATACGCATCCACATATGTGACAAAATGTCCACCTCCAAAGAGTAACCCTCTGAGCAATGAGCCTCCAAATTGGCACACCTCTAATACTACTGGCTACCCTACATAAAACCGACCCTCGAACGAATAGGACCTCCACTGAATACATTGAACGATAACGAAATGCCTCTGTCCATTCAATTCCATTAGCATTGTGTTTCTCCAAGGACGTCGAGATGCCTTGTTTCATGCCAATTGGGGTACGTGGATGCTACAACACACAGATACCTCCGATTTCTTCTCCCAATCGCCGTAGACCATTTTGAATTTATGAAGAACGTGGATCCATTCGTTCATTCAATGCCGACGGTATTGCGTTTCTCCTATGACGTTGAGATGCTTATGTTTCATGCCAACTAGGGCATACAGATACTACAAACACACGGTTACCTCCAATGACGAAAAGCCTCCACACTACTTAGTAGTAATGCCCCAAGAGCTAGGAGATGCATCCACTCACTTCGCACTCATTTCTACAATAGTATCGAGATGGCTCCACTCATTAGCACTTGTTCCTCTAAAAGTGTTGAGATGCCTCAGCCCCATTCACGACTGTCACTCCAAGGGTAAGAGATGCCTCCACTCAATTTATGATTGCTTCTCCAAGAGTGTCGAGATGCCTTCACTTAAGTCGCACACATATCTCCAAGAGTACGGAGACGCTCCCACTCAATTTGCACTTGTTCCTCAAGGAATGTTGAGATGCCTCAACCCCACTCACGGCTGTCACTCCAAGGGTATGCGATTCCTCCACACGGAAATTCCTTCACTCAATTTATGTGTTTCTCCAAGAGTGTTGAGATGTCTTCGCGCTCACTTAGGGTTGATTCTCCAAGGGCATGAAATGATTTTCGCAAGACTAAACGTGAGATATTCCCACTCATTTTTTATTGTTTTGGGAAGTTTTCGCTCGACGTACGAATGATTACTCCAAAGCATTGAGATAATTCCTAGAATTTACGTGAGTTTTTCTCACTTCATTTACCAATGTCACTCAAAATTAGTTGTTATGTCTCCTTCAACGCCAAGTCTCAGCTCGTGCCACTTTATAACACTCCTTGGACTAAGGGGATAGATGTTATACCTCCGTTGAAGAGTTTCGGAGCACCCACCACGGTCCTCCGCTACTGTCTCTAAAAGGATACCTTCAGAATCCCCAAAGACAGAATTCACTTTACTTCGAATAATCCCAACACCTACGCTCCTCGAAGGCCACTTCCGCTTACAACGGAGGCATGCACGATCCCATTAAGCAGATCCGTGTCTGGTATGTCAGTGCTCCTAAAGACAGTTGTGCTTTCATTATAAACTAAGAGACCTATCGGTTGGGAACCGAGCCTAGCCCTGCTGAGCACTTCACTAGCCATCACTAGGCTCAAATCCATCCCATCGAACATGTCCCATCCCATCCAAAAATATCCTAGGTTATATATACTCTGATGCTAAAGGGGAGCGGTATGAGACCTAAAATCAGGAAAATCTCTCGAGCTCTCTATCTCCCCACTCTGACCACCTTCTGCGGTCCTCAGCCCAAATAAAAAAGGGTGAACCACACATAAACTCCCCGACGACCCTCGTCCTTGGGTGGTCTGACGTCCCCAACTCCCTTGTTTGATGCCCGAATTATTCCACCATCAACAATATATATTCATTTAGGTTTCTGAAAGTTGTCACGTGACATTGATTAAAAAATACATTAGGTGCCGATTTTGACAAAAAATATACTTTAGGTACATACTTTGATGAAAAAAGACTTTATGTACCTATTTTGACCAAAAAGTATATTTTAGGTACTTAGTTTAACAAAAACATACTTTAGATACCTAAATTTGACATTATTTTTTTGAAAAGTATGTCATAAAATATTTTGAATTATTTACTTTGAATTTGAGTGTTGGTAATTATTTGATGCACGACTAGTGGAAAGATTTTTTCCACAAGCGTGCTTCTAAAGATGTCACATGTCTCTTTTAGGGGTCGTAAACTTTAGCCCCTAAATTTTAAACCCTAAAATATAAACTTTAAACCATAAAATCTATTCTCAAACCTTAAAACCTAACCACAAACAACAAAACCCTAGGACTAAACTCTAAAATTTAGACACTTGTGGAAAACAAATTTTTCACCGCGAGTGCATAGAATATTTTTCCTTTGAGTGTTTGACATTAATATTGAAAAAGTATTTTTAAATAAATAAAATACATATTTCAGACATTATTTTTGAACATATAAAAGAATTGATGTTATAAACAACACTAAATGGATAATTTGCTCAAGAGACTTTGAGCCAACAAACCAAAAGCTATAAATTTGAGTTTTTGAAAAGCATCTTTCAACCTAAGTTTAAAAGCGCGCCTGACTTGAAAATTATATTAAAACACTTTTGGAAAACAACGTAGAACAATACCTAAGTCTTTACCGCTCTTAATTTTTTTTGGTAAATTTATGCAACCCCGTGAAATTTTCCTCTCAAACCTAAATTTTTAGGCTTTTTTGATTCAATGACATCAATGCATTTTCTTCCAAATTTGAATAATGAGAAGGATGAGAAAGAGAGAATAATATACCATGATTTCATGTTGATCAAATGTTAGAGATTATGAATCATACCAAGAAAAGGTCGATGCTTTGGTTTAAGTGTTATCGTTTACGAAGAAAATCAGACTCAAAAGAAAAAATAAGAACATTTCGTATCAATTACATTATAAATGACTGTTGACAGTAATCAACGAAGATGGATAAAGATTTCGTCAAGATAAAAGAAGATTAAAATATTAGGTCAGTTTCATAAATAAAAAAATCCAAAAATGCAACGTTTTAGTATCGTTGTTACACAACTAATTTAGAGTCAAGTTTAGATACTAATTGGAACCTAAAAGTGAAGTTCAAGTTTCTAAATAGATAAAATAATAGGTACCAAATTGAATCTTAAAACCAATTTCAAGTAACCATTTGAAAAAATAGATATTAAATTACACCTTAAAACTAAATTTAATTACAAAAGTCGCCCTATCTACAAAGTGTATGCGTATTGTCAAAGGGTTAAGATTATGTATGAACATATACTACCTTGTAATCACCTTTAGACCATTTAATTTTTTTACACACACACATATATATATTAAGAATATTTATTAATGTGAATGTCCATGTATTTGTTATATTTTATTATTAGGACTTTAATGTCTATTAGGATTGGAATTCTATATGATATCTACTTTTTATGTCTATAAATATAGAGTTTAGAGAAAGGATTATACACACTTCACATTCAGAATATAATACAAATCCATGTCTTTATCTCTCTTATTTTTTTGTTCTAATTATTTTTTATTTAGTATATAACACATTATCGGCACATATCTCTTTGAGTGACGCTTATATTTTAAAAGAAAACATTAATGAGATTGATAAGGCTACACACAAATATGATGGTCGTGGTTCAACATAAGATTAGCAAAATTGATTCAACACATTGTAGACACATTGAGACTTGAAAGCAGGTGGTAATTTCCAAAAAAATGCCAAGGTAATGTTGGCACAAAACTCAAACGAAAAATGTGGTAATACCAAATAGAAAATGTATATGAGCTATGAAGGGACACTCACATGAGAGCCTAAATGGAGTCAGAATGTGGCAAAGCCAAACTTTCTTAAACGATGAATTCCCTCCTCTTATGCTTTAGAAGTTGTTTGTTATGAATGATTGAGGACAAGCAAAAGCTTAAAAGGGGGGGGGGGGGGGGGGTTGATAACTCTCCAAAAAGAGTATCTTTAGCATATTTTTACCTTAGCTTTAGCATTGTACTATGTATTTGCATGCGTTATTGGAGTTTTTTTTCTTATACTTTATGTTTTTCTAGTTTAGAATTGTAATAAGTTGAAATGAGTGTTTTTGGCTGATTTTCTGCCTTATTATGTCCCGAGATTTTCTATTTGATTCTGGTGCTTTTGTGTTGTCAATGTAGGGACATAAAGCTTTCTTCAACTGTTGATTTGCTGTAACACCATCATCCGTTTTAGAAGGAATAGACCTGAGTAACGAATTTCACATTGATCATCGTAGTTATCTTAATTTGAACGACTAAAAACACGGATATTTTAAAATTTTTCATGCTCGTATGTAAATCAACGAGTCTGGATGCACTACTAAATCATATATGTTCAATCAAGAAACATATAAAATTTCAACCCATTCAAACACTTGAACCAACACAATTTAATCACATACCAGCTCCAATCCAAACAATGTCTTAGCTTTGACCAGATCAGCTGAAAATATTTTAGCCATTTCCCAGAGCCCGTTTGAAAAAGTGAGTCACCACCAGGGGTGTAAACGAGCTGAGTCGATTTCGAGTAGTGTTGAGTTCGACTCAATTCGTTAAGAATTTGAGTCGAGTTCGAGCTTAAGTAATTTTTAATAAGTCTGAATAATCTAAGCTCGACTCTGCTCGTTAAGAAATTGAGCCGAGTTCGAGTTTGATTCGAGTTCAATCGAGTCGAGTGTTGATCGGGCTTTGACCGATTCGGATTCGAGTAGCTCGCGATCTGTCTCGTCTCATTTAAAGCCCTATTAGGAAAAAAACTTTGATACACGAGTTTACACAAGCTTGTTAATTTTAAGGTTTAGAGTGTTAGTTTAGGGTTTATAGGTTTATGTTGTTGGGTTTAGATTTTAGGGTTTAGGACTTATGTTTTTAGGATTTATTTTTAGGGTTTTAGGTTTAGGAATTTAGATTTTAAATTTAAAAAATTAGTATATTATATTTTCGAGTAGCTCGCGAGCTTTTCAAGTCGGATATCGAGTAGCTTGACTCGGCTCGTTAAGAACTCGAGCCGAGCTCAAGCTCGTGTCGAGTTCAATCAAGTCGAACGTTGACTAAACTTTCATCGGGTCGAACTTGAGTAGCTCGTGATCTGTCTCGTCTCATTTACAGCCCTAGTCACTGCAGCCATCTTTCGTTAGAATCACTTTACTTATAAAATTAATTAGTATTTTAGTTTAATTACATAAATATAAGTAATAATCAGTATTTTAATATGGTTATAAAATTTATTTTTAATTTTTTCATCGATTTTTTCGGTTAACCTTTTAACTAAGAATTATAACCGTCTAGTTTAACCGTTAATTTTACAGGTACGATTACCGTATCATTTGACCAAATTTTACCGGTACGGTTACCTACCATTTAGTCCGGTAAAAAAGATATATTACATTGGTTCGGTTACGTACCAAATTTTATCGCCATGGAATTGCCTTTTTAAAATAATTAATTTGATTTAATATATTATTTAATATCCAAGTGGATCACAACGGAGAAATATGGATTTTATTTATTTTGAAGGTACCAGGTCAGACTCTTGTTAGTGGATTAACAAGAGTTAACGAATTAATGATCAAAATGTTATAAGTCAATAACGTAAGTGACTAGAACATTACATTTTCAAAATCGATGATCAAATCAAACATCTCGAAAACAACAGAGACCAGTCCGGAAAGTTAATTTACCATTATTTTGTATGAATGGAAAGTTCAGGGAATGAGCGCCGCCGGTCACGAGCAGGACATAGACTGGAGGCTGGTCGTAGCGTTTGGACCCTATTGGTGACAAATCTTTCCGATAATATACATTGGAAAGGTTTAAGGCAAGTTTTTGATAGACATGGTGAGCTTATCGACATGTTTATTCCAAATAAGAGATCACGAGAGGGATTACATTTTGGCTTTGTGCGAATGCATCGAGAATGTGATGCAATCTGTGTGCGAGATAGGCTCAATGGGTTGTGGATTTACGAATCGAAGATTAGGGTGCTTATTGCTACGAAACATTTGGGGAGGATAGAGGAAATTTTGGATTTATGCGTTCAAGGGTATAAATTTGTGGTTAGGGTGGTGGAGGCAAAAATATATTTTCAACCAAACTGTGATTGCACGTGGAGAGATCAGGATGAACAAGAGGACAATTTATGTTCTAAGAGTTGGAGTGAATTTGAGGATGAGGTATCGACTAAGGGGGCGGACAATATGGCTCCGCCTCAACATACATCGACGGATCAAGTACAAGAAGGGGATGGGAATGAGGCGAACTGTGTGGGGGAGAGGGAAAATGATTACATACATGAGGTAGATACAGTACATAATAATCAATTGGTGGTGTGAGGAAGTGTTCCACGAGTTATTGTGCATAGTGAACATTTGTATGTGGGGTAGTGTATGATGCTAGATGAAGAAGTGAGTCAGGTTTTGCGTGTGGAGTTTGGCTAATCGGTGTGGTGACTTAAGCCAATTCGATAATGCACAGTTGGGCACGGGAGGTGTGAGCCAGTTACCTTTGTTACCGGGCTCACCCGTGGCTGGTTTAGATAATATTACAGTAAATGATAATGTGATAATATCAAAAGGAGAGCAGTCAAATTTAGTGCAAACCGTGCAGAAAAAAACTAGAGGGAGGCTGAGGAAGAATTCATCACTGAAGAAATATGTTGATGGAGTTATAAATGGGCCAGTGTGTCACTCGGAAAATGCTTTGCGAGAGGCGAGGGATGTGATTGCCTTTTGGAAATTTATTCGAACGAAAACAATTGGGAACGAGGAGAGTGTTCTTTGCGACATCACGAGGATTATTGAACGCGGGCAATACGACGTTGAGATGAAAGTGTTGTCTTATAATATTCGAGGCCTGGGTTCGATGTCAAAGAGGAAGTCGGTTCAGGTACTTTTATGACAGCAACGTATAGAGATGGTGTTCCTTTTGGAGACAAAATTGGAGGTGGCATGGGATCAATTGGTTAAAAGGGTATGGCCTTCATACTCTTTTCAGTTCGTATGTAGTTCATCAATAGGCAGATCAGGTGGCATTTTAGTGGTCTGGGAGGACACAAAATTCAACTTACAATCATCGATTATTGAACAAAATTATATTGTATTGCGAGGTATATGGGTGGAGGACCAATGGGAGTGTGGGATGGTGGCATTGTACGCGCCATGTGGGGTGGAGGAGCAACAATTGTTGTGGTTCAAGTTATTGGAGATTATTGAGGGATTGGCGATACAGATGTGTATTGGTGGTGATTTTAACGTTGTGAAAAGCTTAAAAGAGCGTAGGGTATGTGTGGGGGATAGGCGAGGCATGGAAGCTTTTAATGATTTCTTAAATGTGTCCGGTTTGGTGGATATGCCAATGACCAGAAATCGATTTACATGGTTTGGACATGGTAACAAGGGCAGCCGGTTAGATAGATTTTTAGTTTCCTCAGCATGGATTGATAAATTTGGTCATTGGGTGCAACATAATTTGCCGCGTGGAGTATCAGATCACTCTCCAATTAGATTAACGGATGGTAAAGTGGATTGGGGACCAAGGCCGTTTAGGTTTCTTAATTGTTGGATGGAACAACGTTGTCATGTGCGCTCGATGGAATTAGAATGGAGAAGATTCTCGGTAATGGATACAGGCGGCGGGCTGATTGCGAAATTGGATAATATGCGAGCTTTTTTGAGAATTTGGAATAAACAACATTTCGGCAGTGTGGATGCGCAGATTGATGCAACTTTGCTGCTCATTGAAAATATGGATACCCAAGGGGTACAAAATGGGGATGTCGAGGGGTTTAATGTTGAGAAGAGAAAGCTTCAAGCTAATTTGTGGAGACTTATGCGACATAAGAAGTCTATTTCGCGAAAGAAGTCGCGTGCGTTGTGGCTCCGTGAGGGGATCGTAATACTAGTTTTTTTTTTCAGCGTGCGACCAAGATTTGGGGTATGCAAAATGTGATTGGGGGATTGCAGATTAGGGGGAGGTGGATTACAAATTCTGGGGCGTGTCAAGCATCATATACGTGAGGAATTCCGTCAGCATTTTGCGCAGCAGGGTGATTCAGGATTAATGGAAACGGAGCTGAATTTCAAACAATTAACGTTAGAAAGTTGCATTAGCATTGAAGGACAGTTTACATTGGATGAGGCTTGGCAGGCGGTGAATTCCTGTGATGGGGCGAAGGCCCTGGGACCGAACGGTTTTAGCTTCGAATTTTACAAGAAGGGCTGGTTGTTTTTCCATGACGATGTATTGGATATGCTGCACAAGTTCTGTACGTCATGTGTGTTGCCGGTAGGATTGAATTCTTCTTTTGTTGTATTGATTCCGAAGAAGAAAAGTCCAATGGTGGTGAGTGACTTCCGGCCTGTTAAAAATCAAACTGATTTTATGGTTCCCCTAAGGCAGCAATGTAGAAAGGTCAAGAACATGACAGAATATTGGGAAGCTTCATGAAGAAAGCATGGTGTAAGAATTCTTGAAGATTCAAGGTGCACACGTGGAAGCTTACCATGAAATATTAATATTTAATTAGTGCCTAGAAAACTCTCTAATGTCGGTTAACACACTATATAAATAGGAGTAATATGTAGTTTGTGAGTGTACTGAAAAGTGAGTGAAAAAAAATTGGTGAGTGTGTGTGCGTGAAGAAACAAAAACAAAGAGTGTGTATCAAACTTGTTGTTGCGTGTAAAATAGTCTATCGCAATTGTAGTGCAAGTATACACGACGCAAGTAGTAAAGTGATACGAAGTATCGGATATCGTCTCCACAGGGACTGGGCTAATAGCGTCACCTTGAATTGCTGCACGAAAGTAAAGAAAATATTTAAGATGTTTGTCACGAGAATAATAAAGTAAACTTAAATAAAAGAGTAGAGAAATCAAGATAGAGAGAATGGACTGGTATTGAATTGCTCAGTAGTGCAGGTATTGCCGAGTCTAGGAAATCCAGTTCTGTCGTCGTCCCTGTCGCTGCAGCACCTGTCGCGGCAGCAGTCCGTTGCTTGTCGCGGCAGCGAACAATCAACTCAGTACTTCAAGTTTGGCAAGAATCCCTGCTGTGCCTTGGCCTATCCCTAGGTTCAAGTCTGTCGATGATCACGTCTTTGATGATACCTCCCGGCGTGAATCGAAGGATGAACACCGATGTTGTTGAATTCTTCTTTAGCCACTTAACCTCGTCCTATCCCTAGGTCCGAGATAGTTCAACTATAAACTAGAGAACTCGCACTTATCCCTTTCATATACTTAACTCTCCCGATGCTAAGTAAATCGATAACCTCACAATGCTCTCCCGATGCTCTTGCAAGATATTAATAACCAGAATAAGAGAACTTGAAGTTTATTTTATTGAACTTGAAAATTTCTAAAACAAAAGCAACCCTTGCAACTACTTTACAAATCAACCCGTGGCCCTAAGGGGAATTTAGAACATGGTGGGAGAAGGAAAACGGCTAGGGTTTGAGAGAAGGCTAGAGAATGGTGAATATCCTCCCTAAGTCGAAATACATGCCCTTATATAGGCTTTGGGTCCAAGTTTTATAATTTAGCAAGGATTACAACTTTAAATTAAAGTACAACTCTAATAAAGACTAAATCTTTAGAGAATCTATCATTAAGTCGTCCTCCTTCTTTCTTGGGATTTTCTCTCCTTGAACTTTGGGCTTGGTATATCTTCTGATCCAGGGCTTGGAAAAATATAGTAGTTTCACACGACAGACGGGCTGAATTTTCTCTATCTGTCGAGGTCCACTTTGCTTCTTCTCCACAAAACTGCTGTCGTCCTCTGCTGTCACGGCGGAAACCATGGCAGCATCATCCTTCTTGACTGCTTGTCCAGTTCCAGCTCTTCTGCTTCACTGCCCAGCGCCTGTCTTTTCCGTCTGCTACAGCAGCAACCTGCAAAAGCAGCCAATTTAAGTAGAAACTGTGCCTTTTAATATATATGCGATGTTTAACTGTAAACTGACCTAAATGCAATGAATAATGCTTGAATGCAGCATAAATATGGGTTAAATAGGGGGTAAATAATAGAACTTTTACACACTCAACACACCCCCAAACTCAAGTTTTTGCTTGCCCTCAAGCAATTTAGACCTAAAAAAAGAAAAACAATGTTTTCGTTTGGCTTAAAACAATGAACTTTTCCTTGCCTACCATTTGTATTCCACCATGAGTAGCACCTTGTTGGATATTTCTGGACTTACTCGGAACCATGCTATAATTCTTGTGGAGTGTGTGCGGCTTTTGTGAACACTTATGCCTCTAGACTACCTTAGTATACCAGGATAGTTATAACTACAACTTGAGGTTTATGCCAATTCAATTCTTTTCTGGAGGCAATTCTTAGGCTCCTTTAGTTTTTGACTCTTTATTTAACTGCATCTTTTCTGGAGGCAATTCTTGGGCTCCTTTAGTTTTTTCTAATATTAGCTCAAAAAGAAATCTCCTAAAATAAGTGCATGGCAGTTTTGCAAGCTATTGAGTCTGAATATTTTTTCTTTCTTTCTTTCTTATCTTCCTAGAGCCAGTGATAGGCACCTCTAGGGACAGTTTCAAGTGGGTAATCATTCCTATTCCAGTGTACTAAAGAAATCTAGAAAACCTAATAGTCACAAAGAGTGTTTTACAGGGTAGAATCATAGCAGGGCTCTAAACAAATCCTAAAAATTTCCTAAAGGCACTGTCACGACAGCATATGTCGTGGCAGGTAAGTGAAGTTCAAAGACTTAAGCCAAACTGTTATTTTTATATTTTTGTTTTGTTGTTGTTTTTTTACAAAAATAAACAAAGCAAAAGACGTAACTTTTAAAACTAAATTAGACTCCATTAATGGAGGGATGCCACCCCCAAACTCGAGGGTTGCATTGCCCTCAATGCAAATGAAAAAATGCAATAAAGACAGTACATCCCAAAATACATAGCAGGCAACAATAATAAGATAGGAAACTTAAATTTTATGTGCTGTCTTCGCTGCTGCTGCTGAGTTTGATCTGGCGGCGGGCACGAGCTTTTGGAGCTGGCTGGGAAATGGGGGAGGCAGATATGTTCTTTGTTTTGGCCTCCCTCGGTGGTTGGATTCTGGTCGGGGAGATATGAGGGGGTTGCTCCACAACCTGAACGTCAGAACTGCCGCTGCTTTCCTCACCGCTGCTGCTGTTGCTGCTGCCGCTACCGCTGGCTTGTGGCAGATTACCTTTGTCTGCCATTTGCTTCTGCCTTTTAACCGGTGAAAACTTCTTCGAGAGATTCCTCTCGATGGAGGGTTCATTGTCGCTGGCGGCCCAAACGGAGGAGGACGAGAGACCGGCAATGAAAGCGTCAAGTTCTTCCATTGTCATTTTTCTCTTTGTCCCACGGGCAGAAGTCTCTGCTGCAGGGTTGCTACCAGCAGCTGTCGTGACAGGTGTTGGTGTAGATGCTGTAGGAGGTGTTTGTGGTGTGGTAGAAGGTGTGGGAGTGTGGGCAGGTGTAGTGACAGTAAAGTAATGTGCGGGGAAGGTGGGGAAGACAGCATCAGGGAAATTTAAAGAGTGATGGATAAAATTTACCGTAGAAGCAGTAAAATCCCTGATGAAAGTCATCAGACCGAGCTGCCGTTCTTCCATCTTCTGAATGGCAGCTAAAATCTGGGAGGAAGAGGCTGTCGGGGCGGCTGCTGCGGCAACCGGTTCGGTCTCTGGCTGCTCTATCGTGTCTGCTGTTGCGGCAGCTGATCAAATGACGATAGAGGGGTGGCAGCGGTCAGCTCCATGAGGCTTAGTACGTTCTTTTCTTGTCCAACCTTTCCCTTGGACTCGATGGTCAGTGGTCACTTCTGTTACGCCATGGCCACGACAGAGCGATGTGATGAGGTACGGCAAGTAAAGCGGACCCGTCGATCTGTGTGCGCACTCCAAGATACTTTCACGGATGTAGCTGCCCACGTTAATGGGCCTCTCATGTAGTATGGAGTGAATTAGGGCTAACCTTGGCTGATCTACGGTTGTATTGTGCGATGTTGGCATGATGCGCTGTAACGCCCCGGTTTTGGGCTCAGAAGTTTTGGGCGTTGACCGGTTCGGTCAAAATGCTGATAGAATATATAAAGGTGAAATTAGGAAAGCCTAGTTCGGGTTGCATTAAAAATATGGAAAAATGTTCTAAAATCATCTTTTAATATATAAAAGTGAACTGTGAAATCAATTTTGGAAAATGAGGTTCGGAAGGGTGACATTTTGGCTAGTGACAAAAATGTAATTTTTGAAAGTTTTGTGACTGTTTTAGAAAGGGTTGAAACTTTGAATCTTTAAGGAGCTATTATTCCAAAAGTAGTTTCTCCAGATTTTTCTAAGATATTTTAAGCTATATTCTGATTTTAAAACATATCAAAAGAGGAGGGAAAGCCATTTTGATAACTAACTTCCTATTTTCTTTTCTCTCATTTTCTCTCAACCCAAACACTTTCTTTCCAGAGAATTGTTTCTGATTTTTTCACCTAAATCTCTCCTTTCAACTCTCTTTTGATTCCTAATCATCATATCTACAAAACCTCATCATTTGCTACTTGATTCATCAAGGTTTTTGATTCCAAAAAGGGAGAAACTCAAGTTTGGAGGTAAGAACGTCCTTCTCCTCTAAACTCTCAGTTCTTTACTGAAATTCCTAAGTTCTCAATCCTTGATTTGTGATTTGTTAAAGGCTTTTCAATTGAAATCTTGATTTTGGCTTAAAATGCAAGATTTGCTTGATTTTGGTGAAATTTTCGTGTGATCTGTTTGGGCAGTGTTTTGAAGTGTCAAATTGATGTTAAATGAATACTAAATTGATTAGAAGTTGAGGTTTAATTAATGCAATCCCGGATATGTTGAATTTCCTAAGTTTTGCTTGAGTTTTTGGTTGTTTTTGGAGTGATCTTGGTGATCTGTTATACCTGGAGGTATAAGGACGTGTTTGTGATCATTTTGGATGTTAATTGATGTTAAAAAATGGTTAGAAGTGATGGATCTTGGCTGGGTTAAGTTTTGGAAGTGTTTGGTGGTGATTTCGGTTGTGTTTGGTAGCCGAAATGTTGGATTTGTGATGAGCAGCGAGTTTAGTTGTGTTGCTGGTGTTTTTAGTGCATTATGATGCATTAATCCTCTGATGTTATGTGCTTGAAACAGGGGAGGAAGATCCGTGAGCATTAGAGGTGGTGTGGAAGGTTTCGGATGCTTGGAAGGCTTGTTGGCTAGCCTTGTTTTGTGTATCGGTGAGTGAAGTTGGGTTTTCAGCTTTTAAACCAAGGTTTGGAGGTTTTGGGAGCTTAGTTTAAGTCTAAACAACTTTGCTAAGCTCAAGAGTAAGTATATGGATTTTCGCTCTTGGTTTGTTTTGTGAATTGGCTTTAAAAGCAATTGTGTTTGGTGGTTGCAATGCATGTGATTTGCATGGTTTATATTCTGTTTTGAAAGCATATTTTAAGCATGGTTTAATGCTGGTTTTGAAAGCCATATGTGAAGGATGCTCAAGGTAAGAGATCCTTAGTTTTATACATTGAAAATGTGGTTTTGATGCATGGTGTTGCATGTTGTTCAATGGCTTTGTGTAATGCTTTAAAACAGTGGATTAATGATGGTAAATGATGATTTTTGCATTATGATTATGCATGTGAATCATTGGACTAATGTGGTAAGTTGGTTATATTGGCAAGTGATGTAAATGGTTCTTGGTTTCTTTGATCGGATATAGTTAGCCGGCTATAGGATTGGGTGCACCGTGAATAAAGTCGCCTTGGAGGTGGAGTGGTTAAGAGTGAACCGGTAAACTCCCTTCAAGTATCCTAACGAGATGGTTAAGGTCATAATGGAGGTTGAATGCCCATTCGAGGACCTTGGTTAAGCAAAGGTTATATGGTGGTTGAAAGTCCATATATGAGAACCTTGTGCTTGTTAAGATCACAATGGTGGTGTAAAGTCCATGTGTGGATCTTATGTTGGGTGTCCCGGATCTCGTTAGTGATGTTATACAACTACCAATCGGTGATGCTAAGGTTGTATGGTGTTTAAAAGTCCATACATGGGAACCTTGTGCATGTTAAGGTTATATGGTGTTTAAAAGTCCATATATGGGAACCTTGTGTAAGCTAAGGTTGTATGGTGTTTAAAAGTCCATACATGGGAACCTTAGGAAAGTTAAGGTTGTATGGTGTTTGAAAGTCCATACATGGGAACCTTGGGAATGTTGAGGTCAAATGGGGTTTAAAAGTCCATTTGGGGACCTTGGATTGGTAGTGTGTATGAAGCGTGGGGACAACGCTTGTGATCCGCGTATCCGATTGGATGTTGAGTTGAAAAGTGGATGTGGTTGATCACTTGGGAGCCAATGTAATGTTCTTGATTATGATTAAGCATGAGATGCTTGAAAAGATGCATGGTTGCATGAAAAGTGTTTAATGCTTGTGAATGCATGTTTACTTGTTAAGTTGAACAAGTGTTGATTATCATTTGGTAAATGATGCATGTGTGCATGAAATCTCTTTAATGCATTGGAATCTTGTTAAGACTTGTTTAAAAGGCATGTGATGATGATGTTGTGGCTCATAAGTTGCCTATGTTAATGCATGTGTTGGATTGATTGAGTAAATGGTTTTAAAGGGTTTCTTGCTTGGAATGATTTTCAAGTATAAGAAAGGTATGTTATGAAATGAAAGTGTATTCCAAAGTATGAATTTAACTTTGCATATGGTGTTTATGCATGGAATGGTTAAATGGATGATTTCGCAAATTATGCTTTGAAAAGGTTTCTTAGCTTGCTAAGCTAAGGGTTGGTTTTCATGTTTGAGCAATGCATGGTTTAAGCATGTTGTTGAAAAGGGGTTTTCAAACTTTGCTTGGTAAACAAATCGAGTTGCTTTTCAAAGAGGTTTTATGACTCGCTGCATTGATGGTGTTTTGGTTTTGAGCATTCCTCACTAAGCATTATGTGCTTACGCTCCTTTTTGTCCATCAATGCAGATTCTTGAAGTTTGGACAGCGAGAAGCAAGGGATTCAAGGAGGACTCCATTTGAGATGTATGTCTCGGTGAATAGCTATAGTTAATAAAGGCAATGGGGTAGAATCTCTTGGGTTGATGTTTATGTGTTCGTATATGTTCGGACAAGGATGGTTATATGTTGTTGTTAATGATTGTTGGATCATGTTTTGGCTTATATGAGATGGAATTGGAGATTTTGTGTTTAAATGGTTGGTTGTGTAGGAAGCATGCCTATAGAATTGGGGCTTTGCGTATATGATGATAATATGTCGAATTGTTGATGCAAATATGTCTCTTATATGTTGAATTGCATGATGGTAAAGTTTGGTGGCTTTTGGAGTATGTTCGGATGGTCAATTGCGTGTTTAAGCATGTCTTTTTCTGCATTATGTGCAGGGTGTTTCGGAACAGGGACTACCGTTTCGGAACGGATGCCCTGAATCAGCCCAGGCGTCCGAAACGGTAGACACCGTTTCGAAACGGAGAGCATTCTGCCAGCCACCTGTTTCGGTACGCGTTGCGGAACGGCCCCGCGTTTCGAAACAGGCTCTTCCTGTTTCGGAACACGTGACCGTTGGGGGCTGACAGTGGCAGTTAAATGTTTTGGAATGTTTGCATTTTGGTCCTGAAACTTGTTTGTGCAATTGTATGAGTTTGGGATGTCCGTTTAAGCTGAAATTTGGCAGAGAAGCATGAAACTTGATTAATTTTAAGTTGGTAACTTAAAATCTTGTTAAGTCCTTAAAGTTTTCAGAAATTATAGTTTGATCCCTAAAGTTGTTAATTGTTCAATTGGGTCCCTGTTTGATCTCTGATGGTTGTGATCTTTGAGCATGATGGTTGTGTGATCACATCTAGGGTTAATGAGCATCTAGACAAGTTTTAAAGAAAAAAAAGGGTCGTTAATCAAGGTTGACTTTCGGGTTGACTTTGGTTTTCCCCGTGTAATCTTCTTAATTCGGGCCGACCGTCTAGGCCGGGTTAAGGGGGTTACATTTGGTGGTATCAGAGCTGAGTTGTGAATGCTTGGGGAAAACGGTAAATTGTTGTGATGTGTGTTGATGTTTACCTTGTTGTGTGGATGAAAGTTGGTTGAATGTTGGTTGAAACACGTGTTTCTGAGTAAGTTGTTGATATTTGCAAGCATGCTTTGTGTTTAAGAATCTTGGTCTAGCTTACGTGGATACATGCTGATGTTGTGAGTTGGTTTAATGCATGATGAAAGTGAAATGTGTATGTTATGTGGATAGTATGCTGTTGCAAGTGGATGCTGTTTGATGGAAGCATGATCGAAGTATGTTGTTTGATATGCTTGATGTTGTGATATCCATGTTCGTGTTGACTGTTATGTCATGTAATAGAGGGGGAATTCGGGATACCCATTGCCTTATTATTATAGCTATTGTGTTATTTTGGAGTTGGAGTTTGAATCCTTGCTTAAAGCTGGTCTAACTGGTTTGTTTGTTTTGTTGTGATTGTTTGTTGTTGTTAGTAGTATGGCGAAGTCGTTGATAGAATGACAGTTGGGTGAGATGGTTGCTGCCTTAGGGCAGGTTGTTAAGGCTTGGAATTCACCCTTCTGTAGAGGTGTTTCGTCTCAGTCTTTTGTGCCTGGAGTTGAGGTGGTAAGGCAGGAGGAAGAAGCTGGTTCTGTGATGAAGAGTTCATCACCTGTTGCTCAAGAGGTGTTGGGAACATTTCAGGCTGTAGCAAGGGTAAAGTCAGTGGATGAGCTGGCTGTAGGATGTGTGGGTTTGCCGAGACAGCGTTTGTTGGATTTGGGTGCTGTGGAGTATCATGGTTCTTCACCTGAGACATTTGAGGCTTGGTTGGCCAGTGTGATTCTGATTCTGGATCAAGAAGGTTGTGATTATGCTTGTAAGCTGGGAAGTGTTGTCTCTTTGATGTTGGAGGATGCATGTGTCTGGTGGACATCTGTGGCGGTGGCGTCACATATCCATGATATTGACTGGGATTTCTTTGTATCTGCCTTTTATGAAAGGTATCTTGGAGAGAAGTTTCCAAGGGTTAAGCAATGTGAAGGTAGTGCTGTTGTGGAACAAGTGTTGCTTGAGCAAGGAGTGGAAGCTCAGCCACCGGTATGTGACTGTTGTGAAAGGCGCCATGTTGGAGGTTGTTGGGGCGCGGGTGCTTGCTGGAACTGTGGTTCTAAAGTGCATGTTAAGCGCGATTGTCCTCTTGGGGTGAAGTCAGCTTTGGTGTTAGCCAAAGGGTCTCTGAAAGGTCGTGGGCACGGCCGAAGCAAGGTTCAGAGGTGGCAGAAAGAGCAGAAAGTTGTGAAGAGTTTGGGAAATGAGAAGTGCTGGAAATGTGGGTCTGCTGGACATATGAGACGTGATTGTTTGATGTTGGCTCGGAATAGCCAGGGTTCTTTACCGCAGGGAGATGGTGATGACCTTAAAGTGTTAGCTGGTGCTGCAGCGGTGTGGCAGGAAGATGATGGTTCCGCGAGGAAGGGAGCTCGTCTGATGAAGCTTCAGGGTGGTGATGTGTTTTCAGGTAATTTTGTTAAGTAATCTTTGCTCTAGTTATCTTAGTTGGGTTTCTGTTGGTTTTCCTTGTGTGGTAAGTTTAGTCTTTTTGCCAGCATGTTGAGGTAATAGTTGTAGTTTTGGAAACATCTTTGGTGTGAAGAAGGTTTTAGTGAGTTTTGTGGTTAATGGTTGTTGGTATGATGGTATGATGGAGTTATATAAGTTAGAAGTGAGGAAGGAGATTGTTCTTAGACGGATTTTGAGGATGTTATTGGAGGGTGTGAACTGGCATTCATGCACAGTTAAAATCATTGTTATATGCTATATTATATATGTGCTGGTCCATGCATACATGTGGCATGACATTAGAGGTTTTGCATACATGTACATCAGGCATTGATAAGGCATGTTGGTGATCATGCATACGATGTTCACACTCGCTAATAACTAATCGAATCTGTTAGTATGGTGGTTGGGTTAGGTTGGATGATGGGTTCATTAGAGGTTGTTTTGGTGTTGGGTGAGAGTTAGAAGTAATGGAGTATATTAAGCTAGTTGCTAGTAATAGTGAGTGTGGTATAGCCTGTTGGTAGAAGGATAGTGTTTGATGCTTAAAGAGTTTAGTGGTTTGGTGGTGAGGAGTACCGGTTGAGGTTAGAATCGGTCAAGTGGTTTGAATAGCTAAGTGGAAGGGGTAGTTCCTTGGTGCTAAGTGATGTTGCAGTTTAGTGGTTGTGTTTCCAAGTGCTGAGGTAGCTTAGCATTTAAGTTGTTGTGGAAGGGTTGGTTCGTAAGTGTTGGTTCTTAGCAACCTTTTGAGGAGTTGAGGAGTTGTTATGTATGTTAGGATAAGCGATGTTCTGGTAAGGCAAGTATTGTGGTCAAAGCTTGCGGTGGTTAGGCAATGAAAGGTCAAAGGCCATTGTTGGTTGGTTGGGTTCTTGTGAGTAGTGGTTGGCTGGTTGTGGGTATGGGAATTTCTTTTGTTATCAGCTGGTGGTGTGTGATACGGTTGGCGGAGTTGAGTTGGGGTTGTGATGTAAATTTTGGATGGTGGGTGAGTAGTCCTGGTGAGTCGTTATGGTAATGTTAGTGGCAGATGTGAAGGATTATCAGCATTCGTTGAGGAGTTTGGGTAAACGGTTGTTGCTTAAGGATTTTTGCTTGTTGGGAAATCCTTGGAAGAGGTTTGGGAGTTTGCAAGAGTTTTAGAAGCAGAGAAGTTTGTAAAGTGGCTGAATTGGATTGGTTAGTGTCGCTGTGTAAACAAGTCTTGGGAGTTGTGTGTTACGGTGATGTGTGCTGTAAAAGTTGAAGTTCTTCAGGTTGATGTTGGGGCTGTGTACAGTCCAGATATGTGAAAGGTTAAGTTATGGCTATTTTTGTGTGTTCTGGATTTTATGAACAGTATATGGTGGTGTTGAGTTGGTGGAGTTTTTGTGTGGAATGTGTTCAGTGGTGGTTGGGGCTTTTGTGTTGCCGTGTGTGTTGCTTTGGGAAGGTTGTGGTTCTCTTTTCGCCAGTTGAAATTTCGAGGACGAAATTTCCTAAGGGGGGAAGAGTTGTAACGCCCCGGTTTTGGGCTCAGAAGTTTTGGGCGTTGACCGGTTCGGTCAAAGTGCTGATCGAATATATAAAGGTGAAATTAGGAAAGCCTAGTTCGGGTTGCATTAAAAATATGGAAAAATGTTCTAAAATCATCTTTTAATATATAAAAGTGAACTGTGAAATCAATTTTGGAAAATGAGGTTCGGAAGGGTGACATTTTGGCTAGTGACAAAAATGTAATTTTTGAAAGTTTTGTGACTGTTTTAGAAAGGGTTGAAACTTTGAATCTTTAAGGAGCTATTATTCCAAAAGTAGTTTCTCCAGATTTTTCTAAGATATTTTAAGCTATATTCTGATTTTAAAACATATCAAAAGAGGAGGGAAAGCCATTTTGATAACTAACTTCCTATTTTTTTTTCTCTCATTTTCTCTCAACCCAAACACTTTCTTTCCAGAGAATTGTTTCTGATTTTTTCACCTAAATCTCTCCTTTCAACTCTCTTTTGATTCCTAATCATCATATCTACAAAACCTCATCATTTGCTACTTGATTCATCAAGGTTTTTGATTCCAAAAAGGGAGAAACTCAAGTTTGGAGGTAAGAACGTCCTTCTCCTCTAAACTCTCAGTTCTTTACTGAAATTCCTAAGTTCTCAATCCTTGATTTGTGATTTGTTAAAGGCTTTTCAATTGAAATCTTGATTTTGGCTTAAAATGCAAGATTTGCTTGATTTTGGTGAAATTTTCGTGTGATCTGTTTGGGCAGTGTTTTGAAGTGTCAAATTGATGTTAAATGAATTCTAAATTGATTAGAAGTTGAGGTTTAATTAATGCAATCCCGGATATGTTGAATTTCCTAAGTTTTGCTTGAGTTTTTGGTTGTTTTTGGAGTGATCTTGGTGATCTGTTATACCTGGAGGTATAAGGACGTGTTTGTGATCATTTTGGATGTTAATTGATGTTAAAAAATGGTTAGAAGTGATGGATCTTGGCTGGGTTAAGTTTTGGAAGTGTTTGGTGGTGATTTCGGTTGTGTTTGGTAGCCGAAATGTTGGATTTGTGATGAGCAGCGAGTTTAGTTGTGTTGCTGGTGTTTTTAGTTCATTATGATGCATTAATCCTCTGATGTTATGTGCTTGAAACAGGGGAGGAAGATCCGTGAGCATTAGAGGTGGTGTGGAAGGTTTCAGATGCTTGGAAGGCTTGTTGGCTAGCCTTGTTTTGTGTATCGGTGAGTGAAGTTGGGTTTTCAGCTTTTAAACCAAGGTTTGGAGGTTTTGGGAGCTTAGTTTAAGTCTAAACAACTTTGCTAAGCTCAAGAGTAAGTATATGGATTTTCGTTCTTGGTTTGTGTTGTGAATTGGCTTTAAAAGCAATTGTGTTTGGTGGTTGCAATGCATGTGATTTGCATGGTTTATATTCTGTTTTGAAAGCATATTTTAAGCATGGTTTAATGCTGGTTTTGAAAGCCATATGTGAAGGATGCTCAAGGTAAGAGATCCTTAGTTTTATACATTGAAAATGTGGTTTTGATGCATGGTGTTGCATGTTGTTCAATGGCTTTGTGTAATGCTTTAAAACAGTGGATTAATGATGGTAAATGATGATTTTTGCATTATGATTATGCATGTGAATCATTGGACTAATGTGGTAAGTTGGTTATATTGGCAAGTGATGTAAATGGTTCTTGGTTTCTTTGATCGGATATAGTTAGCCGGCTATAGGATTGGGTGCACCGTGAATAAAGTCGCCTTGGAGGTGGAGTGGTTAAGAGTGAACCGGTAAACTTCCTTCAAGTATTCTAACGAGATGGTTAAGGTCATAATGGAGGTTGAATGCCCATTCGAGGACCTTGGTTAAGCAAAGGTTATATGGTGGTTGAAAGTCCATATATGAGAACCTTGTGCTTGTTAAGATCACAATGGTGGTGTAAAGTCCATGTGTGAATCTTGTGTTGGGTGTCCAGGATCTCGTTAGTGATGTTATACAACTACCAATCGGTGATGCTAAGGTTGTATGGTGTTTAAAAGTCCATACATGGGAACCTTGTGCATGTTAAGGTTATATGGTGTTTAAAAGTCCATATATGGGAACCTTGTGTAAGCTAAGGTTGTATGGTGTTTAAAAGTCCATACATGGGAACCTTAGGAAAGTTAAGGTTGTATGGTGTTTGAAAGTCCATACATGGGAACCTTGGGTATGTTGAGGTCAAATGGTGTTTAAAAGTCCATTTGGGGACCTTGGATTGGTAGTGTGTATGAAGCGTGGGGACAACGCTTGTGATCCGCGTATCCGTTTGGATGTTGAGTTGAAAAGTGGATGTGGTTGATCACTTGGGAGCCAATGTAATGTTCTTGATTATGATTAAGCATGAGATGCTTGAAAAGATGCATGGTTGCATGAAAAGTGTTTAATGCTTGTGAATGCATGTTTACTTGTTAAGTTGAACAAGTGTTGATTATCATTTGGTAAATGATGCATGTGTGCATGAAATCTCTTTAATGCATTGGAGTCTTGTTAAGACTTGTTTAAAAGGCATGTGATGATGATGTTGTGGCTCATAAGTTGCCTATGTTAATGCATGTGTTGGATTGATTGAGTAAATGGTTTTAAAGGGTTTCTTGCTTGGAATGATTTTCAAGTATAAGAAAGGTATGTTATGAAATGAAAGTGTATTCCAAAGTATGAATTTAACTTTGCATATGGTGTTTATGCATGGAATGGTTAAATGGATGATTTCGCAAATTATGCTTTGAAAAGGTTTCTTAGCTTGCTAAGCTAAGGGTTGGTTTTCATGTTTGAGCAATGCATGGTTTAAGCATGTTGTTGAAAAGGGGTTTTCAAACTTTGCTTGGTAAACAAATCGAGTTGCTTTTCAAAGAGGTTTTATGACTTGCTGCATTGATGGTGTTTTGGTTTTGAGCATTCCTCACTAAGCATTATGTGCTTACGCTCCTTTTTGTCCATCAATGCAGATTCTTGAAGTTTGGACAGCGAGAAGCAAGGGATTCAAGGAGGACTCCATTTGAGATGTATGTCTCGGTGAATAGCTATAGTTAATAAAGGCAATGGGTAGAATCTCTTGGGTTGATGTTTATGTGTTCGTATATGTTCGGACAAGGATGGTTATATGTTGTTGTTAATGATTGTTGGGTCATGTTTTGGCTTATATGAGATGGAATTGGAGATTTTGTGTTTAAATGGTTGGTTGTGTAGGAAGCATGCCTATAGAATTGGGGCTTTGCGTATATGATGATAATATGTCGAATTGTTGATGCAAATATGTCTCTTATATGTTGAATTGCATGATGGTAAAGTTTGGTGGCTTTTGGAGTATGTTCGGATGGTCAATTGCGTGTTTAAGCATGTCTTTTTCTGCATTATGTGCAGGGCGTTTCGGAACAGGGACTACCGTTTCGGAACGGATGCCCTGAATCAGCCCAGGCGTCCGAAACGGTAGACACCGTTTCGTAACGGAGAGCATTCTGCCAGCCACCTGTTTCGGTACGCGTTGCGGAACGGCCCCGCGTTTCGAAACGGGCTCTTCCTGTTTCGGAACACGTGACCGTTGGGGGCTGACAGTGGCAGTTAAATGTTTTGGAATGTTTGCATTTTGGTCCTGAAACTTGTTTGTGCAATTGTATGAGTTTGGGATGTCCGTTTAAGCTGAAATTTGGCAGAGAAGCATGAAACTTGATTAATTTTAAGTTGGTAACTTAAAATCTGGTTAAGTCCTTAAAGTTTTCAGAAATTACAGTTTGGTCCCTAAAGTTGTTAATTGTTCAATTGGGTCCCTGTTTGATCTCTGATGGTTGTGATCTTTGAGCATGATGGTTGTGTGATCACATCTAGGGTTAATGAGCATCTAGACAAGTTTTAAAGAAAAAAAAGGGTCGTTAATCAAGGTTGACTTTCGGGTTGACTTTGGTTTTCCCCGTGTAATCTTCTTAATTCGGGCCGACCGTCTAGGCCGGGTTAAGGGGGTTACATGCGCTTTTTGATAAAAGCGTTCCATAGTTTTGCCTCCGGCAGTAGTTGAGTCCTTTTTACCGTCCGTGGATTCTTGCGGCTGGTGTTCCATTGAGTTCCTTCTTCTGTCAGCTCTGCCATGACATCATCATAGACAGCAGGGTCTAATGTGTTTAGGAACTGTTGGTGAGCGTCATCGTTGTTGCCGACATAGAATCCATACAGTGTGTTGATGTACTCAGCTTCGAACGACACTTTCTTTCCTCGTACGATCACTGCTGTTGCCGTCCTGCTGTTAATGGCAGCATAGAATTCGCGCACCAATGAGACGTTCATCTCCTCAGGCTGTTCGGCAAAGAGCTGCCAATGTAAAGCTCAGATTTTTCGGACTATGAACGGCTGTAGACCCAGACCTTCCTCCTCTGTCGTGTAAATGAATCCCTTTTCTTCCCACATGTCTCTGATCTGAAATGAACGTGGGGTGGTTGCTGTTGGTGTGGAACTGGAAGCAGCGTTCCTACGGGTATTCCTGGAAGACATTGTTGCAAGGGTTGTGGAAATAAAAATGAAAGCAAGTAAAAATCTAAAGAGAGAGCAAGTAAGAAAAGTAGAAGTGAGTGAAGATGAAAAATGAAACGGGGTTATATAGAGAAGGATTTACTGCCCGTTGAAGCTGTAACGGCAGGCGCGAATAACGGGGCCAGCTGTTATGCGGTAGCGTGTCTGACGCGTCTGTCATGCGTTTCCGTGTCTGCTGCGCGTCTGTGACGTGTTTTCGTGTCTGTCGTGACAACATGTTTGACAGCCTGTATCTTCCGCGTCTGTCGTGGCAGCTGTAACGACAGGCTTCAACTTTTGGGCTTTGTTGGGCTGGTGGATGGATGGTGGGCTGAGTTCACTTCTCCTGTTCTTCTTGACTCCTTTATTTCCTAAAAACAGAAAATAAAAAAAACATTATTCAAATAAAATAAATCTTATTTCCTAACTCTTATTTCCTAATAAATATTAAGTAATAATAAAAATAAAAATAAAAAATAATTAGGTTAAATTAGGGATGCCAGGTGGGGCATCTCCTAAGGTAACCACTGCCTGCATTCCTGGGGCTTCAGTCCCCTGATAATGCTTAAGGCGCTGTCCGTTGACTTTGAATTGGTGCCCGTCTTTTAATGATTGGATTGTTATGGCACCATGGGGAAAAACCTGTACGACTTGGAATGGGCCAGACCATATAGACTTCAGTTTCCCTGGGAAAAGTTTCAGTCTAGAATTGAACAACAATACAAGCTGCCCTGGGTAGAACTGTCGTGGTAGCAGCTTCTTGTCATGCCACTTCTTAGTTTTATCCTTGTAGATTCTTGCATTGTCATAGGCCATTGTCCGGATTTCTTCAATTTCGTTCAGATCTAACAGCCTTTTCTGCCCTGCCCTTTCCAAGTCCATATTCACTGCCTTGATCGCCCAGTATGCTCTGTGCTCTATCTCAACAGGTAGATGACATGTTTTCCCATAAATCAATCGGTACGGAGATATTCCCAATGGAGTTTTAAAAGCTGTCCTATAAGCCCATAATGCATCATTGAGGAGTAAAGACCAATCCTTTCTAGTTGGCTTAACCATCTTCTCAAGAATGTTCTTAACTTCCCTATTAGATATTTCAGCTTGTCCATTAGTCTGTGGGTGATATACTGTCGCTATCCGATGCTTAACACTATACTTTTTCAAGGCGGCAGCGATAACCCTGTTGTCGAAATGTCTCCCTTCATCACTGATGATCGCCTTAGGGATGCCAAACCTAGAAAAGATATTTTTGTGTAGAAACCTTTGGACTGTCTTGGCATCATTCTTTTGAGTGGCGATATCTTCAACCCACTTAGAGACATAATCCACTGCCATGAGGATGTATAGATTCCCACATGAAGATGGGAATGGTCCCATAAAATCAATCCCCCAAACGTCAAAAATCTCGACTTCAAGAATGTTCTGCAGTGGCATCTCATTTCTCCTTGAGATGTTTCCTGTCCTTTGGCACCTGTCACAGTTCTTGTAGAAGATTTGAGCATCTTTATATAGTGACGGCCAATAAAACCCTGACTGCAGCACCTTGGCAGCAGTTTTGTTGCCTCCTAAGTGACCTCCATACTGTGAAGCATGGCAGTGATGAAGTATGTCTTCTTGCTCTTCATGTGGTACACATCTCCTTATAACCTAATCTGCACAGATTTTAAAAAGAAGAGGTTCGTCCCAATAATAATGCTTAACATCATTTTGGAACCTCTTCCTGGCTTGATAATTAAGGTCATGAGGAATTATTCCGCTAACTAAGAAATTAACAAAATCATCATACCAGGGGAGTTCAGAAGACTTACCTGCCGCCATGGCTGTCGCGGCAGTGATTGCGACAGCAAAGAGCTGCTCATCTGGGAAGGTCTCCAGTATGTTTGTCTCATCTTTTGGTAGACTCTGTCCCTTCTCCAACCTTGACAAGTGATCTGCCATCTGATTTTCTGTCCCTTTTTTTTCCTTGATTTCAAGGTTGAATTCTTGCAATAGCAGGATCCACCGTATCAATCGAGGCTTTGCATCCTTTTTCACGAACATATGTTTCAAAGCAGAATGGTCTGTGTGCACTATTACCTTCGTTCCAAGTATGTAAGAACGAAACTTGTCGATGGAGAACACCACAGCTAATAACTCCTTTTCTGTGGTTGTGTAGTTCACTTGGGCGTCATTCAGTGTCTTGCTGGCATAGTATATGACATGAAAAATTTTGTCTCTTCGATGCCCAAGTGCTGCCCCGACAGCATAGTCACTAGCATCACACATGATCTCAAATGGCTGGGTCCAGTCTGGTGGCTGTACTATTGGGGCTGTTACCAACTTTTCCTTCAGAACCTTGAATGCTTCAGTACATTCATCATTAAAGTCAAAGGGTCAGTTCTGCTCTAGAAGATGACATAGGGGCTTGGTGATTTTTGAGAAATTCGCAATGAACCTCCTATAAAAACCAGCATGTCCTAAGAAGCTTCCAATACCCTTGACTGTGGTCGGCGGCGGCAGCTTTTCGATCACTTTTATCTTGGCCCTGTCGACTTCTATGCCACGGCAGCTAATCTTATGGCCAAGGACTATCCCTTCATCTACCATGAAGTGGCATTTTTCCCAATTCAGAACTAAGTTTGCTTTTTCACATCTTTCGAGTACCTTTTGTAGGTTGCCGAGGCAGCTCTCAAAATCTTCCCCAAAGACTGAAAAATCATCCATAAAATTTTTGAGGAAGTCCTCCACCATATCGGAGAATATGGCCATCATGCACCTTTGAAAGGTGGCTGGTGCATTGCACAGTCCAAATGGCATTCTCCTAAAAGCGTATGTTCCGTAGGGGCATGTGAATGTCGTCTTTTCTTGATCTTCCGGTGCGATAGCTATTTGATTGTAACCAGAATAACCATCAAGAAAACAATAGTAAGGTTTACCCGCTAATCTATCAAGCATTTGATCAATAAAGGGTAAAGAAAAGTGGTCCTTTCGGGTAGCTTTGTTAAGCTTCCGATAGTCCATACAAACCCTCCAACCGGTCACAGTCCTGGTTGGGATTAACTCATTGTTTTCGTTGGTCACCACGGTCATTCCTCCTTTCTTGGGAACACATTGCACCGGGCTCACCCATTTGCTGTCCGAGATGGCGTAAATTATACCAGCATCTAACCATTTGATTATCTCTTTACGCACCACCTCTTTCATCGCATGGTTTAGCCGCCTTTGAGCATCTATAGTCGGCTTATGATCATCCTCGAGAAGGATTTTATGCATTCATAATGTCGGGCTAATGCCTTGGATATCAGCTATCGTCCATCCAATTACCTTTTTGTGCTGCTGCAGCATCCCTATTAACTGCTGTTCCTGTTCCTGCATCAACTTGGAAGAGATGATTACGGGCAACGTATCATTTGAACCAAGAAAAGCATATTTTAGCTGCCCTGGCAGGGGCTTCAGTTTTAAAACAGGGGGCTCAACAGTCGATGGCTTTTGGATTGCATGGTTATCCGAAGTATAATTTAAAGGTTCGAATAACTTACCTGGACGATTGCCTATCCAGTTTACCTCCTCCTGATCTTCAGTATCAGATGTATCGGTCTCTGAGGAGTTGCTGTCGTCGATGCTGTCGTGACAGTCCTGTAAGTGGCTGCCGAGGCAGTGACCAATTTTTATGTCGTGACAGCCCGACCTGATGTAGGGTTGGTCAAGGGTAACTTCAGTGATAACCTTGCATTCTTCTTCTGCATCAGCATGCTTCATAGCTTGGAGAAAATTCAACTTTATCTCTTGATCGTTCACTCTCATGGTGAGTTCTCCTTTTTCCACATCAATCAGTGATCTTCCCGTGGCTAAAAAGGGTCGCCCCAGGATGATTGGTGCGTTTTCATCTGCTTCACAATCTAAGACAAGAAAGTCAACAGGAAATATAAATTTATCCACTCTTACTAGAATGTCTTCAATTTTTCCTTCCGGATGAACGTAAGAGCGGTCTGCCAGCTGCAGAATTACTGTCGTGGGCCGAGCTTTTCCAATACTTAATTTTTGAAAAACAGATTTTGGCATTAAATTAATACTAGCACCAAGATCACAAAGTGCCTTACCCACATATTTATCTCCGATTACACAAGGTATGATGAAGCTCCCCGGATCCTTCTTTTTCTGAGGTGGCTGCCTATGAAGAATACTCATGCATCCTTCTGTCATCTTGACCGTTTCAAATTCCCCAAGTTTAGATTTCTTCGACATAACATCCTTGAGAAATTTGGCATAACCGGGCATCTCCCTCACGGCATCTAACAGCGGAATATTAATATGAACCTGCTTAAAAATATCATAAATCTTTTTGAGCTGAGATTCTTGGTTCACTTGCTGTAACCGTTGAGGAAAAGGAGGTGGGGGACGATAATCAGCAATACGTCCTTCCCACTGCATACGAATCTGAGGAGGTTTGGGTTCATCATTTTTCTCCTCTGTCGCTTCTGCTGTCGTGACAGGCTCATCGGCAGCAGGCTGTTTGTTACCTGTCGGGGCAGCTTCCTCGGCAGGTCTGTCCAAGGCTGGTTTTTTCACTGTGTCAGTTTCCTTTTCTGGCTCTGGTAGTTTCTTCCCACTCCTAGTAGTGATGGCTTTACACTGCTCATGTGTGGGTTGCCTAGCATTTTCAGTATTGCTAGGAAATCCGCCAGTTTGCCTTGGGTTGATATGCTGGGAAACCTGACCCATCTGTGTCTCCAAAGATTTCAGAGTAGCTTCATGATTTGTCATCCGCATCTCTGTTTTATCCATGAATGTCTCTATCTTCTTAACAAATTGATTCATGTTCTCAATATAAGTTCCTGTCTGAGACATAAACGTAGCCAGAGTCTGTTCCAGTATACTGTTTGAGGCAGCTGGTGGCTGTTGTTGCTGCTGTTGCGGTTGCTGTTGCTGTCGAGTCAATAGTCTAGGTCCTCCCTGATTCTGATTATTGTGTGCTTGAGGGTTCAAGGCATTATTAGGATTACTCCAAGAAAACTTGGGATCCTTTCTCCAGCTGGGATTGTAGTTGTTGGAGTTGTAATTCTGCTTGTTGTAGTTTCCAACATACTTTCCTTCTTCTAACTGTATAGGACATTTATCAGAACTGTGATTTCCTTCACAAATGTCACATACCTCTTCGACAGCAAATATCGGTTGTGAATTATCGTTCAAAAGCTTCTTCATTGCCTTAGTAAGGTATGCCACCTGTGATTTCATCGTGCTGTCGGCCTCATAATCTTTAACAGCTAGGACCCGTTTACCCCCTCTTCTTGCTTTCGGAAACTGCTCTTCATTCTTAGCCAGATTTTTCAATACTTGATTTGCCTCATCCGGGTCTTTATCCAATAGTAATTTGTTTGCTGCTGAATCAATTCGAATACGAGTTTGTAAGTTGGCAGCATTATAAAACTTGGTTACCTGATTCCAGACGGGGAATCCATGCGTTGGGCAGTTCCCTAGAAGAGTCGTAAATCTGTCCCTGGCCTCGTGCATCGGCTCGTCATCTTCCTGTTGAAAAGTAGCAATTTCATTACGTAATTGCTCAGATAAGTGTGAAGGATTAAAACGAGATAAAAATTCACGAGACAGATCTGCCCAAGTTCTAATTGAACCCGGCGTAAGTTTATTCCACCAAGTCTTTGCTCTATCCCTCAATGAATGGGGAAACAACCGAAACCTCAGTATCTCCGGATTAACTCCTGGTAGTCTAAACGAACCACAGATTTCCTGGAACGTTTTGAGATGCTCCCTAGCATCCTCGGTAGCAGCACCACTGAATTGACCGGCATTGTTGATCATACTAAACATAACAGGTTTTAGCTCAAAGTTATCAACTTCTACGTCCGACAACGTGGTTTCTAGTTCTACGTGGTCATTCAGCATGTAGTCACGACAGGACCGTCGTCCGGCAGCGGCAGCAAGGTTGCCGACAGGCGGTATAACCGCTCCATCTCCAACAGGAGGGTCATTTCCTTGGTGAGCCATTGTCTCTAACTGTTCCTCAAGGTACTCGTTCCTGGCTAGTATATGACGAAGTCGGTTCTTGAGATTGAATGAACGTTCGATTTCCAGATCTAATGGATACTCAGGATCTTCACCTCGTTTCGATCTGTACATAAACAAGGAACCTTGTGAAAAGCAAGAGTTGAACAAACCAAAGAAAAACAGAAAAATAAAAATAAAAACAAAAACGAAAAGTGCAGTAAAAGAAAAGGTAGAGTTATGTTGCCAATCCCCGGCAACGGCGTCAAAAACTTGTTGCGTGTAAAATAGTCTATCGCAATTGTAGTGCAAGTATACACGACGCAAGTAGTAAAGTGATACGAAGTATCAGATATCGTCTCCACAGGGACTGGGCTAATAGCTTCACCTTGAATTGCTGCACGAAAGTAAAGAAAATATTTAAGATGTTTGTCACGAGAATAATAAAGTAAACTTAAATAAAAGAGTAGAGAAATCAAGATACAGAGAATGGGCTGGTATTGAATTGCTCAGTAGTGCAGGTATTGCTGAGTCTAGGAAATCCAGTTCTGTCGTCGTCCCTGTCGTGGCAGCACCTGTCGCGGCAGCAGTCCGTTGCTTGTCGCGGCAGCGAACAATCAACTCAGTACTTCAAGTTTGGCAAGAATCCCTGTTGTGCCTTGGCCTATCCCTAGGTTCAAGTCTGTCGATGATCACGTCTTTGATGATACCTCTCGGCGTGAATCGAAGGATGAACACCGATGTTGTTGAATTCTTCTTTAGCCACTTAACCTCGTCCTATCCCTAGGTCCGAGATAGTTCAACTATAAACTAGAGAACTCGCACTTATCCCTTTCATATACTTAACTCTCTCGATGCTAAGTAAATCGATAACCTCACAATGCTCTCCCGATGCTCTTGCAAGATATTAATAACCAGAATACGAGAACTTGAAGTTTATTTTATTGAACTTGAAAATTCCTAAAACAAAAGCAACCCTTGCAACTACTTTACAAATCAACCCGTGGCCCTAAGGGGAATTTAGAACATGGTGGGAGAAGGAAAACAGCTAGGGTTTGAGAGAAGGCTAGAGAATGGTGAATATCCTCCCTAAGTCGAAATACATGCCCTTATATAGGCTTTGGGTCCAAGTTTTCTAATTTAGCAAGGATTACAACTTTAAATTAAAGTACAACTCTAATAAAGACTAAATCTTTAGAGAATCTATCATTAAGTCGTCCTCCTTCTTTCTTGGGATTTTCTCTCCTTGAACTTTGGGCTTGGTATATCTTCTGATCTAGGGCTTGGAAAATTATAGTAGTTTCACACGACAGACGGGCTGAATTTTCTCTATCTGTCGAGGTCCACTTTGCTTCTTCTCCACAAAACTGCTGTCGTCCTCTGCTGTCACGACGGCAACCATGGCAGCATCGTTCTTCTTGACTGCTTGTCCAGTTCTAGCTCTTCTGCTTCACTGCCCAGCGTCTGTCTTTTCCGTCTGCTACAGCAGTAACCTGCAAAAGCAACCAATTTCAGTAGAAACTGTGCCTTTTAATATATATGTGATGTTTAACTGTAAACTGACCTAAATGCAATTAATAATGCTTGAATGTAGCATAAATATGGGTTAAATAGGGGGTAAATAATAGAACTTTTACACACTCAACACTTGTAGCAGCAAGTTAGTTGTAATTTCGTTATATGTAATATAATTTTTTTTTGAAGTTATAAATTACATCAAGTATTCACCAACACTTCCAACAAGTGGTATCAGAGCCAGGTTCGAGTTCACGCCACGAGAAGATAGAGCACATGATTCAACCACAAATTCTGAGATTAACAAAGACAAATTATGGCAACTGGAGTATTCAGATGAAGGCGCTACTCGGTTCACAAGATTGTTGGGACATGGTCATAAAAGAATATGTGAAGCCAGAAAATGCAGCAGCAGAAGCGGCTCTAACCAACGAAGAGAAGAGAGCACTAAGGGATGCTCGTAAAAGAGACCAAAGGGCGTTATATTACATTTTCCAAGCAGTAGATGAATCTAACTTTGAAAAAATTGCAGAAACAACAACCGTGAAGCAAGCATGGGAAACTCTGCAAAAATCACTCCAAGGAGTTGAGAAAGCAAAAAAAGTACGTCTTCAATCACTCAGAGCTGAGTTTGAGATGCTAAAAATGAAAACCACGGAAAGCATAGATGACTATGTTAGCCGTGTGAAAGCTGTAGAAAATGAAATGAAAAGAAATGGTGAAGCACTCGGTGTGGTCAGAGTGATGGAGAAAATCTTACATCACTAGTACGAAAATTTGATTATGTGGTCGTGGTAATCGAGGAATCAAAAGATTTAACACAAATGACTATCGATGAGCTTGTGGGATCACTACAAGCCCATGAGCAGAAAATGAAACTAAATGAAGAGAGTGAAAATTTGGAGCAAGTCCTTCAAAGCAAGTTGCACATCAACGAAGGTAGAGCTAGCAGCAGCTACACGCGAGGCAGAGGAAACTATGGTGGATATCGTGGAAGAGGAACGCGTGGACGTGGCAACCGTCCATATATTAGCAACCAAACAAATGAAAATTACCAATCACCAAGTCATGGACAAGGATATAGAGGTCGAGGAAGAGGCTGATATCAACAAGGAGATAAATATCAGGTACAATGTTATAATTGTAATAAGTATGGCCATTATAGTTACGAGTGTAGATCAGCTCCAAAGTATGAAGAAAGAATTAATGTAGCAACAACTGAAGAAGAAAACACCGAAGAATCTCATGTATTCCTCACTTATAAAGGAAATTAAGAATCAAAGGAAAATATTTGGTATCTCGATAATTGTGCCAGTAATCATATGTGTGGTCGAAAAGAGTTTTTTGTGGCGTTGGACGAAACGATTCGTGGACGAGTAACTTTTGGTGACGACTCGCACACAGAGGTTAGAGGCAAGGGCAAAGTCATGATTACTCAGAAAAATGGAGAAAAGAAATACATATCAAACGTCTACTATGTACCAGTTATAAAAAGCAACATCATCAGTCTTGGCCAACTTCTAGAAAAAGGATATGAAGTGCAGATGAAGAATCGCTCACTTTCAATCAAGAATAAAAATGGAGAATTGGTTGCCCAAGTCAATATGACGCGGAATCGTCTCTTTACTATTGACATCGAGCCAGGAGAAGTAAAGTGTATGAAGACTGCAATCAAGGACGATTCGTGGCTATGTCACTTGAGGTATGGACATCTTGGATTTTCTGGCTTGAAGTTATTATCAAAAGCAAAGATGGTAAAAAGATTGCCAGAAATCAAACCTCCAAATCAACTGTGCGAGGCTTGCATCAAAGGAAAACAACACAGACAAAGTTTTGAAGTTGGCAAATCATGGAGAACCAAAAAACCATTGGAGATCGTCCACACTGACATAGCCGGCCCGTTTGATATACCATCACTTGGAGGAAACATGTACTACCTGACCTTTATTGACGATTATAGCAGAAAATGTTGGGTATATGTTCTTAAACAAAAGTCAGAAGCATTGGATAAATTTAAAGAATTCAAAGCAATGGCGGAAAAACATAGCAGACAATACTTAAAAATACTCAGATCTGATAGAGGAGGCGAGTATACAGTAAAGTTATTTGAAGACTTCTACAAGGAGCATGGCATAGTTCACCAGTTGACAGTTAGATACACGCCTCAACAAAATGGAGTTGCAGAAAGAAAGAATCGCACCATTCTCGACATGGCAAGGAGCATGGTAAAGGGCAATCATCTACCAAGAAATTTTTGGGCCGAAGCAGTTCGATGTGCAGTTTATCTTTTAAATCGTTGCCCAACAAAGAGTGTGAGGAACATGACGCCGGATGAAGCATGGAGCGGTAAAAAACTAGGAATTGGCCACCTCAAGATTTTTGGATGCATCGCATATGCCCATATACCTAAGCAGATAAGAAAGAAGCTCGATGATAGAGGAGAAAAGTGCATCTTCATCGGCTATGATGAACGAAGTAAAGCTTACAGTCTCTATAATCCTCTAACTAAGAAGTTGATAATCTCAAGAGATGTTGAGTTCGATGAAGCAGAATATTGGATTTGGAGCTCAGAAGAAAAGAAAGTTGAAGGACTATTTTTTAACGAAGATCAAGATGATGACAACTTCATCAACCAAGATGAACAAGGTGATGATCAAGGTCCTCAACAATTTTTGATTGAACCATCTTCATCAAGAAATAATATCGAAACAGAAAATCCTGAAGTACAACCGGCAGAAGTTCGAAGATCTACGAGAGAAAGAAGAGCACCAGAAAGGTACAAGGATTATCAAACTGAAAATATTTCACTTTTCTGTTTACTTGCAAGCAGTGATCCAATAATATACGAAGAAGCAATCGAAGATGACAAGTGGAAGAATGCTATGGATGAAGAAATTGCATCGATATAAAGAAATGATACGTGGGAGCTCACAAGTCTACCAGAAGGACATAATCCAATTGGAGTCAAATGGGTGTACAAGACGAAGACCAATAAAGAAGGACAAGTAGAGAAATAGAAGGCGAGACTAGTTGCCAAAGGCTACAAGCAAAGACAAGGAATAGACTATGATGAAGTGTTCGCTCTAGTGGCAAGGATTGACACTATCAGACTACTCACATCAGTTGCAACACAAAACAAATGGAAGATTTATCAAATGGATGTGAAGTCAGCATTTCTAAATGGCTACTTAGAAGAAGAAGTTTATATCGAGCAACCACCTGAGTACATTAAACAAGGACATGAAGATAAGGTATACCGCTTGAAGAAAGCCTTATATGGATTGAAGCAAGCACCGAGAGCATGAAACACAAGAATAGATGAATATTTTCAGGCGAATGGGTTCATAAAAACTCCGTATGAACATACCTTATATACAAAGAAAAATGAAGATGGTAATATCATGATCGTGTGCTTATACGTGGATGACATGATCTTCACCGGAAATAACCCAGGTATGTTTCAAGATTTCAAGAAAGCTATGACTAAGGAATTTGAAATGATAGATATTGGCGAGATGTCATACTTTCTTGGAGTCGAGGTAAAGCAAACGGTGGAAGGAATTTTTTTATCCCAAAAGAAGTACGCGGAGCAAATCTTATGCAAATTCAGAATGAAAGATTGCAAGTAGGTAGCCACTCCAGATGAAACGAGCACGAAACTAAGTGTTGATTCAATAAGAGAGCCGGTGAATCCAACATTGTTTAAAAGCCTCGTTGGAAGTTTAAGATATCTAACTATCACACGGCCATACATAACATACGTTGTGGGACTGGTAAGCAGATTCATGGAGAATCCAAAACAATATCATTGGATTGCAGCAAAGAGAATTTTGAGATATGTCAAAGGTACGTTGGATCATGGTTTATTCTACAAGCATTCACAAAATTCGAATTTAGTCGGTTACTCTGATAGTGATTACGGGGGAGACATTGATGATCGGAAAAGTACATCTAGATATCTATTCCATATCGGCTCCGCAGCATTTTCATGGTCATCAAAAAAGCAACAAATGGTAGCTCTCTCGACATACGCAGCAGAATACATAGCTGCTGCAGAGTGCACATGTCAAGCAATTTGGTTGAAGAATATTTTGGATGAACTAAATTTTGCACAAGAAGGACCAACTACAATTTATGTCGACAACAATTCCACTATATCTCTTGCAAAGAATCATGTCTCCCATAGCCGAAGCAAGCATACCGATACGAAGTATCACTTCATACGAGAGCAAGTAAAGAACAAAAACGTAGACCTAGTCTACTGTAGAACTGAAGATCAACTGGCAGACATTTTTACGAAGCCGTTAAAAACATATACATTTTGTAGATTGAAAGAAAAGCTTGGGATGAAAAATCAGGTTTGAGGGGGAGTGTTAAAAATCAAACTGATTTTATGGTTCCCCTAAGGCAGCAATGTAGAAAGGTCAAGAACATGACAGAATATTGGGAAGCTTCATGAAGAAAGCATGGTGTAGAGAATTCTTGAAGATTCAAGGTGCACACGTGGAAGCTTACCATGGAATACTAATATTTAATTAGTGCCTAGAAAACTCTCTAATGTCGGTTAACACACTATATAAATAGGAGTAATATGTAGTTTGTGAGTGTACTGAAAAGTGAGTGAAAAAAAAATTGGTGAGTGTGTGTGTGAAGAAACAAAAACAAGGAGTGTGTATCAAACTTGTAGCAGCAAGTTAGCTGTAATTTCGTTATATGTAATATAATTTTTTTGAAGTTATAAATTACATCAAGTATTCACCAACACTTCCAACACGGCCTATATGTCTACTCAATTCTGCATATAAGATTTTTGGCAAAAATATTGGCTGTGAGATTACAATCGGTGATTGGGGCTATTGTTAGTGATTCACAGACAGCTTTTATCCAGGGACGACATATTTTAGATGGGGTGTTATTGGTTAACGAAGTGATCCATTTGCTGAAATGAAGATCGAGTGGGGAAGGAGGTGTCATTTTGAAATTGGACTTTGCCAAGGCTTACGATTGTGTCTGTTGGGACTTTTTAGATTATGTACTTGACAAAATAGGGTTTGGAGAGCGTTGGCGGGGTTGGATGAAGGTCTGCATTAGAACGACTTGCTTGTCGATTTTAGTAAATGGGTGTGCAATGCCAAAATTTGGCATGGATCGTGGTATTCGAAAGGGGGACTCGTTGCCGCCTTTGTTATTTGTGCTTGTGGTAGAAGTGCTACATTTATTCATGCATAATGCCGAGGAATTGGGTCTCATTCGTGGGGTGAAGGTGACTGAAAATATTGACATATCACATATCCAGTTTAATGACGATACCATTTTTTTCTCCCCGGCAAGGTTGCAGTGGCACAGAATCTTAAATGGTTGCTTTTATGTTTCCAACAATGCTCAGGTCTACAAGTGAATTTTAGTAAGTCATGCGTCTACAATGTAGGTGTTGCAAGTGAGGTGTTTGCTGAGATGGCTGTAGTCCTAGGTTGTGAGTGTGGAACTTTTTCGTTTACATATCTGGGTATACTTGTTGGTGTAAATCCTCAAGGTCCTTGGTGAACTCGGCGTTGTCGATGTTACCGGAATACTACATGAGTATTTATTTAATGCCAAAAGGGGTGATCTGCTCTCTTGATAAAATACGAAGATTTTTTTTGTGGGGGGACAGAGAACTTAAGAGGAAGATGTGTCGTGTGGGGTGGGGTACAGTGTGTAAACCTAAGGCTTTGGGAGGTTTGGGAGTAGTGAATCTACGTTACAAGAATTTAGCGCTGCTTTCGAAATGAGCATGGCGGTATGCGTGTGAACCGAAATCGATTTGGAGATCACTGATAGCTGCTAAATATGGTGAACAAGTACTGTCCTGGATGTTTAACATGGCTCGTTCGAACCGTATGTCCGTCATGTGGCGGCAAATCGTCCAAATTCAAAAGGATGAATGTGTTGCGAGATTTATGGTTGTGTCTAATTTTTCGTGGTAGGTTGATGAGGGCACTAGAGTGTTATTTTGGAATGATCGGTGGTGTACGACTGAGCCGCTTTTGGTGTTATATTCGTGATTATTTTGACTGGAACGAGATAAGGTTGCATTAGTGTGTGATTATGCCATGGCAGGTTCCCTAATTCATAGCTCTTGGGAGATGTTCTTTTCTAGGGAGTTGCAGGTACTGGAGAGCAGCCAATTGTGTGATATGGTGAGGATTGCTGGGAGCATTGCGTTGCTTGAAGGATTCGCGGATGGAGTGGTATGGGAGCCAAATTTGTAGGGAAAGTTTATAGCTAGGGAGTTATCGCTTCTAATGCACTCTTTCGGGGTTCCCGAGGATGGTCTGAGAGCTTTTAAGGTATGGAAGATTGGTGTTTTGCCAAAAACTCGATGTTTTTTGTGGTTTTTGATATTAAATAGATTGCCGACATTATGCGTGCTTCGTGATAGAGGGGTCCCTTTGGGTGATATTCCTTTAACTTGCCGATTGTGTGAGTGTGGTGTAGATGAGGCTAACCATATTTTCTTTGTATGCGAGTATGCTTTTCCCGATTTAAGTTCAATTTTTAATTGGTGCGAAAAATTAATCGGCTGTCCTATCATAGGCACAAGTTATAACAAATTTATTTTCCGATTAATATGAAGGCAAGTACAATATGCAAACTACATGCTATTAAGTATGCCTAAACAAAAATATGAGAACTATACTCTCCCTAAATTTGAGACGAGCATTGCTCTCAATGCACAAAATAAAATTAAAACTGAAAAATAAATATGAGAAAGGGAAAGAAAACTCAGGTTTAGTTGCTATCAGATGGTGGAGAAGATGTGGAGGAGTTATCTACTCTTCCGCCAGTTGCGGGTTGCGGCAGTGCTGCCCCTGTTGTGCTCGGTGGCTCGATTTCTTAGGGTCTGAATCTCGGTAAGTAGTTGTGAGACGGGAATAAAAAGAAAATAAAATCTGGTCCTAAGTAGGTAAAATCTACTCCTAAATAAAACAATAAAGATGTGGAAAAATAAAAACTTATACAAAATTTTGTTGCTCTAAGAGTGCATTGATATGCATCTCCTAAAGTAACTACTCCCTTATCGGTTTAGCTCAAGAGGGTTCAAAGAGCTTGTAACACGCTTGAATCGATCTTTCGAAACCGTCAAGAGGGTTGATTTGAACTCCCAGAAGAATTGGCTAAAACCGATAAAAATGATAGACAATTTGCACGATGATTTTAGAGTGGTTCGACTTCCTAACCAAAGTCTACATCCACTACCTTAGCACACCACTAAGGATTTTCCAATTCACTACTATGAATTCTTCCTTTTGAGGCCAAAGGGATAACCTTACAACCCTATCTTTTCAATGGCTAAGATAGAACCACTCTAGTTTTTACATAGGCTAAACTAGAACCTCTCCCTTTTACAAGGTTTGTTTGATAAAAAAAATACCTCACAAGGTGGGTGTTTACACAATTGATCTCACAAGAAAGAGTGAAGGATAAAAACAATAAAATCACTCACTACAAATATTTACAAGAAAAATGAAGAAAATAAAGACTTAAACTCAATTTCTCTTGAACATTAAGCTTGGATGTGGTCTCTAACCATCTTCAAGTGTCCTTGTGGTGTTCATATAGTGTGGAATGAGTTTCTAGCCGTTTATGGTCGTTGGGGATGAGTCATAGCCGTTGGGGATGCAAAATAGCCGTTACCTACAAAAAATTCAGTATTTATAACACGAGGGATCGATCCCATAAACCAGGGGATCGATCCTTTTTCATAAAAATATGACCGTTACAGTGAAGGGATCGATCCCATAAACCAGGGGATCGATACTTTTGCACTTGGAGGCTGAAAGCAAAAATTAAACGAATCTGCCAACCAAGGGATCAATCCCTTGAATTAGGGGATCGATCCTTTTTGCCTTGAAGACTGGAAAACAGTTTTCTTAGTGCAAAAATGGATCATACTTGTTTTTGAAAATGATCGGTAAAGTTGGAAAATATTTGAAACGAATTTTTCAAGTTTGTTTGGACTTTGAATTATTTTTGCAAGAATTTATATATTCGATTAAGTCCAAAAACATTTTTCTTTTAAATTTTTATATCAAAATATTAGTTCATCAATCTCCTCCTTTTTGATATAACAAAACTCTTTGAAAAATTGTTTTTGACAAAAGCTCCCCCTTAAGAAAATATTTTTTGAGTTGATAAACGATTTCAAAATCTAGTTTTAAATTAAAACAATTTAAGCTCCAATTTTATTTAAAAGCTCAATTTTTCATTATTCGCTCATATTTCTCCCCCTTTTTGTTATATAAAAAATAATTCAAACAAAGTTTGAAATCACATTAAGTTCAAAACAATGGAGTGAAGATATTTTCCTTTTTAAAATCAACGCTCCCTCTTAATCAAAGCATTCAATTTAAAATTTTTAGCTCAAAGCTTGACACTTAAAGACATTGAATTTCAAGATAAAATCAAATTAAGAGCATGTGAAATTCAATTTATCCAAGACTTAAAAAATCTTTATGCAAACATATAAATGAAATCATTAGACTCATATGCATAAATTTTTTAAATAATGTCATGCTTGTTTAGATATTGAAATAAAAGCTCAAATGCATGAACATTAATCAAACAAAAATTAGATAAACAAAGATATAAGAAATAAAAGCATTAAGCTTAGAGGTTACCCAATTTCTTCACTTGTGTGACTAGAGCATTTCCATATCTTTGCATTGATTTCCATTGTTCCAACACACCTACAAAAGACATTTACTTGATTTTTGGTATCCAAATTACTTTGGATCCATTTACATTAGTCACAATTCCTTTATTTCCCTTAGGAACCCATACTTGTCTAATCCTATAAGTTTTTCTTTTCTTTATATGACAAGTATGTATAGAATGACCATGATAATGGCAATGTGAGCATTTTGCCATTATGTGACAAGATGAATTATTGAAAACAATTTCTTTTTCATTTGTTAAGCTTTCAAGCTTAACTTTCAAATCAAGATTTTCTTTTTCTAAAACACATTTGCTTGTTTTTGAAAACTCCAAATCATTTTTCAAAATTTCATTTTGGTTTTCAAAATCCAACTTTGTTTTCAAAAGAAAATCATTTTGAATTTCAAGTTTTGAAATCATTTTCTTAAATTTGGAATTCATGGTCTCAAATTCCAAAAATAATTCATCGAAAGCATCTTGTAACTCATCAAATGAATATGCATTTGGATCATTAGAGTTGAAAGATACCTTGGGCTCACCGAGAGCCAAAACACCATCCACCTTTGGTGTTGGGAGGATGATTGCACATGATGAAGCATCATCTTTCTTCTCTTTTTTCCCATAGAATTTCTCAAGCTTCTCCCAAATTTCTTTGGCACTTTTGGATGGGGAGACTTTCTCGGAAATCTCTTCACTTAGGGCACAAAGAAGAATGTGCATAGCCTTTGCATTGAGATGGTCCTTCTTTGTGTCTTTGACACTCATTTTCTTCTTCTTCTCAAGAGCTTCCAAATGTCCATCTTCGATAATCATCCAAAAGTCGAGGTTGAAGCCTTGGGTGAAATATTTCATGATGTTGCTCCATTGGAAGTAACCTTCTCCTTTGAAGAGAGGAGGACACATGATAGAGCGGCCTTCTTTGGATGAAATAATTGTAGAACCGCTTGCCATTTGAAATCTTGAATCGGCGAACTTCGAGCAATCGATCTTTACTCCCGGATGTTAGTCCTTTGATGGAGACGAGGCTCTGATACCAATTGAAATAGCTTGTAACAAGCTCGAATCGATCTTTCGAAACTGTCAAGAGGGTTGAATTGAACTCCCGGAAGAATTGGCTAAAATCGATAAAAATGATAGACAATTTGCACGATGATTTTAGAGTGGTTCGACTTCCTAACCAAAGTCTACATCCACTACCTTAGCACACTACTAAGGATTTTCCAATTCACTACTATGAATTCTTCCTTTTGAGGCCAAAAGGATAACCTTACAACCCTATCTTTTCAATGGCTAAGATAGAACCACTCTAGTTTTTACTTAGGCTAAACTAGAACCTCTCCCTTTTACAAGGTTTGTTTGGTTAACAAAATACCTCACAAGGTGGGTGTTTACACAATTGAGCTCACAAGAAAGAGTGAAGGATAAAAACAATAAAATCACTCTCTACAAATATTTACAAGAAAAATGAAGAAAATAAAGACTTAAACTCAATTCATCTTGAACATTAAGCTTGGATGTGGTCTCTAACCATCTTCAAGTGTCCTTGTGGTGTTCATATAGTGTGGAATGAGTTTCTAGCCGTTGGGGATGAGTCATAGCCGTTGGGGATGCAAAATAGTCGTTACCTACAAAAAATTCAGTATTTATAACACGAGGGATCGATCCCATAAACCAGGGGATCGATCCTTTTTCATAAAAATATGACCGTTACAGTGAAGGGATCGATCCCATAAACCAGGGGATCGATACTTTTGCACTTGGAGGCTGAAAGCAAAAATTAAACGAATCTGCCAACCAAGGGATCGATCCCTTGAATTAGGGGATCGATCCTTTTTGCCTTGAAGACTGGAAAACAGTTTTCTTAGTGCAAAAACGTATCATACTTGTTTTTGAAAAAGATCGGTAAAGTTGGAAAACATTTGAAACGAATTTTTCAAGTTTGTTTGGACTTTGAATTATTTTTGCAAGAATTTATATATTCGATTAAGTCAAAAAACATTTTTCTTTTAATTTGTTATATCAAAATATTAGTTCATCAATCTCCCCCTTTTTGATATAACAAAACTCTTTGAAAAATTGTTTTTGAGAAAATCTCCCCCTTAGGAAAATAATTTTTGAGCTGGTAAATGGTTTCAAAAACTTGTTTTAAATCACAACTATGCATTATTTAAAAATTTTATGCATATGAGTCTAATAGTTTCATTTATATGTTTGCATAAAGATTTTTTAAGTCTTGGATAAATTGAATTTCATATGCTCTTAATTTGATTTTATCTTGAAATTCAATATCTTTAATTGTCAAGCTTTGAGCTAAAAATTTTAAATTGAATGCTTTGATTAAGGGGGAGCGTTGATTTTAAAAAGGAAAATATCTTCACTCCATTGTTTTGAACTTAATGTGATTTCAAACTTTGTTTGAGTTATTTTTGATATAACAAAAAGGGGGAGAAATATGAGCAAATAATGAAAAATGGTGTTTAAATAAAATTGAAGCTTAAATTGTTTTAATTTAAAACTAGAATTTGAAATCGTTTATCAACTCAAAAAATATTTTCTTAAGGGGGAGCTTTTGTCAAAAACAATTTTTCAAAGAATTTTGTTATATCAAAAAGGGGGAGATTGATGAACTAATATTTTGATATAACAAATTAAAAGAAAAATGTTTTCGGACTTAATCGAATATATAAATTCTTGCAAAAATAATTCAAAGTCCAAACAAACTTGAAAAAAAAAATTCAAATGTTTTCCAACTTTACCGATCTTTTTCAAAAACAAGTATGATCCATTTTTGCACTAAGAAAACTGTTTTCCAGTCTTTAAGGCAAAAAGGATCGATCCCCTAATTCAAAGGATCGATCCCTTGATTGACAGTTTCACTCCTTTTTTGTTATAGTGCAAAAGGATCGATCCCCATTGTGTATGGGATCGATCCCTTTTTCCAACAGTCATATTTTTCATAAGAAAGGATCGATCCCTTTGTAAAAGGATCGATCCCTCGTGCTTTAAATGCTATATTTTCAGGTAGGTAACGACTTTATGACATCCCCAACGGCTCCAAATGGCTAGTATTGATTGAGAGGATACAAAAACAAAGAAAAATCAACTCAGCAACAACAAGAAAGTCTACACAAACATTCAACCTTTCAAGAGTCCACTTTGTGCTTAATTTTCGATCTTTCTTGTATAGACTAGAGTGTTCTTCATTGTAATTCTTTTGCTAGTGTTTCTTTGGGTGTGTGAGAGAGCTTAAACTTTGCAAACACATTCCTAGTGAGGATTTCCTAGTTTGCTTATTTGTATTTGTTCTTGGGGAAAGGATTCAATAGACTTTGGGGTATAAGTCTATTGAATTGTGTAAGGTTACTCCTTATCCTTAAAGGAAAGACAAATTAGTGAATTTGTCGAAAATCCTTAGTGTGGTCACTAAGGTAGTGGATGTAGACTCCAATGAAAGGAGTTGAACCACTCTAAATCACCTTGCAATTTCTACCTTTGCAATTAGTGTCCACCGTTCTTTCAAAAATCCAATTCACCCCCTCTTGGTTTTGTTCGATCGATTGCCACTCTCAACAAGGGTCGTTTTTTATACTTCTTGTAAACCATTCACACCCTACATCTAGTGATTATCTGTAGAACTAAGGTTTTGATATAATATTTGAAAAATGTTTTGGACTAAATTGAAAAGAATTTAAAATATGTTTTTAGTCAAAAACAACTTGAAAATATGTTTAAGGGTTTTAAAGGCTTTGGAATGGTTTTAAAGTGTATTTAAAGTAGTCAAAACCATGATTTTCAAGTAACCGTACCGATACGGTATTGGACCGTACCGATACGCCTTAGGGTTTTCAAACTACCAAAATTCCAGTAGCCAAAACCCGTACCGATACGCCTAGCCGTATCGATACGGTGTGTTTTGAAATAGCCCAACGGCCATAAATGGTACTATTCCCAACGGCCATAAATGGTACTATTCCAACGGCTATAAATGGTACTATTCCCAACGGCCATAAATGGTACTATTCCCAACGGTCATAAATGGTACTATTCCAACGGCTATAAACGGCTATATTCCTAACGGCTATAAACGGCTATATTCCCAACGGCTATAAACGGCTACAAACTCATTTGGGACTATAAATTGAAGGCTGGAACACTTGAAGAATGCAAGAGACAACATCCAAGCAATATGGTCAAGAGAATTAGAGTCTAAATCTTTATTTTACTATTCTCTTGTACATAGTCTTTAGAGAGTGTTTTATTGTAAATTCTTTGTACACTCTTGTGAGCTTAAATTTGTGTAAACACCCACCTAGAGAGGTATTTAGTTTACCAAACAAATCCCTTGTAAAAGGAGAGGTTCTAGTTTAGCCTTGAGAGAAAAACTAGAGTTGGTTCTATCTTAGCCAAGTTGAAAAGATAGGGTTGTAACGGTTTCCTCCTGAGCCTGGAAAAGGGGACGAATTCAATGTTGAGTGAATTGGGAAATCCTTAGTGGTGTGCTAAGGTAGTGGATGTAGACTCGGTTGAGTAGTCGAACCACTCTAAAATCATCGTGCAAATTGTCTACCTTTCTTTCGGTTTTAGCCAGTTCAACCACCAAACATTTACAACCCTCCTTGACGGTTTCGGTGATCGATTCGAGCGTGCTAAAAACCCAACAATTGGTATCAGAGCCTCGTCTCCATCGAAGGACTAACATCCGGGAGTAAAGATCTATTGCTCGAAGTCCAACCGTTCAAGAAAATGGCAAGATTTGAAGAAGGCCGCTCTATCTCGTGTCCTTCACTCTTCGAAGGAGAATCATACTTCCAATGGGAAAATATCATGAAACTCTTCATCAAGTCTCAAGACTATGAGGTTTGGGACATCATTGAAGATGGGTATTTGGAAGCTCCAAAGAAGAAGAAAAAGCAAAGGAGTGCCAACGACACGAAGGCAAAGCTAAACACCAAGGCGATGAACATTCTCTATTGTGGCCTCAACGAAGAAGTTTCCAAGAAGATCTCCGTATGCAAAAGTGCCAAAGAAATATGGGAGAAACTTGAGAAGCTCTATGGCAACAAGAAGGGAGAAAATAAAGATGATGATCAATCATGTGCAAACCCTATCTCCAATCCAAAGGTGGATGGTGTTTTGGCTCTCGAGGAGCCTAAGGTATCTTCTAACTCAAATGAATTAAATTCATATTCTTTTGATGAGTTGCAAGATGCTTTCGATGAATTATTTTTGGAATTTGAGACCATGAATTCCAAATTTAAGAAAATGATTTCAAAACTCGAAATTGAAAATGATTTTCTTTTAAAAACAAGAGTGGATTTTGAAAACCAAAATGAAATTTTGAAAAATGATTTAGAATTTTCAAAAACAAGCAAAGATGTTTTAGAAAAAGAAAATCTTGATTTAAAAGTTAAGCTTGAAAGCTTAACAAAAGAAAAAGAAATTATTTTCAATAATTCATCTTGTCACATAATGGCAAAATGCTCACATTGCCATTATCATGGTCATTCTATACATACTTGTCCTATAAAGAAGAGACAATCTTATAGGATTAGACAAGTATGGGTTCCCAAAGGAACTAAAGACATTGTGACTAACGTAAATGGATCCAAAGCAATTTGGATACCAAAAATCAAGTAAATGTCTTTTGTAGGTGTGTTGGAGCAATGGCAAGCAAAGCAAAATCAAAGAATGCTCAAATCACACATGAGAAGAAGATTAGGTAACCTTTAAGCTTAATGCTTTTATTTTTTTTGGTTATCTAACTTTTGTTTAAAGACTTGGATTATCTGTTAAGCCTAATATGATGCAATGAGTAAGGGAGAGCCAATTTTAAAAAAAAAAACCAAAATTTTAAGTGTGTCATTTTTTTGCCTCCTATGTTATCTTGAACTTAAATGTCATTTTAAATTCTTTTTGATATAACAAAAAGGGGGAGAAATGGTTTGAAAAATTGAATTTTCAAATGAATAAGGGGGAGCTTTATTTGATTTCATATCTTAATCTCTTATTCACAATTTTAAAGCTAAAGGGGGAGAATCCCAAACAAATTTTTCAAGTTGGTTTTATTATATCAAAAAGGGGGAGATTGTAGAACTAAGGTTTTGATATAATATTTGAAAAATGTTTTGGACTAAATTGAAAAGAATTTAAAATATGTTTTTAGTCAAAAACAACTTGAAAATATGTTTAAGGGTTTTAAAGGCTTTGGAATGGTTTTAAAGTGTATTTAAAGTAGTCAAAACCATGATTTTCAAGTAACCGTACCGATACGGTATTGGACCGTACCGATACGCCTTAGGGTTTTCAAACTACCAAAATTCCAGTAGCCAAAACCCGTACCGATACGCCTAGCCGTATCGATACGGTGTGTTTTGAAATAGCCCAACGGCCATAAATGGTACTATTCCCAACGGCCATAAATGGTACTATTCCAACGGCTATAAATGGTACTATTCCCAACGGCCATAAATGGTACTATTCCCAACGGTCATAAATGGTACTATTCCAACGGCTATAAACGGCTATATTCCCAACGGCTATAAACGGCTATATTCCCAACGGCTATAAACGGCTACAAACTCATTTGGGACTATAAATTGAAGGCTGGAACACTTGAAGAATGCAAGAGACAACATCCAAGCAATATGGTCAAGAGAATTAGAGTCTAAATCTTTATTTTACTATTCTCTTGTACATAGTCTTTAGAGAGTGTTTTATTGTAAATTCTTTGTACACTCTTGTGAGCTTAAATTTGTGTAAACACCCACCTAGAGAGGTATTTAGTTTACCAAACAAATCCCTTGTAAAAGGAGAGGTTCTAGTTTAGCCTTGAGAGAAAAACTAGAGTTGGTTCTATCTTAGCCAAGTTGAAAAGATAGGGTTGTAACGGTTTCCTCCTGAGCCTGGAAAAGGGGACGAATTCAATGTTGAGTGAATTGGGAAATCCTTAGTGGTGTGCTAAGGTAGTGGATGTAGACTCGGTTGAGTAGTCGAACCACTCTAAAATCATCGTGCAAATTGTCTACCTTTCTTTCGGTTTTAGCCAGTTCAACCACCAAACATTTACAACCCTCCTTGACGGTTTCGGTGATCGATTCGAGCGTGCTAAAAACCCAACATTATCCTCATGGTGGAGGAGTCCTTCTTCCTCGTTCCTTTGTAATCCATGTGAACCTTTCTTCTTGTTCCTATTCCTGAAGGCATGAACATGTGATTAGGAAAAAATTATATAACTACCTAACCATGTACTTACCTCTTTTTTGTCGAAATTCGTCATAGGGGAAAGTTTCTTTTACTACCGAGGCAGCTGCTGCGGCAGCCAGCTGTTGTGGTAGTCTTCTGTCATAGCGTTGTGTCGGTCAAGGGAAAACTCTTTAGGCTCCTCGAAAATCTCCATCAGTAGAGATTTTGACGGCTGTAAATCTGCTTGCATCGGCTCCTCTAGATATATATAATCCATAGCTGCCGAGGCGGGCGTCATTATGGAGGCTTCTGTCGTGGCGAGCCTCTCTGTTGAGGCATAGCTTTGCTCAAGTGTTGTCAATTCGTCCTCAGGGAAAGGTTTTAGGTAACTGCCGGAACAACTGTCGATCTTGCTGCCCGGACAGTGTTCTGTATCCTCTTGGCTTAGATTTTCTAATTGCTCCTCACACATCGGAGATCTTTCCTCACATTGCTCTTCGTTCTCTTGTCTTGGGACATCAATATCCCTCATACTTAATTGTTCTGGTTCATCTATGGCATTAATGAGGACTGAATTGTTCAGTCGTGCATCCATCTTAGCGATGCTGGCGTCCATAGCAACTGTCACTTTATCCGTGAGCGCAAGGAAGGTTCGAAGTGTGTCCTCCAAAGATTTTGGTTGTTCTTGCGGATAGCTATATTCCCAGGGCATGTCGCTTTCTGCAGCAAAACTGTTATGGTAAAAAAATTGAGATTTTTGATCATACCATGAAAAATCTTGTTGCTGCGGCGGCAACTGCGGCAGCGGCATCAGCTGTCCCTGTTACTACTGCGGCAACATCTACTGTTCGTATTGAGGCATCCACTCCCAAGTGGTTTTTCTCGACATGTCTGCTGCAAAAAGATGAGGGCAACTGTCAAACGCATGATTGCCTTCACAAAATTCGCAAGATCTTTCCCAAATATTGCTACCCTTAACTCATGGGGCACCTGAATAAGCACTTTCCCACATATTTTTTTTCGAATGAAAATATGATTAATAAAAACTAAAATTAAATGCAAATAAAAATAAAAGTGTGGAAATATAAATACGAATTTTGTTGTTACCAATCTTCAATAACGACGCCAAAAACTTGTAGAGTGTTTGGGTGTACTCTATTTATGAGCGCAAGTGCACACTCCTGTCAAGTTATAGTATATAAGATATCGTCTCCCACAGGGATTGGACAGCTTGATTTGAGTTGTTGTTTCTGCACAAGAAAAGTAAAAACACAAGTAAGATAGTTGTTGAGGAGAAAAGTAAATTAAAAACACAAGTAATTAATACGGAAGTGATCAGGTTGATAGAGAAGGCAGGGTTATGCTGCTGCTTAGTGTGAAACTGCGTTGAATAGGTCAAGTTGCTTTGCGCTATCACGATTTGCTGCCTCAGCGGGTAATGGCGGATTGAGGCAGCGACAACTTTCGCTGCCATGGCGGAACTCTACTCTTGCAACTTTCGTTGTCCCAGAAGGTGAGATGGAGAGAAGTCCCGACGACAAATCTGGTAGATACTCCAAGTTCGGCGAAGCAATTCTGAAGTGATCCTACCTATGTCTAGGCTAGGATTCTCTTGATGCGTGATGTATACAATACCTAGCAATCTCAGCGTAAACCTAACACATGTAGTCAACGTTTGGTTGATCCTTTTAGCCGTTGAAATTCTAACTTATGTCTAAGCTGAATTAGTCAACACCTCGTCATGATGAGACCGTGCTTAATTCTTTCGTGAGTTTGACACTCTCGTGCCCGACAAATGGATTTCCTCAACTGGACTTTTGGAACTAATTGAAGGAAGTTAAGCACATGAATTAAGCAAACTAAGAGTATATTGCAAAAGCAAACTTGAAAACCTAAACAACCGTTCTCACAACTAATTACAACATAACCCAAACCAGAGAGAAATTTAGAACATGTCGGCGGCAAGAAAACCTAAACTATGCCTAAAGAAGACTTAAGCTGTGTTTTTTGAAGTACAAAATACATTGAGTATATATAGGCATTAGCTAGGTCAAGTCCTCTTTGGAGTAGAAGTCTTCAAAGTAGCTTTTTCATTAAATGCAACCTTTAATTCTGACTTCTTTGAGTTGGATTTGGACTTCTTCATGTTGCCTTGTTCCGCAGGTTATATTCGATCTCTTCCTTCGATGGCTCTGTCCGCTGCTACAGGCATCAGAAAATTGAGTGGATGGCATCGTTAGAATCGGGATTTTCTGCTCTACAGATCGCACTCCAGTTCTCCAATTCCTCACTTTGTTGTCCTGGGCGGCAGACTCACTTTGTTGTCCTGGGCGGCAGGCTCACTTTGCTGCACTGGGCGGCAGGTATAGCAGCAGCAGGTCTTCTGCAGCGTCTCTCTCTATGTGGAATATTTTTAGTACAACTCCCTAGTCTACTGCCTCAGCATCCTATCCTCTGGTCTACTCTCCTTCTAACAGCTTCTAGCCCTGGAAAACTAAATCTACACTAAAACAACATCTTTACTTTACCATATAACAAATATTCAATAAAATCATGGCAAAACAAAGAATATTGTATTTATGCAATGCATGACCTAATTATGCCTAAAATGCACTTGAAAACAGCAATAATATGAGATGAAATATACATGAAATATAGAACTTATGGACACTTTACACAAAGCATCACAAACTTCTTTAATTCTTGACAAGTAAATACGCATACTTTCATCACCCTTCTTAATAGATCTCAATTTATAGTGCAAACTCATAATAGCATTAGTAGACCTATTTGCAAAGAACTGCAATATTGTACTCCAAACCAAGGAGGCAGTTTCAGCTCCTACAAATTGAGATAAAATATGCGTACTCACAGTGGATAGCAGCCATGAAGCGAGGGCACTATCTTGAGCCACATACATTTTATAATCTTCATTTGGGATTGAAGCACCATCATAACCACGAACCATTTTGGAAGGAATTGGCATTGTGCCATTCAATAAGCTCTCCAATCGATGACTTCACACAATAAGCAAAATCTGTTGTTTCCATAGAAGGAAATTCGTTTCATCAAAAACAAGATTCACTCTTTTGTTGGTGAACGTGGGCATGTTTCTTGAAGAGATTTCAGATGTAAAAGACAATCTACCAAGAATTGGAAGCTCACCCTTAGCCGACATGATTAAGGCAATGAATCAAAGAAGAGACTCACAGCGGAAAAGATCCTAAAAATGTTTAAGCGAATGATACCATGTTATGAATGAAGAAATAATAATCTAATTGAGATACATGAATGGTATGTCTTTATAATGGGGAAACTATCCTTTAAATACATTAATTAATAGGGGTAACTACTAGCTTAAACAGCTCAACAGAACTAACAACATTCCTAACTTCTTACTGACGTGGCCAACTACTTTGAGATCATTGCTGACGTGGAAAACTACTTCTCGATGCTGACATGCTCAACAATGATATTAGAAGTAGGATATGTGAAGATTATCACTTGAAAAAAAGTAAGGAGTTAATTTCATCTATCCATTTTACCCATCTAATGGCCATGAATTAGTGTAAAATTGGTTGAGTTTTATATAGTGTAAGTGGATCCTGTACATATATAGGGTTAGGATCCACTTACACTGAATGTAAAAATCTTAGTTTTACACGTTTTTTGGATCGTTGGATGAGGGAAATGGATGGCTCAGATTAACTCCTTTCTTTTTTTCCAAAGTGATAATCTTCACATAACCCAATGTTAATCTCAGTCATCCATTTTACTCATCCAACGATCCAAAAAACATGTAAAAATTAAAAACTTTTACACTGAGTAACTGGATCCTATCCCATATATATATATATATATGAAAGTTGGTGTGAAAAAATTGAAAGGGTAATTATTCCATACATAGGCGGTGGAAACAAAAAGTTTCCACATGCGCTTTAGTTTTAGGGTTTATGGTAAGAATTTAGGATTTGAAGGTTATGTATTTAGGTTTAAAATACAAAGGGGAAGAATCCCAAACAATTTTTCAAGTTTGTTTTATTATATCAAAAAGGGGGAGATTGAAGAACTAATGTTTTGATATAATAAATGAAAAATAATTTTGGACTAAATTGAAAAGATTTCAAATTGCTTTTAAATCCAAACAACTTGAAAATATGTTTGAGGAATTTTTAAAGGGGTTTTAATGCGTTTTCTAAAGCCAAGCTTTACAAAACCACCCATGTGTTTCGAAACACCCCTAGGAGTTTCGAAACGACCATTCACATTGTCAAAATGTTTCGATACAGCTTTGTTTGTTTCGAAAAGAGCTTTAATCTGGGTGGTGGTTTTACACAATGTTTCGATACGGGCTTCACCGTTTCGATACGGGCTTCACCGTTTCGATACGGCTATTTCCTCAATGGTCAAATCCCCAACGGCTATTTCCCAACGGTAATTTAAATTGCAGCTCAACTGTCACTCATACCGAAATGGGTTGTAACCATTTCGATACGGCCAGAGGCGTTCGATACGGCTTGCTGCATCAGAGTTTAATGGCTAGTTCTGAAGAAGTTCGTTCCGATACGGGCTCGCCTGTTCCGAAACGAACATCACCAGAACTGCATTTATGGTGGGAAATAAAGTCTCTAACGGCTTCAAAACAACCCCAACGGTCCTCAACGGCTACAAACTTATTTAGGAGTATAAAAGGGACCTCCAAGCATCAAGGAAACGTTAATGCTTCAATTGTCAACAACATAATGATGTAGAAATTGTCTTAGAGCTTAATTGTACAATTTCTTGTATAGACAACACTAGTGAGCTAAACATTGTCAAATTTGCTCAAGTGTTTAGGTTTGGGTGAGAGCTTAAGATTGCAAACAAATACCTATTAGAGGGATTTCAAGTTTGCTTAGAATTTCTCTTGTGAGAAAGTGTTTGATCAAGCTTTGGGTAGAAAGCTTGATCGTTGTAACGGTTTCCTCCTAAGCCGAGAAAAGGGGACACAATTCTTAGTGAATTTGATTGAAATCCTTAGTGGGAAGCTAAGGTAGTGGATGTAGGTGCTTGTTAGAAGGCCGAAACACTATAAATCCTTGTGTCTTTTTCCTATTTTTCAACTCTTACAAAATCACCCAAATATCAATCTTCTCCGCCACTTGGCGAGCAAGAACAATTGTAGGAAATCAAGCACATAAAACCCAATAATAATCAATGAACCTGTGGAGTTGTCTCAGTAGTAAAGGATAATGTGTTTCATCCAGGTGATCCGGGTTCGAGTACCTTGTGTGCATGGGTGTGTGTGTGTTATTAAAAGAATTAAAAAAATTAAACAAATATTATTTTGTAATCATACTAGCATATTCAAAATAAATAATTATCAATATAATATTTTAAGTTTTTTTCGCCATCTAAGATATAAAATATGTATTTTATATTATAAAAATATTAAAAACTAAATATAAATTAAATAGCAAATAAATCAATTCAATTTGGCTAGTTTGTAAAAATTTGTGTCATAGTCTAAACCCTAATTTTCTCTCTAACCAAGTGCAGCGCCACAAACTTTCATTTTTTTTTAGTAGTAGGCGGCGGTTTTTAAATTTGTTGATTGTCGACCGCCGTATCTATTATTTACCTGTCTTTTTATTTATTTGTTTCGATTTTTTCACTCCTTTTATTTTAATAAATCTTCTACCATTTGGTACGTTTTTTTTCTGCTTATTAGCACACTTTTTTGTCTATTGGCACGTTTTTTTGTTTATTTATCCTCTTCAGGGTTGGATCTGACGTCGCCACGACTGATCAAGATGGCACTCCTTTCATTATGCTGTTGATCTCCCTGTCTCGAGCCTTTGAACCGGATTTGGATACTTGATTACATCTACCGTTTATCCGCGATTGAGTTGTGGTAATGACCTTATTGTCAACGTACGTTCATTGTAATATGCATTTGTTAATGTTGGTTATCGATGGTTTTACCATCATCGTTGATTTTGGGATGTTTGTATCTGTCTTTTGTTTCGAGTCTTTAGAATAGGTTCTTTCATGTTCCTTGTTTGGCCCTCTTATGATCTAAAGCCGCTATTTTAGTTTTTTGAGTTTGTATTTAGATTTAGCTGTTTGTTTAATCACCGGTAAAATTTTATTGTATTTTTAGATATTTCCTCGTTTAATAAAATTAGTGGATTCGTTTTGAATTTTTTTTTTTGGGCTAGTTTGTCTTTACATTTCTTCTTACAATGCAAAGAATAGATAAGCCAAGAAACTGAAGCTGCGATTGCAGCTAATTTGTCTTTTTTATCCTTTTCGTCATTTCTTTTGTTTCTTTTTTTTTTATAATTTTATAATTACATAATTTTTTTTTGAAAAAATACAAATAACTTGGATGTGAATTTTGAATAACTAAGAAGTTAGAAATAGATAATAGATAAAAAAAAAAGAAGGTTAAAGTACCATAGATGTTCTTGTACTATACTTAAAAATTTATTTTAGTCTCTCTATTTTAAAAAGAATATTTTAGTCCCTAAATTATACTTAAAAATTTATTTTAGCCTCTCTACTATAAAAAGGAACATTGTTATCCTTTTAGGTTTGAAAAGTTAACATTTGAGTCTTGTACGTTTTGAAATGCTAAAGTTATTGTTAGTTGACTTAGATATTGTAGTTTAAACACTCTCACAGATCTCTCACAGTTTGAACTCAAGCAAATTTATCTTTCTCTAAACATTTTTTTGTGTGAATTTTTACATAAAATTTTCAAACACATGTGAAATCTAAATACAAAGTTATTTCCTATTCTGACAACTTACAATAATATTACAATTACAAGTCAAAACATAAAAAAAATTAGTTGAAACACATGATTTAAAATTTAAAATTTCACTAAAACTTACAAAAAAAAATCAAAATCATGAAATAATATTATAAATTTATTGGTTTATTTCATTTAAAAAAAATATTCAATCATAGTTAAACACGTATCATGTACGAACGAAAATGATCAACAACATCATAGATTATTCTTATTTACTCAGTTTCAAAATGTACATTACTCTCCTTTTTAAAGAGAGATCAAATTTCTTAATTCCAAAATTGGCAGGGAGTTATGTAACAACCCAATTTCTAGGTTAGAAGTTCAAAACGTGAGTTTAGTGTTCGTGAACGTGTTCCTTTAAGTGTTCGTGAATGTGTTTATTTAAGTGTTCGCGAACGTGTTTGTTTATTCATTTACAAACATGTTCGTTTATATGTTTAGAAATGTTAACCAAATTACCAATAAATCAATAAATAAAACAAAAGCAACAAAATAAAACTTACATTTCAACGTAAACTTATATAGCATCCTTAGCAAGAACAAAAAGTAGTATTTAGATACATCCACAAGCATTTTTATCCTATAAACGAGCATATAAACGAACCTATAAATGAGCTTGTTCGTGAAATTAAACGATCCAAACACACCTCTATTCTTGTTTGTTCGTTTATTAAACGAACATAAATTTTTTGTTCATACTCGTTTATTTAGCTTAATAAACAAACGTTATACGAACGGTTCATGAACAGTTCGTCGAACGCTTTGTTCATTCACACCCCTACATGTAAGAAAGAAAAAACGAAAAAAATTACATGTAAGAAAGAAAAAACGAAAAAAATTATAGACGAAAGAGGGGGGGGGGGAGAGAAAATTTTAGAGATGGTGAGTTTTTTTTCTTTCTATTTTTCATCGTCCAATTGTTCGTTTTTGACACTGCCAACACTATTAGATTCCTCTTGCTAAGAAAAGTTGACAAGTGGTCTCTTCGTTGTTGTTGCATCGTTGTTCATCGGGGAGAGAAGAAAAGAAGAAATTGAGAAGCTCAATTACAACGATTCACCGCGCATCGTCAAAAAAACACCACCACAGTCGTGATCAGAGGTCAGAAAACAATCAATCTGAAGCATTGTCGTCATCTTCCGGCTACCGGACATCGCCGACCCTACTCGTGGGCTTCACGCAGAAGTGTGGTGGGTGGTTGATCGAGTTGAACCACTCGTTTAACCCGACCTGCAACCCAAACAGACTACAACCGCAATCGCCAACCGGCACCATTAATCGACGTTGATCTTTGACAGGCATTAACTTTTCCCATGAGACCCTACTTGGGGGGGGGGGGGGTTGGTTGACATCCTATGTCTGATTCTACAGTTTGTTTCTCTAAATTTGAGCTTAGTAAGTTGTTTTATCGTGTTTGACTTCCCAATTTAATCTAATTATTTTTTAAGTGTCGTTTCTAATGTAATTCGCATTGCTATGTACCCAAGAGTATGTGAGATGTCGAATATCAAATAAAAGGGAATATGAGAAACTTGTTAAAGGACCATCGTTGTAGCTTGGATGCTAGGTAATACTTTACTACCTCTCCTATGTTATATGGTACATGTTAGTTGATGGTTATAGAATGACTATATATGACTTTTAGGTGCATGGTCCTAGTCCTAGTTCTAGTTCCGTTATGAACACTGAAAACTGTAGTTAGGTTGTTGTAAGGCCCCTTTTGGACGGAGACAACCCTAGTTTGACATGAACCTTTTCGAAGACTGGTAGATTCAATTAGTACTTCACGAGTCAAATGACTAAAATAAATACCCCTAAACATTGAAAATGACTAGATTTCCCTTATATAACCAAAAGAGGAAAATACATCGATAAGTAAAATGACATTGATACCCCCAGAAGCTGATGACTTGGAAAATTGTATTTGACCTGATAGAACTCTTGAGTTACTTTGTTAACTTCCCAATTTTACCGAAAAAGCCCGATGACCTGTCTTTAGCCTTGAAGTTCGCAAAGTGCCCGAACCACCCTTTTGAGACTCGATTTCTTATTCTTTATTTTAAGACCAATTTATGAAGATACCCTTAGAGGTTAAAATGATCGAAATGCCCTTGTGCACTAGAATGATTGAAATGTTCTTACTCGTTCAATTATGAAAATACTTGTGAGGCCTAATTGACCATAATACCATTAAGACTTGTAAATCCTAACTTCTATACTTCAAATCACTTTTGAACATGCTAAAAGACTAGAGGAATGTCAAACGAATACATTTTAGGCTACTTGATGGAAATCTTGCGACGATTTGGGAAGACGAGCTGTTCAACATATATTGCAATGCTTGAACATTTTAAAGTGCGGAGAAATGTTTCGAAATCAGGGGGCTCGGTTTTGATACTCTTTCTCTAGAAACCATTTAGGTTTCGGTACTTCCATGGAGTATCTAAACCAGTCCAATAATTTCGATATCCCTAATCCTGCTTTCGATACCAGGACTATTGGGAAACCTATTTTGAACTGTGTTGAGACCCTTTTTTCCTGTTAGGTCATTTGGACCAACGTGATAATCTTCTTACCCCGTTGAAAGAACTGATAAGTCATTATTAACCTTGAAGACCAAAAATTACTAATTTACCTTTGATAAGCTAAATTACCAAATTGCCTCGGAAAGTTAAAATGACCAAAAATGCCATTGTATGCCAAAATGATTGAAACACTCCTAATTTACAAAATGTTCGGGATGATCATGATGTGTCCACTTCTTAAGGTCCTTTTGAAGCCCACTTATATAAGTCTCCCGTTTCTGAAATTCGTTTGGAAATGTCAGAAGGACAATGTATCTTTTCTTGTAATTACCAAAGTACCCTTGAGTATTGGTTTCTTAAATAAGCTTGACTACTATACGGAAACACTCTCGAATATGATACAAGAGTAGGAGAGCACATCTCGATTATACATTCTACTACTTTGTAGGACTCTTGATGTTGATCTACTTGATTATCGAATGAAGATGGTAATGAATTGTTGATATCCAAGTTCAGTTCACATCTATTTCAGATTTTTATAGGATCTTTATCGGTAAGTCTTTATGACTTACATTGAATTGGAGTAAGTAACCACACGTGCGTGGTTTATTTGTATCTTGTATTACTTAGTAATCTTACATTTGATGTTATGTTATTGCAATGCATAGAACATTCTTGAATTATGCGAATGATTATACTAGTCTTTATGATTCTTGTTATTATTCGTTGTAGCGCATTAGTGTCGACTCTTTTTATTATTAGTCCATTAATGTCGACTCTTCCGATAGAACGAGGTAAGCATACTCTTGTGCGTATATATATATATACACGCAAATACGCGAACCATGTATCACAATTGAGTACAATTCTTATCTGATATTTTGATATTTATGAATAGTTTTTTGAATGAAAATAATGAAGGATGAAATGACTTGCTTTAAATAGTTTATGAATTGTGTTAAAAAACCGTTAATGTCATGACTAATTATATTTGGGTCATGTTTGATAATTAGCGGATAGCTGATAACGGATAGCGAATTACATTAACTAATAGTGGATAGCTGATTACATTAGCTGATTTGACTAGTGGATTACATTAGTTGATTGTATAAAAGTATTTGGTAAAATTAACTGATAGCTGATAACTGTTTGATTATTTGAACAAGCAAAATGACATATAAGGACATGATTATATTTGAATAATTTATTAGTTATTAACATTTTGTATATATTAATATTAATTATATTATGAAAAATATTTTTTTAATATCATTAATGAGCATATATGACGATGTACATATTAATTTTTTATTTGTGAAATTATCTTTTTAATATAATTTTAATAATTATTGAATTTAGATGTGTATATTAATTTCTTATCTACAAAATTATATTTTGAATATAATTTTATTAATTATTAAATTTATATATATTTATTAATTTATATATTGGTTTCTTATTTATGATTTTTTTATTAGCTACTCAAATTTATGTTATTTATAGAAATTTTTTTATAATTGTTAAGGACAAAATAGTCTTTACAAGTCTTTTATTCAAACCTCTAACTAAAATAGCTCCTAAAAGGAGCTTTTTCAAAATGAGAGGTTTTACCTCAATTCATTATTACAACACTATATTTACCAAACATCCAAATTAGCGGATTTGACTGGCCAAACCTCTAATTTTAGCTCAAAAATATGTTTACCAAATAGGGTCTATATTTATGTTTAGCCTATATATATACATGCTTGTTTGATTATACTGACCATGTTTGGTAATAGCGGATTGAGCTAAAATTAGAGGTTTGACCGGTTAAATCCGCTAATTTAGATGTTTGGTGAATAGCAGATTGAGATGATACTTAAAAAAGCTGCTAATAGGAGCTTTTTGAAATTAGAGTTTTTGACATGAGTGTTATAAAGACCTTTTTACTCTTAACAATTATAAAAAATCTCCAAATAACATAAATTTAACATTTTCTATTTTAATTCTTCACCCTCACGTATTTACATTGTGACATTTGTAAACTAATACTTTTTGTCTTTTTTTATTTTCACGCATTTAATTTGTATTTAAATTTAATAATTAATTAAATTGTATTAAAAATAATTATATAATTAATAAATTAATATATATATATATATATATCCTTCAAATATTCTTAGTAATGCTATATTAAAAAATTTATTTTTCATAATCTAATTAATATAAAAAATATTGATGACTAATAAATTATTCAAACAAGTATCGAATATAATCATGTCCTTATATATCGTTTTTCTTATTTAAATAATCAAACAACTATCAGCTATCAATTAATTTTGCCAAACATTTTTATACAATCGGCTAATACATTCGGCTAGTCAAATCAGCTATTAGCTATCAATTAATATAATCAGCTATTAGCTATCAACTATCTACTAATTGCCAAACAAGGCCAACATCTTTAAGTAATTATGTAACACTAGGCTCTCAAGCTAACACAATTATTCATTTTCGCAGGTCATTAGGTTTGAACATTATTTAAGACATTAACATCAATTATAAGAGTTCTAGTAGCATTGCTTGCGGAGTACGGTAAATATGTAATTAGGAGGCATGTAGTTCACGTTTTGTATTTATATTAAGTTTGAAACTCGATTTAATAAATGTTATATGATTCATGTTTTTGGTCAACTACAAATGTTTTGTATAAACATGGTTTTCAGAAACTTGGTTTTTATTTGGATTAGTTTAGTAAAATTTTAATTCACTTGGATATTTAAAATTGTAGGTTGTTCATGTGACCCGAATGTAATATCTCGGATCGCGGGTCATTTGTACTGGTTTAGGGTGTTAGAAGTTAAGGAATGTTTAAACTAAAATATTTAGCCCAAACTAACTATAACTTTAAAATTGTGGTCGAAAATATTCACTTGTAAAACGTACATGGACTAAAATGTCTCTTTTTATAGTAGATGGACTAAAATGAACTTTTAACATAGTACATAGACTTTTAATATATTACATGCTAGTATTTGTTCATGTTATTTCTTAACCCTTTAACAAGGTACACACATAGGTGCTCGAACCCAAGTCTCCTAGGATGAACATCCTCCTCTTTTCCCACTAGAGTCACTCATTAGGTTCGACAAAAAAATATAAGGCATAAAGCCAAAAAAATACCCCTCATGTTTCATTTTGGGTCGAAATGGCTCATCTGCGGATGAAAACTACCAGTCAGCTGACGATAAACAACTTGAAATGACTTGACAGAATGACACGTCAGAAGAAAAATTATATTTTATATTTTATACAATTTTATAAAAATATTTTTTGACTGATGTGTCATTATGTAAAGTCAGCATATTTGTCTATATGACACAGCTTTCACGGCATGTACTGTCATGTAGGTTTGTCAAGTCATTTCAAGGTGTTTATCGTTAGTTGACTAACAGTTTTCATACGTAGAGGGGGTATTTTGACCCAAAATGAAACGTTAGGGGTTAAATGGTCAAAAAAATAATATTGGCCATAATAACTATTCAGTCAAACGTTAAGGGCATTTTTTTGCATTATGCCAAAATATAATTTTTTTTGGCAAATCTTAAATTTAATTTCAATCTTACCTATAAGGGAGGAAAAGATGGACTCTAGGGGAAGGAAAGAGAGTGCTTCTAGTGAGTCATGGGGGAACAAAGATAAGCAGCTTGGTCAACCGGCCAAATGTGCTTTCATATAAAACAATATGATGGTAATTTTCAAGTGAATAATTTTTAAGATTTACAATATTAAATAAATTAAAGACATAAAAATAAAAAAATATTTTTCGTCAATTTTTAATTTATATAGTTATAGAATGATTATATATTTATTTAAACATTAATTTAATAATCATTTTATACTTTCATCTCACTATTTTCCGTCAATTTTTTTAAATAAAAATATCTGCCTTTATGTCGTGCATTTTCTCTGTCCTTGTGACACACATTTTTCTCTATCCTTCTGACATGTTTTATTTGTGTGATTTTGTTTCATCTGTCCTTGTGGCATGATTCAGCATACCCTAGCTGTAACCCCCTAAACCCGGCCTAGAAGAAAAGACCGAATTTAGGAAGTTACGATTGAAAATTTAACTCTCAAGAAAACTAATTTTAAAAAAGTATATACTTAAAATTAAAATAAAATAACATAAATTTAATAATAAATAAAATTATAAATATCATAATAAATATTTGAATGGTTATATAAAATCTCTGAATTAAAGTAAGAATGTTAAAAATAATCCCAAAACATAAATAGTCTAAAATTACATCAATTTCCCAAAATAATAAATATTCATCTGATTAAACTAAAATAGTTTCGTACTAAATAATAAAATAACCGGATAAAATCTAAGATCCTCCAAGTACCACGTCGCCTAAAGCCCAAAGATATCTGTAACAGGAAACTATTAGGGAGTAAGCTAAAGAGCTTAGTGTGTCTCAAAAGTACAAGAAAATCAAAGTCGTAAAAACATAGTAATATTTTTTTAAAATTCTTTAAAGCACAACACATAAATCACAAGCGCAATGCAATGCACCGAACTACATCTGCCATAAATGAGGAAGGTTCCCATAACCTCCTCCCTACGTCCGTCAATCCGAAGTGAAATTCAGCCCGAAGGGTGAAACCACTGAACTTCCTCCTTACAAATCCCAACACATGCTCATACACATATGATGTTTAAAATTCAAGTTTCATAAAAACCAATTCCGTAAATCCGATATTCATAAACATAATTCATAAACCATAGTCAATAAATTCATAAATCATAGTTCCATAAATCCGATGTTTCATAAATCAATGTTCGTAATACATAACCAAAATAAATTCTCAAATCGTATGCATATGATGTCAACCATACAAGCCATAATACATATAAATAATTACACAAGAGGTAAAACACCAACACATAGAAAAATAGTATATAATTTAATTATAGCACCGGAAGAAAACACACCTTAGCCAAGCTATACTCAACCTACAGAACGATGTGATTTTCCATGATTAGAAGTATTGGATCCAACTGTATCGGTACCAGACTAAACTTGGGGTTGAAGGGATTAACGAACAAGAAGGCGTATAGATCGGTGGGAATTATTACATAGGAATTTAACAAGTCAATAAGGGATTTTTGCGGCATGAAACTATATAAAAAAGTAGGGTTCTTGGGGTGATCTTATTTGAACTATGTGTGTGTATATATATATATATATATATATATATATATATATATAAGGAGAGTAAACCTAATTTAAGTAAAATAATGAAAGTGATATAGGATAGAAAAGAATAAAAGTAAATAAAATAATTAAAAAAAGAAAAGTATAGGAGAGGATTAGAATTCAATTTAAAATTAAAGTACTAATATATATATATAACATTTAAATAATAATTAAAAAAAGGGATAAGTCGCTAACATAGTCAAATTCAACTTTCTTTTAAAATAATGGGTTAATTTCATACGGGGTCCTTAAATTTTTAAAAAATCTCATACTAACTTTTAAGTTTGATAAAAATTCTATTTAATCCATCATAAAAAAGCTAGGGTTTTGAATTAAAAATTCTCAATTATTAGGGTTTTCAATTAGGGATTTTAAAATTATGTTTCTAAATTAGGGATTTTGTGAATCTAGGGTTTACAATTTGGGCGTAATTTTTGGGGTGTTACAACTCTCCCACCCTTAAAACAAATTTTGTCCTAAAAAATTTCAGACTAAAAAAAAGTTTAAAAGAGCATTTCGAATCATGCTACGAATAACAACACAAAATTTTCAGATAGGTTTTATTCTCAAATTTATAGGAACGAGTATGATCACGATTGGTCACTAATCTGGAGCTCCTACGAGATGGCATAATAGTCTATCTACAAAAGGAATTAACCTAGATTTAGAGTTGGTACATGGAGTTTCTATTCAAAACATATATTGTATTTAATTCTTTAAAATAATAAATTTATCAGAAAATCCCATTTTGCCCCAAAACATTTAATATGCATTCAAAAATCATTTTTGATTTAAAAATTTTATGTGAGACTCACAGTCTGAGGGTTTGAACTTAGCTATGATACTACTAAATGTAACCCCCTAAATTTGGCCTAGAAGAAAAGACTAAATTTAGGAAGTTACGATTGAAAATTTAACCCTCAAGAAAACTAATTTTAAAAATATAATTAAAAATAAAATAAAATTGTTGCGACTAATTTTTAGAAAGTACCTCGGTGTCACTTAGAGGAACCGGGTTTTGATCGGGTTTTGAAAAATTCGTCGGATTTAAAGAAATAGAGGAGTCGCCACCGGCCATTTAAAAATGGTAGACCGGACACCGAAATAAAACCAGAGATTCTTTCTTTTGAAAATGGGTCCGGGAGTCGGTTACACGCGGGGAAGGATGAGCACCCCCGTCGTGCCCGAAAATCGGTACCAAAACATTACCGCTTAACTAATATTAAATTTTGCGAATTAAAGTGACGAGTCGTATCGAAATTTGGTTATACGGGCGAGTGAATTTTAAAAGCCTTAATATTCGAGAGAGAACGTCCGAACCACCACCACTACGACTGGTACTGGCCTCGTTCACTCCCGAATAAAAAGGTATTCGCATTGCAATTTATAAACCGAAATGCAACTTAGAAAACATGAAACATAAAATTAAATACGGAAGAGACATAGAATAAATGGCAAGAACATATATTAAAAATGGCAAAAATGCATGAGTAACAACATATAATATAACCAAAATAAAAAACGCAAAGCAAACAAAAGAAAACCGCCAGGGGCCAAAATTGCGATAAACCCATTCAAAACACTAATTAAAAAACGGAATAAGGACTTAATTAAAATGACGCGAGAAACCACAGGGACCAAAACGGGCATTTTACCGTCCGGAAATCAGCTAGAACGGAAAATAGGACGAAATTTAAAACATGGGAAAACCTACGGGGACTGCGGTCGTAGTTTTGAAAGCCGGAAGCCCTCCCTCGCACAATAAGAATGACGCGGAGGGGCTTAAAAGGTGATTAAACCTATTTTATAAGTCTAAAACAATATAAAACCGCATAAAAAACATTTTAATCTCTTTTAGAAACCCTAGACCAAAACGCACAGAGCTCTCCCCCTCTTTGGCTTCTCGGCGCCGTCACCCACTCCGGTCGCCGTTGCCGGCGCCGGAGTCTTTAAAAAAACCGTTTTTTTCTTTTGAAACCCCTTTTTTTGTTCGAAACCCAAAACCAGATCCCAAAACAACTTTGAAAAGAACAAACCCCAAAAGGGAAGCCCCCTCCCCTTTTAAAAAAAATTCGAAACGGAGCCCTAAAATCTTCCCAACCGAGGCCCGGACGGCTCACCCGTCGAACTTCCCGACGGAAGTCAAGGGTTTATCGCCGCCACGACTCGAAAGCCAGAGGAGATGGAGCTCTCGGAAGGTAAAAACAAACTTTCCCTTCTTCTTGCTATCTTTTTTTGTTTTGAATGTTTGCATGCAATCGAAAGATCAAAGAGAAACGCTACCTCAGAAGGCTTTTCACTGTTATTGATTTTTTCTCTCAAAAATCCTCCCTTTACATTGGCTTTTTGGTTCAGATTTATATCCGAAAGCTTACATTCGAATATGAAAAAGAAATGGTTGACTTTGTGCTCGATTTATTGTTTTTTGTCTTTTTCTCTGTGATTCTGATCTCTGATGCTTCTGGTTGATTTTTGTGTTTTGTTTCGTTCCGGTTTTGGGTATCTGACGTCCTTCTTTTTGCTTTTCTCTGTTGGTCTTGGCCGAAATGGGGAGGGACGCCGGCGTGGTGGTGGCAGAGGAAACAGAATCGTCAGGCGCGTGGTCCTTGCACGCGCGCGTTGGCAGACGAGGAGCCGAGCGTGGGCGCGTGAGGCTTCTGGAATTCCCCGCGTCGATCCGAGGCCGTTGGATGGACCCCGATCTAACGGCTACGAGGAGAGCGGCGCTAGGGCAATGGGTGCTCTCTAGGGTTTCTCCATACCCGGGCTGATCTGGGACGTTGGATTGCCTCCAGATCCAACGGCATTGGAGGTGTGCGGCGCAAATGGCAAAGGGGACTCTCTAGGGTTTCTCCATACCCGTGCTTCATCTGGACTGTTGATCTCGTGCCAGATCCAACGGCTAGGGCTTGTGGCGGCTGCATCACAAAAAAGTATAGGATTAGGGTTAGCTTAGGGTTTTTTTTGTCATTGGGCTTGCTGGGATTATTGTATTATTTTGGGCTTGTATTTTAAATGGATTGTTTATGGATCATATTATTATTTTGGACTCTCATTATTAATCAAAGTGGGTTTTTATTTATTATGTCCAATTTCATTATAATTATAATAGTAATATCTGATAATAATAATAATAATAATAAGTATGATAATAATAATAGTAATAATACCTACTAGCGAACAACAAAAATAATATGAATAATAATATCATAATGACAATGGCAGATATCGGTGCCAAATATATACATGCATACAACATGCGAATATATATATATATATAATAATACATAGTATGGTAACAGTACTAAATAATAATATGACACACACATATATATATATATATATTTCTTTTTCCTTTTTCTCTTTTTTTTATTTTTTATTTTTAAATTTCCTAATAGCCCGATAAGCCCACTAACAACACAAACATAAAGGGGTTCAAGGTCCGGACAAAATTAGTGATTACAGGTGCCCCTCTTTGCTTATACTTGTGGAACAAGAATAAAGCAAAGACCATAAGCACTAATTTTGTCCTACTTCCCTATTGGACGGTTTACTCCCGACGCGGCCATGCGATTCCAAGTAATTCCTCTTCCCAATGCCTTCCACTCGTGAGTTCTTCCTCCGGATGCCCCGAACAGGTAGACAGAGAGTTTTTTTTTGCAGATTTTTTTGCAGATTTCCATTCTCCAAGTGCCCGAACGAATAAGCGGGTTCTATTCTCCAAGTGCCCGAATAGATGAGTAGATTCCAAATATCTTTGTCTTCTCTTTTTCGTAAGAACAAACTAGTCATCCAAACAACTTTGCCTACCCTTCACGGTCTAAAAGCAAGTTGTCCGTTTCGCGGTAAAAAGCAAGCTAAAACTCCAAATATTTTTGCCTCCTTGCTGCGGTCGAAAGGGGAACTTGGGCGTCCAAGTGGATTTGCTTTCCCTTCGCGGTCGTAAAGCAAACTGGTCATAACTAAATCTGTCCAACTTCCCTATTGGACGATTTACTCTCCCGGAGCTGCAACACGCTACACCGAGTAATTTCCTCTTTTGAAACCTTAAGAATATGAGTTCTCTCTCCATAGAACTCATTTCCTTGTTGTATTCCTCGAGTGACAGTTCTTCCTATATAGAACTCTCGTCCTCGTATTTCTGAAATTAAAGATCTCCAAGTCCTCTCTCTGTAGGACCCTCCGCTTTCGAGATCTTGAAGCCTTAGGATTCTGAGTTTTTTCTCCACTAAACTCTTCTTCCTCAGCGTACTCTTCGAGTAGTAGTTCCTTCTCTATTGAACTCCTCTCTGAAATCAAGGATCTACAACTCCCCTCTCCGTAGGACCCTCCACTTTCGAGATCCTGAAGTCGCAAGTTCCTCCTATATAGAGCTTGTTTGGACCCTTTCTCCGTAGGATCCTTTATCTTGAAATCTGTTGGTAAGCTTGAAAGCTTTTATTTGAAATCCTCGAGTGGCGAATATGAAGATTTCGCCTGACATTCTGGAGCGGCGGCTTGAAAGGCTTCGCCTGAAATCCTTTTAGTTCTCGCTTTATCGTTTTCTCTTCGTCCCGATAGGTATTCAAGTTGTCTTTCAAAAATCTGTGTAAATGGATAAAATTAAAAAAAATGATCTTTTTAAGAAAAATATCCTTTAGGAAGGATATAGTTTTGATGAAAACATATTTTTAAAAGGGATAAAGTTGAGAAATTTTGACTTTTAAGAAAAATATCCTTTGAGAAGGATAAAATTGAGAAATTGGGTTTTTGAGGAAAACATCCTTTTGAAAGGATAAAAATTGAGAAATCAAGTTTTGAGGAAAACGACCTTTTGGAAGGATAAAAAAAATTGTGAAATTTGGGTTTTAAGAAAAACATCCTTTTGGAAGGATAAAAATTGAGAAATTTGAGTTTTGAGGAAAACGACCTTTTGGAAGTATAAAAATTGAGAAATCGAGTTTTGAGAAAAATGACCTTTTGGAAGGATAAAAATTGAGAAATTTGGGTTTTAAGAAAAACATCCTTTTGGAAGGATAAAAATTGAGAAATTTGAGTTTTGAGGAAAACGACCTTTTGGAAGGATAAAAATTGAGAATTTTGAGTTTTGAGAAAAACGACCTTTTGGAAGGATAAAATCGAATTTTAAGAAAACCATCTGGAAGATTAAAATCGGGGGTTGGAAGGATTTTAGAAATCCGAATTACGCAAGTCGAAGGACTCTTGACTCTTGTGAGATCCGCTTCTCCTCTCATGAAGCTGTAGATCTATTCGTTTACCGATCTTCAAATGTCTGTTTAAAGAAAACCAAAATGCTATGATGATATGATTTAGCATGCTCCTAGCATGAGTGATATCTAGCTATCGATGATGTATGTGCATATTTCAGGATGCAATGATGCATGTGTTTACGAGAATGCAAAGATGCATGTGCTTACGAGAATGCAAAGATGCATGTGTTTACGAGAATGCAAAGATGCATGTGTTTACGAGAATGCAAAGATGCATGGATTTAGTTTGTCTTCGTTTCTTAGGGTCAGTGGTCGTTGTCTTGGGACTACAACCATCCATCAATTTTGTGTCTTGAGAAATCTGGCCCCCAAACTTGTGTCGCTCATTTTCGCTCAAGTATTCAAGTCAAGTGACCACGGTCGCATTTCAAATACTTTCTGGTCTTGTGCTATCTTTCATACACTTTGGTTTGAACCTCTCTACATGAAACCTTAGTTCCGCCACGGACAATGGTGCCCTATCACGACAATTTAGCTTCACTGACTCTTTGTCATTCCTCCTCACGTCATGCCCCTCAACCTTTGGGCCTTGCTGATGCATTTATCTCCGAAGTAATACAGAGAGATCTCTTGGTTTAAAAAGTACCAATTTCTGGATTTTCATTCTAATGAAGAATGCCTTTTTTTGATTAGCTTGAGCGTCTTAGATCCTACTTTCTGATGATCAGCTTGAGTCAATGAAGACTCTGAATGTTGTGGCGATATGCGAAGTTGTGAAACCTTTTCCAAATCGCTCGGTTCATCCTCATGATTATGATATTTGCTTAATTGGCTCGATTACTATTCCTTCTAGTTCTCATAACGTTTCTCCGTATGCTTTCAAAAAAAATTTAGCCCATTGAATAGAAAATGTCACTCCCAGAATTTTAAATGTAAGCATGTGCTTCTGATTACAATTAGTATTATATCAGTGTCCTCAAGGATTCACATCCGAGACTTATTCAGTTTGCTCATTCGTTTCTTTTTCCTAGGGGAATTCAAATCGTCACAGTCCTTTGTCTTGAGGATACTGATGGAGCATACAACAATACCCCGAGTTACTCGGCATAGTCACGACTTGAAAATATTACCATCACTCATGAAGCGAAGGGTTTCGGGCTTCATCGGAGTGCCCCAAGAATTCCACACTCGTATCCGAAAATGCCTATTACCAGGCTTCGAACATTGGAGTGCTTTTCGATTAATGCCTATTACCAGGCTCTGAAATTTTATTTTGTTTTGAAACAGTATATATATTTTCTTTCATTTCTCTTTCCTTTTTATTTATTTATTCATTTATTTATTTATTGCACATTCAAGTAACTCTACTTGGGATTTCTTAGGAGATTCCCTTATCATCGAACATCATCAAAGGAATAGTGATCTTGCTTCTCTCGCTTTACCGACCGGAGCGGACGGAGCGGGACATCACGCTTCATCGTTTTCACAACATTCGATCGACCCCTTTGAGTAGAATCAATGCCACATCATGCATATGATATCCGAGGACCTACGGAGGTATGGAGAGATATATGCATATACATGATTTCAAGGTCATTGTATGTTAAAAAAGAAGTGCATTTCATTAGAACGTCAAATTATAAACATAACAAGTGCCCTTAAAAAAATCATTGCTATCTTCGGGCAAAGGATAGCAACGTTTGTTCTATGCATTACTTCGAGAGAAAAATGCAACATACAAAAACTCCTAAAGATGGTCGGGCATTAGCACACCCCAAAAGTCACAATCCCGATATTTCCTTTCAGAATGTCAAGTGACCGTTCTCGATCAGAGCCTGCACCTTGTTTTTTAGTGCCCCACAATTCTCCGTGGTGTGGCCCGTGCTTCCCACATGGTAGTCACATACGGCATTGACATCATAGCCTTCAGGATAGGGAGGATCCTTTGGTTTGGACTGAACCGGAGTTAGAAGCTTCTTCTCAATAAGCATTGGGAGCAAATCGGTGTACGACATAGGAATTGGATGAAGGTCCTTTTGAGGCTTTGCAGACCGGGATGCTTGATTATGGTAGCGGCCAAAAGACTGGTTGTTCGAGTGAGAACCCACCATGTGAACTTGGGACCCATGCCCCTTGTGGGTGGTTGCGCCATAGGGATCTACTATCTACCCTTTCTTGATGGCGTCCTCGATACGTTCTCTCGTCAAGACCATGTCCGCAAAGCTGATGGAGGGATTGCTTATCAAGCGATCGTACAAGACTCCTTTCAGAGTGTCAACAAACACAGGAATGATTTCACCTTCCGAAAGTAGGGGCTGCACCTGAGCTGCTACGTCTCGCCAACGCCGGGCATACTCACGGATACTCTCACCGTGCTTTTGTTCCATCCCTTGTAGCATGAGCCGATTCGGAGTCATATCAGTTACATGCTTGTATTGACCCACGAACGCCTTCGAAAGATCGCTCCATGACTTGATGTCGACTCGTCTAAGTTGAGTATACCAACGGGTTGCGGAACCAGTTAAACTGTCTTGAAAGCAGTGGATAAGTAGCTTCTCGTCTTTTATAAAAGCCGTCATTTTTCGGCAATACATGGTGATGTGAGCTGAAGGACAAGTAGTCTCGTCGTACTTATCAAAGTCGGGGGCCTTGAATTTCGGAGGTAAAACTAAATCCGCTACAAGACTCAAATCACTGGCATCATTCCCTTGCTTATCCATTCCTTGCAAGGCCATGAACTTTTCTTCAAAGAGACGAAACTTCTCCTCGTACTTCTTTTCCACCTTGGCCCTAATCCTTTCTTCTGCCTCATTCAACATGTTTAGATCCGGTACTTCATCCTCGAGATCTTCTCCTAACTCAACAGGTTGGTCCAAGTGACGGCTAGCCGGTGCCCTTGTAGGACGATTAGCGGGCGTTCCCTCGAGGTTGATATGCACTCTCTTCCCGGTGGTTGGCGCTCCTAGTTGGATATGCGATGTAGTCTCACCTACTCCCCTCTCATTCGAATTGCCCCCTGATCCTCTTTCTTTGTTGAACTTCTTTTCAAGCAATTCAGTCATCTGAGCGATGATGGTGGTTTGTGATTGCGCAATCTGATCCTTAATGTTTTGCTCGATTCCATCCAATCGGCCCTCGAGGTCCTTCTGACCTTGTTCAACCCTGGCCATCCTTTCTTCCATTGCTCGTGACTGAGAACGGGTATCGTACGAACGCGGAATGGTTATAGATTGGAAACTTCACCATTGTAATAATATTTTTTCAATATTAATTCGTTATTTAGTTGGTCAATGTATGTCATGATGTATGAACATATGATGCAATGAAATATGTACACATGTGTATGCGGATGAAATGTGTTGGCCCTATAGGTAGGGGTGGGAATTGTCGGGTACCCGGGATTCGGGTACCCGGAAAACCGGGTACCCGGTTCATCCGGGTACCTCATTAAACGGCCCGTGTCCCGGCCCATTATATCCGGGTACCCGGGATTCGGGTACCCGGATAATCGGGTACCGGGTTCCTATTTTTTTTATTTTTTATTTTAAATTTAAAAAAAAAATCACATGTTAAACATAAAAATATTTAAAAAAATTAAACTTAAAAGTTAAAAGAATATAATACAAACATAGAAAAAAATATAGAGATTTAAACTTAATTTTAGAGTGAAAATATTAATAAACATAAAATAAAAATATAATTTTAAATATAAAAAATATATATTAAATTTTATCGGGTCGGGTCGGGTACCCGGTAAGGGAAAACTTTCGGCCCATGTCCCGGCCCGTGTCCCGGGAAATTTGCCGGGTCGGGTACCCGGCCCGGTCGGGTAATTTTTTTTCGGGAATTACCCGGTATTTTCATTTCGGGTAGTCAGGTTTTTGGGCCAGGTCAATCGGGTCGGGTATTTTTTCCCACCCCTACCTATAGGTGATTCCCCTTAGGTCGACTATCATTCGAACGTGAAGGAGGTTCCTTGTTAAAAGACAATCATAGCAAAGTCTTACAAATATGCTTCCGCTTGTGATCTAAAGATGTTGATCCGATAGACGGTTTGAAATTTTGCGGCTCAGGATGTTTGGAGTAGATCCGATCTCGCTTGACTTCCTCGGAATGGAGAAGAGATGTGCCTTCTTCGGTGGTGGGCATTAAATGACCTGACACTGTGCTTTCGCTCGGTAAACTGCCCCTTTATCCGTTCTGTCCGATGTCGGACTTGCTAATTGGCATTATCCTTTCTAGAAACCTCCCGTCCACAATGATAGCCCCAAAAATGGGTAGAACCACCCTAACTGATGAAATGCATGCACGAAAAGTAGATGCAAAAAGATCATAAGAATAATCGTTAGTGTAGGATAAACATGATAAAAAGGTAATCATAAAAGCAAGCAACCCTATTTATCCCGTCTAATGAACCTAGGCTGTCCGCATGGCTCTAAAAGGGGTGGACAATCTAGTTCTCTACATGCAGTTTTGGTTCTAGGAGGTACTCGAACTGTCCTCGCTGTCCCCTACTAAGGGTAGCAAGGCCCCCGGTCATCACCCATTATAGGCTTCTCTCAGCCGAGTTCAATTCGAGGGGACCCTTTAGCTATATCTGCAAGGAGAAACGATATTCTCACGAAGATATAGGGTACTCGAGCCCCGAAGGTACTTGCTAGGCCCATACGGAGGAACAATATCCCCACGAAAGCACTAGCGTTTTCCCCCCACTTAAACGAACGGGTTTAAATGCCAATTTTAAATGCGTTTAAAATAAACTTGCACTTATAAACAAATATCGATCGATTCGGTCACTTTAATTCGCAACTTCTAATATTAATTGAGCGGTAAAGTTTTTTTTTGGCTTGACTCTCTTTTTTGTTTTTGAAAACAAAAATTCGTCCCCAGCGGAGTCGCCATCTGTTGCGACTAATTTTTAGAAAGTACCTCGGTGTCACTTAGAGGAACCGGGTTTTGAAAAATTCGTCGGATTTAAAGAAATAGAGGAGTCGCCACCGGCCATTTAAAAATGGTAGACCGGACACCGAAATAAAACCAGAGATTCTTTCTTTTGAAAGTGGGTCCGGGAGTCGGTTACACGCGGGGAAGGATGAGCACCCCCGTCGTGCCCGAAAATCGGTACCAAAACATTACCGCTTATCTAATATTAAATTTTGCGAATTAAAGTGACGAGTTGTATCGAAATTTGGTTATACGGGCGAGTGAATTTTAAAAGCCATAATATTCGAGAGAGAACGTCCGAACCACCACCACTACGACTGGTACTGACCTCGTTCACTCCCGAATAAAAAGGTATTCGCATTGCAATTTATAAACCAAAATGTAACTTAGAAAACATGAAACATAAAATTAAATACGGAAGAGACATAGAATAAATGGCAAGAACATATATTAAAAATGGCAAAAATGCATGAGTAACAACATATAATATAACCAAAATAAAAACGCAAAGCAAACAAAAGCAAACTGCCAGGGGCCAAAATTGCGATAAACCCATTCAAAACACTAATTAAAAAACGGAATAAGGACTTAATTAAAATGACGCGAGAAACCACAGGGACCAAAACAGGCATTTTACCGTCCGGAAATCAGCTAGAACGGAAAATAGGACGAAATTGAAAACATGGGAAAACCTACGGGGACTGCGGTCGTAGTTTTGAAAGCCGGAAGCCCTCCCTCGCGCAATAAGAATGACGCGGAGGGGCTTAAAAGGTGATTAAACCTATTTTATAAGTCTAAAACAATATAAAACCGCATAAAAAACATTTTAATCTCTTTTAGAAACCCTAGACCAAAACGCACAGAGCTCTCCCCCTCTCTGGCTTCCCGGCGCCGTCACCCACTCCGGTCGCCGTTGCCGGCGCCGGAGTCTTTAAAAATAACCTTTTTTTCTTTTGAAACCCCTTTTTTTGTTCGAAACCCAAAACCAGATCCCAAAACAACTTTGAAAAGAACAAACCCCAAAAGGGAAGCCCACTCCCCTTTTAAAAAAAAATTCGAAACGGAGCCCTAAAATCTTCCCAACCGAGGCCCGGACGGCTCACCCGTCGAACTTCCCGACGGAAGTCAAGGGTTTATCGCCGCCACAACTCGAAAGCCAGAGGAGATGGAGCTCTCGGAAGGTAAAAACAAACTTTCCCTTCTTCTTGCTATCTTTTTTTGTTTTGAATGTTTGCATGCAATCGAAAGATCAAAGAGAAACGCTACCTCGGAAGCCTTTTCACTGTTATTGATTTTTTCTCTCAAAAATCCTCCCTTTACAATGGCTTTTTAGTTCGGATTTATATCCGAAAGATTACATTCGAATATGAAAAAGAAATGGTTGACTTTGTGCTCGATTTATTGTTTTTTGTCTTTTTCTCTGTGATTCTGATCTCTGATGCTTCTGGTTGATTTTTGTGTTTTGTTTCGTTCCGGTTTTGGGTATCTGACGTCCTTCTTTTTGCTTTTCTCTGTTGGTCTTGGCCGAAATGGGGAGGGACACCGGCGTGGTGGTGGCAGAGGAAACAGAATCGTCAGGCGCGTGGTCCTTGCACGCGCGCGTTGGCAGACGAGGAGCCGAGCGTGGGCGCGTGAGGCTTCTGGAATTCCCCGCGTCGATCCGAGGCCGTTGGATGGACCCCGATCTAACGGCTACGAGGAGAGCGGCGCTAGGGCAATGGGTGCTTGCTAGGGTTTCTCCATACCCGGGCTGATCTGGGCAGTTGGATTGCCTCCAGATCCAACGGCATTGGAGGTGTGCGGCGCGAATGGCAAAGGGGGCTCTCTAGGGTTTCTCCATACCCGTGCTTTATCTGGACTGTTGATCTCGTGCCAGATCCAACGGCTAGGGCTTGTGGCGGCTGCATCACAAAAAAGTATAGGATTAGGGTTAGCTTAGGGTTTTTTTTTGTCATTGGGCTTGCTGGGCTTACTGTATTATTTTGGGCTTGTATTTTAAATGGACTGTTTATGGATCATATTATTATTCTGGACTCTCATTATTAATCAAAGTGGGTTTTTATTTATTATGTCCAATTTCATTATAATTATAATAGTAATAATAATAATAATAATAATAATAATAAGTATGATAATAATAATAGTAATAATACCTACTAGCGAACAACAAAAATAATATGAATAATAATATCATAATGACAATGGCAGATATCAGTGCCAAATATATACATGCATACAACATGCGAATATATATATATATATATATATATATATATATATATATATATATATAATAATACATAGTATGGTAACATTATTAAATAATAATATGACACACATATATATATATATATATTTCTTTTTCCTTTTTCTCTTTTTTTTATTTTTTATTTTTAAATTTCCTAATAGCCCGATAAGCCCACTAACAACACAAACATAAAGGGGTTCAAGGTCCGGACAAAATTAGTGATTACAGCTGCCCCTCTTTGCTTATACTTGTGGAACAAGAATAAAGCAAAGACCATAAGCACTAATTTTGTCCTACTTCCCTATTGGACGGTTTACTCCCGACGCGGCCATGCGATTCCAAGTAATTCCTCTTCCCAATGCCTTCCACTCGTGAGTTCTTCCTCAAGATGCCCCGAACAGGTAGACAGAGAGTTTTTTTTTTTGCAGATTTTTTTGCAGATTTCCATTCTCCAAGTGCCCGAACGAATAAGCGGGTTCTATTCTCCAAGTGCCCGAATAGATGAGCAGATTCCAAATATCTTTGTCTTCTCTTTTTCGTAAGAACAAACTAGTCATCCAAACAACTTTGCCTTCCCTTCACGGTCTAAAAGCAAGTTGTCCGTTTCGCGGTAAAAAGCAAGCTGAAACTCCAAATATTTTTGCCTCCTTGCCGCGGTCGAAAGGGGAACTTGGGCGTCCAAGTGGATTTGCTTTCCCTTCGCGGTCGTAAAGCAAACTGGTCATAACTAAATCTGTCCAACTTCCCTATTGGACGATTTACTCTTCCGGAGCTGCAACACGCTACACCGAGTAATTTCCTCTTTTGAAACCTTAAGAATATGAGTTCTCTCTCCATAGAACTCATTTCCTTGTTGTATTCCTCGAGTGACAGTTCTTCCTATATAGAACTCTCGTCCTCGTATTTCTGAAATTAAAGATCTCTAAGTCCTCTCTCTGTAGGACCCTCCGCTTTCGAGATCTTGAAGCCTTAGGATTCTGAATTTTTTCTCCACTAAACTCTTCTTCCTCAGCGTACTCTTCGAGTAGTAGTTCCTTCTCTATTGAACTCCTCTCTGAAATCAAGGATCTACAAGTCCCCTCTCCGTAGGACCCTCAACTTTCGAGATCCTGAAGTCGCAAGTTCCTCCTATATAGAGCTTGTTTGGACCCTTTCTCCGTAGGATCCTTTATCTTGAAATCTGTTGGTAAGCTTGAAAGCTTTTATTTGAAATCCTCGAGTGGCGAATATGAAGATTTCGCCTGACATTCTGGAGCGGCGGCTTGAAAGGCTTCGCCTGAAATCCTTTTAGTTCTCGCTTTATCGTTTTCTCTTCGTCCCGATAGGTATTCAAGTTGTCTTTCAAAAATCTGTGTAAATGGATAAAATTAAAAAAATTGATCTTTTTAAGAAAAATATCCTTTAGGAAGGATATAGTTTTGAGGAAAACATATTTTTAAAAGGGATAAAGTTGAGAAATTTTGACTTTTAAGAAAAATATCCTTTGAGAAGGATAAAATTGAGAAATTGGGTTTTGAGGAAAACATCCTTTTGAAAGGATAAAAATTGAGAAATCAAGTTTTGAGGAAAACGACCTTTTGGAAGGATAAAAAAAATTGTGAAATTTGGGTTTTAAGAAAAACATCCTTTTGGAAGGATAAAAATTGAGAAATTTGAGTTTTGAGGAAAACGACCTTTTGGAAGGATTAAAAATTGAGAAATCGAGTTTTGAGAAAAACGACCTTTTGGAAGGATAAAAATTGAGAAATTTGGGTTTTAAGAAAAACATCCTTTTGGAAGGATAAAAATTGAGAAATTTGAGTTTTGAGGAAAACGACCTTTTGGAAGGATAAAAATTGAGAGTTTTGAGTTTTGAGAAAAACGACCTTTTGGAAGGATAAAATCGAATTTTAAGAAAACCATCTGGAAGATTAAAATCGGGGGTTGGAAGGATTTTAGAAATCCGAATTACGCAAGTCGAAGGACTCTTGACTCTTGTGAGATCCGCTTCTCCTCTCATGAAGCTGTAGATCTATTCTTTTACCGATCTTCAAATGTCTGTTTAAAGAAAACCAAAATGCTATGATGATATGATTTAGCATGCTCCTAGCATGAGTGATATCTAGCTATCGATGATGTATGAGCATATTTCAGGATGCAATGATGCATGTGTTTACGAGAATGAAAAGATGCATGTGCTTACGAGAATGCAAAGATGCATGTGTTTACGAGAATGCAAAGATGCATGGATTTAGTTTGTCTTCGTTTCTTAGGGTTAGTGGTCATTGTCTTGGGACTACAACCATCCATCAATTTTGTGTCTTGAGAAATCTGGCCCCCAAACTTGTGTCGCTCATTTTCGCTCAAGTATTCAAGTCAAGTGACCATAGTCGCATTTCAAATACTTTCTGGTATTGTGCTATCTTTCATACACTTTGGTTTGATCCTCTCTACATGAAACCTTAGTTCCGCCACGGACAATGGTGCCCTATCACGACAATTTAGCTTCACTAACTCTTTGTCATTCCTCCTCACGTCATGCCCCTCAACCTTTGGGCCTTGCTGATGCATTTATCTCCGAAGTAATACAGAGAGATCTCTTGGTTTAAAAAGTACCAATTTCTGGATTGTCATTCTAATGAAGAATGCCTTTTTTTATTACCATACAGAACCTTGAAGTCAAAATTCTAATCAAAAGAAAAAAATAGAATAGGATGCCCCGGATATCAAATGCAAGAGCGTCTTAGATCCTACTTTCTGATGATCAGCTTGAGTCAATGGAGACTCTGAATGTTGTGGCGATATGCGAAGCTGTGAAACCTTTTCCAGATCGCTCGGTTCATCCTCATGATTATGATATTTGCTTAATTAGCTCGATTACTATTCCTTCTAGTTCTCATAACGTTTCTCCGTATGCTTTCAAAAAAAATTTAGCCCATTGAATAGAAAATGTCACTCCCAGAATTTTAAATGTAAGCATGTGCTTCTAATTACAATTAGTATTATATCAGTGTCCTCAAGGATTCACATCCGAGACTTATTCAGTTTGCTCATTCGTTTCTTTTTCCTAGGGGAATTCAAATCGTCACAGTCCTTTGTCTTGAGGATACTGATGGAGCATACAACAATACCCCGAGTTACTCGGCATAGTCACGACTTGAAAATATTACCATCACTCATGAAGCAAAGGGTTTCGGGCTTCAGCGGAGTGCCCCAAGAATTCCACACTCGTATCCGAAAATGCCTATTACCAGGCTTCGAACATTGGAGTGCTTTTCGATTAATGCCTATTACCAGGCTCTGAAATTTTATTTTGTTTTGAAACAGTATATATATTTTCTTCCATTTCTCTTTCCTTTTTATTTATTTATTCATTTATTTATTTATTGCACATTCGAGTAACTCTACTTGGGATTTCTTAGGAGATTCCCTTATCATCGAACATCATCAAAGGAATAGTGATCTTGCTTCTCTCGCTTTACCGACCGGAGCGGACGGAGCGGGACATCACGCTTCATCGTTTTCACAACATTCGATCGACCCCTTTGAGTAGAATCAATGCCACATCATGCATATGATATCCGAGGACCTACGGAGGTATGGAGAGATATATGCATATACCTGATTTCAAGGTCATTGTATGTTAAAAAAGAATTGCATTTCATTAGAACGTCAAATTATAAACATAACAAGTGCCCTTAAAAAAAATCATTGCTATCTTCGGGCAAAGGATAGCAACGTTTGTTCTATGCATTACTTCGAGAGAAAAATGCAACATACAAAAACTCCTAAAGATGGTCGGGCATTAGCACACCCCAAAAGTCACAATCCCGATATTTCCTTTCAGAATGTCAAGTGACCGTTCTCGATCAGAGCCTGCATCTTGTTTTTTAGTGCCCCACAATTCTCTGTGGTGTGGCCCGTGCTTCCCACATGGTAGTCACATACGGCATTGACATCATAGCCTTTAGGATAGGGAGGATCCTTTGGTTTGGACTGAACCGGAGTTAGAAGCTTCTTCTCAATAAGCATTGGGAGCAAATCGGTGTACGACATAGGAATTGGATGAAGGTCCTTTTGAGGCTTTGCAGACCGGGATGCTTGATTATGGTAGCGGCCAGAAGACTGGTTGTTCGAGTGAGAACCCACCATGTGAACTTGGGACCCATGCCCCTTGTGGGTGGTTGCGCCATAGGGATCTACTATCTTCCCTTTCTTGATGGCGTCCTCGATACGTTCTCCCGTCAAGACCATGTCCGCAAAGCTGATGGAGGGATTGATTATCAAGCGATCGTACAAGACTCCTTTCAGAGTGTCAACAAACAAAGGAATGATTTCACCTTCCGAAAGTAGGGGTTGCACCTGAGCTGCTACGTCTCGCCAACGCCGGGCATACTCACGGATACTCTCACCGTGCTTTTGTTCCATCCCTTGTAGCATGAGCCGATTCGGAGTCATATCAGTTACATGCTTGTATTGACCCACGAACGCCTTCGAAAGATCGTTCCATGACTTGATGTCGACTCGTCTAAGTTGAGTATACCAACGGGTTGCGGAACCAGTTAAACTGTCTTGAAAGCAGTGGATAAGTAGCTTCTCGTCTTTTATAAAAGCCGCCATTTTTCGGCAATACATGATGATGTGAGCTGAAGGACAAGTAGTCCCGTCGTACTTATCAAAGTCGGGGCCTTGAATTTCGGAGGTAAAACTAAATCCGCTACAAGACTCAAATCATTGGCATCATTCCCTTGCTTATCCATTCCTTGCAAGGCCATGAACTTTTCTTCAAAGAGACGAAACTTCTCCTCGTACTTCTTTTCCACCTCGGCCCTAATCCTTTCTTCTGCCTCATTCAACATGTTTAGATCCGGTACTTCATCCTCGAGATCTTCTCCTAACTCAACAGGTTGGTCCAAGTGACGGCTAGCCGGTGCCCTTGTAGGACGATTAGCGGGCGTTCCCTCGAGGTTGATATGCACTCTCTTCCCGGTGGTTGGCGCTCCTAGTTGGATATGCGATGTAGTCTCACCTACTCCCCTCTCATTCGAATTGCCCTTTGATCCTCTTTCTTTGTTGAACTTCTTTTCAAGCAATTCAGTCATCTGAGCGATGATGGTGGTTTGTGATTGCGCAATCTGATCCTTAATGTTTTGCTCGATTCCATCCAATCGGCCCTCGAGGTCCTTCTGATCTTGTTCAACCCTGGCCATCCTTTCTTCCATTGCTCGTGACTGAGAACGGGTATCGTACGAACGCGGAATGGTTGTAGATTGGAAACTTCACCACTGTAATAATATTTTTTCAATATTAATTCGTTATTTAGTTGGTCAATGCATGTCATGATGTATGAACATATGATGCAATGAAATATGTACACATGTGTATGCGGATGAAATGTGTTGGCCCTATAGGTAGGGGTGGGAATTGTCGGGTACCCGGGATTCGGGTACCCGGAAAACCGGGTACCCGGTTCATCCGAGTACCTCATTAAACGGCCCGTGTCCCGGCCCATTATATCCGGGTACCCGGGATTCGGGTACCCGTAAAATTCGGGTACCCGAATAATCGGGTACCGGGTACCCGGTTCCTATTTTTTTTATTTTTTTATTTTTATTTTAAATTAAAAAAAATCACATGTTAAACATAAAAATATTTTAAAAAAATTAAACTTAAAAGTTAAAAGAATATAATACAAACATAGAAAAAAACATAGAGATTTAAACTTAATTTTAGAGTGAAAATATTAATAAACATAAAATAAAAATATAATTTTAAATATAAAAAATATATATTAAATTTTATCGGGTCGGGTACCCGGTAAGGGAAAACTTTCGGCCCATGTCCCGGCCCGTGTCCCGGGATATTTGCCGGGTCGGGTAATTTTTTTTTGGGAATTACCCGGTATTTTCATTTCGGGTAGTCGGGTTTTTGGGCCAGGTCAATCGGGTCGGGTATTTTTTCCCACCCCTACCTATAGGTGATTCCCCTTAGGTCGACTATCATTCGAACGTGAAGGAGGTTCCTTGTTAAAAGACAATCATAGCAAAGTCTTACAAATATGCTTCCGCTTGTGATCTAAAGATGTTGATCCGATAGACGGTTTGAAATTTTGCGGCTCAGGATGTTTGAAGTAGATCCGATCTCGCTTGACTTCCTCGGAATGGAGAAGAGATGTGCCTTCTTCGGTGGTGGGCATTAAATGACCTGACACTGTGCTTTCGCTCGGTAAACTGCCCCTTTATCCGTTCTGTCCGATGTCGGACTTGCTAATTGGCATTATCCTTTCTAGCAACCTCCCGTCCATAATGATAGCCCCAAAAATGGGTAGAACCACCCTAACTCATGAAATGCATGCACGAAAAGTAGATGCAAAAAGATCATAAGAATAATCGTTAATGTAGGATAAACATGATAAAAAGGCAATCATAAAAGCAAGCAACCCTATTTATCCTGTCTAATGAACCTTGGCTGTCCGCATGGCTCTAAAAGGGGTGGACAATCTAGTTCTCTACATGCAGTTTTGGTTCTAGGAGGTACTCGAACTGTCCTCGCTGTCCCCTACTAAGGGTAGCAAGGCCCCCGGTCATCACCCATTATAGGCTCCTCTCAACCGAGTTCAATTCGAGGGGACCCTTTAGCTATATCTGCACGGAGAAACGATATTCTCACGAAGATATAGGGTACTCGAGCCCCGAAGGTACTTGCTAGGCCCATACGGAGGAACAATATCCCCACGAAAGCACTAGCGTTTTCCCCCCACTTAAACGAACGGGTTTAAATGCCAATTTTAAATGCGTTTAAAATAAACTCGCACTTATAAACAAATATCGATCGATTCGGTCACTTTAATTCGCAACTTCTAATATTAATTGAGCGGTAAAGTTTTTTTTTGGCTTGACTCTCTTTTTTGTTTTTGAAAACAAAAATTTGTCCCCAGCGGAGTCGCCATCTGTTGCAACTAATTTTTAGAAAGTACCTCGGTGTCACTTAGAGGAACCGGGTTTTGATCGGGTTTTGAAAAATTCGTCGGATTTAAAGAAATAGAGGAGTCGCCACCGGTCATTTAAAAATGGTAGACCGGACACCGAAATAAAACCAGAGATTCTTTCTTTTGAAAGTGGGTCCGAGAGTCGGTTACACGCGGGGAAGGATGAGCACCCCCGTCGTGCCCGAAAATCGGTACCAAAACATTACCGCTTAACTAATATTAAATTTTGCGAATTAAAGTGACGAGTCGTATCGAAATTTGGTTATATGGGCGAGTGAATTTTAAAAGCCTTAATATTCGAGAGAGAACGTCCGAACCACCACCACTACGACTGGTACTGGCCTCGTTCACTCCCGAATAAAAAGGTATTCGCATTGCAATTTATAAACCGAAATGCAACTTAGAAAACATGAAACATAAAATTAAATACGGAAGAGACATAGAATAAATGGCAAGAACATATATTAAAAATGGCAAAAATGCATGAGTAACAACATATAATATAACCAAAATAAAAAACGCAAAGCAAACAAAAGCAAACTGCCAGGGGCCAAAATTGCGATAAACCCATTCAAAACACTAATTAAAAAACGGAATAAGGACTTAATTAAAATGACGCGAGAAACCACAGGAACCAAAACAGGCATTTTACCGTCCGGAAATCAGCTAGAACGGAAAATAGGACAAAATTGAAAACATGGGAAAACCTACGGGGACTGCGGTCGTAGTTTTGAAAGCCGGAAGCCCTCCCTCGCGCAATAAGAATGACGCGGAGGGGCTTAAAAGGTGATTAAACCTATTTTATAAGTCTAAAACAATATAAAACCGCATAAAAAACATTTTAATCTCTTTTAGAAACCCTAGACCAAAACGCACAGAGCTCTCCCCCTCTCTGGCTTCCCGGCGCCGTCACCCACTCCGGTCGCCGTTGCCGGCGCCGGAGTCTTTAAAAAAAACCTTTTTTTTCTTTTGAAACCCCTTTTTTTGTTCGAAACCCAAAACCAGATCCCAAAACAACTTTGAAAAGAACAAACCCCAAAAGGGAAGCCCCCTCCCCTTTTAAAAAAAAATCGAAACGGAGCCCTAAAATCTTCCCAACCGAGGCCCGGACGGCTCACCCGTCGAACTTCCCGAAGGAAGTCAAGGGTTTATCACCGCCACGACTCGAAAGCCAGAGGAGATGGAGCTCTCGGAAGGTAAAAACAAACTTTCCCTTCTTCTTGCTATCTTTTTTTGTTTTGAATGTTTGCATGCAATCGAAAGATCAAAGAGAAACGCTACCTCGGAAGGCTTTTCACTGTTATTGATTTTTTCTCTCAAAAATCCTCCCTTTACAATGGCTTTTTGGTTCGGATTTATATCCGAAAGATTACATTCGAATATGAAAAAGAAATGGTTGACTTTGTGCTCGATTTATTGTTTTTTGTCTTTTTCTCTGTGATTCTGATCTCTGATGCTTCTGGTTGATTTTTGTGTTTTGTTTCGTTCCGGTTTTGGGTATCTGACGCCCTTCTTTTTGCTTTTCTCTGTTGGTCTTGGCCGAAATGGGGAGGGACACCGGCGTGGTGGTGGCAGAGGAAACAGAATCGTCAGGCGCGTGGTCCTTGCACGCGCGCGTTGGCAGACGAGGAGCCGAGCGTGGGCGCGTGAGGCTTCTGGAATTCCCCGCGTCGATCCGAGGCCGTTGGATGGACCCCGATCTAACGGCTACGAGGAGAGCGGCGCTAGGGCAATGGGTGCTTGCTAGGGTTTCTCCATACCCGGGCTGATCTGGGCCGTTGGATTGCCTCCAGATCCAACGACATTAGAGGTGTGCGGCGCGAATGGCAAAGGGGGCTCTCTAGGGTTTCTCCATACCCGTGCTTCATCTGGACTATTGATCTCGTGCCAGATCCAACGGCTAGGGCTTGTGGCGGCTGCATCACAAAAAAGTATAGGATTAGGGTTAGCTTAGGGTTTTTTTTGTCATTGGGCTTGCTGGGCTTATTGTATTATTTTGGGCTTGTATTTTAAATGGACTGTTTATGGATCATATTATTATTTTGGACTCTCATTATTAATCAAAGTGGGTTTTTATTTATTATGTCCAATTTCATTATAATTATAATAGTAATATCTGATAATAATAATAATAATAATAATAAGTATGATAATAATAATAGTAATAATACCTACTAGCGAACAACAAAAATAATATGAATAATAATATCATAATGACAATGACAGATATCGGTGCCAAATATATACATGCATACAACATGCGAATATATATATATATATAATAATAATAATAATAATAATAATAATAATAATAATAATAATAATAATAATAATACATAGTATGGTAACAGTACTAAATAATAATATGACACATATATATATATATATATATATATATATATATATATATATATATATTTCTTTTTCCTTTTTCTCTTTTTTTATTTTTTATTTTTAAATTTCCTAATAGCCCGATAAGCCCACTAACAACACAAACATAAAGGGGTTCAAGGTCCGGACAAAATTAGTGATTACAAAAATAATATAAATTTAATAATAAATATAAATATAAATATCATAATAAATATTCGAATGATTATATAAAATCTTTGAATTAAAGTAACAGTAAATGAATGCTAAAAATACTCCCAAAACTTAAAGAGTCTAAAATTACATCCATGTCCCAAAATAATAAATATTCACCTGATTAAACTGAAATAGTTTCTTACTAAATAATAAAATAACTGGATAAAATCTGAGATCCTCCAAGTACCACGTTGCCTAAAGCTCAAAGATATCTGTAAGAGGAAATTATTGGGGAGTAAGCTAAAGAGCTTAGTCTATCTCTAAAGTGCAAGAAAATCAAAGTCGTACGAACATAGTAATATTTTCTTAAAATTCTTTAAAGCACAACACATAAATCACAAGCGCAATGCAATGCACCCAACTACATCCGCCATAAATGAGGAAGGTTCCCATAACCTCCTCCATATGTCCGCCAATCCGAAGTGAAATTTAGCCCGAAGGGTGAAACCACTGAACTTCTTCCTTACAAATCCCAACACATGCTCATACACATATGATGTTTACAATTCAAGTTTAATAAAAACTAATTCCGTAAATCCGATATTCATAAACATAATTCATAAATCATAGTCCATAAATCATAGTTCCATAAATCCGATGTTTCATAAATCAATGTTCGTAATACATAACCAAAATAAATTTTGAAATCGTATGCATATGATGTCAACCATACAAGCCATAATACATATAAATAATCACACAAGAGGTAAAACACCAACACATAGAAAAAAGTATATAATTTAATTATAGCACCGGAAGAAAACAGACCTTAGCCAAACTATACTCAACCTATAGAATGATGTGATTTTCCATGATTAGAAGTATTGGATCCAACTGTATCGGTACCGAACTAAACTTGGGGTTTAAGGGATTAACGAACAAGAAGGGGTATAGAGTGGTGGAGATTATTACATAGGAATTTAACAAATCTGTTGGGTTATACGGTGCTCGAATCCTTCAACCGTTCTTGCTCGCCAAGTGGTGGAGGAGTGGAATTTTGGGTGGATGTGGTGTGGAAGCTTAAAAGAATAATGACACAATGATTTATAGTGGTTCAACCTTCTAACCAAGGTCTACATCCACTACCTTAGCTTCCCACTAAGGATTTTCAATCAATCCACTATTGATTCGTCCCCTTTTCTAGGCTTAGGAGGAAACCCTTATACACCGATCAAGCTTTCTACCCAAAGCCTTGATCAAACTCTCTTTACAAGAGAAATGTATCACCCGGGTTTAGGGTTCGGGTGAAAATAATATTTTAATATTATTTCGGGTTCGGTTTTATAATTAAAATAATCTTTTGGGCCTCGGGTTTCAAAAACAAATATTTTTGTTAGACTAAAATGAATGAAATACAATTTGAAGAGATTTTAAAGAAAATGAAAAAAATAGCCATTCATTAATGGCAAACTTGTAAATAATGCAAGTTTCAATTTAAATCCCTCCTTTATCATCTTTTCACTATTCATTCTCTTCTCCAAAACAAAAACCAACGTGAAAGAGAGCTCTCACCCTCCTTCCACTATTCCATCACAAAGCTCCTCCATTTCAACTCGGTTTTGAAAGGTAATATCATTTTTGACTTGTCCTCAACCTCCTCTCTTCAAAAGTACAAATAGTTTTTATTTTCATTAAGGTTTTGGAAATGGGGTTTTGAGAGGATTTGGTTAAAAATGATAACTTTATGATGTTCAACTTAAAATTTCGATTTAATGTTGTTAGTTATGAAGTCTATGAGTCAAATGATGCAACATACATGAATTTTACATGGTTTTGAGCACTTTCCCGAAATTGGGTTTAATGGGGGTTTTTGAAGGGTTTTAGAGTGGTTTTTGGGATTGTTTTAGGTTGGAATTTGTGGGCTAATGTTAGTACTATGGTTGGGGGTTGTTTTGGAATCATTTGGGGGTATTAAAAGTGTTGGAAACATGGGTTTTGGTTGAGGTTTATGGGCTGCACGAGTTTGGTAATCTTGGGGGTTGTTCATGGCTTGAAATGTTGTGTTTGATGTTTGAATTGTATTTCAGGTTAGCTACTTTGATGCTTGGGCTGATTTGAAGTTGTTTGGATTGTGTTGAGGTTGTTTAGAGGCAAGAACGTATGTTGGTGAAGCCTCGGGAGTGAATCCGGAAGCTTGAAGGTGATTGCTTGCTTGGTAGTTGAGCTTGGAAGTGAAGGTGAGTGGTTAATATTTTCAAAGTGTTTTCTAAGTGTTTGGTTCGAGTATGTGGACTAGGTCGGGCTTGGTAGACCCACCTAGAGTTAGGATTAGGGTGGTAGCCTAATCCTAAGCTTAAACTAGAGACATTGGTTGAACTTTTAATTGATGTTTATGCCTCGTGATGTTTATGATATGATGATTTATGTATAATGTGTTATACATGTGTGTTGAGGCATGGTTGTGATGCATTGTGATATGCATGTGGATTGTTCATGATTGTGATCATGGTGATTACGTGCTAAGCACGGAAATGGTTTTAATTGATAATGTGGATTGAGTTAAATGTTGGCACTAGTATGCTTGGGTACAAATGATCGATCATCAGGGTGTTAGTGTTCACACATGAGTCAAATTCGCGCGTGGCCTTGGTGGCGTTGAGACACCAAGGAGGAGTACGGGTTCGCCCGGAAATTGTTATATATATTAGTCGATGATGAGTGGAATCCCATCGACGGGGCGTGAGGATGAGTGGAATCCCCTCCGCGAGACCGGTGATGAGTGTAATCCCACCGTGAGGTAAAGTTGTTGTTGGATGTGAGTTCCAACGTGTTTATCCGCGTATTCGAGTCATAGTTAGGTGCCAATATAAATTGATATGTGTATCAATGTGATGTGGAAATTCGTTTCCTATTTTGAATGACTATATGTGTTTACATATGTTGTGGAAATGAGCTTGTTGAGCATGACATATTATTGGATATTTGTTCATGCATCATTGTCATTGGCTCTTGAGGATTGAAGGTAAGAACATGCATTTACCTTGGTTGAGATCATGCTTGGACCCTGCATTGTCGAGGTTTGTTTTTAAAGAGCTTACCCTCACTAAGCTTTATTGCTTACGCTCTCTTTTGTTCGACAATGCAGATCCTTAGTTCGTGGGTTGCTAGCGCAAGTGGAGGGCCTCCAAGTGTGGTTGTTGGCTTGAGTTTATCAAGTATGATTTTTAATGTTTTGGACATGTAATAGTTAAGCAATGGGATTTGTGATATTGTTGGTTGTTTAGGAGCATGTTTAGACTCCTTGTTATGTTGCTTTTATATGGCTTTTTGATGCCATGTTTGAATTGCAAAATCATGTCTAAATTGATTACCATGTGTGTTAGCCAAGTGCCTTTTGAGGATGCTTATGTGTATGATTGTTGAAGCATGAAACCTTGAATGCTTATATGTCATCTTTTGATCAAATGCATGTTTTCCTTAAATGAATGATGTATGTTCATGATGGGTGCCTTGTATGACTAGATCTTGGTTTATAGATGTTGTACGAATGCTTGGTTGTGTCTTAGGAGGTCTTAAATCGCATCTAGGTTCAAGTCTTGCATTGTTTTGCTGAGTTTAGGAGACTTGCAGTGCAGGGCGTATCGGTACGCCTGAGGGCCGTATCAATACGATCTTGCCTGCAGGACTCAGGTTTAGCTGGGTGTATCGATACACGGGGGTGTATCGATACGGTTTTTGCTCACTGGAATTCTGAGATTTTGGTGAGTTATTAGCGTATCGGTACGGTGTCTTAGCGTATCGGTACGGGTTCATCTCGTAGACCATGAGATGTTGACCGAGAGGGGCGTATCGATACGCTTTAGGGCTGTATCGATACGGTCTTCCTGTGTTGTCTGTAGGGGTTGACTTCGGTCAAGGCGTATCGATACCCTTGACAGGTGTATCGATACGACCTGTTTAATTATGAAAAATGGGTTGTTTTGCAAGCGATGTTTGAATGATCGTGTTTACGTTGCTTGTGTTTCCGCTGGCGTGTTTCACATAGGACATGGTAATGCATTTAGACAAGTTAAATAAAAGAAATTTTTCTAGGGTTGCTAACCGAGGGGAAACCTTAACGGGTTTCGCTTCGGTTTTCCCCGTGTGGCCCACTTGGACCGGTCAAGCGTCCGGACCGGGACGAGGGGGTTACACTTGTTGGTATCAGAGCCAGGTTACCGAGACCTTGGGTAGGTAAGTGAGGTAAGTTTAAGTTTCTGTATTGATATGCACGGTGTTTGCTTGCATTGTAAGCATGATTGCTTGTGTGACAAGTATGCTCGTTGTTTTGTTTTAAAAGCATGTTGTTTAGAGTCCCATTGCTGCTATTACATTGGAAAAATGATTTTTAAGTGAGGGAACGTACTTGAGCACTTGGAAGCCTTGCCTTGCTAACCTAATTTTGTATGTTTTGTTGTTGTGATTGTAGTTATTATCTGTGAGAGCAATGTCTAGGCCGAGAGGTAGGCCGAGGGTGGTTCGTTAGGAACCACGCGTTGCGGCTCCTGTTGAGCCGGTGGTTGGAGTGGAGGCTCATATAGAAGGGCATACTGCTGCTGGAGTTGGAGCTCCTCCACCACCTCCACCACCACCACCTCCTCCGCCTGGAGTTGGGGGCGAGGATGAAGCTGAAGGAGAGGGACCTCAGGGTGGCCAAGGTCCGGCCGAAATTGATATGACTCCGCTAGTGCAAGCAATAGCGGGAGCATTTCAGGCCGCAGTTGCGGGAGCTCAGGCTGCAGCTCAGCCTAGGGGTGACGATGCTAGTCTACCGTTGGAGAGGCTCCGTAGTTTAGGGGCTGAAGAGTTCAGAGGGTCTACTCTGGAGAGGTCGGAGTTGTGGTTAGAGAAGACCGTACGCATCTTAGCTCAGATGGGTTGTGTGGGTGCTCTTAGATTGGGCTGTGTGATCTCTTTGCTTCAGGGTGATGCCTACACCTGGTGGGTCACCATTACTACTGGATTTCCAGAGGCTGAGATAGGTTGGGATTTCTTTGAGTCCGCTTTCAGAAAGAGATATTTGGGACCGAGGTATCTTGATGAGAAGAAGCGAGAGTTTATGGCCCTTACTCAGGGAGATGCTTTTGTGACTGACTATGAGATCTGTTTTGTTCGTCTAAGTTAGTACTCTCCAGAGTTGGTTCCTACTGAGGTGGAACGTTGTAACCGTTTTCGCTATGGGTTGAATGAAGAGTTCAAGAGGTACACTTTAGCTTCTGACTACACAGATTTTGATGTATTGGTCGCGAGGGCCAAGGACTTAGAGCACAGTTTGGGTTTGACCAAACGATCTGGTGGTTCTAGTTTTGGTAAGAGGCATAACAACTTTGATAGTAGAGATTCCAAGAGGCATAAGGGCGGTGGACAACAGTATGACCATAGGCGTGGCGGTGGCCACCATGGTAGAGGCCACCAGGGCCATAGAGGTGGAGGGCGTTTGCCCGAGTGTCCGCGTTGTGGGAGACATCACACTGGTGAGTGTTGGGGTAACTTCCATGCTTGTTGGAACTGTGGTTCGAGGGACCACTTTAGGAGGGAGTGTCCGCATCAGGCGGCACAAGCACCGAACATTGCTCAGGCTCCTGCGAGAGCGAATGATTATCAGAGAGGCCGTGGGCGCGGTCGTGGCTACTTCCAGCCTAGGGTAGATGCTCAGAGGAACCTTGATCATGTTGTGGCAGTGCAGCCAGAGGCAGGAGGACCAGCGAGAGTTTATACTTAGAGGGAGGCCGGGAATGACACTGATGTGATAGCAGGTAATTTTGAGTTACAATCTATGTCTTTGCTTTCTTTGGTTGATTCGGGTTCTACACATTCCTACATTTTGAGTGAGCATGCACGAAAGTTAGATATACCTGTTGAGATCTTAGATGTAGGTATGCATGTGACTAGTTCTTTTGGTGAGACAGTTGTGGTTAGACGTATGTATAGGAGATGTCCACTGAAGATTCAGGGTCATGTGTTTTCTGTTGATATGGTGGAGCTTCCTTTTTATGGTTTTGATATTATTTTGGGTATGGACTGGTTAGTTGAGCACCGAGCTAGTGTGAATTTTGAGACGAAGAGGATTTCTTTGAAACTTTCTGATGACTACGAGGTAGTAGTAGTAGGCGAGAACATTAAGTCCTTGTCTAATGTTGTGTCAGCTTTAGAGGCTCATAGGTTGATGGATTCCGGATGTGGGGCTTACTTAGCTTATGTGATGAATCCGAATATGAGTGAGGCTAGACCGAAAGATATTAGAACAGTTTGTGACTTTCCGGGTGTGGTTCCTGAAGAGTTGCCGGGTTTGCCTCTTGACAGAGATGTTGAGTTTGTGATTGAGACTGTTTCAGGGTCTAATCCAGTTTCGATAGCTCCGTATCGTATGGCTCCGAAAGAATTGAAAGAATTGAAGAGTCAGTTGCAAGAATTATTAGACCGTGGATTCATTAGGCCTAGTAGTTCACCTTGGGGGTGCTCCTGTGCTGTTTGTAAAGAAGAAAGACTTGTTTCGAAACGTTTTGACACTGTAAGACCCCATATCGAAACACTTAGGGGTGTTTCGAAACGCCTGGAAGGTTTTGTTTAGTTTGGCTTTGAAAACATGTAAAAACCTTTGAAAACATCCCCTAAACATAGTTTCAAGTTGTTTGGACTTTAGAAATAGTTTTGAATTCTTTTTAATTTTGTCCAAAACATTTTTCAAATATTATATCAAAACATTAGTTCTACAAAATCAATAAGGGATTTTTGCGGCATGAAACTATATAAAAATAGGGTTCTTGAGGTGATCTTATTTGAACTATGTGTGTGTATATATATAAGGAGAGTAAATCTAATTTAAGTAAAATAATGAAAGTGATATAAGATAGAAAAGAATAAAAGTAAATAAAATAATTAAAAAAAACAAGTGGAGGAGGGGATTAGAATTCAATTTAAAATTAAAGTACTAATATATATATATATAACATTTAAATAATAATTAAAAAAAGATAAGTCGCTAACATAGTCAAATTGAACTTTCTTTTAAAATAATGGGTTAATTTCATACGGGGTCCTTAAACTTGTAAGAAATCTCATATTAACTTTCAAGTTTGATAAAAATTCTATTTAGTCCCTCATAAAAAAACTAGGGTTTTGAATTAAAAATTCTCAATTGTTAGAGTTTTCAATTAGGGATTTTGAAATTAGGGATTTTGTGAATCTAGGGTTTACAATTTGGGCGTAATTTTTGGGGTGTTACACTAGCGGTCGATCGTTGCTCGTATAAAATTTTTAATCGGCACTAGTTCCTGATTATGATTTGTCGGTGGTCATGCAAAGGTAGATCCCACTCTGTTGTTGGTTGTTTGCCGATGTAATCAGTCCTGGGTAGCGAAACATTCTGCCTGATAGTTCGGATCTCTCACCACTCATTTTTCATTAGTTATGAGTCCCCATTGGATAGAGACAAAGAGATTCAGGAAGCTTCTGAATTTTGATGGTATGCTTATCTCCATAGAAGTTTTTTTTTTCATTTTCCTTTGTCTTTAGGTTGTAAAAAATTTGGGTAGATTAGTCTCATTATTTTCCTTCCTAGATGCGTTTATAATTATGATATTTCTATGGTTATAATAAAAATTCAGTGGTGAACGTTCAAATAATAATAATAATAATAATAATTAAATCCAAACGCACATAAAACCACTGTAATATTTAATCTCACCACCACCATTAATTTTCATTCTCGTCATAATTAATCTTACTACCCATTCAAAGGACCTAAAGTTTAGCAAACGAGGTTGATCAAAGTGGTAATTAGTTTAATATTATTTAAGTAAATTTCGAGTTTAAGACTTTACATATGTAGAAATTTCTCATTTAGAGACTCACCCACCAAAATCGGGTGTGCGACGCGAGTCGATCCCGATTAGTAAGGGTAAAGTCTTTGGGAACCAGAAGAAAAAAAAAACTTTAAATTTAAAGATCTACTAATTAACTTAATGGTCAATAATACTCATATTGTTTAAGGATTAATATCCTATACACAAGCGGTGGAAACTGAAAGTTTCCACAAACGCCTTAGTTTTAGGGTATAGAGAGTTAGTTTAGTGTATAGGGTTTAGGGGTTTAGGTGTAGGAGTTTAGAATTTAGGGATAGTTGTTTCAATTTAAGGTTTATGGTTATAATTTAAGGTTTATAGGTTAGGGTTTAGTTTTTAGGGAAATATAGTGAGGATTTAAGTTTTAACTTGTAAACCCTAAATTATAACCCTAAACTTTAAATTGAAACAACTATTCTTAAATTTTAACCCCTACACCTAAACTCCTAAACCTTATACCCTAAACTAACTCCTTATACCCTAAAACTAAGGCGTTTGTGGAAACTTTCAGCTTCCACCGCCTGTGTATAGAATATTTATCCATTGTTTAATTGTATATAAATTTAAATTTCAGCATTTTCTTTAAAAAATATAATACATGTGTATTTAATAAGAAAAATACCTTTAAGTTGGACCGCCGGGGCCTGAGTTGGCGGTGAAAAGGAACTGCATTTATAAGTGGGTTACTATTTTTATTGTGCTTGACTGCTTGTAGGAGCCTGGAAATTTGGAGATACCGAACCTCCATCATTGGACTTGCATATTTTTTTAGAATATTTTTTTTTGAAAAAAAATACTTAATTTTATTGAAACAAAAAATATACAACTGTAATCATATAAACCACTTAAAAAGAGGAACTTAGAAATTATGTCCATCAAAACTCAAACAAAAATTAAAATGAAAAAAAAATTAAAATTACAATAACAGTCTAAGCATTTTTTTGAATCTAATGTTTATCATCTATAGTAATTCAGTAACCGTCTTTTGTCTCTATTCAACTAGACGCTTTTGAGATGATGAAGGAGTGGCGAACGAACCAAAACAAACTTACATGCTGTTTCGCAAAAACAGATCTGAATACATTGGCAAACAACCACACAAAAGAATCTAACCTTGGAAAGGTTGCCGACAATTACAATAAGATATAAGTCACAAGAGCAAAGTGAAAGCGTGCCACAAAGGCAGACAAACATACATGAATATGTAAAAAAAAATCAAACAAAAACGATTTTTGTTAAAAGGTAAGATAAATCTAAAAGAAATAACAAACCAAAACAAAATATAAAAGTATGAAGAATATAAAACACTGACGATCGACAACCAACATCAAAATTATTGTCACAGAGTAAAACTAAAAAACAAACTGTGGCTTGGAGAAAAGAAGAGCGGCGTTATATTATTTCATTTAAAAATACAATTTACCTCTCTACTAAACCTAATACTTACAAGGGAAATTGCACATTTTTAAACATGAAAATTGACCACTTTTTTCTATCAAGTTTGAAAGTCGAGTGTTCTCTAGTACTGTTAATGGTAAATTAGATGACAGTTTGAATTGTTCATGTAATGTTCATTCCGGAAAACTGTATAAAAAAGAAAAATGGTCTAGTGAAGATTGGAAAATATCTTAAAATAAAAATATTATAAAGGAGTATTTGAGGTGGACATTTGATCGAGTCGAGTCTAGTCTAGTCAAGTAAAAAATTCTAGTTAGTTGAGTTGGAAAGTCATGTTTTATAACTCAAATTTTATTTAAAAATTTTTCGAGTCGAGTCGAGAGGTTTGAGTTTCAGTTCAAATTCAATTATAAACATTTATGATGTTATAGTACTAATTAGTTCCAATTTAAACATTTTTTTATAATTATATACAATACATATATATATATATTCATATTTTCTTTTATATCAATAACGTCTGAATATATATAAGTTAGAATTAAGAGACTCAATATAAACTTAAAAATTGATCACTAATTATTAAAAAAATTATTTATTTAAATTTTTATTTTATAATTCAAATTTTATTAAAAAAAATTAAATCAGATTTGAGTTTATAAAAGTAAGAATGGAGTATTTTTGTATATAACGAATAACTCGATTTTTTGAGTCTAAGTTTTGCACGTCTCTAATTTACGTACTTGCCATCACCGTCGCCTTCTAAGCCACCTTGAAATGTGTGCCAAAGACAAGCAATGATTAGAGACAGAGACACCAAATCTATCTATATCCACGGGCAAAAGCAATATATATATATATATATATATATATATATATATATATATATATATATATATTACACGCTCTACTAATACAATGTAGCATTCAAAAATATTTTTGAGAGTAGGTACACATAATATTTTAAAATTTTAAGATAAACACAACACATTAAAATTAAAAAAAAATTAAAAGACTAATTGATAAAAATTAAAAATTAAAAATTTTAAAACTAAATATATAAAGTTTAAAAAGTTGAGGATGAGCTTATGTTCATTTCCCACTCTAACATTACCATACATTCGCCCCAAAACTAATATGTCCCAATTTTTGTTTTGGTCTTTAATTTTCTTTTGATAGTATTTAAAGTTTTATTCTCTCATTATTTTTAGGTCTTTTATAAAGATTTAAAAAAAATAAGGAAACTACCTGAATGATCATTTAATTATAAATAGATTTTAATTTGACTATTATTTTTTTAATTTTATAAATTTAAGTATTTAAATAATATCGGTTAAGTTATTTGTTGTTAAAGTCTGGCGAAAAGAGTAACGTGACAGTTAACAGAAATTTATATGATTATACATTTGATCTCTATTACTTACATATTCTATTAATTTGGTCCTGATTTTATTTTGATTTAATAAATTTAATCACCCATTTAAATGATAATAAAATTTAATTTTAATTAAAATTCAGACTAAACTAATAAGATATGTAAGTAACAGAAACAAAAAATATAACTTTAAATTTTTATATTAACTCCAATGTCACACTGTCCTTAAGTTTTAAGTTATTTAAAAAAAAATTAAATAAACTAATTGATAAATTGAAATGATGGATTGTCAAATTAAAACCTCACCATAGTACCCAGAAAAACTAAACTTAAACAACTAGTACTCTGTCTTTTGGCACGTCTTCTCTCTTTTCTCTGTCTTTTGGCACGTCTTCTTCTTCCTTTCTTCTATCCCACTCTTCTCTTTTCTCACTTCCTTTGTCTTGATGGCCGATCTGGAAAGTGGTATGAATGGGTTAACCATTGATAATGGTGAAGATGAAATCTTGGTTATCGATCAACAGGATTCAGTTTCTCAGGTTAGTTATGACTTTTGCTTGGTCGGGATTTTTCTCACAACTAGTATCGTCAATTTCCAATCTATGAAGTCTACTCTTGCAAACCTGTGGCGTCCTATCGAGGGAATCATTATTCTGGAATTGGGTAGTGGTCGATTCCTTTTTCGTTTTTTCAATGAGGTTGATATTGATAGGGTAGACTCTGGTGGCCCCTGAAACTTTAACTCTCATCTACTGGTGCATAGAAGAATTCAGAATGGGGAAAATCCGATGCATCTTCTGTTGACTCATCTTTGTTATTGGGTCTTAGTTCATGATATTCCTCATGGTTTTTTCTCTGATAAAGTGGCTTGTTCTCTTGGCAACTTTCTAGGTACTTTTCTGGAGTTTGATTTTGGGGCTGTTTCCCTGGGATACAAGGGTATTATGCGGATTCGTGTTTGTATGGACATTCGGTTGCCATTAAAACGGCAGAAAAAGTTACTATTGTCTGATGGTAGATCACATTTTGTTCGTTTTAAGTACGAAAGACTTACACTTTTCTGCTTCATTTGTGGACGTCTTGGCCATGGGGAAAGCTTCTGTCCGATCAAAGTGACGAAGGGTTCAGAAAATATAACTAGGGACTGGGATCTGTCCTTGCGAGCTCCAACCCGCCGTGCTACACCTCCGACCAGTGTTTGGTTGAGAGAGCCGGAGTTAATAAGAGGGCGTAATTTGGGGAATCTGTCAAATGTCAATTATGGTAACGTTCGATCAATGCCTGGCAAGGATATCACAAATTTTCCTCAATTTTCTCCCACCAGCAATGTAACAGCAAGTAAGCAGATTAATGTTCCTTCCTTTTTCCACCATCTTTGTCTTTCTCAATGGACCCGTGTGGCGCTTCTGTTGGGCCCAACCCCATTATGGATGTTACCATGGACCTGATTAATGAAGATAATCCAATGGACTCTGTTGATGGGTCCAAACGCAAAAGAGTTCAGCCCTCTACACTTGATGTTTCTAAGTCAGCAGATTCATCTGGTGCTTCTTCAAATTCATTGGTCGGCCTTACATCACAGGCCCGCCAGTCACAATGAAAATTGTAAGTTGGAATGTCCGTGGCTTGGGGAAGCTGCGGACTGCTCGACGACTACGGTCGAAAATGCGTAGTGTTCGTCCCCATGTGCTGTTTTTGATGGAAACTAAAGTTTCGGATTTGCGTATGAAACGGATCCGTCAGAGATGTGGGTTTATAAATGGTATTGAGGTGGCTGCGGATGGTACACGTGGTGGTCTCTCTTTATCTTGGACAAATGATGTTAATATTAGTTTGATTTCTTTTTCATCTACACATATTGATGTTTTGATTACTGATTTAGACTCAGCAAATACTTGGAGATTAACAGGATTCTATGGTAATCCTGTTACAAGCCAAATGATTCATTCTTGGAACTTTCTTAGATCACTCAACACTAATCCCAGTATGCCGTGGCTGGTTGCGGGGGATTTCAACGAAGTTTTATATGCTAATGAAAAAAGAGGTGGCCGTGTTCGATCACAACAACAAATGAATTCTTTTCGTGCGGCTCTGTCGGACTGTGATCTTACAGATTTAGGCTACTCTGGTCGCTGGTATACTTGGGAGAAAGGGCGTCTAGCACGGAATAATATACGGGAGCGACTGGATAGGGGTGTGGCTAATTCCAGTTGGCTTTCCACTTTCCCATCTCATTCGGTAAAACATCTTTCCCATGCTATATCGGACCATTGCCCGATCCTTATTAACACCACGGATTCACGTACCGCAAGGGATGCTAGTTTGGCTTTCAAATTTGATACGAATTGGGTTTTAGAAAGGGATGTTGAAGGTATTATCCATTCTACGTGGTCCAGGTCCGAAGGGGATTTTGTTTCTAAACTATCGGCTGTATCCTATGCATTGAAGAGCTGGTGTCGAACACTAAACTCACGGAGGAAAATTTCGGCAACTGTTCTAACTAGTCGTTTAGAGCAGCTTTCTTCAGAAGACCCCAGCGATGATAATTTGGCAGAGATCCTTGAGGTCAAATTGGCTTTAAATATGGAATCCGATAAAGATGAGCTCTTTTGGGAACAACGTGCTCGGGCAAATTGGTTCCAGAAGGGGGATAAGAATACGTCCTTTTTCCATAAATGGGCTTCGTTTCGAAAGAGAAAAAACACTATCAGGAGGCTTAAACGGAATGATGGCACTTGGGTGGAAAATGAGCTGGACCTTTTAGAACTTGCTAAAGATCATTTTGGCTCTATTTTCTCTTCTACTCCTGTTTCCGATCCATCTAATGTTCTTAATATGGTGAGACCCTCTATCACTGTTAGTGACAATACTAATCTCAATCAGCCAATTTCATCCGAAGAAGTCCTCTCGGCTGTAAAAAGTATGGCTCCTTTGAAGGCATCTGGTCCGGACGACTTCCCTGCACTCTTTTTTCAACAGTATTGGTCCATTGTGGGTGCCGACTTAGTCCAATTCTGTAATCTGCTGTTCTCCAGATCCGCAAGTCTTGAGGGTATAAACAAGACTAATATTGTTTTGATTCCAAAGGTGGCTGCTCCTTCATCGATGGATAACTTCCACCCTATAAGCCTCTGCCAAGTTTTTTATAAGATCTATGCTAAGGTTTTAGCTAATAGACTCCGCTCCCTTCTTGATAAGTGTATTGACCAAACCCAAAGCGCTTTCATCCCTGGCAGACTTATTACGGATAATATTTTAATCGCCTATGAATTACTACATTCAATGAAAATTAAGCGATCGGGAATGAAGGGTGCTTTTGCGTTGAAATTAGATATGGCTAAAGCATATGATAAGGTCAATTGGGGTTTTTTGCGTGCCATGATGTTACGGCTAGGCTTTGATGATACGTGCGTCTCCACCTTAATGCACTGTGTGACTTCAGTGTCGTATTCGGTTATTGTTAATGGATCAGTAGGTGATTCTTTTTTCCCCACTTGTGGTATTCGACAGGGGGATCCTCTTGGTCCCTACCTGTTTTTACTTTGTGCCGAGGGATTATCTTCGATCCTCAATGCTGCTAAGTCCACTGGATCTATTAAAGGTACTAAAGCAGGCCGATTCGGGGTTCCTATTACCCATTTGTTTTTTGCTGACGACAGCATACTTTTTGGTTAGAACACCTTAGATGAGGCAACTCGGTTGAAGGATCTTATCTCATCCTATGAATCTGTGTCGGGCCAGCAGGTCAACTACGGTAAATCGTCCATCTTTTTAGCGGCAATTGTTCGTCTTCCCTTAAAAATGCTATTAGTGGATTATTTCGAGTTTGAGTGTCTACAAACCCTGAACGCTATCTAGGCCTTCCAAATATGGTTGGTCGTCAGAAGAAGGAAGCTTTCACATCCCTCAGAGACAAGTTGCACGCGCATACTGATAATTGGAGCCTTAGAGATCTATCTATGGGAGGTAAAGAGGTGTTCATTAAGTCAGTGTTACAAGCAGTTCCCTTATTTGCTATGCAGTGTTTTCTGTTTCCAAAGTCACTTTGCAATGACTTGGAACTGGCTATGAATAGATACTGGTGGCGTAACAGTTCAACGAAAAAGGGTATACATTGGGCTAGCTGGAGTGCTTTATGTTTACCGAAGAAAGACGGTGGTTTAGGTTTTCGGAGCCTAGCTAAGTTGAACATCGCACTTCTAGCCAAACAAGGTTGGAACATAATTCAAAATCCAACAAGTCTACTGTCTAGAGTTTTCAAAGGAAAATACTTTCCTAATGGCAACTTTATGAATGCGAGGTTAGGATCTTACCCCTCATATACCTGGAAGAGCATTTGGTGCTCTAAAGGTCTTCTGGAACAAGGGCTTGGGTGGCGAGTAGGCAGTGGTGATCTCATTCGCATCTGGGAGGATGCTTGGATTCCTGATGTTGCAAATGGTAAAGTTCAGGGGGTCAATCCCAACTTTAATTATCTCAGGGTTAATGAACTGATCAATATAGATAATAATACTTGGAATGAAGAGTTGGTTCAATCTATTTTTCTTCCCCATCAGGCCGACTGTATTTTGTCTATACCTCTGCCTTCTTTTCATTGCTTGGATACGATATGTTGGAGGGGAGATCCTTCGGGTTGCTATACCGTCCGTAGTGGGTATAAATGGCTCGTCAATGTCGAACTTCGTCCCCATCTGCATCCAACAAGTATTCATGAGGATTGGTTGTCAAAATTCAGTAAAGCGTTTTGGTCATTGCCTTTGCCCTCTAAGGTGCGTATCTTTTTCTGGCTCTTCATTCATAATTTTATTCCTAACGCAACCAATCTCAGAACCAGAAACATAAATGTCTCTCCTCAGTGTTTTTTGTGCGCAAATGGTACTGAATCTACTATGCATTTTATCTATGAGTGTCAATTTGTTCATGAAGTTTTGTTGGGTCTGGGCATTGACAACTTCAGTATTCCCCAAGATCAGAACTTTATCAAGTGGTTTGCAACTCTATTTGATTCAGTAAATCTTTACAATCGGAAGGTTTTTACCACATCTTTTTGGGCTATTTGGGGGCTACGGAACAAGATTATTCATGAAGGGAGTAATCAGAGTGCTTCAGATGTTATTCGCTTTATTAAATTATTTGTGATGGAATCTGAAGCTAAGACTCCCAATTTCTCAAGTACTAATTATTCCCCTGATGTTAAATGGTCCCCCCTCATACTGATTTTATCAAAGCAAATTTCGATGCTAGTTTCGATAAATCTACAAGTTCATCAGTTTCGGGTATTGTAATTCGAAAGTTAGAAGGATACATCATGGCTGCGGGGACTTACCCGAACCGGTTCATTGCCGACCCGGAGCAGGCGGAAGCAGCGGTATGTGACCAGGCGGTCTCCCTTCTCTCTGATTTGGGGTTTCACAAGGTCATAGTCGAGGGCGAATCTCTCTCCGTCATTTCGAAGCTCATCTCCAGCAAAATAGACAAATCTTTGCTTAGTGTGAGACTGAGAAATATTTTGAACAGATGCGATGGTTTCACTAACGTGAGATTTTCGCACATCCGCAGAGTAGGTAATTCTCCGGCTCACATCTTGGCTCGTCACGGTAGGAATTACAGTGCTTCGAGGGTTTGGATTGAAGAGGCTCCACCGGCTGTCGAATCGGTTGTATTGGCTGATCGTTGGTGGGAGCGATCTTCGAATTGATTTTGTAGAACCATTTCCAGAGCTTATTTCTTATATCTGCATCTCTGGAACCATTGCATGCTTCATCCTCTTCATGTTTTCATTTGCATCTTACCCACTGTTCCGTTGTGGGTGTTTGAATAGATGCTGTCGGTTGAGCTGATTTCCTCTTAGTTTTGTTTCCGCATTTTGTTTCTACAAAACGGTGGCGTTTTCGTTTCCCCGTCTTTATTTTGTATTATCTTTCTGTTTGTTTTAATAAATATCAGCTCTACCAGTTCAAAAAAAAACCTCACCATAGTCATTGGATCGGATAGTTGATAGGGTGAGTGATTAGAGTTAGGAGACCACTATCGAAAAGCACACACTCAATAATAAATATTGATGTATGAATTTTAAAATGAAGGCTTAATACAACTTTTTCCCCCTAAACTATACCCGTTTTCCCAACTTGCCCCCTAAACTTCATTTTGCCCATTTTTTCCCCTTAAACATTTCACCGTTAACCATATACCCCAAAAAACTGACGCTGTTTAAAAAAAACGTAACAACCAACCACAAGCCGCCACGTAGCCTCTTTTTTTCTTATTTCTTATTTTCTAAATATTAAAGACGAAATAGAGAAAATAAAAAGAAATAAATATAATAATAATAATAAAATAATAATTTTTTTCATTCGTGCGGTAAAATTAGCCAATCCCCCCAAAACTACCACATTCTAAACCCATACGCATTCTGAAACCAAAATCTGATTTCTTCTTTCTTCATCAGAACAAAAATGACGATTGGACTTCTAGGGCTAGAATCTATTACGATTTCTTTGTTTAGTGTTAATCGGATTTGAATTTAGGGCTTGTATCGATTCAAATTTCTTTATTTAAGTTTTGATTAATCCTTTTTTTTAGGATTCGTTTAGATTTATCCTCTCATTTGAACGGTACTGAAGCAAACAACGACTGAAATCTGTGGAGTTGAATCCCTAAATCGTAAAAAGAGGGAAAAGTAAGTTACCATTTGCAGTTACCATTTGCTCTGAAATTTCAGTTTTTTACTTACAGAGTTGAGAAGTAACCTTGTTTTTATTTACTTCGTTTTTGCAGGTTGTGTTAAGGAGCTCTTAGTTGACAGGTAAGAAAATGAATGCATTTTCATTTTGCAGAGTCACATGGTGCAATAGAATAAAGTTGACTATTTTACTTTGGTTACTGTTCAATTAGTGGTGGTTGTAGGAAATTACTCCTTCCATGTTTATTTTAATTAGTGGTGGTTGTAGCAAATTAAATTCTTTAGTTAGTGGAAAGACTTAATATTGTTTAGTTTCAATAACTGTGGAAAATATTGTTTAATTGCTTTGGTTAATTAACTGTTCAGTTAGTTGATTTGTTCAATTAATTGTTTAAATGCTTTGGTTGGTTTGTTTAATTGATTTGTTTAATATTGGGATCAAATTGTTGTTTTGTTTTGGTTTACTGTTTAATTGATTTGTTTAATTATCTGTTTAATTGATTTGCTGTTTTGGTTAAAGAGAATTAATGATTTGCTGTTTTGGTTTAATTGTTTTGGTTTAATTTGGTTGATATTATAGGTCTATTTTTGGATATTTTTGTAGGTAAAATGGCATGGATAGAGCAGTCTTTAGTAATACATTTTGGGGGTAGATTTAGTCATTTTCCTAAGTTTGATTATGTAGGGGGCAAACAAGTAGAAACAAAGATCGACCCTGACTACATATGTTACCCCACTATTGTTTCTTTTATTCAGGAGATAGGAATTCCCAAACATAACATTGAATATTTAGCATATTTAGAACCAGGTTTTAGTTTGGATGAAGGTTTGAGGGTCTTAGGTAGTTAAAATAGCACTTATTTGGATTTGATTAACCCTTTGTCAAGAGAAGGAAGCATACACATATATGTTGTTGGGGATTTTGGTGAAACTGCTTGTAGTGATGAAGATGGGCCTGTTGTTGGAGAAAATGATGCTAATGGGGTAATTCTGGGAGAAAATGATGGCATTAATGCTAGTGGGCTTGCTGCTAATGGGCCTGCCACAAATACAAATGATGCCAATGATGATGTCCGACTTGAGGGAGTAGAAAATGATGTTTTAGGGTTGGGAGATAGTTATAGCAGCTTTTGTGAAGATAGTGAAAAAAGTGAAGATAGTGATTCTGAAGATTTGAGGGATGAAGGATGGCTTACTGATGAAGATGATGAGGAGATAAGTAGGATTTTTGAGAACAAGAAAAAATTTAAAAAGAGAAGTTTGGAGGATGAGCAACAAGGGGCAGAACATAGAAGTACTGGCACTAGTTCTCAGGAGAAAGAGGCAACCATTGTAGCAAATGAAAGTAGTGACAGTGACACTGATTACATTGAATCAGATGATACAGGCAGCTATGAAACTGATTCTGAAGGTGAGATTTGTGTTAAGAAAGGTAAGAAAAAATTCTTCCATGAAACTAGTGAGGTTCCTAGGATTGAGTTGAGTATGATATTTGAGAGCTCGACACAGTTTAAGGAAGCTTTGGGTGCTTATGCTGTTACAAATAGATTCGATTATAGGTATTTGAAAAATGATCCTGATAGGACTAGAGCAAAATGTAAGGGGGTCGAGTGTCCTTTTCTAATATATGCATCTCTGGGAAAAAAAAGATGGGGTTTATAGGGTTAGAACATTTGTGAACAAACATTCATGTTCTGTAACCTTTAAAAACAAAAAGGCTAATTACAAGTTTATTAGGAAACATTTCTTGAGTAAACTTAGGATTTTGCCTAACTTTAAATTGAGGGACATGATGAGGCTTGCTAAGGAGGAGGTTAAAGTGGAATTGAACAAAAATGTGTGCCACAGAGCTAGAATTTGGGCTACTGAAAAAATTATGGGTAGATTGCATGAGGAGTTTAATAAATTGTTTGATTATGTGTTTACATTGAGGGAAGCAGATCCAAATGGTACATTTGACCTTTTTGTTGAAAAACCTACCCCATCTTCTAACCCTATTTTTAGAAGACTGTATGTATGTTTTGGTGGTTTGAAGGAAGGATTTAAGAGATAATGTAGACCAGTTTTGTCTTTGGATGGTTGTTATCTTAAATGAGACTTTAAGGGTGAAATACTAGCTGTTGTAGGTAGGGATGGTAATAACCAAATATTCTCTGTTGCATGGGCTGTGGTGGAGGTGAAAAATAGGGAAACTTGGGCCTGGTTTTTGGAACACATTAAAAGTGATATGCAAATAGGAGATGGGGATAAGTTTACTATACTAAGTGACATGCAGAAGGTAAATTTTTTTCTTAATTGACTTTGTTTAATACAATTGTATATAGTTTATACAAAATGCTTATCTAAACTACTTTCTCAACTATTTTAGGGGCTTTTGGAAGAAGTTCAAGTTGTTATTCCAGAAGTTGAGCACAGATTTTGTGCAAGACATATGTATGCACATTGGAAGAAGGAGAACAGTGGACGTGAAATGCAACAACTTTTTTGGGCATGCTGCAAGGCAACCAATATGGCAGAATTCCAGAAGCAGTCTACAAAGATAGAAACTATGAAGCCCAATGCTATGTCAAGTTTAATGAAGAGAGATCCAAAACACTGGTCAAAAGCATTTTTTAAAACACATTCAAAGTGTGATGCAATAGACAACAATTTTGGGAGGCTTTTAACTCAGCAATCATTGCTGCAAGGTACAAATCTGTCATCTCTCTATTTGAGGACATTAGGCATTATGTGATGAATAGAAATCTTGCACACAAAGTCAATTGTCAAAAATGGGAAGGTCTTTTATGCCCTAAAATTGCTAAGTTAGTTGAAAGCCACAAAGCCTCTTCTGCATTTTGTCATGTCACTTGGAATGGTAAACATGGGTATGAGGTTTACTGTAGTGGGCAAACATATGTTGTTGATGTACAAGGTCATAAATGCACATGTAGATATTAGGATCTAACTGGTATTCCATGCCAACATGTTGTATGTGTCATATTGTTCAATTGTGAGCCACTTGAGAGGTATGTTCATGAGGCATACAAAAAGGAAAGATACCAGTCACTTTATGATTATGTATTACCAACCATACCAAGTGAGGCTTTCTGGAAAGACACAAAAATGGGAACAATTGAACCCCCTTTGAAAAGAAAGCTCCCTGGAAGACCAAAATTAAAAAGAAGAAGAGAGGAAGGAGAAACAAGTAAGGGGACCAAGTTTTCTAAAAAAGGAAACAAGTGCACATGTAGATCTTGTGGGGTGCTTGGACACAATAATAGAACATGTCCTTCAAAAAACAAAGCTGTAAGTGCATTTTAATTTAATTTCTTCTTTGAATTCATGAATTATTACCTACTAACTGATTTTATAATTTCAGTCTCAAAAAACACATGAGTCTGCATCTTATCAAGCAGCCCCTAATGCCTCACAACTGCCAACTACTCATTCCTCACAACCAGCATATACTTCAACAAGGGCAAGAAAAAGTCAAACATCACTTGGACCAAGAGGAAGGACAATTATGCAAGGCATTGGTCTGTACACAAATGAAAAAACAAGCATGCAAATTCTCAATGTGAGTGATGCATCAAATATTATTCATCATTTATTAGATTTTGACTATATTTTAATCTTATGTTACTTTGTTTTTTGTAGCCTGGCAGACCAAGTCAAATGATGGTAAGGAGGCCTAACACCAGATCTCAAGTGAAAGGGATGTCAGAACCTCTAATTCCAGCTCAGTCTGCACTATTGAGTCAACAATCTCAATCCAGTCACCCTGCAGTTATGTCTACAGCACCATCAACTTCAACTAACAACAAGAATAGAATTCCTAAGTTAATCCCAAGAAGGAGGCCAACTTAAGCTTAAGCAAGCATTGGGACTGCTTTATTTTGTGATCTTTAGTTATATTAAACCATTATGCCCTTATATGGGATATTTTGTCAACAACTCAGTGTTATGCAACTATTGTGCCCTTATATGGGATATTTTGTGAACATCTAATATATGTGTTATGTAATACAATTTTATGTGTTATGTATATTGTCTTATTCAAATCAATTCATTTTATAAGATTTTTAAACACAATTTTATGTGTTATGTAAACTAACCTTCCATTGACATAAGATTTTTATACACAATGTTATGTAAACATTAATTAATTTCAGTTGAAAAACATAACATTCAAATTAAACACAATTCACCATTGACATAACAATCCATTTACATAATAAAACAACATCAATTCATCATTCACATTTCACCAGTCACATATCATAAACCAATCTTCCATAACATTTCATCCTTCACATAACATAACATTAAATAACAACAATAGAATTCATGTCTTCTACAACATTAAACATACCATTCTCAGTTCACTTTAAATGAAAAACTTGAGTACAACATAACAGAAACATGAAACAATTAAAATACTCTTGTAGAACATTGCATCATTCTTCAATTTCTTTGTTTCAACTTTGAATTTTTCTTTCACCTTTTCTAGCTTTTTCTCCAATCTTCTAACTTCATCAATATTGACCATCTTCTTCAATTTTGCATTCTCAATTCTTATTTCCCTGTTCTCAACCAATAATTTATGAACTTCATTCCTTAATTCTTCATATTCATTCAATGTTGCATCATCATAGTCAAGTCACCTAAAGAAATTACATCCAATCTACAAAATATGTACAATAAATTAAATTAAACATTTAGCACAATATTTCTAACCTAACATATAACTAACAATAAAATCTTCTACCTTTAGGACATCCTTTGAACTCAGAATTACATTGAACATATAACTAACAGTAGAATCTTCTACCTTTAGGACATCCATTGAACATCCAATCATACATTGAACATTTAGCACAATATGTCAACCGAATCTTTTACCTAAATAAATTAATTTAACATTGCCAAAAAAACAACAACTTACATCTCGGCCTTTAGGACATCCATAGAATCTTCTACCTTTGCTCCGCAGAACAGTAGAAGTGCAAATTCGTGCTTTCAACTCACAGTTACATTGAACATCTCCTTCAACGACAAATTTCGAACTATCGGTTGACATGCTTCTTTTGTATTATTGGGTATCCTACAAAACAAAACAAATGTTAAGATGGTGAAGAATCGAACGAATTGAAGAACCCTAAATCGAGTTCAAAACATCATTTACAATTTCTTCCCCAAATCGAACGATTTGACGAACCCTGAATCGAACTAATTTTTGATTTAGGGTTCAAGGTAAGCAACTCGTGCTTTTAATTAGGGAATGAAAATTATTATTTTATTATTATTATATTTATTTCTTTTTATTTTCTCTATTTCGTCTTTAATATTTAGAAAATAAGAAAAAAGAAAAAAAGAGGCTACGTGGCGGCTTGTGATTGGTTGTTACGTTTTTTTAAACGACGTCAGTTTTTGGGGGTATATGGTTAACGGTGAAATGTTTAAGGGGAAAAAATGGGTAAAATGAAGTTTAGGGGACAAATTGGGAAAACTAGTATAGTTTAGGGGGAAAAAGTTGTATTAAGCCAAAAATGAACAAAAAGGTCACAAGTTGTTATGTAAAGGCGTTTCAACTTCCTTGTTGGATACTATTGATGGATGTTTTTCCTTATAACCATTCGTATAGTTAATTAATTTACATTGGATATTATAAAATTTATTATAAAATAATTATTTTAGTTTAATATTTGTTTCATTCATAATATTAATATTTTTATTTCTCACCTTATTTAAATAATCTAATGTTTCATCCTATCAAGAGAGAAACATAGCAGGGGCTTTGGAGGTGTGGGCATCTGCTAACCTTTTTTCTCAATAGTAATATAATAATTTTTTAAAAGGTGAAATTAGTTTTATAATCCCTTCAATCTTTTAAAATCTTATTATGGGCCCTCAAAATTTTTAATTTTTTTATGGTCCCTTTATAAATTTCTAGTTTCGTCCATGCATCCTACTAAACCAATTGATTGTTGGTATACGTTAAAGTGGTGGTAGATGTTTTCTTTTCCGGTTTATCAAAGTATCTATTTGAGTGAGCCCGATAACTATTTATTCGTGTTATGTTGGCTCATATAAATGTAAAAACTTATCAAAAATTTTAAAGTTATTTCATATTCAATACGAGGATGGAACCATCCACCAGGATTACACATTTAATCTATATCTTTATCATCCTGATTAAAAACCCTAATTCTATATATCTTGAGCTCCACCCATCCTTCTGCCCTTCAGTCTTTGAGAATTATCAATTCCAACTTTCTCATCCCACTTTTCTCTCAACGCACACGCAATAAAAGGGAGAGTTTAGGCCATCTAGGGTTAGATTCAATGGATGTTTATATGGTGAAATCCTCAACAGATGATGACATGGATATGATGACAATGATGCTGCAAAAGCAAGAAAAACTTGCTGATTTCTGTGAGCCTGCTTTCCATACTTCTCCCACATTATTGCCACCAGAAATCCAGTTCTCCGATGGGACTTCAAGCTCCACTATCCTACCCATTTACCCGAACCCAAATGCTTCTTCGTATGATACCATGTCATTCATCGGCTACGAAAATGACCCAGTTCAAGATCCAGCTCCTTTCAGCAACTCAAATTCAGTAGATAAGAAAAACTCCATGGCAGCGATGAGGGAGATGATGTTCCGAATAGCAGCAATGCAGCCTGTTCATATAGACCCAGAATCCATCAAGCCTCCAAAAAGAAGAAACGTTAAGATCTCTAAGGATCCCACGAGCGTGGCGGCCAGGCATAGAAGAGAACGGATAAGCGAGAGGATAAGGATTCTGCAGAGACTTGTTCCCGGCGGCACCAAAATGGACACGGCCTCGATGTTAGACGAGGCTATTCATTATGTCAGATTCTTGAAAAGGCAGGTGCGGTCTTTGGAACAAGCTGCTGTTAACAGGCCGATGAGTGTTGGGATTCCGAGTGCAACAATGGCGAAAGCTTGCCAGTTGCCACCCTTCTTATCATCGTCAAGCTGTGGACAGTATGCAGATGCTTAGATAAGAGTTTAAAATTCTGTTGATTCCTGTAATGGGTAGTCTAGTGATGTCTTTGGTTTACTTGTAAAGTCTGAATGAATTTAATTACACACGTTCATTATAGATTAAACTTCGAAGCATGGATTTAAATTACATTGCTGCGACATTTTTAATTGCATTGCATTTATCGCGGTTGTGGATATAATTAATTTTATTACGATCATTGCAGATATCACAATCGATGCTATTACAAACATAACTATCTCTATTATGGCAGTTTTATACGGTTCTAAAACTACTATATAACAACCGTTATTATAATTGTAGACCGTTACTTAAATCTCTGTTTCGAAGTATATTCGCCATATATCACTGTTGAAGTTTCTACACCGGGGTGATTGGGGAGAATAATTTGTTAATTCACTGTACAATACGTTCAATTATATTTAGCATTTAAATTTCGAGTCACTGTTTCGCCATCCAGGCATGGAATTTTTTTTTCTTTTTTCGATTCTAGATTACCCCGACATTTATCTATTTACACATCATATCCTGAATTCTACGTGATATTTATTGTGGGTTGCTTCTATGCCAGATTTATTTTATTGGAATTGAATATTTTAGTATTCCCATCGTCGGGTTTAGCTAGTTTGTTGATATTGCTCATACTTGACGAGCACCGAACAAGGGGAGGTGGAGAAGATGACTCACAAAATATGATGATAGAGTTTGGAGAGCCAACTTAAAATTTGTAAAAAATAGAGGTATAATTAAAAATTTAATTTTTTTTGAAAAGTTCCATTTACATTTTTCTTTAAAAAAAATAGGGTCTAAAATTTTTAAAATTTTGAGAGGCTTAATGAGAACTTTTAGAAATTATAGGAGGGATTTAAGAACATTCAAACATTTTGAAACTTAATCTAATTTTTTAAAAATTTTAGGGGCTAAATTAAATTTTTTGATAAATTTAAAGGTCTAAATTATAATTTTCCAAAATTTGGGGGGTTGTGGCCCCTACAAATCTTCATTGTCTTTCGCTCATAATGACCACGATGATTAATGGCGGTTTGAGGCGGTTCACCCCGATAGATTTAGGCGGAGGGCCGCTGTCGGTACGGTGATAATAATGAAGGAAGGGAGAGTCGGGTGGGAGAAGGGTTGTAACACCCTGATCTGGATCTGAAGTATTATATTCGGGTCACCTAAAAACCGACCCATCAAAATTTCCAATTCAAAACCATTTGTTTAGCCATCATTTCAAAAATGTTAGACATCCATAAATCCATGAAGTTAAATAAACATTATAATTAAGTTTACAAAACGAGAGCTTCAAGTTTGAAACACTGAATACCAAAATAATAATTCAAATAGAGTTTATAGACTCAATAACTAGTAAGGTCCTATGAATACATAAGCCCAAAACTAAATACTAAGCATTGTATTTTGAAGCAAGGCGGTGCTGGGAAATCCCTTCTCGATGTGCTCCTCAATCGCGATCAACCTACAAACCTGCGAACGGAAACAACGATTCTGAAAAGCTGAGCTTACAAAGTTCAATGGTACATTTCTACTCTACTACAATTCGTGATTATCATAAAATAAACAAGCAAGATAAATATAGTTTAGAGAGCATAGATAAGGCTTCACTATTTAAGAGTTATCATCTAGCCTACTCTAGCTAGGGTTCTTAGATCACCTATTTCAAGGCATCATTAAGTCTACAAGAAGTTTTATATATTCCACAAAGCTTTGCCATACTCGAGGTCACATAGCCTATCGAGTTACTCAAGCTCACTCAGCCTATCAAGTTAATACATTCATAAGCTATTATCCATAACATCCACATCATACATATATGAATCCATACATCATCTATATAATGACTAACGAAGCTCTATTTTATCGTGCTCACACAGCTGCCGGATTATCCGTGTTCACACATTTTTCGGGTTAGATGGACCATATCTGGATCACCATAGCCACATATACGCCCTAAACATATTTGGACCACATTAGCCACAAGTAGTCACTACCTGAGGTCACTCGGCCTATTAGGTTACTCGAGCTCACTCAGCCTATCGAGTTAATTACCTTATCCGAATCACCATAGCCACGAATAGGTTTCTGACCGCACCCAGATCACTCAGCCCGTGGGTACGTCGAATGTACTTGTTCACTCAGCCCAAAGTATGCATCCCCTTAAATAAGTACCGCAGTACCGACTCTAAGATATCCAGATTCCTTTACACAACAATCAAAAGATAATACATGCTCCTCGAGCATTCATACACCTCACCAAGAGGTAAGTGGCTCTAAGCCAAGCCATCATGCAAATTCCCCAAGGCATAACACTAACCAACACGGTTATCTCCATTTATCACTTGCCAAGTTATTGCATGTTACGCTCATCCATGACGGTTAAATCTCAGTTTCTTAGTTTTACAATTTATTTTATCTCATTAAAAGTTCATTGGACCATAGTCCTCGAATTATCAACCCCTCAAAATCATTTTCAACATTTATAGGTAGATTGCCCAGTGGGTAACAATACCCAACATCGAGTATCGATATGCCTATCTAGGTACCGATACCCACCATATGCGTACTGGTACTCAACTTTACAGGGAAGGGGGTTGACCGTTAACCCTCTACCGATACACAGAGACCATGTACCGATACTCCCTCGGTACCGATACGCCACCAACCGTACCGATACCATTTTTCACTACTGGAAAATCAATGGAACTGTAACCCCCTAAACCCGACCTAGAAGAAAAGACCGAATTTAGGAAGTTACAATTGAAAATTTTTCCCTCAAGAAATCCAATTTTGAAAATATACTTTAATTAAAATAAAATAACATAAAGTTAATAATAAATATAAATATCATAATAAATATTCGAATGTTTATATAAAATCTCTGAATTAAAATAATAGTAAATGAATGTTAAAAATAATCCCAAAACATAAATAGTCCAAAATTACATTCATGTCCCAAAATAATAAATAGAAATCTGATTAAACTGAAATAGTTTCGTAGTGAATAATAAAATAACCGAATAAAATTGAGATTCTCCAAGTACCACGTCGCCTAAAGTCCAAAGATATCTATAAAAGAAAACTATGATGAAGTAAGCTATAGAGCTTAGTGTGTCTCTAAAGTGCAAGAAAACCCGTAAACACAAAGACAATAATTTCTATAAAATCTTTAAGTTCAAAACAATGATGATTCACAACACAAACGATTTAATTTTATAAACACAATGCAATGTACCCAGCTACAGCTCACCAATCGATAAGATGAAAATTCCCCAGAACTCGTCACTACATCCACCAATCGGTAAGTGGTCGTCACCACAATCTTACACCGTACAATCCCAACCCATGGACACAACGGTATATAATCACAATTCTCTAATCTCTACACAATTTTGTACTGTAATCCGAGTTCATAGTCCACAAAACTATTATTTAAAATAAATCTCCATCTCAAGTATGAATGCATAGAAAATTCTTATGCAGCAACAACATCACACAGTAAACCATTTATATAGCACGGTAAGAAAACACACCTCAAGCAGCAATACCTCTAACGTTGGGAAGAATACCTCTCACGTTCGGATCTAGCTGAATCGGAACCTATGATATAAAATTCTACATCAAAATCTAACACTATGCCACCAAATTAACACTAATACTAATCTAAAAGAAAACTCAAGTGTAGTCCTTGTGGTATGTTCACGGTTAGATCGAACAAGCGAAAGAGGTGATAGTTCGTCTTCTTCAAAATCAATATCGTCTAAAATACATATTTAAACTGCATCAGATCTTATATCCAAATCCTTCAAAAATTAAGGTTGTGCGATGCTGAAGTCTCACCAAAGTTCGATTAAAATAAAAAAAGCATAAAAAAAGAAGATGTCGAGAGAGGGAGAGGGGAAAGCTATCGAGAGAGAGATAGGAAGGGTGCGGCTGAGATTTCAACGACTTTAACACCCAAAATAAGGTTATAAAAACTAAGATTTTGGGTAAATCACAACATAAGGGTTTCAATCATTTAAGAGTTTGCAAAATAACACTCAAATTTTACTCAATTTATAAAATGACCCCTAAAATTCTGAATTAAGCCATACAATTTTAAATTAACTCAATTTAACCCTTTAGCAATAATTAGGTTCCCAAACTCAAATTCCCAAAATTAATTTAGGGTTTTTAACCTAAATTCCCAAAATCTAGGATTTTAAAATTGGGAAAATTTTCAGGGTGTTACATGAACAAGGGGTACTGATACAGCACGAGCTTGAACCGATACTCCCTTTAAATTTTGCATGTGTTCGTCATTCAGAACACATAGAATCGGTACAGGCTCCCCGTGTACTGATATCGAAGCCCACAAATGGTTTCCAAGGTTTGGGAAATCGCTTCCCAAGCCCCCAAAACGTAACCTTTAACCTCTTCACTTAATCCTACATCTTATTGGGAGTTAGTTAGGGTGGTTTGCTACCCTTATTAACATTTAATCTGGGATTTACCTTTAACAAAGCTTTAAGCTACCAAAACACCAATTAGCAATCATAAACCATAAAATCAAGCAAAGCAATCACTTTATGATCTTCAAGAAGAGTATGAGTCAGATATGTATTGACCTTAAGTCAAAAATCTCAAAATGCACTATTACCCTAAGCTTCTTCAACTTTTCCTCTTGGCTCAAGCTTGAAGAAGAACCCTCAACACATTCTCTTACCATGCAAACATGGTAAACAAATAAACCCCAAATAAATCTTTAGGGGAAGGCCTAACAAAGAATTTACACCTTTAAAGCCAAAGGGAAAATCATAAAGCCAAGACTCGTCTTGATACCAAGAACTGTTTCAAAGAACAAAAAGCTTTGAGTAATCTAAAAACCGAAGCAACAAGACGAAAATGGGGATTGGGAGGTGGACGAAAGGCGGAGAAAAGCCTCAGCGGCGAAGGGAAAACAGAACAGAGACCGTTCTGGTGAAAGGGCACGGCAGACACCCTTTTACCCTAAGCAACACCCAAGATCTCAATCATCAGACGCCCTACCACCATGACTCCGGTGGAAAGGCCATGAGGCGCCAGAAGGGATGGCCACCAATGAACGTCCGATAGAAACTACATTCAACAACCATGGCTGGGGATAATTCGAAAAACCACTCCAAAAACAAAAGATTCGAGGGAAGGAAGATATCGAAGCTCTATCGGCCCCTAGGGACACCGAGGCCATCTAATAGGGGCTTCTCAAAGGAGCAGAGGGGTGAGCGGAAACTTAGATTTAGGTTTCGGAAAAGGGGCTAGGATTTATAAGTGTTTTTAACTTTTTCTAATGCTTAGTGGCCAAACAATCAAGGGAACTACAATCACAGCTGTTATTTGGAAAAACCTCACCGCTACCGAGGCCAAGGACAAAGGTAAAGGGAAGGCAAAAGTGCCAACGCCAAAGCCCAAGGTGCCGAATGCAGAGTCAGCTTCCATGCCAACTAATACAGTGGCATTGCTCTCCCAGATCTGCCAACACCATGAGATTATCCTCCAAAGATTGGAGACATCTGAGGAGCGGAATCTCAAGCTCTGGCATTATGCTCATGCCAGGGATGTTGCCACCAAAGAAACTCTTGAAGGCTTGTCCCCAGGGTGTTTTGCCAGACTTCCTAGATTTCCCTGTCGAGATCTTTGCCAGCGATGAGACTATGCCAGCCAATCCTCAATCAGTTTATACCCCATCTGATGCCACAGTCTCGTTGTCTCCAGTTCAAGTTGAATCCGCCAGTTCTGAATCCAGTTGATTCGAAGGAACCCAAAACCAAGTCTGCCAAAGCTAAGTTTGCTACAAAGACTGCCACTGCACCTAGTGCACTTGGTCAGTCTGATGCCACCGCTACTCCTGCTGCGTTGGACCCTGTCAAGATTGTGGAGGAAGTTCTCCGAGATGTTGGCCGAATTTTGAAGATTGTTAACAATTAGTTATGCAAGCTTAATTTTATCTAGTTTTCTGCCCGATGAAGAAATTTTAAAATCTTTAGTTTGCCATGCCAGCAGAATAGTTATGCCAGGTTTGATTGATAATTGATCTCTAGTTTAGGGAAATTAACCTTCACTTAACACGTAGTATGCATCTAGTTCCGAAGCAAACTTAAATTTTTTGAAACTAAGCTCAGACTAAAAAAAAAAGAAAAATTGATGCCAGGGTAAAAAGAAACTAATAAGGTAACAATGTAATGTCATGGCAATGAAAAAAATAAACTCTCCTCTACCATAGGGATAATAAGTTACTTGAGACTTCGTGGTTTTCTCCCTCTTAGTTCTCAAGTCCAAAAACTTAGGGAATAAGTTAAAGAGAATGCCTAGTGATATTTGGATTAACGTGGGGGTTCATGATATGCTCCCTCTTACTTCTCACACCAAACAATGTTACGAAGCAAGCTTAAATTAATGCCAATAAAAAACCCTTGGCAAGAAGAAAACAAAATAAAATTTGAGTTTAGGTAGTAAATTTGACTAAGGGAGTGAAAGGGTACTTGATGCATACTGCCTACACATTGTGCACTTTTTATATTGATGCACTTGAATTACTACCTGCTTGGCATTGTTGCATTGAGATACCTGAGGGCAGAATTAGAGCCAACTTCTACTTGCCAGCACTTGTTGGCATTCCGACCAAAATTTTGCCAAGGTACTATTTTCACAATTTTTGTTTTTCTTTGCATTACTTGAGGACAAGCAATGAGCTGGGTTTGGGGTGTGTTACCTCCTCAAAAGTACTGATTTTTATGCCATTCTTACACTGCTTTTGCTTTCTTTTGAGTACATTTAGTTTCACTTAGATGTTAAATTCATGCACTTGCATAAGGAGTTTAGATTTTTTTGTTTATGCTAGTGTGAAGGGTTGTTTTGTTGGCAATTTGGCAGGTTTGACATAGCAATTGGCAGAAAAGAGCAGCGCAAGAAGGAATGCCAAAGAGAATGCCGAGATTTTGTTGGCACAAATAGACCAAACAATGCCATGCATCGGTGGTAGAGAAGATGAATTTGATGTCAGGCCAAGTAGCTATTGAACCTGAAAAAAATAGGACCAGATCAGGCTGCGAGAAAATAGCGATTGAATCAAGCTCCGAAAAAATAGCGGATAACTGGTGCCAAGCTTGGTTGGCATAACTATGCCAAAACTGGTTACCAAACGGCGACGACAGATGACGTCAGCTCTAGCCAACACCTGATCAGCGTATCACCTTATCAACCTATCACTTCAAATCTGGAAAAAGGTGATCACAAGTCTTATCCATTGCGCATTCAAATTTCAAATGCAAGGGCTTATCCTAGTTTTCCTTGCACGCCTATTTAAAGACCTATCAAGCAAACAATGAGGGACGGAATTTGGAGAGATAGTCAACGACCAGCTACACCAAGGAGACGTGGTTCGGCCCACTTGACCGAGAGCCTGGATCTTCAAGGGCTGCATCGAGAGATCCCTTCTTGCCCATTCTCTTTTTCTAGTTATTGTATTTTCTTTTTAATGATGATGTGTTTGAAAAACGATGAAGGTTTTGTGGTTGATACTCTCACCATGAACTAAATTAATAGTTGGTGGAGGATGTTTGCATTGAACGTTTTTTTATGTTAAGTTTTTAATAATTAAAATGCTTCGGCATTGTTTCTTTTATCTGGCATACTTTATTGTTTCCTAAATACTATGTCAAGCGAGAGCTGGCACTGTTGGTCTATTGCACCTCAATACTTAACAGACTTGGGTGGCAACAATCAAGTTGTTGGATACTAAGGCGAGATGCTTCGAGAGAAGATGTTCAAGTAGATGAACTTACATCGAAAGTGAAATCTACCCCTTAGGAGTATAGATTGGATCTTAATCAAATTGGTTTCTAAAAAACATTCACTATAGAGATATATGGGTTTTTACACGATCAATTTAGGGCAATGACCATCGAGAGAGGCTTTTCCAATTTGAATCTGCTTGACAAACAATGCTAAGGCATGACATTATTAGAAGTTGACATGACATGAATAGCGTGAAAATCAGGCATTCCTTGCCAACGCTCATCATTCATTTGACATTCTCCTTGCCAACGCTATCTTATTTTACTTTTCTTGCCTCCGCATTACTTTCAAAACAATTTCCAACATAAACAATATTTTTCTTCAACAAGTAAACATTCAAAGCAATCTCTATGGGATCGATACTTAGCTTACTGTTGTATTACTTGTCGACCGTGTATACTTGCACGCAAAAGACTCAATCTTTGGCACTGTTTTTACTACATTTCTAATACTTTTTTTGTCTCTTTTGCCAACACTCACGCGAGTCAACAATGTCTTGCACAAAAGCGATCTAGCAAAGCCAATCGACATTCTTCAGTCAATCCTTATAAAAAAACACATAAAAATAAATTAAACACCTAAATGCACTTTTTATTATTAGCAAAAAACAAAAACTGTCATTTTGTTATACCTTCTGCTCGTCACTCATGATTTTCAATCCAGCTTCATCACCTAAATGCATATCAATCTTCAGGTTGTCCAAGAACCACCTCCAACTAGACATATTCTCATTTTCAACAACAACCCAAGTTATTGGATATATCTGGTCATTTGCATCTCTTCCTACAGCAGATACTAGTTCTCCATTGAATTTACCCTTCAAAAAACAGTTATCTAAGTTCAGAATTGGCCTATAGTGTTGTCTGGATGCCTCATTTGTTGCACTAAAACAGATGTAAATCCTTCTAAATATCTTATTATGGTTAGGATTGGGCCTCTCAACCATTATATCAACATTGCAATTTGGTCAACTTCCCTCAGAGTTGTTGCATAGTCAAAAAGTTTATTAAACTCATAAATTACTCTCCCATTTATCTCATCCATTGCCAAAATTCTTGCTTTGCTGCATAACCCAATAGGTATATTTACATTCAACTCTTTCTTAGCCAAACATTTCATCTCAAGCAATGTCAATTTGGGTATGATTCTCAACTTCTTTAAAAAGTGGTTTCCTACAAATTTATAATTTGCCCTAGAGTTCTTGAAAGTTATCGAACATTCATGTTGGCTTACAAGTTTCTTTTCCTTATATAACCCATCATTATTGTTAATTGAAGAATAAATTTCCCATGGACACCTCTCACCCTTGCATTTGGCATTAACCTTATCTTTCTCATTTCGAACTAGCTTAAAATCAAATCTCTTTGCCACAACAAACTTGCTTAATGCATCCTTGAATTGTCTTGTTCTTTCAAAAATCAATCCAAGCTATAAAAATAGGATTGGGTCTGAAGTATCATAAAAGACATTCTTTCTTTTCTTACAAACAACCTCTTCATCATCCAAGCTCACATAACGTACTACATCTGACGAATTGATATAATCTGTCTCTCTTCCACTTTCATCATCCCTATGAACATTGTGTTGTCTCTTAGATTCAAAAGTATCAACCTTGTCTACTGATTTAGTTTATTTGTTCCCTTTGTTTGTCTCATTAGATGCTCCAAAATCAAAATCGAAAAAAGTCTCACCCTCCACATTATCATTTGACAACTTTTTTCTCCTTTTTTTCAAAGAACTACAGACAATATTCTTTTATTTTCTGAATTTGTTCATTAGCATCAGACCTATCTGCATCTTCATCCCTCTTTCTGAATATGAACCCAATCCTTCTGAATCAGAAGAAACATATGTGTTGTAAACAAATGGTGTTTCAACCTTGGTTGCACATTCACTTACATTTTTCTGAACCCTAGGATCACCTTCACCCCTGTCATCTCTTTCAAAACCACCTTCACCCTTACTATCTCCCTCAAAACTAGTTTCGCCTTTACATTTTTCCCTTAAAAGCAGCTTCAGACTCACCCTCAAAAGCATCTTTAGACTCACCTAATTTTACATCAAATAAACTTTCAATGTCATTCACCTCTTGGGACCTATCAGCATTTGATGTCTCACCAACACTAGCATTTGATGCCTCACCCACTACACTACCAGTTGGACCACCACTAACTCTTGTCCCAACACGCGACTCACAATCTAATTTAGGTACATCATCATTTGACTCATAATCTACATATTGGGAGATACAATCTTATGCTCTACATAAACATGCAATGCATTCATCTTACATTGTTCAATCATATTCCTAAATGAGTCATTATCCTAGAAAATTGTTGTGCCATCTTCTAATTTTTCACCTAGTACCACATGAGCAAACCGTATAATTGCCCTATAACCAGCATCTTTGAGCATATCAAGTAAAATCCAATAACTTAACAAATCTGGATCAATTCTCCATTCAACATCATCTCCACCTACATACTATAAATTCGGATTCTTAACAAAATTACCCCATGTGCATTACTATTGTTTCTTTTTCCATCATAGTAATGTTACAGTAAAGTTCTCTACAAACCTATCACACACATAAAAATAGACATGTATTATACACACACATACTTAATTAAAAAAATATTAATTTTAACTTATATAAAAAAATATCAATAAAAATAATCCTAAAGTGTCAAAAATGAGTGAGTCGAAGTTATCCTGTTGAAAGGAATTTTTCAAATTAGTCAGCCAGACACTAATCGAGATCTCAACTAGGTTCGAATATCTAAAAGAATGAAAAAAAAGAATAGCACATGTTATCATCTTCTTCTTGAAAGAAATGAAAAAGATAAACCCTTGTTAAGAGATACATACCAGATAAATCAAAACAACAGTTAACAAGAATCACAAACTCGATTTAACTCAGACAAACCCAAACACGATTCAACTCAGACAAATCCAAACATGATTACACAAAATTTTAATAATAAACCCAAACACGATTACACACAGAAAAAAAATCACTAAACCTATAACCCCCTCGTCCCGGTCTGGATGACTGACCGATCCGAGTAGGCTACACGGGGAAAACCGAAGTGAAACCCGCTAAGGCTCCCCTTCGGTTAGCAACCCTATAAAATTTCTTTTATTATTATCTTGTCTAAATGGCCTTATTAAATCCCATATAAAGGGGTCAACAACGGAAGCAATAAATGAGGCAATCAGCTCAACATCATTACAAAACAGTCTATTTTTAGCTTATTAAGTAGCCCGTTTCGAAACACGCAAGAAGTGTATCAAAACGCCTTGACTTGGTCAACTAGCCTAAGTCAACACGAGAGGACCGTATCGAAACGGTGGTCAACCATTTCGAAACACCACCAACGGTCAACTTCTCGTGGTCAACGACATATTGACCGTTTCGAAACACCAAGACCCGTTTCGGTACCTCAATTTATCGGCAAATTCTCAGATTTCCAGTGGCAAAACTGTACCGAAACGGCCCCTATGCGTATCGAAACGCCAGGCCTGGAACGAGAGACCTTATCGAAACGGGACCAACCGTTTCGAAACGCCCTCTGTCTGCAGATTGGTTATAGCTGGTTTAAGGCACAAGGCTTTCTCCAAAACACAACTAAAACCTCATACAACACACAAGCATCAACCCTAGATGCAAGACATCCTATACGAACATGCTTGACACAAATCGAACACATAAAGACCATGCATTTAGAGATCAACACAACCACATAAGATTCACACATAACATTCAAGAGTCAAGCCTTAGGCAAACATGCACATAGCAATTCAAAAAGGGATATAAGTTTCAACCACAAGACAAGCATGCATCAAGTAAATATGATCTACAATCCATAACATAAAAGCATACACATAACCAACATAAGTTCAACAATTTAGCATGCTCAACAAAACAAACATCAACTAAGGGATTGACACCAACTCCCACAAGTCTACACCCCCATCATCTAGGCATTATTACAATACATAAATCATACTTGAGCTAAACTGAGAACTCCAAAATGCTCCTTCCTTGCCCGCCTGCCTCCCGAACACTAACGATCTGCATGTTGGAAACAAAAGAGAGCGTAAGCTAACTAGCTTAGTGAGAGAAGGTCTACAGTTCAAAAAGCATGCAGTTTCCAAAACACTTTTCATAATTGACGATAAATCAATGATGCACGAATGATTATCACAACGAGACTACACATGGCTTGCACTTGCACAACCAACACATACACACGGTGGGACCATACATCACCGTTCGACTAGTAGTTTTCCGATGGGACCACTCATCATCTTAATATACTACTAGTCACTTCCGGTGGGACCACTCATCACCGTAGTTTAGACAACCATCACGTGAGGCTCAACTTCTACACGACTACACAACACCACCAATGTAAACAACTCAAAATGCACATGATACCACATCATTTAACCACGCATCAACACATAGCATAAGAGATAGGAGGATTAACTTACACTTGGGTTTAGGTGAACCCTCAAGGTCCCACCCAAACCCCCAAGAGTTCCAAATTCATAAACAACTCAAGTTCGACATTTATACTCACCGTTGCTACCCAAAAGAGAGCCGAAATCCAAGCTCAAGTCACTGGATTCGCTTCCGAGGCTTCACCAAAAAGATTTCTTGCTTCTAATCATCCCAACACAAATCAAACAATCAAAATTCAGTCCACGATTCAAAATAGTAAACCCGGAACATAATTCAAGCACAAAACACATGTTTCAAGCTATGAACAACCCCCAAAATCTTCATTCCCGAGCAGCCATGAAGCTCAGACCAAAACCCTTGATTTCCACACTTAAACTACTCCTTAAAACCTCCAATTCACCCCTTATACATAGCCTAACCATCAGCCAACACTTTCCCACTTAAATCACCCCCAAAACCCAACATTTCAACACTCTAAAACCTCCCAAAAACCCAAATTCGGGAAACAACCTAAAACCTTGTAAAAATTAGGTATGTTGGACCTTTTAGGTTGCAAATAACTCATATTATCTCAACAATTCAAAAGCTTAAGTTATAGACATTAAAGATGGCATTTTTAATCTAGAAACTCAAAACTTCCAATTTCAAAACCATGGACATTAATGAAAACTAAAGGTATGAGTTTGAAGAGGATGACTAGGACAGGTCGAAAATGATTTTACCTTTGCAAAAGCTCCAACAACAAGCAAGATATGAGATGTAATAGTAACTAGGAGAAGAGGGGTTTCTTTGTCGTCAAAATGAGATTGGAGAGGGGAAGAAGATGAGCCAAAAACATTTATTTTAATGTTTGTTTAAAATTGAAAAGCCAAAGACCAGAATACCCTTAATGAACTAAGGCATTTACAATTAGATGACATTCATGGCTTTTTGGGCTTGTTTTGAAAATGGTCCAACTTAATTTATTTGTTTTGTAAACCCCGAGGCCCAAAATGCTATTTATAATATTTTAATATTATTTCCACCCGACCCCCGAACCCGGGTGTTACAACTCTCCCCCACTGAAGGAATTTCATCCCCAAAATTACCTGACGAAAACAAGTACGAAAACTGCTCAAGCATATCCGCCTTCCTTTCCCATGTGGCCTCTTCCACATCTCTATGTCTCCATAATACCTTGACCAACTCTATGGTCTTGCCACGCAACACCTTGCTATCAGAAGCAAGTATTTCAACTGGTTCTTCGTTGTAAGACAAGTCCAGATTCAGATCAATCTCTTCTACGGGCATTACATGGGACGGATCCGATCTATACCTCCTAAGCATCGACACATGAAAGACATCATGAATCTTCTCTAGCTCAGTCGGGAGTCTCAATCTATACGTAACGGGACCAATCCTCTCAACTATCTCTTAGGGTCCAATGAATCTTGGGCTTAACTTGCCCTTTCTCCCAAACCTCATCACCTTCTTCCAAGGTGAGACTTTCAAAAACACTTTATCTCCCACGGAATACTCTACCTCTTTCCTCTTTAAGTCGACATAGGACTTCTGTCGATCTGAAGCTGGTTTTAGACGATCACATATCAACTTTACCTTCTCGGTGGTGCCCTTAAGCAATTCAGGCATCGGTACAAGCTTCTGTCCGGCTTCGGCCCAACAAATCGGGGTTCTACACTTCCTACCATACAAGGCCTCATAAGGAGCCATCTGAATACTCGACTGAAAACTGTTGTTATACGCAAACTCCACTAACGGCAGATGTTTCTCCCACGACCCCTGAAAATCAATGATACAACATCTCAACATATCTTCCAACACCTGAATCACTCTCTCAGACTGGCCATCTGACTGCGGATGATACGAAGTGCTGAAGTTCAACCAAGTACCCAAAGCTCGATGCAAACACTCTCAAAACCTAGTTGTAAATCTCGGATCTCGGTCTGACACAATCGACTTCGGTATCCCATGTTGTCTCACTATCTCACAGATATACAGATCGGCCAACTTATCTAGGGTATAGGTGGTATGAACTGGTATGAAGTGGGCACACTTAGTAAACCTATCCAATATCACCCACACTGAGTTCTTCCTCGAATGAGTCAACGGTAGCCCTGACACAAAGTCCATGGTAATACGCTTCCACTTCCATTCTGGAATCTTCAACGATTGTAACAAACCTGAGGGAAACTGATGTTCGGCCTTGACCCTCTGACAAACCATACACCTACTTACAAACTCGGCCACGTCCTTTTTCAACCCAACCCAATAATACTCTTCTTTTAACCCTCGATACATCTTCGTGCTACCCGGATGCATAGCAAAAGGGCTATTATGAGCTTCATTCAAGATCGTACGCCTCAACTCGGCATCCTCCAGAACCACTATCCTATCCTTGTAACATAGGATCCCGTTCTCACCAAAACAATACTCGGTAGGCCTATCTTCGGCTATGTCTTACACGTGAAGTGCCAAAGACTCATCTCGCAACTGCTTCTCTCGAATTAACTGAACTAATGAAGGCTTAACTTGAAGCGCAGCTATCAACCCACCATCCTTAGACACACTCAACCTTGCAAACATTGCTCGTAACTCAACGGCCACTTTTCTACTCAAGGCATCGGCCACTACATTTTCCTTGCCCGGATGGTACTCTATAGTGAGGTAATAATCCTTAAGGAGCTCTAACCACCTATGTTGCCTGAGGTTCAACTCCCTCTAAGACATCAAATATTTCAAACTCTTGTGGTCGGTATACACGGTGCACTTCTCACCATAAAGATGGTGTCTCCAAATCTTCAATGTGAACACCACTGCGGCTAGCTCTATGTCATGGGTGGGGTAATTCTTCTCATGAACTTTCAACTGTCGCGAAGCATATGCTACCACCTTACCTTCTTGCATAAGCACACAACCTAGCCCTACGTAGGATGTATCACTATAAATCACAAATTCTCTCCCCGGTTCAGGCTGAATCAAGATAGGAGCCTCGGTCAAAGCTTTCTTCAATTTCTCAAATGCTTCTTGTCTTGCATCTGACCACTTATACGGAACATTCTTCTGTAGCAACTTAGTCAAAGGAGCCGCTATTCTAGAGAACCCCTCAACAAACCTTCTATAGTATCCCGCCAAACCTAGGAAACTGCAGATTTCTGTCACTGACTTCGGTTGTTTCCAATTCACTATAGCTTCTATCTTCTTGGGATCCACACTAATCCCACTAGCCGAGATCACGTGACCTAGGAAGACCACCTCCCTAATCCAAAACTCACATTTGCTTAGCTTGGCATACAACTAATTCTCCAGTAGGGTCTGAAGTACTAACCGCAAGTGCTCATCATGCTCCTCTTCAGTCCTAGAGTATACTAGGATGTCATCTATGAACACTACCACAAACTTGTCCAAGAACTCATGAAACACACGCTTCATCATATCCATGAAGGCTGTTGGAGCGTTAGTCAACCCAAAAGGCATCACCAAAAACTCATAGTGCCCATAACGTGTACGAAAGGTCGTCTTCAGTATGTCCACATCCTTCACTTTCAATTGGTAGTACCCGGACCTCAAATCAATCTTCGAAAACACAGAAGCACCTCTCAACTGGTCTAGCAAGTCATCTATCCTAGGCAAAGGATATTTGTTCTTCACTGTCACCTTATTCAACTGCCTATAATCTATACACATCATCATGCTACCATCCTTCTTTTTCACAAACAAGACCGGAGCACCCCACGGAGAAATACTAGGCCTAATGAAGCCTCTATCAGTCAACTCCTGAAGCTGTGCCTTCAACTCTTTCAACTCTTTTAGTGTCATTCTATACGGAGCAATCAACACTGGTGCTGAATCAAAATACGTCTCAATAGCAAACTCAACTGCTCTGTCTAGAGGCAAACCCGATAACTCTTCCGGAAAAACACTAGGGAAATCACATATTGTTCTGATGTCCTAAGGTCTCACCTCACTCATATTAGGATTCATTACATGAGCCAAGTAAGCCTGACACCCCGAACTCAACAACCTCTGAGCTTCCAAAGCCGAAACCACATTGGACAAGAACCTGACGTTCTCACCAACTACCACAACCTCAAAGTCATCGGTAAGCCTCAAGAAGACCCTCTTGGTCTTGAAGTCAACCCTAGCTCTATGCTCTACAAGCCAATCCATGCCCAAAATCACATCAAAGCCGTAGAAGGGTAACTCCATCATATCGACAGGAAATACGTGGCCCTGAACCATCAAGGGACACCTCCTATACACCTTCCTAACTACCATTGTATCACCAAAAGAGCTAGTAACATTTACATCTACCTCTAGCCAATCACATGGTAACCCTAAGGACCTTGCGTGTTCACCCAGAATATACGAATGTGTCGACCCCAAATCTATCAAAGAAAGAAAACTCAAAGACTGTAATGAGAAATTACCTGCAATGACATCAGTGTCATTCCCAGCCTCTCGCTGAGCATACACCCTAGCCGGTCCTCCTCCCTCGGGCTGGACTGCTACCACATGAGCCAAGTTCCTCTGACCCTCATTTCTTGGCTGAAAGTTCCCGCGACCGCGTCCACGGCCTCTCTGGTGCTCAAAGCCCCTAGCTGGAGCCGGTCTGCCCCTAGCTGGGTATGGACAGTTACGCCTCATGTGGTCTCGAGATCCATAGTTCCAACAAGGCCTAAAGGTACCCGCACACTCGCCCTGATGGCGTCTCCCACACCTATTGCACTCTGGTGTGTGCATAACAGCTCCTTGGCCCTGACCATAGTTACCACCCCTATACCTCGTATCCGGCTGGTACCTCATGTCCCTATGTCTCTTGGCCTGGTCTCTATCCCAATTCGCATGTCTCTTTCCAGAATCGGACCCACTAGCACGTGCTCTAGAGCCTAGGTTCTGCTCTATATCCTTGGCCCTAGAGACCAAGACATCGAACTCAGTGTAGTCGGAGGCAAGCATGTAGGTCTTCACATCTGTAGTCAACCCATACCTGAAGCGGTCACACCGTTCCTTCTCACTAGGAACCAACTCAGGTGCATACTAGCTCAATCTCACAAATTGAACCTCGTATTCAGACACGGTCCTATTACCTTGGACCAAAGCCATAAACTCTCTCTTCTTTTCATCTAAGTACCGGACTCCAAGGTACTTCCTCTTGAAGGCATTTCTGAAGAACTCCCATGTGATATCCACCTCGGCCATACCAGAGGTAACAATGGTCCACCAAGTGTAAGCGTCCCCCTGAAGCAAGGAGACAATGCAACCCAACTTACGGGCGTCCGAACACTCCATCTGACCCAAGATGCGAGTAGTGCTCTCAAGCCACCCCTCCGAACTCTCGGGAGTCAACCCATGAAACTCAACTGCTCCCAAGTTACGAAGCCTCTCTAGGGGTAATCCTGTCCCCGCACCCTGAGGTGGTGCTGCAGCTTGCATACCGGCCAAAGCTGTCTGAAAAGCTCCGGCTATGGTCTGAATTAGATGGGCCACATCTGTACCTGCCTGACCCTAGCCCGCTGGAGCCCCGTTACCTCCCACATTAGCACCGGCCTGAGGCCCATTACCATCACCTCCGACTTGAGCACCAGCCTGAGGCACATCACCTTCGCCACCCACTCCATTACCACCGGGAGCAGGAGGAACAGGAGGCTCACCCCCGGGTGCCTGGTCACCCACTCTAGGTCGCCCCCTTGGTCTCACCATAGCAATTAAGATCTAAAACAATAAACACACAACAACCAAGGAAAACGTTAGGTTAGAAAAAGGGCAAGGATTCTGGTTCTCAAGCTCATTAAACCAAAATAATTTTCCTTTTTGACAACAACACCTAACAATGGGGACATTCGACTAGCCCTCAACCCGACCAGCAAAAGCCACTGAAACATGCTTACAAACATCTTACTAGCAAGCAAACATTCGAGCATACATGATAAAACACTCATCACTACAAGACAACATCATAACACATCAACTTACCTCACTTACCTACCCGAGGTCTCGGAAACCTCAGGCTCTGATACCACCAAATGTAACCCCCTCATCCCGGTCTGGATGACTGACCGGTCCGAGTAGGCTACACGGGGAAAATCGAAGTGAAACCCGCTAAGGCTCCCCTTCGGTTAGCAACCCTATAAAATTTCTTTTATTATTATCTTGTCTAAATGGCCTTATTAAATCCTATATAAAGGGGTCAACAACGGAAGCAATAAACGAGGCAATCAGCTCAACATCACTACAAAACAGTCCATTTTTAGCTTATTAAGCAGGCCGTTTCGAAACACCCAAGAAGTGTATCGAAACGCCTTGACTTGGTCAACTGGCCTAAGTCAACACGAGAGGACCGTATCGAAACGGTGGTCAACCGTTTCGAAACACCACCAACAGTCAACTTCTCGTGGTCAACGACATATTGACCGTTTCGAAACACCAAGACCCGTTTCGGTACCTCAATTTATCGGCAAATTCTCAGATTTCTAGTGGCAAAACTGTACCGAAACGGCCCCTATGCGTATCGAAACGCCAGGCCTGGAACGAGAGGCCGTATCGAAATAGGACCAACCGTTTCGAAACGCCCTCTGTATGCAGATTGGTTCTAGCTGGTTTAAGGCGCAAGGCTTTCCCCAAAACACAACTAAAACCTCATACAGCAAACAAGCATCAACCCTAGATGCAAGACATCCTATACGAACATGCTTGACACACATCGAACACATAAAGACCATGCATTTAGAGATCAACACAACCACATAAGATTCACACATAACATTCAAGAGTCAAGCCTTAGGCAAACATGCACATAGCAATTCAAAAAGGGATATAAGTTTCAACCACAAGACAAGCATGCATCAAGTAAATATGATCTACAATCCATAACATAAAGGCATACACATAACCAACATAAGTTCAACAATTTAGCATGCTCAACAAAACAAACATCAACTAAGGGGTTGACACCAACTCCCATAAGTCTACACCTCCATCGTCTAGGCATTATTACAATACATAAATCATACTTGAGCTAAACTGAGAACTCCAAAATGCTCCTTCCTTGCCCGCTTGCCTCCCGAACACTAACGATCTGCATGTTGGAAACAAAAGAGAGCGTAAGCTAACTAGCTTAGTGAGAGAAGGTCTACAGTTCAAAAGGCATGCAGTTTCCAAAACACTTTTCATAATTGACGATAAATCAATGATGCACGAATGATTATCACAACGAGACTACACATGGCTTGCACTTGCACAACCAATACATACACACGGTGGGACCACACATCACCGTTCGACTAGTAGTTTTCCGATGGGACCATTCATCATCTTACTCTACTACTAGTCACTAACGGTGGGACCACTCATCACCGTAGTTTAGACAACCATCACGTGAGGCTCAACTTCTACACGACTACACAACAATACCAATGTAAACAACTCAAAATGCACATGATACCACATCATTTAACCACACATCAACACATAGCATAAGAGATAGGAGGATTAACTTACACTTGGGTTTAGGTGAACCCTCAAGGTCCCACCCAAACCCCCAAGAGTTCCAAATTCATAAACAACTCAAGTTCGACATTTCTACTCACCGTTGCTACCCAAAAGAGAGCCGAAATCCAAGCTCAAGTCACCGGATTCGCTCCCGAGGCTTCACCAACAAGATTTATTGCTTCTAATCATCCCAACACAAATCAAACAATCAAAATTCAGTCCACGATTCAAAATAGTAAACCCGGAACATAATTCAAGCACAAAACACATGTTTCAAGCTATGAACAACCCTCAAAATCTTCATTCCCGAGCAGCCATGAAGCTCAGACCAAAACCCTTGATTTCCACACTTAAACTACTCCCTAAAACCTCCAATTCACCCCTTATACATAGCCTAACCATCAGCAACACTTTTCCACTTAAATCACCCCCAAAACCCAACATTTCAACACTCTAAAACTTCTCAAAAACCTAAATTCGGGAAACAACCTAAAACCTTGTAAAAATTAGGTATGTTGGACCTTTTAGGTTGCAAATAACTCATATTATCTCAACAATTCAAAAGCTTAAGTTATAGACATTAAAGATGGTATTTTAATCTAAAAACTCAAAACTTTCAATTTCAAAACCATGGACATTAATGAAAACTAAAGGTATGAGTTTGAAGAGGATGACTAGGACAGGTCGAAAATGATTTTACCTTTGCAAAAGCTCCAACAACAAGCAAGATATGAGATGGAATAGTAACTAGGAGAAGAGGGATTTCTTTGTAGTCAAAATGAGATTGGAGAGGGGAAGAAGATGAGCCAAAAACATTTATTTTAATGTTTGTTTAAAATTGAAAAGCCAAAGACCAGAATACCCTTAATGAACTAAGGCATTTACAATTAGATGACATTCATGGCTTTTTGGGCTTGTTTTGAAAATGGTCCAACTTAATTTATTTGTTTTGTAAACCCGAGGCCCAAAATACTATTTATAATATTTTAATATTATTTCCACCCGACCCCCGAACCCGAGTGTTATAAAACCCACTCTGAATCAGAAAAAGCCTAAACCTATTTATGAGAACACAAACTCAACTCGATTGAAATCCCTAATTTCTATCGTGAAAGAAACCCCATTTTAAAATGCCCACTCAGAAGCCCTAATTTTTATTTTTAATCGATTGAATTTTTTCAGATTGAAAGGTGAGTTAAACGTAATAATAGAAAATGGTGTTTATGACTTTTCAAGGGAGAATATTACACGTGAAAAAATAGTGATTTTTTTATTTAAAAAAATTACACGTGTCAAAGAATTAGTGGTTTGAGTAGGCCACGTCATCATTCGTGATGGAATAATGTAAAACTGCTGACGGAATAAAAGTTCATGTATAAAACTAGGAACGGAAAAGGTAAATGTACCAAACTAATAAATTGAGTATAGTTCATATACCAATAGAATATTTTACCCAAAAAAAATTACTAGATTGGCCAGACAATCCGACCCAAGGCTGATTCTAATCTTATTAACCCATGCTATGAGAAACTTTATATATAGAGAGAGAGGGTGCTTGCATTTTGATCACCGAATTTCAAAATTATGTGATATAATTATTAAACTATTGACTGAAAATTTTGAGTTGTCCCCTCAAATATTTAGCAATTCGTATTTAAAAATATAATTTTTTAGTATAGTTAACTGATATTTCTAAAATTTTAATTTGGTATGTTTATTTTTTGGTCTACTGATTATTTAAGCCTATATAAATTTAAATATTAGATAAATTTAGACTTGCCTTTTAATTTTGAGTTTAAATACTTAATAAATTTTTATATTTTTAAAATTCAATAATTTGACCCATCCTGACATTCAATCCTGGCTCGGTCCCTGCATTAACTTTTAATTTGCTTTCATTATGGTCACTTCCGCTAATGAACATTGATGCAGTCGTTAACTTTCCTTTCTTCCTCTTTTCTCTTTCTCTGTTCTCTTTTTCTTCCATGGCTGAATCTTTCAACATTCAGTTTTCCTTCCATTTCTGTTAGATCAACTTTTCTTATTTCCTAAAGTGACAACAATTGTGTTAAATCAACTGGATCAAATCTTCTCATAGAGATATTACATGGATGTGCTTAGGGCGCTTTCGAATCCAAATCTTTATATCCAAAGGAAGATGCTCGATATTGTACTCGAGTTAATAACTCCCCGAAATATGAATGAGATTGTCCTTTTTGTTGAATAAGAAAGTTGTGAAGACTCAAACAGGAGAACTTGAGAAGAATGGAGAATATAGACAAATGCTCATTCAAGCTATCCATTCCTGTGCAATCAAGTTCCCATAAGTAGCACGGTTGTGCATCTGCTTATGGATTTCCTTGGGAGACAGTAATGTTGCTTCTGTGATTGATGTTGTCGTTTTTTGTTCGAGAAATAATCGAAACCAACCCTAAACTTAGAGTTCCCATTATAACCAAGCTGTTGGACACAGACTATCAGATCCGAGCTGCACATGTTTGTTCTTGTGCCTTTTGAATTATTGGAAAGTATTGCCCTTCACTGTCTGAAATTGAAAGTGCCTTAGCAACCATCAAGCTGTGTCTTGGAGACCAACCTTTCTACTCTGTTTCTAAGGAAGTAGAAGCTATTGATGACGAGAGCGTACAAAGAGAAAGAAAGTTAACGGCCACGTCAACGTTTTTAATAGAAGTTAACGACAGTAACTTTAATGAAAACAAATTAAAAATTTGATGACTATATTACAAGTTTTAAAAGTTTGGTGACCAAAATACAGGTGTCCTAAAAGTTTAGTGACCATTTCTGTAAATTACCCTATTTTTTATTATTCAAATGCAATGCAATGATGATTTTTTTTTTTACAATAAAACTGGAAGAGATTTCGTTACTAGGGGTGGGCATGGTCGGGTACCCGGCTCATTAAGCGGCCTGTGTCCCGATCCATTATATTCGGGTACCTGGGTAATCGGGTACCGGGTACTCGGTTTTTTTTAATTTTAAAATTAAAAAAATACGTGTTAAACACAAAAATATTTTTAAAAAATTAAACTTAAAACTTAAAAGAATATAATACAAACATAGAAAAAAATTTAGGGATTTAAACTTAATTTTAGAGTAAAAATATTAAGAAACATAAAATAAAAATATAATTTTAAATATAAAAAATATATATTAAATTTTATCGGGTCGGATTAAGTACCCGATAAGGGGAAACTTCCGGCCCGTGTCCCGAAAAATTTGCCGGGTCAGGTATCAAAGCTCTATCGGCCCCGAGAACACCGAGGCCATCAGAGGGATGAGCGGCAACTTTGATTTGGGTTTTGAAAGAAAAAAAAACAGATGGATAATGAATGTTGAGCAAGTTTGGTTGAAGAACATGCAATGAAATGATATGACCCATAAAATTATAGCTTTTGCATTCAATATAATACTTCTTTAATTATTTAAATTTAATCCGATTAGACCTGTCCAAAATGAGAATATATACATTTTATTTTAGTTTTTATAATTTAATCACCATCTGTTGTGCTAGTTTTTTTAATATTATTATAATGTAATTTTAGAGAACATTCCACAAAAAGTTTGAAGAGTTCTAATTAGAGAGAACGATGGAAAAAAAGAATCTTAGAAACCAAAATTGACCTTGTAATACTTAGTTATTATAACACAAATAACAAGTTTTTAGGATGAAGGTCTGGTTTGCTAGGAAGTTCTTCAGCTGCCACCACTGCAAACCCGACTCTGCTCAGTGCCGTTTACCTTCGTTTCCTTCGCATTCCCATCCGTGATTTTGCGAATCTGGATTGCTCATTAAGCAAAACCTAAAAACTCAGTAGAAGATATGTAATGCAATGAAAAGTACATAGAGCTGATAGTCAAAGGATACTCCAAACGCATGCCATCCCCGGCTGGCGACGAGTATAGAATTGTCCCTTGCAAAGAGTTGATTGCCCCAGTTGAACAAGCAGTATCCTGTAAACAGCATGGCATATTAAGATTGTAAGATCGCAGTGATCCACTAATTGGCCTAGTGGCTAAGAATGGCTCATATTGTCTTATCTTGTATGGATTTGAATCCCGGCATGGAAATGTAATACCTCTCTGCTTAACCAAATTAATAAAGAAACAAAGATATGGTAGAATATATATACCAAAGCATGTCAAAAACTGGAATATATATACCAATCACATAATTTCAAAAATTAAAATTGAAATAGGTCTTAATTATTCACAACAGCCAAAAATAAATATATAGATGTAGCCTTTTCGAATATGCTCAAAAGCCATAAATTAGACACCTTGCACTTTAAAGCTAGAATGAGAATATCATTGCTCGTTTATCAGACAGAAAACCGCTTGTTCTTTTTAAGGATACTAGAGAGAGAGAACAAAATAGAAAACAGCATAGAAACAAGAGAGAGAAATCGCATACCTGGAAATCAACAAATGCAACTGGAGCTCCATATGTACTCTGCATTTTCAACTTCAGAAACCCGGGGCATCTGACAGAAGCAATAGAAAGTTACACACAATGAGCACATTTTGCATGGCAAAACAATCTCCTTTTTACCTTGAAAATACTTGAATTAGTTCTTCCTCTGTACAACTTGACCCTAGATTAGCCACAAAAAGTGTTGGACATGGGCTCGCAGTCTGCATTCATGAGAGACCGGAGAATTATTTTGCTAATGTATATGAAAAGGCCATTCTAATAAGGCTATCTAGTCATTATTTCAAGAAAAATAAAGTTTATCGGTAAAACAATAATACTTTGCTGAACAAGTTATGTTTAATTGATGAGATCCACTACATGATAGAAAAATGTGACCTTTCACTCAATTCTTAGTTTCTTTCTTTCGAGGTTTATTTAGAAACAGACTCGATTATTATTTCAATTTCAACTATGATATGTTAGTCTGGAGTTATCCTTTTACAAATAGGAATTCTTTCAGGAGCCATATGGGATGCCAATAAGAAGAAAATGGGGGTGATAATAAACTATTCAAGGGTTCTATGAATGTGACAGAAAAGTTTGCATCTAAATGAAAGATCATATAATATTTCCTAGGTAGGATGCTTAATGACAAAAAACAAACCAGGAAAGATGTAGAACATGTTTCCTATAACATCCGAAACAAAAGGAAAAGATAATCGATGCATTTTTATACACAAATTTAAGCAAAAAGATGGAAGCATTTGTACCGATTTCATAGCTGCTGACTCTGCATTGGCATCAACATGTCCAGAACTGAACAATTGAAACAAAGTATTAGTGAAGCAGAAAGCTCAAAAGAAAATCCTTTACTTCAACATTGGGTAATAAGGCGTGAGGCCTAGACGACCTTTCATTTAAAGTAAACATGCTAATTCATGTAGAAGCAATCACTTCCGAGTAATAAAAATGTGCTCAAGTAGTGCAGATGACCTTTGTGCAGGTGGATAACCAATCATGGTGTAAGCAGAATTACCCACTCCAGACATGTGAACGCTTCCATAACCTGCTAGTGTCCAAGCGTGTAAAAAGATGTGCAATGTGAGCTTTAGGCGAATGTGTCCTCCATGTGAGTAACTAGTTTTTACTCCAAGTGTAACATCATATGAGCGGTAGACAACACGGATCAAGTAACTTAACCACATAAAAAAACACAGGCACACAAAACAGTCCAAGTAGAATTCTAGGCGATTATCTTACACGAATCACTGGTAGGCCTCGAAAATGATCCCCTCGATTTCTTATTGGAGCCGGTCCATTCCTCATCTATTTGCCATAACCAAACCAAGTATATACTATTCGGGTTCAAATAACTTCAAACATACAAATGACCATATTGATGACTAAATAAAAAGAGGGAGAGAAAGAAATAAGTAGAGCAATCATCTACCTGTTCTTGGGTGCTTCGATCGGGAATTCGATTTTGCAAAATCAATGAACAAAGTCGATCCTTTCTCCAGATCAAACACCATTCCCTGTAAAACAAGGTTCCGAAACATAGGGCTCTCAACTGATATTTACAGGCTTGTTTTGAAAAATGAAAAAAAACTGTCAATTTCCTACACATTCACAAATTCAATCGTTCTAATTAAAAACTTAACAGTTCAAATACAATTCCGAAATACGATGATAGCATGAAAGCTCTTACATTAAGCGCCTGCATCGCGGCGAGCGCAGACTGTTGGTCGGAGAAAACAGCGAAAGCGAACGGCTGAAACAACCCGAACCAAACGACGTCAAAGATTAAACAAACAAAAAAAGAATAAAATCCATAGAATTGATGTAATAAGAGAGGACCTGAGAATTTTGGCAGCTGTCGGGGCTCCGGAGATGAGATGATTCATAACCAGGGAATTCGCGGAAAAGATTGTAAATCTCGCGGGGCTTGATGTCTTCGGGGAGGCCGGCGATGAAGAGGGTCCGAACGGAGTCATGGGAAGAATAGGCGGCGACGTGGGGAAGGGAATAAGAGGGGAAAGGGGGTGGTGGGGGTAGCGGTGGTTGTTGTGGAGGGTGGGGGAGGTAGGAGTGGAAGTGGAGCAGGGGCGCAGGGGCACCGGGCGGAGGAGGCGGAGGGGGCGGCGTAACAGCGGGAGGAGGGGTTTGGTAGTAAGGGTAGTGAGAAGGGAGATGACCTGAGGGTGGAGGGTAGTAGGCAGCCATGTCGTCCATAGCCTCACAATTTCTTCTTCTTCTTCTTCTTGTTTGGGTCAAATGGCAGAGAGAAATAAACTGTTAATTTTAATGAAATTTGGTTTGAGGTGACGAAGCTGTTAGAAAAAAAACTTTATTACTCCACAAAATAAATGTATAAACTATTCCGTTTTTATTTTATGTGTATAATTTCGTTTCGATCAAATAAGTGTTTAAAAAATTGTTATCATCCATTCTAACTGTTATAAAAAGTTTTTTTTACTATAGATGAATTTTTGTAATGAAGGTTTTTGAGACATTTTTATGACTAAGATTTTTTTTTGCAAAAAAATAAATAAATATTCATATATTAAAATTTATGCACCGTTTAAGGTTCTCCGTCAATTCTCACCGTTAATGGACACGTGTCATTTTCTGAAAATTTCAAAATTATATTATAAATAAATAAAATTAATAAAACAAAATAAAAATAAAAATATATCTTGAAATTTTCAAATATTCTCAAAATAGTCTCCAAATCCAACCACCCCGTCGGCGTTGGCCGCGTTACCAACGACGGAGTGAAACGCCCTCCTTTCGTCGAACAACCCACACGACGTTCGTCGTCCGTCTTGCCACCATTCGTCGCGAGTCGTTTGAAAGAACCATTCGATAATTTCAGCGTTTCGTACGGCGTCAGTCGATTTTCGGCGACAAAGTGGTGAAAAAACAATCGTGATGGTCCGGCGATCAATGTGGTGAGCGGCGACGTGGCAATCGGCGACAGAATCGGCCCAAATCAGAATTTAGGTTTTGGGGAGTTATGAATTTTGGAATTTGGGGTTGTTTTACTAAAAATTAGATAATTTTATTTTTTTAATATAATTTTGAAAATTTCAAGAGATGACACGTGTACTTTAATGATGAAAATTGACGAAAAAACTTAAATGAGTTACGGAATGAAACATTACACTTATTTAGCCCCAAAAATAATTTGAGTATCTAACTGAAAAAATACATAATTTGGGTACTTATTTGACGGTTAAGCCAAATAAGTATTTAAAACTATTTAAAGTATTAAAATCTATAAAATTATAAAGTTCAAAAAATTAAAAAAAAGATAAAGCATTAAAATATTATAAAAATGTAAAAAAGTATTGAAAGCCTCCATCGGACAAGTCTTCGATTGTCTATAGTCGGCTTGAGTATATTATAGCTCATTGAATACATTTTTAATGAAATCAACTTTGTATTGTAAAAACAAATTAGGTTACCTCTTAAAATATAAAAATAACGGGGTAAATTTTTTTTATCAAATAGAGAGATTATATTTTTACATCGAAATTTAAATAGATAAAATAATATAAGCATTTTTAACCCAAGTATAATTAATTTTTTTTTGAAAGAAAAAGGTAAGTAGGCCTCGTTAAAAACCTCCTCTAAATCCTAAGGAGGAAAAGAGTACCTACCCCCCGTTATCCATTAATAGCGTCAAGTATTACAATGCTTTCAATACAATTAGGACATTCATCATAAAAGTAAATACAATGATTTTCAGAGAAAGCCCAATGCGCCAAGGTGTGAGCCGCTTCATTTGCCGATCGGGGAATGAAAGCAACTCTAAGATGGGGGTTTGTGCGCAACGTCTGTCTTGCCTCCATCAAGCTCTGAGCAAGTAAGGATCTTCCATCGTCACGGCTAGTTAGCTGGTTGACCACATTAGCTGCATCTCCCTCTATGCGAACATCCTTCCAACCTTGATCTATTGCAAAAAGCATGGCTGCATAGAATGCATGGCTCTCTACCATCTCAGCAGACTCTACTCTCGGCAGCATGCGTGCACAGCCGCCAAGTACTAGTCCATGATGATCACGAGCAAGGAAACCAAAAGCTCCAGATTTGGAATGCACCTGGAACATACCATCAACAGTAATAGAAATCATACATGCGGTCGGTTTCATCCAATTTGCTCTCGTCGGCTGACTTGGAAAACCATGAGGAATAGCAGTAATAGTAGCCCCATTAAACTCAAGGTGCAGATGTTGTGCATTCTCAACTATAAGGAACGCGGGCTGTAGTTTCCGGTCATGCACAAGAGTGTTCCTCCTATTCCACACGTTCCATAGCAAGACAACAAACTCAGCGAACTTATCAACCGGGAGAATTGACTCACAATGCTCAAGCCAATCAAGCGAAGATTGAGATCTATCCATAATGAGACGACCAGGAAGATTAATCAAATGCAACACTTCCTTGGTCATAGGACAATCTCGTAATGCATGCAACACGGTCTCAATATCAGATTGGCAAAGGGGACATATGCCATCCGGAGAGCTAAGCACTCAAATACGTCCATAAACAGGTAATGCCTCATGTGCAACTCTCCATATAAAGATACGGATCTTCGGAAGAACTTTAAGCCTCGACAATTTATGCCAAAGCTTGGATGGAATGTCCGGTCCATGAAAATCCTTCATAAGCCATGCATAGCCTGATCTAGTGGAATAAGTACCACTAGAGTGATTACCCCAAACTAGGATGTCTCCTGGCCTATTAGCAATAGGACATGCTAGTATTTCAGAAGCATCATCTGCACTGAAGACCTGTCTTACCTTGGTAGCATCCCATCCATTGTATGATGGAATCATAAACTCTCCACAAGTGATTGGGGAAACCATGCTGTCCACATATGCTTCAGATAAGGTAACTTTCTGTGCACCACCCCAAGGAGCAGATAATATAGGGACAGAGCTATCCATCCCAACCTGCCAAAAGAAACCCTCACGGAGCTTCTGAAGAGCAGTGAAAATAGATCTCCAAGCATAGGATGGTTTGTCACCAAGTCTCGCATCCAACACAGATTTTCCTGAATAATATTTGCATGACAAAACACGTGAAACGAGGCACTGAGGGTCGGTTAACAGCCTCCAGACTTGTTTACCCAACAGAGCTAGGTTAAACTGGTGAAGATCCCGAAAAGCCAATCCACCAGCTCTCTTCGGTGTGCAAAGTTTCTGCCAAGCAATCATCGGCCACCCACGACCCGTCATCCTACCCGACCACCAATAGTTTCGCATAACGCTTACTATTTGAGTGATCAAGCAGTCCGGTAACAAGTAACAAGTCATCACATATGTTGGCAAAGCTTGAGCAACGACTTTAAGGAAGACCTCCCTACCACCATAGGAAAGAAGGTTCTTCGTCCAACCACGAACACGCTTTGTTACCCGATCTAGGAGAAACCCCAACTTCACCGACTTATTTTTGCCAATGATTAGGGGCATCCCGAGATAGTGACCTGGATCATCAACTTCATTAATAGGAAAGGCTTCCTGAAATCTGCTTCTGCTCTGCTGTGTAGTGGATGGACTAAAATAAATCATGGACTTTGAGTAGTTGATTTTCTGCCCAGAAGACTCAGAATATAGATCAAGTATTTCCTTCACACGAACAATTTCCTTCACTGAGTTCTTTACAAACAACAGGCTGTCATCTGCATAGAGAAGGTGAGTAATGCTCGGACCATGCATACTAGTACGTATACCTCGCATGGTACCCTGTTGCTTTGCATGATGCAAAAGTGCTGATAACCCCTGTGTACAAAAGAGGAAAAGAAAAGGGGATAGAGGATCCCCCTGTCGAATGCCACGGCTCGGAACAATTACCTCTGATAAAACCCCATTAAGACGGACCTGGTAGGACACTGTCGTAATGCATCTCATAATGATGGACACCCACTGAGGGGCGAACCCAAGACGAAGCATAACAGCCTCCAAGAATGACCACTCCACGCGATCATATGCTTTTTCTATGTCCAGCTTCAGTGCAGCACCCTTATTAGGGCCATTTTTTGATGATTGCATATAGTGGAAAATCTCATGAGCAATAAGAATATTGTCTGAAATATGTCTTCCTGGAACAAAAGCAGCTTGTTCCTCATCAATGCAAATAGGCATCAGCGGTCTCAAGCGGTTGACTAGAACTTTGGACACGGCTTTGTACACAACGGTACATAAGCTAATCGGGCGAAATTGCCGCATGTATGCTGGATCATCAACTTTCGGAATCAGGACAAGGACAATCTTGTTAACATCAGGCATGCTAACTCTGTCATATAAAATATCAAGGCAAAGGTTGAGAACATCGTCCCCGACGATGTCCCAATATTTCCTGTAGAAGCTCGATGGCAAGCCATCTATCCCTGGTGCCTTGGAGGGGTGAATCTGCATAATAGCCTGGTGAACCTCTTCTTTAGTGAACGGGGCTAGCAAAACATCAATCATCGATGATGTAATAGTGGGTGCAATGCACTCCAAGATCTCCGAGGATGGAGAACACCTATCCGACCGATATAATGAATGAAAATAATCCTCGGCAATGCCAAGCATATCAGCCCGTCGGTCGTACCATTGGCCATCATCACCTGTTAGACCACGTACCAAATTCTTCTTTTTCCGCCCGGTAGCATGAGCGTGGAAAAATTTGGTGTTACGGTCTCCATCTCTTAACCACTGAACACGTGATCTCTGAAGCCAATAAGCCTCATCTTTATCAAGCAAAGCCTTTAATTCAGCTTTTGCGGTAGATAAAGATGATAAATCAGCATCACCATTAGCATGTGTAAGAATCTCTGCAATGTTTTTCCGTAGGGCCTTAATACGCCCCTGTGACTGTTGTCTTCTGTCTTGTTGCCATGAATTTAAAGTACAACCAACCTGCTGAATTTTAGAAAGGGTTGATCCATCAGGACCCACCCATCCACGGACAACCTGCTCTCGGCAAGCATCTTCCGATGCCCAACAAGCATCGAATTTAAAATAATCACTGTGGTTGCTAGCAGGCAAGTGCACACTCGGATTCGTATCAATAACCAAGAAACAATGATCAGAAGCTTCAGAATACTCTGTAATTACACGATGATTACCATAGTTTGCCAACCAATCTGATGATGCAACAAATCTGTCCAACCTCTCGCACATGGCAGGTGCACTTTTGTGCCAAGTGAACCAACCTCGAGAAGGTCGTATATCAAAAAGGTTCGAGGCGTCAAGGATATCCCGAAACTGCTGGATATCACCTCTCGGTCATCTACGCCCGCCTTGCTTTTCATTGTCTAGGAGGATTTCATTGAAGTCCCCTCCTAGAATCCAAGGCATGTTAGATGTTGCATGCAACCGTGAAATAAGATTCCAAGTTTGTTGTTTCTTTGTGCATGAACCGTGCAAACCAGTGAAACGGAAAGAAGATCCGTTGCTTGTGATGGAAACAATAATGTGGAGATTCGAATACGATGAAAGCACACAACTGATTTTATTACACCATAGTAGGGCCAAACCGGTACACAATTGGCCATTATCAACAGAAAGAAAAGCATCAAATCCTAATACCCGCCTAACATGATCAATGCGGGATTTCTTCAACCTAGTTTCACAAAGAAAAATAAAGTCGGGAGCTTGAAGTTCCACAAAGCGCTTAAGCGCACGAATTGTGCAAGGGTTCCCAAGCCCTTGACAATTCCATATTAACCCTCTCAATTTGCCGGGCGGGGCTGTCCAACAGCCTCCGCCGATTCGGTTGTGGAAACGGTAGCATCGGAAGTGCACAAATCAGCCCCGGACCTCGAACGCTTGGCATGGGAGCTTGGGCGGTGCTTGGAATGATCCTTGCGCTTAGGCCTGCGCACCACCTCAAATCGGTCACGGCCAGCACCATGACTAATCTCATCTGCATTCATCTCGGCAACAATAGCAATATTGGGCTCAACACGCCCCGGCAAGGACATGCGCCTAAATGTGCCCGGAGTGCGCTGTCCCGCACCCTCAAGTGTGTCCCCTGTATGCGCAAGCTTCTCGCCCGCTGCCTTCGCAGCCACTAAGGAGTCATAAGACCCCTTTGTATTCGAGCCCTCTCGGATGCATAGGATCTGTCCAATAGGTACATTGTCCTCGGCCAAAGAGCGTGCAGCCACCTTGTCAAGTCCCTCGGCCGAAGTGGCTTTCTTCTTTCCTCGATCCGCACGGTCAATCGGAGCTTTCGGCTTACCTTTGGCAGCACCCTCATCCGCACGATCACTCGGACAGCTTGTCTTTAACTTGACAGCATCATACGGTATTGCCTTTGCCATAGGCGGACGTTGTACATCATCCTTTGGCTCGGCATAGATAGCCTTACCAACAGCATCTTTCGCAAAAGACTCGGCTTGAGCAGCCTTGCCAACATCTTTTCCAATCGGGTCAACATGGGCAGCCTTGCCCTCCATTTCTTTCACACATGGTTCGGCTAGAGTAGCCTTACCATTACCATCATTCACATTCACATTAGCAGCAATAGGAGGAGCAGCCCCCTCCCTAACGGACAATGAAGTCTCATCGTCACCAAGTAACTCGGAAATTATTTCCGCTGTTTTCACCGGGTCATCTCCCAAGGCTGGGAGGTCAATATCGAGAGCATCAAGCTCCCCCATGGTCATTCCTTCTTCATTAGCACCCAACAGCAACCTATTACCCACATCATTTGTAGGAGCCGGTGGGGCAAACTCATTAGCACCCGTAGGTGCTGGAACAGTTGCACTCGAAGGTGGATCACCCAATGGTGCTGAAACAGCTACACTCGATGAGGGCACACCCAACGGTGCTGAAGCAATAGCACTCGCCTGTGATGCACCTAAAGGTGCTGGAGCAGTAGCATTCAACGAAGTGGCACCCGACGGTGCTGGAACCATAGTACTCGACGAAGGAGCATCCGGGGCTGGTAACAAAGGCCCGCTTGGAACCCTTGGTAAGGCAATCTCCCTAGCAGCAACAATGCCTCTCCTTGCCCTAGATCTTGGCATCCTCGTCTCTACCGGAATGCTCAACCAAGGGCCATATGGTAGGGTGACATTTTTTGGCACCTCTTGCGGACATAGGTCAACTTCATGTCCAAGCATTCCACAAAAGTAACAGAACTTTTGAAGCTTCTCATACTGAATAGGGCAAATTCTAGGGCCTCCATCACCATTTGGTAACATTACCATCCTCAAAAGAGGTTGATTGATATTTAACTCCACTTTTACACGGAAATGCTCACCTAAGTTCCCATTAATTTGGCGACAGTCCACATGGTCCAATTCACCAAAGCAAGCACCAATCTTGCGAGCCATCGTCATTGTCATCTTATCCAACGGTAAGCCGTATACACGAATCCACCAAGCCATAGTTTCAAACCGATATTCATCTAAGGACAAGGATGGTTGAAAAGTCTTCATCACAATCGGCTCACCATCATAAATCCAAGGCCCACGTTTGATAAGGCTTTCAAGGTTAGCTTCATTAGGGACCTTGAAGAGGAAGATACCCGGCTTCAATGACATGATCTCAACATGTTCATCCGCCATCACACTTGAAAACACTCTAATGAAAGTGTTTGCATTAATCAGCCTCGGAGTGATGACCTTTCCAACTAATCCGAAATTAACATCTGCAGCCATAGAAACATCATCGGAAGATCCACTCTCTAAAACAGCAGCCTTCTCTTTCTCTGTTAATCGGAGGTTTGCTATCATAGCATGTAGATTAGTAGCCATTTTGATAGTAGAAAAAGCAGAGAACTTGAGAACAAATGCAGAGAAAATAAAAGAGCCAAATGAATTTGTCTAAACACTTAAATAGCCAATGATACTCGGCGGTTTAAAGGCCAACACATAACTTAGTGGAAACCGTCCACTAAAGTAACCATGGAGAACATGGCAATTGAGGAGTAACCGCCCAAAAAATCTGAATGTTGAATAAGTTGTTGTGCTTATCATATATAATATTTCAACTCGGTTTGTATTAAAGAAACACAACCAAGCACAACCATTAATCGGACAGCTCCAATCAGCTGTTACAATTTCATCTATCACATCCAACGGCCACAAATAGATCTTCACATGGATTGAGAATAGAGACCCGAGATCGATCCTATTCAAAGCCAAACATCTATGATGAATAGGTTGTAGAACCAGTCCTGACCCGGGATCAAATCCTAGGGAGGCCATACATTGAGACTTAGCATGAACGCTAGAATAATCATAGGACCCGAGATCGAATCCCATGGATGCCATCCCTGTGTCGGTCACACTAAGAGATGTGTGATCGAATCCACCAAAAACCAAAAGATTGAGCCTACTATCGGACCTTGCCACCCGACATGGCTCAATAGTAACCGTCTTTGAACCAGCCCTCACAGCGTGAAACTGCATTGAACTGCTATTAACCGTCACAATGACCAGGCCCATTCGGACCCAGGTTCACATGTCCCGCACCCAGGCCCCTACCTGTCCCGTAGAAATTAACCATGAACTCACCTGCCAATGAGCCCTTAGGTTAATCCGGTGCAACCATGTGCTATGAAACTGTCCGTAACCGTCATGTTTAATCATCCAACGGTGTATCCATCTTCCTCGCCTCAACGGTTGATCCAACGGTTGTAGATCCATAGCAACACCAAAATCCAGAATTCCATCATCAATTCGAATCAAAATCAATTTGAAAAATCTGGAATAATAATTTGATTCCTTAACAATCTCAATATTCATATATGAACTGTCCACAATTGTTATAGAATTTAAAATTAAAATCCAGAGACGTGAGCGTTGCATCACGAAGCATGCTGAAATTTGATAATTAAAGTTGAAAATCTCATGAATTCCTAAGAATTCGTCCACAATTTTCATAACAATAATTTGCAGAATTTCAAAGAGACGTGTTCTTCGCCACACGAAGCTTGAAGAAAAGAAGGAAAATAACCGCCAAGAAACTGTCCAATACCACCATCCAATATCGTGAATTGAATTCCCAGAATAAAATTTTTTGATATAATCCATAACAACATGATAATCACCATATAATTCCGTCATCCATGAAGTGTTGAGGTCTCCAGCCTTCAGAATCTGGAAATTTGCATCATCCACGAAGAAGGTAACTACCTTCAAGAGTCGGTTACCAAGGTAACTACCTTTGATTATCCAAACAAGTTGATAATCATGCTCGGAACTGTTTAGCAACAATTCCTTTGATGTAGATCCGTCTAAAAACAAGTGAAACTGTCCATAATCCAAGCCAAAAGCGTAGGGAAAAACATGAACTTCAAGAACACCATTTTCCTAAAAACCGTCAAACACTACAAATTGAATTGTAGTGATCCATGATTGTTGAAATCCATTGCATATATCTCGGATTTGATACATGCAACTTCCATTACGAAGAAATTCAATTCTAATCACAAAACAATCGAAAAAAATCGAAAAAGTTTGGTGAGAAGAAAATAACCGTCTCAGAGAAAAATTCAGAGAAAAATCCATTCTTCTCCAAGTATAATTAATAGATCTCAAATAATGGGGTAAAGTTGAACCAAAGTGATATCAATGAATTTTATTAGGAACCTCCTAATTTGATTTTTTTTTCAATGCAGCTGGCACAACAAAAAGATTCGGAATGCGTTTCTCTACAACAAAACTCGACTTCTCAATCATATATTCACATAAAAAGAAAAGAAAAAACGATGAATTGGCCATGAAAAAACTCAAATAGATATCGTGTTGCTATGTCGATTTCTTCTAAAAATACAATTTTATAAAAAAATATACTTATTTATCAATTTACCCCTAATATATATCTATATAAAAAAAATTCTAATTATGTTATTATTGCTTTAGTTTTCTCTCAAATTTGCCCACACTCAAATTTTTCAACATGTTTCTATCTTAATTTTTAGATATAAGCTAAAATTTTCGTCTAAATCTTCCCCAACACAAAATCCTTTTAATCTTCATCATCTCGTAACTGCTTCAAATCTAAGAATTCAAACTTTATATTTTAAACTAAGGATTTATATCCAATACACTGACGGTGAAAACTTTTAGCTTCCACAAGCGCTTTAGTTTTAGGGACTTAGTTTAGGTGAGGATTTAAGTTTTAACCTATAAACCCTAAAGTCTAACTCTAAACCTTAAATTCTATTCAAAATTCCTAAATTTTAAACTACTAAACCTAAACCCCTAAACACACACCCTAAATTGAATCCCTAAACTCTAAAATTAAGGCGCTTATGGAAACTTTTAGTTTCCACCGTCAGTGTATCAAAATAATTATCCTTAAACTAAATTGGCTATTTATTTTGGTTAGTAAAATAGTAATTTTGTTTAATTTTTGTGGGATGGAGATTCCGCGAAAACCGCAGAGATCCGTATAAAAAAGGTATGAGGACAAAAAAATCTCAAAACATTTAATGAGAATTTTCTAAAATCGTAACCGCAAATGTTACAGACAAAGTGAAGAATGCAAAATCGTCTCCACCCACCCAATTCCCACCATATTGAGGAACGATGGTAGACTTGAGATTGCGACAAACAGTCAATCAAAGGACAACGTTTGATTTTTTTTATCATTTTTAATATTTCAATAGTTTCTTTAATAATTTTTTCTTATCATTTTTTATTTTTAACACTTGATTAATTTTTTCATATCTTTTTTTTTTGAACTTTATTAGGACATTATTTTGTACATATTTTGAGTAGTTTCCTCATTAATTTTGATGATTTGATATGCTTATGAAATATATTAAGGTAGAAATTTTAACCTAAGACCTATAAATTACGACACATTATAGCAATATAATTGATTACCGCAAATTCAATTACATGTAACTTTTCAAACGCGTACAAATGATGTTTGTGAAAATTATTGTAAAACGTAAATTTAATGATACTTCGAAAGAAAGTAAAACGTTTATGATCCCATTTTCACGCCTCCTAATTCTTAAGGATAAATTTATAACCAAAACATAATGCAAGCAGTAAAAATTATTGGCTGATTTGCTGCATGGAATACAATCTGTGTAGGAAAAGCAAGCTTCACTTCCAAGTTACAAGTCTAGTAGAAACAACCATTCATCCAAATCCGATGGAGTTCATACAGATTACCAAATACCCAAGGAGGCATGTTTTCTCTTAGCTAAAGCCAAGTCTAGCATTATACACGAGGCACGCAGCCAAGTCGGTAAGCATTTTACCAACAATTTCATTGAAAAATCTTAGCTAGTATTTAATAACAATAGACTAGACCAGAGGTGGGTATTGCTTCGCTTGCTGGCGAACCCTTCTCTTGTATTCATTAGCATCCTGCATGACAAAACAAGATCGTGTACATCGATTGGTTTTTATTACCATAATCCAGAACCTTAAAAGGGATTCACAGTCCCGTGCCTGAAAACTTTACTGGTAACCATGTTAAAAACACCCAAATTTAATAACAAAAATTGCTTTTTAGCCCCAATATCAGGAATGCTTTTCAAAACATCCAGTACCTGAATGAAGAGGTGATATCCTTCAGTTTGAGCAGGATCAGCAGGATTTGGGGCATCCAGAAGATCTTGGATTCCGACAAGAATCTGCTTCACAGTTATGGCTGGTCTCCAACCCTATGTACAACACAAGAATGACATGAAACCAAAATAATACAAACAAGTAAACCATCACTCGAGAGAAGAAGATACACTTACACTATCCTCATTCAGGATTGAAAGGCAAACAGTACCGGAAGGATAAACATTTGGGTGGAAAAAGCCTTGGGGGAATTTACACTTTGGAGGCTTGCTAGGATAATCTTCACTGAAATGAAGAGTCAGTGGGAAGTAGCCACCCTCCCAATCAGTCTGTAACATAGATAGAGTTAAGCCTATCCAAAATTTAAAAGAAACACAAGCTACAATTGATTCAAACATGCACATTTTCTTCCCTTCGATATTCCTTTCTCTTTACTCTACGTTATGAGTCTTCTTAATCGAATATTTCACTTTCTAATCGATGAGTTTAAGAAAAAAAGAAGCATTTTGATGACCTTAACAAATGCTCCAGATGCAAATGCAAGCATACAGACATCACATCTTCAACCTTGGACATGTATATAAAGAACAAGACATGATTTGCGAAGAGCAATGGCGGCATATAAAATGAGTTAGGCAAAAGTAATATCGAGGGGAATTACATAAAAGCTGCAAATATCATACAGAAAAGTTAATAAACTAAGATGAATAAGGAAACCGACAACCAAATCAATTTCAGAGGTGCAATTTCATTACAAGATCAAAACCAATACCACAAAGCTGTCACTCTTCAAGCAACATAACAACCACCAATGCTGCAAAGCATAAAACCTGCAGCCCAAACTTGTTAGTTCTCGATCTGCAACATATAAATAGTTAAAATGCCTCACAGACTTAAAATTCTATAAAGGCTGTTTGAAGTGCCATGCTACTTGTAGAAACTGCTGATGCCTTAAGAAGCAAGCAATGAGCTATCAAATTCCAAAATCTCTCCTGGTAATATCTAAAAGTACTCGTGCTTTAAATAATGATTTATTTTCCAAGGCAAAGAGGTTTATTTTGGTTATCAGCAGGGGTGAATTTCAGGAAAATGAAACATTGCCATAAAAGTAATGATCAATAATGCAAAAAAAAAAACATACATTAACATGGAATAATAATGATTAATGAGACGGAGACCTAATTCTGACCAACAACTCACGCCAGGTTAATTGCTAAATAACTAAGAGAGGATGAGAAGTTTGAACAATGTTGGACTGCCAAAAAAGAAGAAGCGAAAATGAAAGAAAAAATGGTCTGTCATGACAGACAATTCATATTAAAACAACTTTGTGTGAGCTTGTGAACAAATGCAATGAAGAGAAAGACAAAGATAGAGCTTCAGCAACAATTACAGCTCCTAAAATAGAAAGGAAGGAGAATTGTAACATGTATGAATAACAGAGATGCTCATAATAGCTTTAGACCAAGGGGAAGTGCAGAAGAGCTGAAAATGAATGAGGATAACAATACTAAGTTGCGAGAACCCGAGTAACACCCATTTTTTATGTACCAAAAAGGAAACAGCTTAAGGCTTAAGCTGTCAGCACCCAGCATTTTCATCAATCATCATTTTCTTAATATTCATTGAAAAAAATAGAACAAAAATCGGGTATATATTAAAAGCTTGTTTTAGCTTTGCTTCGGCATTCTGAATGTGAGCTACACAGATGCCATAGAAAGAAATACTGAACTACTCACTCAATTTAACCAAAATGAAAAGAAAAGAAAAAACCCAAACTAAAATCTGAATAGGGAAACAACATAGCAGAATCCAGGTCCAAAGAAACAAGAGAAAATAATTGACAAACCGAACTCAATAAACAGGATCCCTTGTACTTGTAGAGAATAAAGAGAAATTCTTTGACTTACCCCTGCTTTACCAGGGATCGTGCAATGCCACACCATCAAATTTACTGTTCCATCCGGCAACGTCTCGGGTTTCGCTACAAAACCCTAGAATTTCAACAACAAAACAAATAATTAATAGAAGAAAAAAGTATGAAAACCGCACCGAAAAAAGAGAAACGAGAACAGGGAAACAAACTCCACGGACATGGGGATGGTTCTTCCTCCATGCCTTCCGTTCCTCGGCGAGTCGACCACGCGATATTCCTCCCGACATCTCTCTCTCTCTAAAACCCTCACTGATATGATCTCTCTTTCTCTTTCTTAGTAATTGTTTAATTTTATATAGAGCTAACTACAAGAATCTTCTCCAGGACGCTGTTGGTCACCAATTTTGAAAAAGACAGGTTAATTAGTTTTGGAAATGTTAACTTTTGGTCACTCAGCAGGTAGCGAAAAAATAAGGGCAAATTACTGTAAGGGTAAACTACTTGGAATACCACTCAACTTTAATGTGTGACTCTAATATGCCACTGAACTAAAATTCGATACTATAATACCATTGAACTTCACTGTGTGATTCAAAGTTAGCACTCCACCGTTACTTCCGTTACAGAATTCTGACGTGGACTCTAACTCCCATTACAGGGATGACGTGGTATAAGACTTAAAGAAAGAATAAAAGAAATACAACTTATACCGGTATAAGACTATAACCCTAAACCATTTCTCTTCCCAAACCTTGTCTCTTTAGCCCTCACACTAACCTTAAACTCCCCACTTCCTTCATTAGCCATCCCTTCTCTCAACTCTCTATCTTCCCCTCAAGCCCCTCCCACCACCACCCCTTTTACTGAATCTAAGTTCTTGCAGCTTGGACTTGAAGATGGGTCTGTCTTAAAAACCATACCTTTTTGTATCTCTTTACTTTTGTTTCAATTAAGCCAATGTATGTATGTATGTATGTATGTATGTATGTATGTATGTATGTATGTATGTATGTATGTATGTATGTATGTATGTATGTATGGTTAGTGTTTAGTTGTTTTTCTTGATGGTGATGAGTGTTGTGACAGGAAAATTAGGCCTTGCCCATCAACAAATCCGGGTTGTATTTCAACAAATGCAAAGTCATCATCTTTTGCTTTCCCATGGATTGTTCCTGAGAGTTCTAAAGAGAATGCAGTTCAGGTTTGACAAATTTGTTCTTTGAGCAATTTGCAGTTCAGGTTTGATTTTTTTGAGAGCTTGTTTCATTGCAGGAACTACAAGAAGCAATTCTCAAAACTCAGAAGAATCCCAAGATTGTGCTTGTTGAAGATACCCCAAATGGTATGTAAAGACTAAACCAGCTGCATTGTTCTGTGTTTTCATATTTCTCGAACTGCTCTCGTTTTCGGATACGGTTTCGAATATATATGATGTTGCAAATTGGGGTTTAGGCCTTTTGATGTTTGAGATTTAATGATATGGGACTGAAACAAATCAGGGAAATATATGCAAGCTGAGGTGGATGGAAGGTTTGGTCCTGATGTGATGGAGTTTTTAGTGAAAGGGGATGCTGTTACTTACAGGTCCATGGCCATGAAAGTGACTTATACCATGAAGACAAACACGTGTAAAGTGACTTATAACAAATCAGGGAAATATATGATGTTGCAAATTGGGGTTTAGGCCTTTTGATGTTTGAGATTTAATGATATGGGACTGAAACAAATCAGGGAAATATATGCAAGCTGAGGTGGATGGAAGGTTTGGTCCTGATGTGATGGAGTTTTTAGTGAAAGGGGATGCTATAGTCTTATACCGGTATAAGTTGTATTTCTTTTATTCTTTCTTTAAGTCTTATACCACGTCATCCCTGTAATGGGAATTAGAGTCCACGTCAGAATTCTGTAATGGAAGTAACGGTGGAGTGCTAACTTTAAATCACACAGTGAAGTTCAATGGTATTATAGTATCGAATTTTAGTTCAGTGGCATATTAGAGTCACACATTAAAGTTGAGTGGTATTTCAGGTAGTTTACCCTTACTGTAATGACCACTAAAGTTTATCCCATGTACATTTCTGCTCCTAATTTTAAAAAAAATATATATTATGGTCACAACTAAAAAAGTTTCTTTATAATTTCACCCTTGAATTTTTAAAAATTCATTTTAACCCTAAAATTTTACAATCAATTAGTACAATAATATTATAAAGGCTTAAATAAAAAATAGATGGCCAAAGTATACCATTTTTAAATTTTAGCCGCCCAAATTGCTCCTATTTAATAACTAAACTTTCAAATTGCTCATATTTTTTCACTCTGGATTATTTTATTATTATTATAACATGACATGCCATTTTTTATTATTGTTAAATCAAAAATAATTTAAAAATAAAATAAAACCATTTTTATTATTATTAAATTTAATATATTTTTAAAAAATACTGCTTCTTAAAATAATTTAGGTGTCTAAAGTATTTTTTTGTAAAAATAAGTCCCAAAGTTTTGATAGTTACAATTTTAGGTGCCCAGTTGTTAAATGGGTGTTAAAAAATTGTCAACCAATCGGTGCTTGACACTTTGCATTAATTTTATTTTTTAAAATTTTTTAATGGAAAATACTCAAATTTTTATAAAATCTCAAAATTTTACAAGCTTCACAAAACAATCCCTAAATCCCTAAAAATTCCCAAACTTCCGCCGTCGGTCACCGTCGCTGACCACACCCACTTGGTCGCCGGACCAAGGCGACCATTTTCCTAACACGGCGTCGCCAGAAACACTCAACGGCGTGCAACCGAACGTCAAACACGAAATCGACTAAGAGGCCTAGGAAACGTTTAAAACATGATGGATGAATGGAAACACTAGGGTTTTTCTCCAAGAACTCTCGATATCTCCCCTCTAGTCGACTAAGAGGCCTGATATATAAGCTTTGGCCTACTCGAAGTTGGTTAAGGAACTAGATTACAAGTTGGAATTAAAGTAGATCTCCTAAAAAGATTAAACTCTAATTAATTCTTCATTTAATCCAAGCTTGACTCCCGGTTGACTTCAAATTCCTTGAGCTTTGACTGTGGCTTTTCTTGGGATTTTGGACTCCGATCTGCATGCAAGTGGTCTCTAAAAATCGGGCTTGATGTGTTCTTCCAGTCGCATACCACTTTGCATATTTTCAGCTACCTTGGGATGCTGCCTTGGCGACACACAATTTGCTGCCTCGGTAGAGGTCTGTGTCTGTGTGAATTGCTCAACAGGGCTCCTTGGCTTGGGTTTTCCACTGTAGCTTAGTATGATCAGCTCTTCAGCAGGTACATCAACATCGTCCATCAGGTGTTCAACTCTTTCCTTCTCCCCTCCTTGCTACCTCGGCATCGTCTGTCTGGGCGGGTCTCTACGCACAGTGAAACATATACCTGAGCAGTATCTTTTATAGATAAAAACGTGGAATTCATCAAGTAGGGAAGAGTATCTAATCTATGCAGTTTTTGAGTATGTTTACCTAATTATGCAACTAAAATGGGCTTAAGTCTAACAATAATTGAGCTATCCTAGGGCTAAAATCTAGTACTTTTTCACACTTAACAAGCCCCCAAACTCGAACTATTGTTTGTCCACAAGCAATGCAATCTAACAGTAACATGCCAAAAGTTAAAATTGTAAGAAAACTAAGCTTAAAAATACCTTGAGCGACCCTTACATACTGTGCGGCTACACGCTTGACAGCAACCCTTTGAATGACAATGGACTTACCTGTAACCGAAATATGTGTCTTGTGAGTGTGTGCAGGTCTTGTGACAAGAATGTTTCTTCGACTTCTAAGTAAACTTCAACAAAGCACCTTAATTCTCTTGGGTTTCTTCAAAGTTATATATATATATATATATATATGCACCTGACTAGATCCGGTTTTGGGCACCTCTAGCCTATCCTAGAGCCGGTTTTGGGCACCTCTAGAATATAGTTGGTTTCTAATTACTTTAAGTTCTACCCAAGTTTACTAAGTGAATTACCTAAGTTTCCTAGAAGTCCTAAAATCAAACCAGTCACAAAGGGTGTTTTTTTAAGTTGAGAACATAGTTGGATTCTAAATACTTCCAAAGTCATGCTAAGGTTTCTGTTTCGGCGGGTAGCCTGCCTCGGCGGGTAAAGGCTACTAAAAAATTTAAACTAAAATTTTCCTTCCATGTTAAATAAAGGCAGTTACAATATGGTTCCTAAATGCTTCTAACTATGCAACTACATATAATGAAAACAGAAAATAAATAAAGAAGATAAAAATTAGGACTAATTTTCCCCCCAAACTCGAGAGGAGCATTGTCCTCAATGCATGTATACATACTCAAAATAAAACATAGATTAAATAAAGAAAGAGGATGATAGCTTAGATTGTTGGCGAATCAGAGGAGGTACCGTCTTCTTCGTCATCGCTAAATATCATCCGCCTTTGAGCTCCTGCTTTGAGTCTTTTGGCCGCCCTCGGCGGCTGCTTGTGTGATGCTGGTGTTGGTTGGTCCGGTTTAGTAACTTTCTTTTCACTGTCGTCCTCGATGTCTAGGCATATCTCATCGGTGTTGGAGGCTTTCCTCTTTTTAGTTGCGGAGTATGCGGTTTCGAGCTTCTTTGTGATGGATCGGACCGTGTCTTGCCACACTGAATCTGATGACAAAGAGTTGAGGAAGGAAAATTCAGATGGTGCTGGTGCGGCGGCTGTTGCTCGTGATGGTTGTCATTTTTCTCTGATTGGGGCGGCTACGGTGTCAACATGGTCATCCGAGATGGATAGGACTTCTATTGCTGTGGCGGTTGCTTCCCTGGGGTCAGAGGCGGCTCGTGGTGCCGTCGAGACTTGAACTGTTGGAGTGGCAGTGTCAGGCGCATTCTTTGATGTCGAGGCAGAGGGGGCGGCAGAGGCAGCTGAAGCCGTCTGGGCATGGATCACGGCGGGGAATTCTGAGAACTGGGCGGTAGGGAATTTCTCCTTGAGAACAGAAACTGTGGCAGCGTTGAAGTCTATGATGTATGCCATGAATGTGAGCTGGCGTCTCTCCATCCGATCCAGCTGAGTTGCAAGGCCGCCGATTGTGGTTGTCGAGGCGGGCTGGTTGTAAGGTTGTTGATTGCCCATCTCCGATGCCTCGGCATAATCTCTGGGATAACTTCTTGAATTTCCATCTTCCTCAAGATTATCTCCTTTGTCCACCCTGTACATTTCGGTGTCATGCTATCATTTGGATCGGTGGGGACGAATACCTTGCAATATTAATTATTCTATTGTGGAGTATGGAATGTATAAGTGCGAGGCAGGGCTTGTTGACTGTCGAGTTGTGCGATGTGGGCATGATTCGTCTTTTGACGAATGTGTTCCACAATTTTGCATCCGGGAGAAGATTCCTTCAGTTGATCGTTTCCCTATTCTTTCCCCTGTTCCACACTGTGCTTGGGATGCAGAGCTCTTGTTTGATCTCTTCGTATTTTTCTGCCTTCAAGGAGTCTAAGAACTCCTAATGCTCATCATGGCCAATGTGCGTGCCATAGAAGGCATTGATTCTATTGGCATCGATTTTGACACGCTGTCCTCTGACATTCACGGCTGGGTCTTCTGCCGTCGGCCCGTGGGCGTAGAACTCACGAACTAGGGTTTGGTTCGCTTTTTTCGGCAGTTGGGCAAAAATCTGCCACCTTTAGTGCTCGATCTTGTTGAAGATGAAGCTGTCGAGCCTAAAGTTTCTCTTTTTCGTCTCGTAAAAGAACCCTTGTTCTTCCCACACCGCCCGTTCTTTGAATTTCTGGTTGTATCGCGCTTTTATTTCTGGTGTAGCGAATCTGTAGAGAGAAGACTCTGCGTCTGCCCAGGCGGCGGGTTGGCGGCAGGGAGTTCTTGCTATCTTGTGTTTTGGGAGATGGTTTTGGAATTTTAGAGAGTTGTGAGAGTCTTGAAATTGATCTAAAAATAGAGGAAATCTTGTGAAACAACGCGTAAAAGAGAGTAAAGACTAGTGAATAGTAAAAAAATGAGGGGGTTTAAATAGGAGTGAAGGGTCTCTTAGTGAATGATTTTTGCTGTTTCGTCTGCCGAGGCAGCCGTTGCCTGGGTAGAGAGCCGTTTGAACAGAACGACTTGTTCTGCAACGGCTAGTTTTGGCGGGAAGCAACGTCTGCGTCTGCGTATGCCGCAGTAGGCTTTACGGGCGGGCTTGAATGGTTGATTGGTTGGGCTTGATTCTTCTCTCTTCCCTTGGGCTTTGTTTCTCCTAATGTAGGTTGAAATAAAATTATTAGTGCTTAAAAAAATTAATTCGTGCTAAAATTAAACCTAATACCTAAAAACAGAAAATTAAAAATTGTGGAAACTAATTCCTAACATTCATAATTTAAAGATATGGAATGCAAAAATAAAAAAAATAAAAAAATTTAGCTACTAAGGGAGTGCATCAGATTGCATCCCCTAAAGTAACTATGGCCTTATCCTTCATAACATGGGCTCCGGTGTAGTGCTTCAAGCGTTGCCCATTGACTTTGAATTCATGGCCATCTTTTGGTGATTTAATTGTGATTGCACCATGAATGAAGGCTCTAACTACTTCAAATGGGTCGAACCATCTTGATTTGAGCTTTCTTGGGCACAAACTTCATCGAGTATTTGAGAGGAGGACTACTGACCCAGGCGAGTGCTGCCATGGCGGTAGCTTCTTGACATGCCTTCGTTCTGGCTTTTCCTGTTCAGGCCACAGCTTAGAAGAGATGGTTACGGGCAATGGGTCATTGATTTCTGGACAACAGGCTATCCGGTTGGGTTCCTCATGTGTGAACTTATCGCGGTCCTTTTGTTCCTTCGAATCAGGTTTATTGTTGGGATGCCCCCGTGGCGGGTATTGCTGAAGTGATATGTTGCTGTGGTAGGGTCAATTTCTGCCGAGGCATTGATGACTTGACATTCCTCTGGGTCGTCGGCTCTTTTAAAAGCTTGTAGTACGTTCAACTTGATTTGTTGGTCATTCACCCTCATTGTTAGCTCCCTTTTTCCTACATCTATCAAGGTCCTCCTAGTGGCTAAGAATGGTCTCCCAAGGATGATGGGTGCATTCTCATCTACTTTACAGTCTAAAACGAGGAAATCAGCAGGGAAAATAAACTTATCGACTCTTACCAGTATGTCTTTAATTTTTCCCTCTGGTTGCACATATGATATGTCGGCAAGCTGTAGCATGACAGTGGTAGGTTTTGCCTTCCCGATACCTAATTTTTGGAAGACTGATTTGGGCATCAAGTTTATGCTTGCTCCAAGATCACACAAGGCTTTTCCCTCGTAGTGATTTCCTATTGTGCATGGTATGGTGAAGCTCCCGAGATCTTTTAGTTTAGGCGGCGCCCGATTGTGTAGCATGGACATACATCCTTCTGTCATGGCAAAAATTTTGAACTCCTCTATTCTTGTTCGTTTAGAGACCATATACTTCAGGAATTTGGCATAATTCAGCATCTGTTCAATGGCTTCCACCAAGGGTCTGTTAATGTGCACCTGTTTAAGAATATCAAGGAACTTTTTAAACAAATATTCTTGCTTCTTCCGCTTAGCCGCTGTGGGAAAGGTGAGGGTGGGTGGATGTCTTCTATACGCTCCTTGCAAGGGAATATGATCTGTGGAAGTGCAGGATCTTCAGGTTCTGTGGTTTTGTCATCAGGCTCTACTGGGGCATCAGTGGGGACTGTCGAGGCGGAGAGTCCTGGATCTGCCGAGGCCGAGGTGTCTGCTTCTGCCTCGGCAGCGTGCTTGGTTGGTTATTTCTCCTTAGGATCATAGGGACGGGTCTCCTTGAGTTGTTTGCCACTTCTGGTAGTGATTGCTTTACATTGCTCAGAAGTGGGTCCCCTTGCGACTCCAGTATCGCTGGGCAGTACTAACATGGGTCTAGTATTCAGAACTTGTGCGAATTGTCCCATTTGAGTTTCTAGTGTTTTTAATGTTACTTCCTGGTTCTGCATTCGCATTTCAGTCATGTCCATGAAAGCATTAACCTTGTTAACAAACTTATCAGAATTAGCCATATAGGCACTAGTATGAGACATAAAAGTATTTAAAGTGGCCTCTAGAGAATTGTTTGTTGTAGGCTGCTGCTGTTGTGTCTGTTGCCGAGGCGAGTTCCTCTGATATCCCGTATTCTGATTGGTAGGATTTTCTACAGTGTTAGGGTTACTCTATGAGAAGTTTGGATGTTTCCTCTAGCCCGGATTATATGTATTTGTGCTGTGAGGACTATTCCGGTTGTAGGTTCCCATGAAATTTCCGAATTCTGTACATTCTGAAGAGTCATGGTCTCCACCACATTCATCGTAGAAAGCTTCCACTACTTTTACCTCATATGATCTTCCTGTTGGTTTGATCATGTTTTCAACCAATCTGGTCAGTTTGTCTATACGGATATTAACGGACTTTGATGCTTCCAACTCATTCACTATGGCTTGTCATCTAATGCCACCACGACGGATAGACAGAAACTAATAATCGTTTTTGGCAACTGGTTCAGAATCCTCATTCCCTTCTCTAGTGCCTTATCAAGGAGTGTGCCATTTGTTGATGCATTAAGCATCATCCTGGTGGGTTGATTAACACCATTGTAGAACAGAGATACTTGGGTCCAAAGCGGCAGTCCATGGAGCGAGCATTTGTGCAGAAGTTAGCGGTGGCGTTTCCATGCTTCGTACATCTCCTCGTCGTCAGCCTGTTGAAAAGAGGTAATCTCGCTACGTATACGATCAGTAAAATTTGACGGATTAAAACGAGCTAAAAAATCTCAACACAGGTCTGTCCAGGACTTAATAGAGCTAGCAGTCTGGCTATTTAACCAAGTTTTCGCCCTATCCCTCAGTGAATAGGGGAATAATCGCAATTTTAGAGCATCCGGGGGTAATCCTTGAATTCTAAAAGATTTACAAATCTCTAAGAATAACTTCATGTGCTACCGAGCATCCTCATTTGATGTGCCCCCAAATTGTCCCAGTATATCGATCATATTAAACATAACTGGCTTGAGTTCAAAATGATTTGCATTGATATCTGGTTCTAAGACTACAGAGTCAAGGCTGTCTATGTCTTTCTCCATGTAGTCTCGAGTGGTGCAGACTCGTCTTTGCTGGCCAAGTGGGATAGGTGGTGTTTGTTGATCTTGCTGCCCTCCATCTGCCGCCGTATCTACGATGACGACATTGTTGACATTATTACCGTCTACACCCCTTCCGTTGCTATTCATTGCTACTTCTGCTGCTGCTAATGCCTCACGTGCCTCTTTTCAGATTTTTCTTGTTGTGCATTGATCTCTTCGATAAACAGAGGTTCATACATTGGATTTGCTCTGGTCATAAACTAGAACAAAGAAGCTGTAAATTTTTTATGATAATAAAGAAAAACTAAAACTGAAAATTAAATGCAAAAAGAGAAAAGTGCAAGAAAGTAAAGACGAAGTCGGTATTGCCAATCCCCAGCAACGGCGCCAAAAACTTGTAGAGCGTAAAGGAGTTCTCTAAATCGAGTGCAAGTGTACACTGCTGCCAAGTTATAGTAATTAAGATATCGTCTTCACAGGGATTGGAAGCTACTTCAATGATTAAATTCCTATACAAGGAAAAGTAAAAACACAATTGAGTTGGGATTTGAATTGATTTAATTAAAACTAAAAGCAAGTAAATTAAAGGATTGAGAATTCAGTTTGAGAGAATGGACCGGTATTGGAATGCGTTGTAGTGTGGATTTTGAATGTTTCGTCTTGGTTCAAGTGCTGAAAAAATTGACTTCGCTGTCAAGGTGATGCCTTGGCAGATAACTCGCCGCGACAGAACGTGATGTGCTGCCCGGGCGGCTGAGTGATGATTCAAAGTTCGGCAAGGCTTCCTTCAATGACTCCACTTTATCCCTAAGTCGAAGTACTATTGGCGAATATGTCTTGATAATACCTCCCGGAGTGAATCTAAGGATGAACACCAACCAATCTTAAGCCTCCTTTAGCCGCTAAACTCCTAACTTATTCCTAAGCCGAAATAGTTTCACCCCAAGTTGGATAAAACCGTGTTTACTCGTTTCATGAGTCTAACTCTCCTGATATTAGACAAATTCGATAATTTCTCTCTCCTCTCCCGATTTGATTGCAAACAAGAATAATGCCAAGAGTAAACAAACTTTGAAGTTTTATTACAAACACTAAAAACTTGAACGAATACAAACAATCTCTCACAACTACTCAAAAAAACCAACCTTTAGCTCTAGGAAACGTTTAGAACATGATGGATAAATGGAAACACTAGGGTTTTTCTCCAAGAACTCTCGATATCTCTCCTCTAGTAGACTAAGAGGCCTTATATATAAGCCTTGGCCTACTCGAAGTTGGTTAAGGAACTAGAGTACAAGTTGGAATTAAAGTAGATCTCCTAAAAAGATTAAACTCTAATTAATTCTTCATTTAATCCAAGCTTGACTCCCAGTTGACTTGAAATTCCTTAAGCTTTGACCGTGGCTTTTCTAGGGCTTTTGGACTCCGATATGCATGCAAGTGGTCTCTAAAAATCAGGCTTGATGTGTTCTTCTAGTCGCATACCACTTTGCATGTTTTCAACTGCCTTGGGATGCTACCTCGGCGGCACACCATCTGCTGCCTCTACAGAGGTCTGTGTCTGTGTGAATGGCTCAGCAGGGCTCATTTGCCTGGGTTTTTCCACTGTAGCTTAGTCTGATCAGCTCTCCAGCAGGTACATCAGCATCGTCCATCGGGTGTTCAGCTCCTTCCTTCTGCCCTCCTTACTGCCTTGGCATCGTCTGTATGGACGGGTATCTCCGCATAGTGAAACATATACCGGAGCGGTATATTTTATAGATAAAAACGTGAAATTCATCAAGTAGGGCAGAGTATCTAATCTATGCAGTTTTTGAGTATGTTTACGTAATTATGCAACTAAAATGGGCTTAAGTCTAACAATAATTGAGCTATCCTAGGGCTAAAATCTAGTATTTTTTCACACTTAACACTTTTATGTATATTCAATTGGTGGATTGCTTGTGTTTTTATATACATGTATTTTCATTTATTGTCATTTATTCATACTTGCCATGTTTTATATTTGTTATCTTTTTTAATTTATTCATGCATTTATGTATGCACATTATTTGTCATGATATTATGTTGCATCCAAGATATAAACTGTTAATGCGACGCCCTTTTATTCGAGAATAAGCTTGGCTAGTACTAGATGCAGTGGTGGTGTTTTTCTTTTATTCTCGAATAGCGAGGCTTTTAAAATTAACTCTCATGTATAACCAAATTTTAATTTAATCACCACTTTAACTCGCAAAGTACGATATTAATAAAATGACAATAGATTTGGTACCAAGTTTGTGCGTGGTGGGGGTGTGAACCTTTCCCCACACGTTACCTACTCTCGAACCCAAAAGTGAGAATCTATGGTTAGTTTTTTGGTGTCCGGTCTACCTAAACCAAGTGACCGGTGGTGACTCTAGTTTTATTTTAAAAATACAATTTTTTAAAGAAACTCTCCCAAATCAAAATTTTCAAGAAAAGTGGTGGGAAACTACGAATTCAGATTTTTTAGTTGTCACACTATGTGAACAAGTACATCAGAAGTACTCACGGGCTATGTGATAAGGGGGTGGCTAGGAACCTATCTTGCGGAATTTTTAGGTAAGGACTCACGTTCAGGTTGTATCCGTTGATATGGTGATCCAGATATTGTCCATCTAACCCGACAGTTGTGTGAGCACAGGTAGCCCGACGGCTATGTGAGCACATATAAAGTAAGGCTTTGTTGGCCAATATGTAGTGATGTATGGAATTAAATTATGTATGTTGTTATAGATGCTATAGATTATAGCTTATGGGTGTATAATTCTCGATAAGTTGAGTGATCTCGAGTATCATGAAGCATTATGGAACATGTAAGACTTCTGGTAGAATCTAATGATGCCTTATCTATGTTCTCTAGACTATATTTATCCCGCATGCTTTGTAGAAATATATGTTTTGATATAATAATTGAAAAAAAATTGGACTTAATCGAAAAGAATTTAAAATATTCTCTAAGTAAAAAACAACTTGAAAATAAGTTTGAGGATGTTTAAAAAGGTTTTGGCAATGTTTGAAACGTTTTTAAGTAGCCAAACCAGTGCTTCTAATGTACCCGTTTTGATACAGGCATAATATGTATCGATACGTTTTGAAACTGCCAAAACCCATTTCGATACAGGGCTTACCTGTTTCGATACGGATAGAAGTTGTTTCAGAACACCCATTGGTGTTTCGATACGCCTATGTGCTAGACACCCCAACAGTCAAACCCCATAGCGGTTATTTCCCAACGGTCTTTTGAATTGCAGACGTTTCGATATGGAACCAGGCGTTTCAGAACGGGCGTTCCAATACAACCTATGGTGTTTCGAAACGAGATGTTGAATCAAACCCAAGGGCTAGTTCTAAAGAAGTGCGTTTTGATACAAATACCTATGTATCGAAACAAACATCACCAGAATTACATTTATGGTGGGAAATAAAGTCTCCAACGGCTCAAATTCAATCCCAGCGGTCTTCAACGGCTACAAACTCAATTGGGAGTATAAAACGGACCTCCAAGCATCAAGAGAAAACAAATGCTTAAATTTTCAACAACATTATGATGAGAAATTTGTCTTAGAGCTTTAATTGTCAATTCTTTGTATAGACAACACTTGTGAGCTAAAATTGTCAAATTTGCTCAAGTGTTTAGGTTTGGGTGAGTGCTAAAGAGTGCAAACATCAACCTTGTAATATGGAGTTTAGTTTGCTTTTATTCATCTATTGTATAGAGGGTTTGATCAAGCTTTGGTTTAGAAAACTTAGATCGTTTGTAAGGGTTTCCTTTTAAGCCTAGAAAAGGGACGAATCAATTAGTGAATTGATTGGGAAATCCTTAGTGGGAGCTAAGGTAGTGGATGTAGGTGCTTGTTTAGAAGGCCGAACCATTATAAATCCTTGTGTTTATTGTCTAATTCTTGCTTCCCACAAAATCACTCAAAATCCAACTTCTCCACCACTTGGCTAGCTAAATCGATTGAAGGAAATTGAGCCTATCAAGCCTAACAATTGGTATCAGAGCGAGGCTTAATCGAGAAGGTTTAACCGCCTATTGAGGTGATCTAGGAAGCTCGATACATCAATTCAATCAACCGGTCAAATGACGCAATCCATCGACAAGCCACCATTCTTTGACGGGACCAACTATGCCTATTGGAAGACAAGAATGATGTACTTCATCAAGGTAAAAGATTACAAGCTTTGGGACATAGTTGAGGATGGCTCGTTCGTGCCACAATGAAGCAAGGCAGAATGGAGTGCGGATGATTGCATGAAGATGGAGCTAAATCGCAAGGCTTTGCACATTCTCTTTTGTGCATTTAGCCCCAACATCTATGAGAAGATGTCTTCTTGTGAAGATGCCAAGGAGGTATGGGACAAGCTTGAAGTCACATACGAGGGAACCAACGAAGTAAAGGTGACCAAGATCGGTCTTCTCAACTTAGAGTATGAGAACTTCAAGATGGACCCGAATGAAGATATCAAGAGGATGTTCGACTGATTCTCCACAATCGACAATCAACTCAAAGGTTTTGGATGGGAGATTTTGGAAGACAAACTCGTTTAGAAGGTGATCTATTCACTTTTCGAGTCATGAGATTCAAAGAAGACGGCTATCATTGAAGCTAAAGACTTGAAGAAGCTCAAGCTTGATTAGCTAATCAGATCTCTTTTTACCCATGAGAAGATGTCACTACCTTTGAAGAAGGAGAATGAGATAAGATCAAGAAGCAAGACATTGATGCCAATGTTATTGCTCTCAAATCCTCCAAGCGCAACCATGTTGATACAAGCGAGGAGGAGGATGAAGAAGAAGAGATAGTTCATCTCTTCAAGAAGTTTTCCTCATTCATGAAGAAAGCAATGAAAGAATTCGAACATGAATCAAGAAAAAAGAAGAGGGAAAGCACTTCAAGCTATAAGGAGAAGGCATATGTGGATACATGGAGTGATGAAGACTCCACCGACAATGAACAAGCTAACCTTTGCCTTATGGGCATCCAAGAAGATTTAAGGGTAACTTCTAATTCATCTACTTCTACTTCTTATTCTTTTGATGAATAACAAGATGCCTATGATGATTTGGTTTTAAAGTTTAAAAATCACATTTTGAAAAACAAGAAAGTGGTTTCAAACTTGAAAAATTCAAAATGATTTGATTTCTAAAACCAAAGATGAACTTGAAGCAAAACCCAATGAGTTTGAGCAAAAATGTCTTGATTTACAAATTTTGCTTCATTAAGTTCAAGAGGAAAAAGATTTGATTTCCAAAGAGCTTGAAAAGAAAAATAGTTTTGGAAAATCAAATTTTTATGTTAGACAATCTAGTGCCCCTAGATTTTTTAATGGAAAAGTTTTTAGAAGTATTTTAGTCCCAAAAAGACTAAGTACTTCAACTAAAAAGGATGAAATTGAAAAATGGATTCCTAAGGGGATACAATTTTGTGCAACTAACGTTTATGTATCCAAAGCAATTTGGATACAAAAAATTGCTTGATTGTCTTATGTTAGGTTGATGGAGAATGATCAACAAGTCCAAATTTGAAGAGGAGCTCCATACACACAAGAAAGAACACTTGAAGAAGGAAGGCTTCACATCCTCCCTTGAAATTCAAGTGTTGGTAAAATATCTAGTTGTTTTTGCTTTTAATTAGATTATTTCTCTTTAAAACTAGATTATCATATTGTTGGACTAACAATATTTGATGCTTTAAGTAAGGGGGAGCCAATTTTAAAACCAAAGTTTTTAATTGTGTCTAATTTTTTTAACCTCCTATGTTATTTTGAGCTTAATGTCTTTTAAATTCTTTTTGATATAACAAAAATGGGGAGAAATGGTTTGAAAATTGATTTTTTTTTCAAATGAATAAAGGGGAGCTTTAACTTCATTTAATTTTCAAAATCTCTTTCTAAAATTTTTTAAATACTAAGGGGTGAATCCCAAACAATTTTTCAAGTTGGTTTTATTATATCAAAAAGGGGGAGATTGTAGAAATATATGTTTTGATATAATAATTGAAAAATGTTTTGGACTTAATTGAAATGAATTTAAAATATTCTCTAAGTCAAAAACAACTTGAAAATAAGTTTGAGGATGTTTAAAAAGGTTTTGACAATGTTTGGAACGTTTTTAAGTAGCCAAACTAGTACTTTTAATGTATCTGTTTCGATATAGGCATAATTTGTATCGATACGTTTTGAAACTTCCAAAACCCGTTTCGATATAGGGAATACCTGTTTCGATACGGATAGGGGTTGTTTTGAAACAACTGTTGATGTTCGATATGCCTACGTGGTAGACACCCTAACGGTCAAAACCCCTCAACGGCTATTTCCCAACGGTCTTTTGAATTTTCAGGCGTTTTGATACGGAACCAGGCGTTTCTGAACGGGAGTTTCGATACAACCTATGGTGTTTCAAAACAGGATGCTGAATCAGACCCAACGGCTAGTTTTGAAGAAGGTCATTTCGATACAGCAAGGAGTGGGCAAAAAACCCGATTACCCAGTCCCGGACCCGATGGATTTTTACCCGGAATTGATTCCGGTGGGACCGGGACTGGATCCAAAATTCAGGTCCCGATTGAAACCGTTTAACACCCCAAATTTGGACTTAGAAGTTTAGGGTCTGAACCGGACCGGTCTGAGAAACGGTTCGAATTTAAAAGTGAGTTTTAGGCAACACCTAGATCGGGATGCTTTAAAAATATAGAAAAATATCTAAAAGTCCTCTTTTAATATATAAAGGTGATTGGTGAAATCAATTTTACAAAATAGGGTTTGGAAATACTACATTTCGATGTAGTGACCAAATCGCAGTTTTTGCAAAGTTTAGTAGTGACTGTTTTGTAAAGGATTGGAACTTTGAATCTTTAAGGAGCTAATTTACCCAAAAATATTTTCATCAGATTTTTCCTTAATTTGGGTGATTTAATTAAATAAAATAAAGGTGATAAACTACCTTTGACTTTCATAACCACTTTTCTCTAATTTTCTCTCATTTCATTTTCTCTCAAAATCCTATCAATCAAACACTCTTTCTCCAGCAAAATTCACTTTGATTTTCACTTCATTTGATGAGATTTCCATCACTCATTGATCCCTAATCAATCTTCCATCAAATATATTTGTTTTCTACATTGAATTTTCATGGAAACTTGCCCAAATCAAGGAGAAATCATCTTTTAGAGGTAAGATTGTTCTTCTCCTCTAAATACTCAGTTCTTTACTGAAATTCCCAAGTTGTCAATCCTTTATTAAAGTTTTATGAATGGTTGTAATGTTGGAAACAAGATTTTGGCTTAAAACTCAAGATTTTGGAAGAGATCTTGGAGATTTTCGTGGTAATTGATTGGGCTCTGTTTTGAGATGGTTTTCTAATGTATTTTGGATGTTAAATGATGTTAGAAATGAGGTTTTACCAATCCAATCCCGAATAGGTTGTTTTTTTTAAGTTTTTTCTTGTTGAAATGGTGGTTTTTGTGGTGGTTTTGGTGATCTGCTGTTGCTGGAGGTATAAGGTCATGTTTATGTTGCTTTTTGATGTTAATTGATGTTTAGAAATGGTTAGAAGTGATATATCTTGGCTGGGCTTTGTTTTGAAAGAGTTTGGAGATGATTTCGGTTGTTTTTGGAAGCCAAAATGAGGTTCTTGAGTAGAGCAGCGAGTTTAGGTTGCATTGCTGGTGATTTTAATGCATGGTGATGCATTAATCCTCTGTTGTTATGTGTTAAAAATAGGGGAGAATGATTCGGAAGCGATAGAGGTGGCGTTGGAGGTTTCGGACGCTTGTGAGGCTTGTCGGCTAGCATAGTATTGTGTATCGGTGAGTGAGATCGTGTTTTCCAGCTTTGGAATGATTTGAAAAGAGGTTTGGGAACTTAAATCTAGGCTTGAAACGCCGGTTTAAGTTCGGAAGTAAGTGAAGTTGAATTCTCTCTCGATTGTGCTATTAATGTTTTGAAAACTATCAAAATGGATTTTGATGTGTTGATTTGGCAAAGTAGTTGAATTGTTGTTTATGCATGGTTTTTAAGCATGTGAGTTGGTTGTCAAACTTGGTTTGAGGAAAGATGCATGAAATAGATATTCCTTGAGAGTATGAGTTGTCAATTTGTGTCTTTAAGGCTTTGTTCGGCTTTTGGCCTTGAAGGTGTTGCATGCTTTAAAAACAACGAATGTGTTGATGTTTAACATGATATATATTGGCATAGGTGATGTAAAGATTACCAGATATATTGATCGATCAATAGGATGTAGAGTGCACTATAAACTAAAAATTCGTACGTGCTCTTGGGTGTCGTCCCAAAGAGAGAGACCAATGATGGGCATTCCATTGGAATAGGACTTGGTGAATTATCCAAGCTTTTTGGAAACAAGAGTTATTGCCATGAGACCGATGATGGGCATTCCATCGGAGTAGGACTTGGTGAGAGACCAAGCTTTTTGGCAACAAGAGTTATTGCCATGTGAAATCGATGATGGGCATTCCATCGTAGTAGGACTTGGTGAAATACCCAAGCTTAGTGGCGAGGGTAGATACCGCCATGAGAGCCGGTGGCGAGATCCCACCGGAGTAGGACTTGACCTCGAGTCAAGCTATCCGCATATACGAGTACAATAGAATATGAAAATGCCAATATATGAGAATGAAATGTGTCACATGTACCAATGCTTGAGATGTTGTATGTAATGAGAAATGCATATGAGATAATAATTTTTATGAAATGCTTTTGTGTATCAAGCATATGTGGCCTTGCCATGAGATTTGCATAGGTTGTATGGATGTGTTAGCTAGATGGTACATGTGGTTTTCAAAATGGAGATTTGCTTATGCAAATGAGGTTTTGAGTTTATAAAATGCTTTTGAGTAACAAGCATGTGTGGCTTTGCCATGAGTTTTGCATTTGTTGAATGCATGAGATAGATAGAAGGAACATATGGTTTTCAAAAGGTATTTTGTTTTGAAATGATCATCAAGCATGAGAAATGTAAAGTGTGAAGTGGAAGTGATTTCCAAGGAAATTGGTTTAAACTTTGCATGAAGTGGTTATGCATGGAAAGGTTTAAATGATAGTATTTGCAAGGATGTTGTTTGGGGTGAGTTGTTTAGTGTATCAAAGTTAAATGTTGGTTTTCTTGTTGAGCAATGCATGTTTTAAAGCAATGGTGTTTCAAAGGAGATTTTCAATCAAAACTTTGGTTTTTTTGGGTTGTGATTACATTTTAAGAAGGTTTTATGATCCGCTGCATTGATGGTGTTTTGGTTTTGAGCATTCCTCACTAAGAATTATGTGCTTACGCTCCTTTTTGTCCATCAATGCAGATAATTGAAGTTGGGGCAGCAAGAAGCAAGGGATTCAAGAAGAGCTCCACTTGAGAAGTATGTTTGGTTTATAGCTATTGATAATAAAGGCAATGGGGGGAACTTTTTATGTTGTTGTGTAATGAGATTGTTTACCTTGACCAAGTTCGGTTTATGGTTTCATACTTGTTGATGATCGTTTTGCAATATTTGGATCTTCTTCTTTATATGTTGATATAGCTATGTTCTTGGGTTAAGGTAAGATCTTATGTTGAATGTGATTAGGGAGTTGGTGTGCCTAATGCTTGATTTGTATCTAGTCTTTGATGCAATTTGATAGTTATAATGCTTAGCATGTTGATGATATGTTATGGAATGATTTAAAGTATGTTTGAGGGCGCCTTAAGGTGAAAAACTAGAAGTTTCTACAGTTTCTGGGCAGGGTGTATCGAAACACCCTTGGCTGTTTCGAAACGGGTGCTTGAAATGGCTTGGGCGTTTCGGAATGGCTAGAAGTGTTTCGAAACACTTTAGCTACTGGAATTGTCCGTTTCGGAACTAGGTTCGGAACATACCCGCGTACCGAAACGGTCAACACCGTTTTGATACGGGCGTTCGACACGGGTGTTTCGATACGGTTGTCAGTGTTTCGAAACGGGTGACCGTTGGATACAATTTTGAACTGCTTTGAAGTCTGCATGCTTTACATTTTAGTCCTGAAAGTTGTAATTGCAATTGCTTGAGCTTGAGATGTCTTTTTAAGCTGAAATTTGGCAGAGAGGCTCGTAATATGATTAATTGAGGTTTGGTAAAACTAAAATATTGAAAGTCCTTTTATTTTCCAAAATTTACATTTTGGTCCCTAAAAGTGTATTTCTTGCAATTGAGTCTTTAAACGTTTTCCGATCGCTGTGCTTTTCTCTCCCAAGGTTCTTGAGCTTTCATATAGGTTTAACGCGCATCTAGATAATATAAAAATAAAAAGGGTCGTTAATCAAGGTTGACTTTCGGGTTGACTTTGGTTTTCCTCGTGTGATCTTCGTGGTTCGGGTCTAGCGTCTAGGCCGGGCTAAGGGGGTTACATTTGTTGGTATCAGAGCTAAGTTGCAAACTTTTGGGGCAACGGTAAGTTTGTGGAAAGTTGTTGTGGTAAGTGTTGGATGTTTAATCTAATGTGTGGTTTAAAGTTGGTTGAAAAATATGTCTTTGAGTGAATTGTTGATGTTTTTATTGTGCTTTGTGGTTATGATTCTTCTGTAAGCTAATGTGAACATGTGTTGGTGACATGCTGGTGTTGTGAGTTGATTTTTTGAATAATGAAAATGTGATGGGTATGATATGTTGATGTTATGCTGTTGAGGGTGAATGTGGTTTGATGAGAGCATGATTGAAGTTTGTTGATTGATATGCTCGATGTTTGTGATATTAATGTTTTTATTGATTGTTATGCCATATAAAAGGGGAGAATTCGGGATACCCATTGCCTTATTATTATAGCTATTGTGTTATGTTGGAGTTGAAGTCTTGAATCCTTGCTTGAAGCTGGCATGATCGTTTTGTTTGTTTTGTTATCATTGCTTTGTTAATAATAGCACAATGGGATCGATGAGAGAATGGCAGTTGGGTACGATGGTTGCTGCTTTAGAGCAAGTTGTAAAGGGGTGGAATTCACTTATTGATGGGAGTGTATCATTTCAGTCTACAGTGCCTGGAGTTGAGGTAGTAAGACAGGAGGTGAGAGTTGGTACTGTGATGAAGGATTCATCACTTGTGGTTCAAGAGGTGTCGGGAACATCTCAGGCCAGGGTAGAGGTGAGGCCAGTGTACGTGCCAACTGTGGGGCATACGAGTTTTTCATGGCAGCGTTTACAAGATTTGGGAGTTGTGAAGTATCGTGGTTCGACACCTGAGGCGTTCGAGGCTTGGTTGGCCAGTATATTTCCGATTTTGGATCAGGATGGGTGTGACAACGCCTGTAAGTTGGGAAGTGTTGTCTCGTTAATGTTGGAGGATGCTTGTGCTTGGTGGACATCTGTGGCGGTGGCAACGAATATCCACGATATAGATTGGGAGTTCTTTGTGTCTGCCTTTAATAGAAGATACCTTGGAGATAGGTTTCCAGGGGTTAAGCAACATGGGAGTGTGGGTTCAGTTTGTGATGGTGAGAAAAATAAAAGCAAAGGAGCTGTGAGTACCGACCTTGAGAGTGGTCAGTGTAAGAGGTTACGCGACAGAAAGGTTCGCCTGAACCAAGGTTTTGGTGGTAGTGCTGATGTGGGTCAAGTACAATATGACCAAGGAGTGGTAGTTCGTTTGCCGAAGTGTGATCGTTGTAGGAGGCATCATGTTGGAGTTTGTTGGGGTGTTGGAGTTTGTTGGAACTGTGGTTCTATGGAGCATGTGAAGCGGAATTGTCCTCAAGTGGTGAGATCAGCTTCAGTGCGTGAAAAAGGGTCTCAGAAGGGTCGTGAGCGCGACCGAGACAGAGTTCGGAGGTGGCAAGAAAGGCAAGGGGGTGTGAGGTGTCTGGAGGATGGATCTTGTTGGAATTGTGGGTCCGTTGGACATGTGAGACGGAATTGTCTGAAGTTAGCTCGGGGTGGACAGGGTTCTTTGCAGCAGGGAGTCGGTGATGACCTTAAGGTGTTGGTTGATGCTGCGACGGTATGGCCAGAGAATAGTGGTTCTGTGGTGAAGGGAGTTTGTCTATTAGAACTCCGGGGTAATGAGGTGATTACAGGTAATTTTGTTAAGTAATCTTTGCCCTAGTTATCTTTGTTTGGTTCCAGTTTGGATTTCTTTGTATAGGGAGTAAAGTCTTATAACTAGCAAGTTTGGGTAGTAGCCGGTGTTGTTTTTGAAAACAATTTTAGAGTGAAGAGGGTATTAGTGGAGTATTTTGTAGTTAGCAAATTGTTAGAGTGGTGGGGCTGGAAAAGCTGGAAATGGGGTAAGAGGTTGTTTTTAGGCGAATTCTGAGGATGTTATTGGTAAGTGTGAACCGACATACATGCACAGTTAAAACCATTCGTTATATTATATATATATATATATATATATGTTGGTACATGCATACATGCGACATGACATTAGAGGTTCTGCATACATGTACACATGCATTGATAGGGCATATTGGTGATCATGCATACGAACGTTCACACTTGCTAATAGCTAATTGGGTACGATAGTGTTGTGGTAAGATTAGGTTGGTTGGTGGGTTTAAAGTGTTGTTTTGGTACAAGGTGAATGCTAGAAGTAGTAGAATATAGTAAACATGTTGTCAGTAGTAGTGGGTGTGATCTAGCATGTTGGCGGAAGGAAGGTGTTTGGGTGCTTAAAGAGTTTAGCGGTGTGGTGATAAGGAGGTGATCGTTTGGAGTTAGAATCGTTTGAGGTGGTTTCGAATAACATATAAGTGTTGTAGTTTCTCTGTGCTGGGTGATTGTTGTAGGATAGTGGATGTGTTTCCGGAGTGTGGAGGTATCTTGCGTTGATAGTTGCAATAGGAGGGTTTTTCTATGTAGGTGATGGTTCGTAGTAACCTTAGGGAAGTTGGAAGGAGGTTATGTTGAGAGCTTTAGATGAGGTTTGGCTTGGGATGAGTAGAGGTTTCATGATCTCAATATGTTTGTATGTGAATGGAATGAGTGGTATCCAGGTAAGATTAGTGTCATAGTCAAAGCTTGTAACCCCCTTAACCCGGCCTAGACGGTTGACCCGAACTACGAAGATTACACGGGGAAAACCAAAGTCAACCCGAAAGTCAACTTTGATTAACGACCCTTTTTTTTCTTTTTAAGCTTGTCTAGATGCACATTAACCCTAGGTGTACTCTTGAGGTAAGCATACTCAAAAATCACAGCAATCGGAAAACAATAAGGGACTCAATTGCACAACATACGAATTTAGGGACCAAAATGTAAAATCTGGAAATTAAGAGAAATTTACTAATTTTTAAGAAACCATTATGAAATTAGTCATATTAATTGCTTCCTTGTCAAATTTCACCTTAAACGGACCTCTCGAACTCAAGCAATTGCACATACAAAAATCAGGACTGAAATGTAAAGCTTGCAAACCTCAAAATCATTCAAATCAGTGCCCAACGGTCAAGTGTTTCGAAACGGGAATAGACCGTTCAGAAACGGGGCTTGGAAGTAGCCAAAGTGTTTCGAAACACCTCTACCCGTTTCGAAACACCCAGGCCAAATCCAGCACCTGTTTCGAAACAGGCAAGGGTGTTTCGAAACACCCTGCCCAGAAACAGCAGAAAAGCCTGTTTTTACACATCTAAACACCATCAAACATACTCTAAATAAGTCCTCAACAAATCAACAACATGCCAAGCATCATAACTACCAAATTGCATTAAAATCTAGATACAAAACAACCCCTAGGTGCACCAACTCTTTCAACACTTCCAACACTTAATCATGCTTTTTAAAACAAGAAGCATAGCATAACGACCTATGAATAAGAAGATTCAAACGTTGCAAGCGTTAAACCACATAGTTAAAATCATAAACCAAACTTGCCCAACATACACAATCTCATTACACATCAATATAAAAGACTCCCCCCATTGTCTTTATTATATATAGCTATTAACCGAGACATACTTCTCAAGTGGAGCTCTCCTTGAATCCCTTGCTTCTTGCTGTCCCAACTTCAATTATCTGCATTGATGGACAAAAAGGAGCGTAAGCACATAATGCTTAGTGAGGAATGCTCAAAACCAAAACACCATCAATGCAGCGAATCACAAAACCTTCTTAAAAAGTAGATACAATTCGATAAACCAAAGCATTGTTTGTAAACTCCTTTTAAAACAACATGCTTTAAATCATGCATTGCTCAATCATGAAAACCAACCCTTAGCTTAGAAAAGCAAAAAAACTCACTTCAAAGCACATTCTCGCAAAACCATCAATTAAAACCTTTCCAAGCATGAACACCTTATGCAAAGTTAAACTCAAATACCTTGAAAAACATTTCCTCTTCATAACATGCTTTTCTCATGCTTAATGATCCATTCAAGCAAAATCTTTGGAAAACCAATTTGTTCCCTCTAACTATCTCATGTATTCAACAAATGCACAACACATGATCTACCAAAGCAACATTTACATTTCATGCCTTTCTAAACAAGTCTTCACAAGACTTCAATGCATTTAAGAGATTCCTTGCACATAAACACCATTCATAAAAGAAGATAAACACTTGTTCAAGTTTAACAAGTAATACATGCATTCTTAGAACATCACACACTTCCCGTGCAACCTTGCATCATTTCAAGCATCTCATGCTTCATTACATCCAAGAACATTATATTGGCTTCCAAGTGATAATTCACAAACCATCACAACACAAGACACAATCGGATACGCGGATTACAAGCGTTGTCCCACACGCTTCATACACACAACCGAACAACACAAGGTGGAGTTTACCGGTACAATCACAACCCCCTCAACACCCGTGATGGAGTTTAACGGTACAATCACAACCTCTCAACATCACTCATCAGAAGTTGTATAACACACTAGCGAGAGCCGGGACACATCACAAGGCTTACACATGGAAGCTACCACAACCATTGTAATCACCTTAACCAAGCTCACACACGGGAGCAACCCTCCACCGTTGTGACGCTTAACAAAGTCCACCCACGAGAGCCATCCTCTATCGTGGTGACATTTAACAAGGTTCACCCACGAGAGTCATCCTCCATCGTGGTGGCACTTAACAAAGCCCACCCACGAGAGCCATCCTCCATCGTGGTGGCACTTAACAAAGCCCACCCACGAGAGCCATCCTCCATCGTGGTGACACCAACTCTCTCAATCGCTAGGATACTTGGATGGAGTTTACGGTACCATTACAACCCCTCGACATCCAAGGCGACTCAATTCACGGTGCACCCAATCCTATAGCCGGCTAACTATATCCGATTAAAGTAACCAACAACCACTTACATCACTTGCCAATACCATCAATTACCATCATCAATTCATTGTTTTAAAGCATTAAACAAAGCCATTAAACAACATGCAACACTATGCATCAATTCCACAATTCCAAAGTACAAAACCAAGGATCTCTTACCTTGAGCATCCGTCAACACATGACTTTCAAAACCAGCATTAAACCATGCTAAAACATGCTTTCAAAACAGAATTTAAACTTGCAAATTAAATGTATGCATCCAACCATCTCATGGTTCATTCAAGAGAAAGAGTTTTTTTTCGAAAACTTACTCTTGAGCTTAGTTAAGTTGCTTAGACTTAAACTAAACTCCCATAACCTTCAAACATTGGTTTCAAAGCTGAAAACCCAACTTCACTCACCGATACACAAAACTACGCTAGCCGTTAAGCCTTCGAAGCATCCGAAACCCTCCAACGCTACCTCTATTGCTTCCGGATCATTCTCCCCTGTTTTAAACACATAACAACAGAGGATTAATGCATCATCATGCATTAAAAATACCAGCAATACAACTCAATTCGCTGCTCTACATAAATCCAACATTTCGGCTACCAAACACAACCGAAATCACCTCCAAACTCTTCCAAAACTTAACCCAGCCAAGATCCATCACTTCTAACCATTTTTAAACATCAATTAACATCCAAAATGATCCCAAACTCGTTCTTATACCTCCAGCATTAATAGAACACCAAAATCACCCCAAAAACTATAATTTTCACAAGTAAAAACTTAGGAAAATCAACCTATTCGGGATTGCATTGATTAAACCTTCATTTCACATCATTTAGACATCCAAAATACATCAAAAAGACATCTCAAAACAGAGCCCAATCATCTATTACGAATTTCTTCAAAATTAAATCCAAATCTTGCATTTTAAGCCAAAATCAAGATCACAACATTAAAACCTTTAATAAAACTCAATTTAAGGATTGAGAACTTGGGAATTTCAGTAAAGAACTGAGTATTTAGAGGAGAAGGACGTTCATACCTCTAAATGTGGATTTCTCCTTGTTTAGAGCCAAAATCCTTGAAAATTCATTAAGCAAATGGTGAGGATTTGATGTAGAAATGATTAGGAATCATTTGGGGGTTGAAAACTCTTCTTTAGGTGTGAAAATCAAAAGGAAAGTTGCTGTGGAAATGTGTTTGGCTGAGGGAATTTTGAGAGAAAATGAAATGGGAAAATTTTGGTAAAAGTTAGTTATGAAACTAAAAATATCTTTTTCCCTCTTTTCTTTTTATTAATTAAACATTAAATGAGTCTTAAAAATCAAGAAAAATCTGGAGAAATCCTCCCTTGGGTAAATTAGCTCCTTAAAGATTCAAAGTTTCAATCCTTTTAAAACAATCACGAACTTTTCAAAAATTACATTTTAGTCACTAACTTGAAATGTCATATTTCCAAACCTCATTTTGTAAAATTGATTTCACCACTCTCTTATATATATATTAAAAGAGGATTTTTAGATATTTTTCCATATTTTTAATGCATCCCGAACTAGGTTTTCCTTAAAACCACATTTTATATTCGAACCGAAAATCTGACCGGTCCGGTTTAAACCCAAAACTTCTAAGCCCAAAATTGGGGTGTTACAAAGCTTGTCGTGGAAAGGAAATGTAAGTTCAAGGGCCATTGTTGGTTGGCTGGGGTTTTGTGAGAAGGTGGTTGGTTAGTTGTGTTCAAGTAAATCATTCTTAAGACAGTTGGGGTAAGTGAAACAACTGTTGAGTTAAGGTTGGAGTCCCGTGATGTGGATTTTGGGTGTTGTGTGGGCAGTGTTTGATGGGCTGTTAAGTCAGGTGATGGTAACGGATGTGGAAGAATGTTGTCAATACATTGGGAAGTGTGAGCGAGTAGTTGTTGCTTAAGGAATTTTTTTTGCTTATTGTGGTAATCTTTGGAAGGAGTTGAGCGGTTTTGCAAGGGGTTTTAGAAGCAGAGTAGGTTGTGGGTCACATGGAGGCTGAAAAATGGATGGGTTGGTGTTACCGTGTGTGTGAGTTTTGTTGAAGGAGTTATGAGGTGAGACAGAGTATGTTGTGAAGGCTTAAGAAGTTCTTCGGGTTGTTGAGGGTCTTGCACAGTTTGAAAGTGTGAAAAGCTAAGCTGAGATTAGTAACCGTGTGTGTTAGAAGTCTTGCACCGTGAGTAGTGGAGTTGGAATTGGGTATAGAGTAAGTTTGATTTGAGGATGTGTTGGTTTCATTGTGTTTTGGGTTGATGATGTTTCTGTGGTGGTTAAGTCTCTTGTGTTGCATTGCGTATTGCTTTGGGAGGTTTGGTATCGTGCTCTCTTCGCAAGTTGAAATTTCGAGGAAGAAATTTCCTAAGAGGGGGGAGAGTTGTAACACCCCAAATTTGGGCTTAGAAGTTTAGGGTCTGAACCGGACTGGTCTGAGAAACGGTTCGAATTTAAAAGGGAGTTTTAGGGAACACCTAGTTCGGGATGCTTTAAAAATATAGAAAAAAATCTAAAAAATCCTCTTTTAATATATAAAGGTGATTGGTGAAATCAATTTTACAAAATAGGGTTTGGAAATACTACATTTTGATGTAGTGACCAAATCGCAGTTTTTGCAAAGTTTAGTAGTAACTGTTTTGTAAAGGATTGGAACTTTGAATCTTTAAGGAGCTAATTTACCCAAAAATATTTTCATCAGATTTTTCCTTAATTTGGGTGATTTAATTAATGATTTAATTAAATAAAATAAAGGTGATAAACTACCTTTGACTTTCATAACCACTTTTCTCTAATTTTCTCTCATTTCATTTTCTCTCAAAATCCTATCAACCAAACACTCTTTCTCCAGCAAAATTCACTTTGATTTTCACTTCATTTGATGAGATTTCCATCACTCATTGATCCCTAATCAATCTTCCATCAAATCTATTTGTTTTCTAGATTGAATTTTCATGGAAACTTACCCAAATTAAGGAGAAATCATCTTTTAGAGGTAAGATTGTTCTTCTCCTCTAAATACTCAGTTCTTTACTGAAATTCCCAAGTTGTCAATCCTTTATTAAAGTTTTATGAATGGTTTTAATGTTGGAAACAAGATTTTGGCTTAAAACTCAAGATTTTGGAAGAGATCTTGGAGATTTTCGTGGTAATTGATTGGGCTCTGTTTTGAGATGGTTTTATAATATATTTTGGATGTTAAATGATGTTAGAAATGAGGTTTTACCAATCCAATCCCGAATAGGTTGTTTTTCCTAAGTTTTTGCTTGTGGAAATGGTGGTTTTTGGGGTGGTTTTGGTGATCTGCTGTTGCTGGAGGTATAAGCTCATGTTTATGTTTCTTTTTGATGTTAATTGATGTTTAGAAATGGTTAGAAGTGATAGATCTTGGCTGGGCTTTGTTTTGAAAGAGTTTGGAGATGATTTCGGTTGTTTTTAGAAGCCGAAATGAGGTTCTTGAGTAGAGCACCGAGTTTAGGTTGCATTGCTGGTGATTTTAATGCATGGTGATGCATTAATCCTCTGTTGTTATGTGTTAAAAATAAGGGAGAATGATCCGGAAGCGATAGAGGTGGCGTTGGAGGTTTCGGACGCTTGGGAGGCTTGTCGGCTAGCATAGTATTGTGTATCGGTGAGTGAGATCGTATTTTCCAGCTTTGGAATGATTTGAAAAGAGGTTTGGGAACTTAAATCTAGGCTTGAAACGTCGGTTTAAGTTCGGAAGTAAGTGAAGTTGAATTCTCTCTCGATTGTGCTATTAATGTTTTGAAAACTATCAAAATGGATTTTGATGTGTTGATTTGGCAATGTAGTTGAATTTTTGTTTATGCATGGTTTTTAAGCATGTGAGTTGGTTGTCAAACTTGGTTTGAGGAAAGATGCATGAAATTGATATTCCTTGAGAGTACGAGTTGTCAATTTGTGTAAGGCTTTGTTCGGCTTTTGGCCTTGAAGGTGTTGCATGCTTTAAAAACAGCGAATGTGTTGATGTTTAACGTGATATATATTGGCATAAGTGATGTAAAGATTACCGGATATATTGATTGATCAATAGGATGTAGAGTGCACTATAAACTAAAAATTTGTACGTGCTCTGGGGTGTCGTCTCAAAGAGAGAGACCAATGATGGGCATTCCATTGGAATAGGACTTGGTGAATTATCCAAGCTTTTTGGCAACAAGAGTTATTGCCATGAGACCGATGATGGGCATTCCATCGGAGTAGGACTTGGTGAGAGACCAAGCTTTTTGGCAACAAGAGTTATTACCATGTGAAATCGATGAGGGGCATTCCATCGTAGTAGGACTTGGTGAAATACCCAAGCTTAGTGGCGAGGGTAGATACCGCCATGAGAGCCGGTGGCGAGATCCCACCGGGGTAGGACTTGACCTCGAGTCAAGCTGTCCGCATATCCGAGTACAATAGAATATGAAAATGCCAATATATGAGAATGAAATGTGTCACATGTACCAATGCTTGAGATGTTGTATGTACTGAGAAATGCATATGAGATAATAATTTTTATGAAATGCTTTTGTGTATCAAGCATATGTGGCCTTGCCATGAGATTTGCATAGGTTGTATGCATGTGTTAGCTAGATGGTACATGTGGTTTTCAAAATGGAGATTTGCTTATGCAAATGAGGTTTTGAGTTTATAAAATGCTTTTAAGTAACAAGCATGTGTGGCTTTGCCATGAGTTTTGCGTTTGTTGAATGCATGAGATAGATAGAAGGAACATATGGTTTTCAAAAGGTATTTTGCTTTGAAATGATCATCAAGCATGAGAAATGTAAAGTGTGAAGTGGAAGTGATTTCCAAGGAAATTGGTTTAAACTTTGCATAAAGTGGTTATGCATGGAAAGGTTTAAATGATAGTATTTGCAAGGATGTTGTTTGGGGTGAGTTGTTTAGTGTATCAAAGTTAAATGTTGATTTTCTTGTTGAGCAATGCATGTTTTAAAGCAATGGTGTTCCAAAGGAGATTTTCAATCAACACTTTGGTTTTTTTGGGTTGTGATTACATTTTAAGAAGGTTTTATGATCCGCTGCATTGATGGTGTTTTGGTTTTGAGCATTCCTCACTAAGCATTATGTGCTTACGCTCCTTTTTGTCCATCAATGCAGATAATTGAAGTTGGGGCAACAAGAAGCAAGAGATTCAAGAAGAGCTCCACTTGAGAAGTATGTTTGGTTTATAGCTATTGATAATAAAGGCAATGGGGGGGGAACCTTTTATGTTGTTGTGTAATGAGATTGTTTACCTTGACCAAGTTCGGTTTATGGTTTAATACTTGTTGATGATCATTTTGTAATATTTGGATCTTTTTCTTTATATGTTGATATAGCTATGTTCTTGGGTTAAGGTAAGATCTTATGTTGAATGTGATTATGGAGTTGGTGTGCCTAGTGCTTGATTTGTATCTAGTCTTTGATGCAATTTGATAGTTATAATGCTTAGCATGTTGATGTTATGTTATGGAATGATTTAAAGTATGTTTGAGGGCGTCTTAAGGTGAAAAACCAGAAGTTTCTGCAGTTTCTGGGTAGGGTGTATCGAAACACCCTTGGTTGTTTCGAAATGGGTGCTTGAAATGGCTTGGGCATTTCGGAACGGCTAGAAGTGTTTCGAAACACTTTAGCTACTGGAATTGTCCGTTTCAGAACTAGGTTCGGAACATACCCGCGTACGGAAATGTTCAACACCGTTTCGATACGGGCATTCGACACGGGTGTTTCGATACGGTTGTCAGTGTTTCGAAACGGGTGACCGTTGGACACAGTTTTGAATTGCTTTGAAGTCTGCAAGCTTTACATTTTAGTCCTGAAAGTTATAATTGCAATTGCTTGAGCTTGAGATGTGTTTTTAAGCTGAAATTTGGCAGAGAGGCTCATAATATGATTAATTGTGGTTTGGTAAAACTAAAATCTTGAAAGTATTTTTATTTTCCAAAATTTACATTTTGGTCCCTAAAAGTGTATTTCTTGCAATTGAGTCTTTAAACGTTTTCCGATCGCTGTGCTTTTCTCTCCCAAGGTTCTTGAGCTTTCATATAGGTTTAATGCACATCTAGATAATATAAAAAGAAAAAAAATGATCGTTAATCAAGGTTGACTTTCGGGTTGATTTTGGTTTTCCCCGTGTGATCTTCGTGGTTCGGGTCTAGCGTCTAGGTCAGGCTAAGGGGGTTACAAACCGGGACTGAATCCTGCTTTTTTGGACCCGGTGGGTACCCAATGGGATCGGGACCAGTACCAGGTACCCAGTACAAGTATGGTACCGAATGACATTGAAGAGGTTGAAAACAACTGAAGGCGCTCATTTATTTCTCTTTATGTATGAATATTATGAGTATGAACCATTTTAAGACTTCAACCTTCAAGCCTACAATATTCTAAATTTGTTATTTAATATTATTGTTGATGGTTGGAATTTTTTTCCCATGTTGCTCAAATTTTATTAATAATAGACTAATTGACCAGATACCCGGTAATGGTACCAGTTCTCACTAGTATCGGGACCGGTTCCTTAAATCTTGGGCCCGATCTAACCGAGACCGGGACTGGTTCTAATTTTCAGGAACCGGTGGTTACCGGGATCGGGACCAATTCTAGACAAATTGGTCGGGTACCCGGTCTTGCCCACCCCTAGATACAGCTACCTGTGTATCGAAATAGACATCACCAGAACTGCATTTATGGTGGGAAATAAAGTCTCCAACGACTCTAATTCAATCCCAACGGTCTTCAACGGCTACAAACTCAATTGGGAGTATAAAAGAGACCTCCAAGCATCAATAGAAGACTAATGCTTCAATTGTCAACAACATTATGATGAGAAATTTGTCTTAGAGCTTTAATTGTTAATTCTTTTTATAGAAAACACTTGTGAGCCAAAATTGTCAAATTTGCTTAAGTGTTTAGGTTTGGGTGAGTGCTAAAGACTGCAAACATCAACCTTGTAAGGGGAGTTTAGTTTTCTTTTATTCATTTATTGTATAGAGGGTTTGATCATGCTTTGGTTTCGAAATCTTAGATCGTTTGTAAGGGTTTCCTCTTAAGCCTAGAAAAGAGGACGAATCAATTAGTGAATTGATTGGGAAATCGTTAGTGGGAGCTAAAGTAGTGGATGTAGGTGCTTGTTTAGAAGGCCGAACCACTATAAATCCTTGTGTTTATTGTCTAATTCTTGCTTCCCATAAAATCACCCAAAATCCAACTTCTCCACCACTTGGCTAGCTAAATCGGTAGAAGGAAATTGAGCCTATCAAGCCTAACATGCTTGTTTTATGATAGTAAAGAATTGTGGTAGAGTAGAAATGTACCACCGAGCCTTGTAAGCTCAGCGTTCATAATCGTTGTTTCCGTTCACAAGTTATCAGGTTGCTCGAAATCGAGGAGCACATCGTGGAGGGATTTCTCTGCATCGCATCGCTTCAGAGTACAATATTTGCTATTTAGTCTTGTGATATTGTATTCATAGGACCTTACAAGTGTGGAGTTTATAACTCTATTTGAATTGTTATTTTGTTATACGATGTTTTAAACTCTGAGCACCTATTTTGTAAAATGATTTCACTATTTATTTAATATATGGGATTGTGGACAATTTAATATTTTTTTGAGATGGCTAAATCTACGGTTTTAAAATGAAAAATTTGTTGGGTCGAATTTGGGTGGCCCGAATGTAACGCTTCGGATGCGGATCGGGATCAGGGTGTTATATTATGGTTTAGTGTAACACCAAAATTGATTTTTGTAGAACAACATTTTTCAAGGACTTAATTGCAAAATGAAATAAATTTTTAAATACTCAAAAGACTCACAAAATGACAAGGATTCAAACTTGGTAAGATTTGAAAAATCTTGGCATTTAATTTTTGAAAGTTGGTTAACAGTATCGATATGCCTAACTATCGTACCGATACACATTTGGTTAACCAATTCTCTAGATTTTAGTGAGCAAAATTGGTACCAGTACGCACTATGTTTACTGATCCCCTATGTCAAATATGGTTTCCGTATCGATACACCTCTTCGCGTATCGATATGTTATTCGTATACAACTACTCTTTCTTCTTTTGACATGTACTGATACGGTGACGCGAGTGCCGATATGGTAGGTTGCAGAACTGCATTTATGGTGGGAAAAAGAGAGCCCAACGGCTCTATTGATGATGCCAACCACCCAAACGGTTAGAATTCAATGAAGAGGTATAAAAGCAAGCCATTAAAGCTACAACAACAACTATTCATCAAGAGATTCTCTTGGTTCATGAAGTCCAATCGGGGAAGAAAGTTCCAAAGAAGAAAAGACTTCAAGAACAAGAACAAAGAAGAGGATAAGGATCAACTCATTTGTTATGAGTGCAAGAAGTCGGGGCACATAAGATCGGATTTCCCTCAACTCAAGAAAAAGGGCTTCTATAAGAAGAAAAAACACAAAGCCCACGTTGCTACTTAGAGCAATGAAGAATCATCATCCGATGAAGAGGAGCACGAAGTAGCTAATCTTTGCCTCTGGGCCATTGATGATGATCCTAAGCTAAACCCTAACTCATCTAAATTCGATTTCACATTCGATGGACTTCAAGATGCATATGATGAGTTGCAAGAGGTTTACGATGAGTTAGTGGAAAATTACAAGGAATCGGTTTTGAAAAAACAAGAAAATAATTTCCGGTTTGAAAAACCAAAATGATTCCCTTTCTAAAACCAACTCGGAGCTTGTAAAGAAGATTGTAGGTTTACAAGATGATTTAAAATATTTTCAAAATGAAAATATCGATTTGAAAAATCTTCTTTCAAAGGTTCATGATGATCACCACAAAGTGGTGAATGAGATTAAGACTTATCTTAATATAGTTGGGAAACAAGATTTTCAAAAAGCGAGTTCTTCAAAGCCCAACGATATAAAGAGGAACATTAATGGCTACAAACAAAGAAGCTCTCAAAGGCATCTTAAAGGTAAAAGAGTTAGAAATGTATGGGTTTGTAAAGTGCTTAAAAGTCCTATATTTTATGCCCATTTTAGCTCATATTGTTACTGTTCTTAAGCTCATTTTAGTTCATATTTAGGTTTTCGTGCATATTTTACAGTATCTTTCCTTCATTCAGCTTATTGCAGTGTTTATGATTATTTGTAGAGAAAAGACACTATTTTCAGTTGCATTTGCATTACAGGTTACAAGACACTGATGTTGGCACCCGCCGCGGCAGAAGGACAGAAGAATGATCGAAGAGGAGGAGGAAACATAACGATCACATCTAGTCACACAGGACCAACCATCTTTGCAGAGAAGAACTGTACTAACACAGTTCAAAGAATAGCCCGTCAAGACAGACTACCTCCAGTACTGCCGTCATGGCGACACATTGGAGAATGACCAAAATGGAGTGCGATATGAAGAGGAGACTTTCCTGAATCAACAAAACCAAGCTACATGAAGAATAGAGTCCAAGAGCAACTAGAGATGTCGTGAGAAAACCCAAACAAGGAAGAAGCTTGCGGCCCAAGAAAGCCCAAAAGATGAGTTATTTTGGAATAAAATACTCAGACATTTAATAGCATTTAATTCCAACTTAACTTCCTTCCAAAGAGAGACTTCTTCCCCAAATAGGGTTTTCACATATAACCGCCTACAAAAAGGAAAGGCTTGGCCGATTGGAAGAAACAAGGAGAGAGATTAGGTTTTAGAATTTATTGTTTTCTTATTTACATTATGTTCTAAACTTTCCTTAGGGTTAAGATTGTTTTGTTTAGTAGTTGTGAGTACGGTTGTAATTAGTTAAAGTGTTTATGCAATTCAATTCAAGGTTTGTTTATCCTATGTTCTTCATCTTTGTTTGCAATAGAATCGAGAGATTTTTGTGAGCACATCTGTTTGTTTCAATTCGAGAGAGTTAAAACTCAAGAAAGGGATGAACACAATTCCCTACAATTAAGGCGAGAATCAACTTAGCTTAGAGATAAGTCTAGGTTTAAGGCGGCTAAGAAGGAACGTGGAAAGGTTGCTGTTCAATCTCGGTTTACGCTGAGAGGTATTGTCAAAGAGTGGGCATCAATAGTATTCAAACTTAGAGAGAAGTTGGAATCAGATTAGGACGTTCTACTAAACCTTGAAGGCCCGCCGAGTTCCCCGTCGTGGCAGTGTTCAATCCGGCACCTGCCGTGGCAGAGATATCAACTTTGCATCACAAGACTTTTTCGAGTTCAACGCAGTTTCACACTACGACCCAGCTCAATCTGACCTCTCTTCTTATTCTGAATTCTCAATCTTTTTATTATTCATTTACTTTAAGTTTACGCAACTTTCTCAAACCAATCCAAATCAATTGTGTTTTTTTTTACTTTACCTTGTACATGAATTTAATCGTGAAGTAGCATTCCAGTCCCCGTGGAGACGATAATCTTTTATATTACAACTAGGCATCAGTGTACACTTGCACTTAAAGTAGGACTATTTCACAACCTACATGTTTTTGGCACAGTTGCCGAGGAATGGCAACATCAACTTCTTCTTTACTTTCTTGCACTTTCCTTTATTGCTTAATTTCCAGTTTAGTTTTTCCTTATTATCATAAAAAAAAATTCACAGCTTCTTTGTTATAGTTTATGACCAAAGCAAATCCGTCATCTAAACACCTATTTATTGACGAGATCGAATGAGAAGCAAGACAAATCCAAAGAGAGGCACATGAGGCATTAGCAGCAGCAAAAGCAGCAAGAGCAGCAATGCATAACGACAATGATGCCAATAATGCTGTTGTGGTAGACCCTGCGACAAATGGTAGGCGGCAAGACCAGCAACCACCACTTCTTCCTTGTGGCCAGCAAAGATGAGTCCATACCACTCGAGACTACATGGAGGAAGACATAGACACCCTTGACTCTGCAGTCATAGAACCGGACATCAATACCAATCATTTTGAACTCAAGCCAGTCATGTTCAATATGATTGATAAACTAGGACAGTTTGAGGGCACAACAAATGAGGATGCTCGGCAGTACACGAAGTCATTCTTAGAGATTTGCAAATCTTTTAAAATTCAAGGATTACCAACGGATGTTCTGAAATTGCGGTTATTCCCCTATTCACTGAGGGATAGGGCGAAAACTTGGTTAAATAGCCAGACTGCTAGTTCTATTGAGTCCTGGACAGACATGTGTCAAGATTTTCTGGCTCGTTTCAATCCTCCAAATGTCACTGATCGTATACATAGCGAGATTACATCTTTTCGACAGTCTGATGACGAGGCAATATACGAAGCATGTGAACGCTATTGAGAACTTCTGTACAAATGCCCGCTCCTTGGACTGCCGGTGTGGATGCAAGTATCTCTGTTCTACAATGGTGTTAATCAATCCACCAAGATGATGCTAGATGTTCTACAATGAGGATTCTGAACCACTTGGCCAAAAATGACTACCAGTTTCCATCCGCTCGTCGTGGCGACATTAGACAGCAAGCCACAATGAATGAGTTGGAAGCCTCAGAGTCCATTAATACCCGTATAGATAAGCTGACTAGATTAGAGGAAAACATAATCAAACCAAAGGGAAGATCATATGAGGTAAATTTAGTGGAAGCCTTCTTTGATGAATGTGGTGGAGACCATGACTCTATAGAATGTATAGAATCTGGAAATTTCATGGGAACCTACAACACGAACACATACAATCCAGGCTGGAAGAAACATCCAAAATTCTCATAGAGTAACCCTAACACTGCAAAAAACCCGACCAATTAGAATACGGGCTATCAAAGTGTTGGGTCACGTCGGCACGCCTCGTGGCGCAGCGGAAAAATTAATCCGAAGTAATCCAGCCAGGATCCATGTACAGGAACGAATCCAGGGTGAAAAAATGAAGAGCTACCTTTTAAAACTCTGGAAACTGGAAAACTGACGGTATGTCGGAATAACCATGTCAAGTAAAACCGGAATCGTCACAGGTTTGCAACGACCTCTACAGAGTCCACCCAAACAAAATGAACAAAGTTTCCGCCTCCCTAACACTTAGGGATAAATTTCGACAGGTTTGAACACCTTCTAGGGAGAAGTCGAAATCCCTCCAGGGATTCCTAAGGGAGTCTAAAATCGACCAGGAGTTCAACCGAGACTTGTAATCGAGCAAGGGAACCTTCAGGGATTTGCCAGGGGGCAAGTAGAACACCAAAAAAATATCGAACAGCTTCTCAAAGAGCTTTCTTGGATATGTCGAATTCCAGTAGGGAATCCCTAGGGGTGTTGTCGAAATCTTCAAGAGGAGGAAGGGGGATGATTTGGTTGCTAGCCCTTGTCCCTTTAAATAGTATTCAGAGTCTTAATTCTAGTTGAATTCCTTAAATCCAAGTTCAACCAAAATTAATAGAATCTAATTCTACTTGAAATTGGTTTATATTAAATATACATTATATTTAATAATATTAAATGAAATATATATATATATATATATTTAATTATGTAGAATCTTATTCTACATAAAACATGGATTTAAATATACATTATATTTAATCCAAATATATATATTTTTATTATATAGAATCTCATTCTATCTTTACTTGGATTTAAATATATTTAAATATATATTTTTAATTACGTGGAATCTAATTCTACATAAACTTGGAATTAAATATACATTATGTAAATTTCAAATATATATTTAAATTTCTAGAATCTTATTCTATAATATTTAAGTCTCTAAATATTTTCCATACTCTAAATAATATTTGATGAATACAATATTTATCCAATATTATTCTCATTTAAGGGAGTTGCCGATTTCCCCTATCCCATAGGGGATTTTCGGCAACCTCCCTAAAATAGGGAGTATGGTTTCTAATTTTTGTTCGTTTCATTCGAAGGGTGTGACCCTTGTAGGTTCATGCAACGTTAGCAGCAAAATTAGAACTATTCTAATTTTACAAATAATGAGTGGCATCTAGCAATACATCATTGCTACCTAAGTTGCATGAAGTCATGGTTTGACTTTCCTAATTCCTGAATAAACTTTCTTTATGTATTTTATCCTTTTGTCCTTTATATCTTAGATGAACACAAGTCATGGGTTAGTCACACTTGCTTTGTCCATCTAGTGTTTCTTGATGTCTTGAGTAGATTATTATAAACGAATCTCTATGATATCTCATATCATAATATTCGAGCATGGCCATGCATTTTCTAATCTCACTCAATCAAGTGGCCGAAGATATTTCTCCCATTATGTAGGAGGGACAAATCCTTTCTTGATCAACCATATTTCACTACATAGGTCATCACGTATCCAATCATCAGTCTTTATAATGTAGTCAGTTACGACACACGTTTGACTATGTCAAAATACGTAAATCTTTTGTTGAAATGATGTTGATCTCAAGTCTAAGGATCATACATATGTTTATCATGAGCAATGTTGTGACTGTCACATAATTACCCAAGAAACATGCTCATAGCGGGTCAATCTAGTATGTTGTTCTCTAACAAATACTTATGTGTTGATTTTGACATCTCTATGTCAATAACAACACTTGTTATCAATCAATCACATATTAGTCTTTATATATTATCACTTTTCATACCCGTAATAATATTCGACTAAGGATTCTATTTAACAATAATCGTATTATTGTATGGACATTATTATCCAATGGTTAGTTTGATGCACAGAAACATACCAAATGATAATAACGGCAATGCCATTACTTGATAAATCTAGTAAAATAGTATGGCTATTCAATCATCATATGATTGGTCTTTGGGCATACTCCAACAATCTCCCACTAGCACTAAGACCAATCATTCTTGTATCTAATATGATATGGCTTAGTGTAACTGACATGCTTATGCTGTGTCAAAAGCTTTGTCAGGGAGTTGACAAAGTTATCAACTTTGTGCGTATGTTGCATACTTTCACATCTCCAAGATGTAAGCACTTTAGAATATGCTTGGATTTATTAATGAGATCTGGGTTTTATTTGCTTACGCAAAGGTTCCATCATAACAGAGTTATGTAGCATCTAATATGTTGGGAACAACCCTTAGTTCAGAAGTAAACCCTTTAGATCCAAACATCCTTCTTTATTGCTATGTCGACTGTAATACATTCAGCCTATGTTGTAGAGTTAGATACTGTCTCATGTTGCTAACTCGCATTATCTTTTATTAATGCAAAACATATTGCGATCTTTAGTTCCTTTTGATGAGTATGTCATCTACATACAATACTTAGGAAAGTAACAATGCTCCCACTAGCTCTTTTGAAAACAAGACTCCCCTTTGTTTCTAGATAAACCAAACCTTTCGATTGTATCTTTTGAAACGAATATCCCAACTTCGAGAAGCTTGCCTTAGTCTACGGATAGACCTTTGTAGCTTACATACCTTCCAAGTGTTTACTGGAGTGCCAAAACCTTCTGGATGTGTCATGTACACATATGTTTCAAGTTTTTTCTTAGGAAAGCGGTTTTGACATTCCTTTATTTGATTCCATAATCATGGTATGTAACTACTTGCAAGTGAGATTAAGATGGATTAAGCATAGCTACAAGGAAGATGCTTTATCATAGTCTATACTATGAAGTTTGTCGAAAACTTTTAGCGACGAATCATCCTTTGTATGTTTTATCATCCATGTCGGTTTTTCCTTTTTGAAAAAACTCATCCATACCTCTTAGGTTTTACCTTTTTAGGTAACCAAAGTCTATACTTGGTTTTAGACATGGATTTCATCTCATCTCTTATGGCTCTTTAGCCCTTTCTCGAATTTTGGGCTCACCATTGCTTTCTGATAAGACTTAGTCTTTATCTTGATCCGAAAAGAAGAGTGTTTCCATGTAAGGATAGTGAGAAATCCATATTTCTCAAGTAGATGGTATTCTCTTAAGGATCAACACAATGGTTGTGTTTTGTTCCAATGTTCCTTGATCATTTGTGGAACATTCTCAATCTTTGGTTCATAAATTTGTTGTCTAAAATTTCTTCAAATTTCAAATTCCATTTTTTTCTTTTGTGAGAGGTAATCTCTTTCGAGAGAAACTCTCGATTGAGCAACAAACATTTTGTTCTCGTTGAAAAATGAAATCCCTTAGTGATAAGTATTCTCTTTCGAGATAAACTATCGTTTGAGCAACAAATATTTTGTTCTCGTTAAAGTTGAAGAAATAATATCCCTTTGTGAGAATTAATCTCTTTCAAGATAAACTCTCGTTTGATAAACAAACGCTTTGTTCTCGTTAGGATAAACAACAAATGGAGTTTTTAAGGTTCGAACTTTGTAAACATTTTAACATGTAAGTAACCTTAAAACTTCAAAGGTATTCTAGAACAATTCTTAGTCCATATCTTATATGGCGTTTCGAACCAAGTTAAAAAACGATTAAGTATGAGAGTTGTTTTTCTAGTGTGTAAAGAAGTCGAAAATGACTTGTTCTGAATCAAAACATGTCTAACATATTTGATTCTCTTTCAAAGACTTTTCGTTCGACTTGTGGGATTTAATTATGGGACAACCCCATATTCTTTGAAAGTTCATCAAACTTTAAGTATTCTTGAATTTGATCTCATCAAATTACCTTAATACTTTTACGAGTTTGAGATTAGTCATTTGTTTTATTTATCTTATAAATATTATTGATTTGATTAGTTTAAAGATCATTGATTCATTGTGCCATAAGAGATTAAAAGAATAACATTTATTTAAATAATCTCAAAATTAAAATATCTTGTCCTTACAAGATAACTAAAACTTAGGCACAAAATAATAATCTTAAAAACTAAAACAAATCTATTTAAGCAAAAACACATGTCCTAATGGATGATGTAGCAACTCTTGCTTTATTTCCGTTCGCATGTCCATGTCTATTCTGATGCCTTCTCTTTAGAAGCCTCTGAGGTTGATGCCTCACTCGTTTTTGCTTTCTTGACTTCTTGTAGGTGTGTGGGGAAGTTTCTCTTCCAATGTCCGGTCTTGCCGCAATGGAAACATTTTCAATCCTTCTTGATTCCCTTCTTAGGTTTCCATGCCTCCTTTCCATCGGATTTGGTCTTACCATCACCTTTAGACTTTGTTGCCGATTTACCTTTCTTCTTGCCCTTGCGGACCATCAGAACTGGTTTAGGTCCTACCTTCTTCAGGTTGATTTCAGCAGTTCTCAACATGCCGAGCAACTGTGGCAGCGTCTTGTTAATTTCATTCATATTGAAATTAAGGACGAACTGATTGAAACTATCTGGTAACGATTGCAAGATGACATCAGTAGCTAATTCGTCTTTCAGCGGAAAGCCGAGCTTCTCCAACGTTTGGATGTAGCCCATCATTTTGATGACGTGAGCTCCTACGGGAGATCCCTCACTCATCTTGCATTGAAATAGAGCTTTAGAGGTCTCATACCTCTCTTGACGAGCTTGCCCTTCATATATCTCCTTGAGATTTTGAATCATATCATAAGCTACAATGTCCTCATGTTGCTTCTGAAGCTCAGGGGTCATGGAGGCAAGCATAAGACAACCGACATCCAGCATGTCGTCCATGTGTTTCTTAAACTTGTCTTTGTAGGCTCTGGAAGCAGTGGCAACCGGTTCATCAGGAACAGGTTCTTCAATGACATATTCCTTTTTTTTCTGTTTGAGAACAATTCTCAAATTGCGGAACCAGTCAAGGAAGTTTATGCCATTGAGCTTATCCTTCTCAAGGATAGATCGCAGAGATAGAGTATTATTTGCCATTAATTCTACAACAAAGAAAATATGCTACATAAGTTTTACTAAATTTTAAAATTTATAGATTCCAAATATATATTTAAATTTCTAGAATCTTATTCTATAATATTTAATTCTCTAAATATTTTCCATACTCTAAATAATATTTGATAAATACAATATTTATCCAATATTATTCCCATTTAAGGGAGTTGCCGATTTCCCCTATCCCATAGGGGATTTTCGGCAACCTCCCTAAAATAGGGAGTATGGTTTCCAATTTTTGTTCATTTCATTCGAAGGGTGTGACCCTTGTAGGTTCATGCAACGTTAGCAGCAAAATTAGAACTATTCTAATTTTACAAACAATGAGTGGCATCTAGCAATACATCATTGCTACCTAAGTTGCATGAAGTCATGGTTTGACTTTCCAAATTCCTGAATAAACTTTCTTTATGTATTTTATCCTTTTGTCCTTTATATCTTAGATGAACACAAGTCATGGGTTAGTCACACTTGCGTTGTCCATCTAGTGTTTCTTGATGTCTTGAGTAGATTATTATAAACGAATCTATATGATATCTCATATCATAATATTCGAGCATGGCCATGCATTTTCTAATCTCACTCAATCAAGTGGCCGAAGATATTTCTCCCATTATGTAGGAGGGACAAATCCTTTCTTGATCAACCATATTTCACTACATAGGTCATCACGTATCCAATCATCAGTCTTTATAATGTAGTCAGTTACGACACACGTTTGACTATGTCAAAATACGTAAATCTTTATGTTGAAATCATGTTGATCTCAAGTCTGAGGATCATACATATGTTTATCATGAGCAATGTTGTGACTGTCACATAATTACCCAAGAAACATGCTCATAGCGGGTCAATCTAGTATGTTGTTCTCTAACAAATACTTATGTGTTGATTTTGACATCTCTATGTCAATAACAACACTTGTTATCAATCAATCACATATTAGTCTTTATATATTATCACTGTCCATACCCGTAATAATATTCGACTAAGGATTCTATTTAACAATAATCGTATTATTGTATGGACATTATTATCCAATGGTTAGTTTGATGCAAGGAAACATACCAAATGATAATAACGGAAATGTCATTACTTGATAAATCTAGTAAAATAGTATGTCTATTCAATCATCATATGATTGGTCTTTGGGCATACTTCAATACAAAGGAACCCGCCTCGGCAGCAGATGCAACAGCAGCAACCTACAACAAACAATTCTTTAGAGGCCATTTTAAACACTCCTATGTCTTATACTAGTGCCTATATTGCTAATTCTGATAAGTTTGTTAACAAGGTTAATGATTTCATGGACAGGACTGAAGTGCGGATGCAAAACCATGAGGCAGCTTTAAAGTCACTAGAAACTCATATGGGACAGTTCGCACAAGTTCTGAATACTTAACCCATATGAGGACTGCTCAGTGATACTGAAGTCGCAAGGGGACCCACTTATAAGCAATGTAAAGCAATCACTACTAGAAGTGGAAAAAAGCTCAAGGAGACTCGTCCCCATGATCCTAAGGAGATCCAACCAACCAAACCCGTCGTCGAGGTAGAAGCAGACACCCCGGATTCGGCAGATCTAGGTCTCTCTGCCTCGGCAGTCCCTACTGATGCCCCATCAGAGCCTGATGACAGAACCTGAAGCTCCTGCACTTCCAAAAATCAGATTCCCTTGCAATGAGCGTATAGAAGACATCTGCCTACCACCACCTTTCCCACAGCAGCTATTGAACAGATGCCGAATTATGCCAAATTCTTGAAGGACATGGTCTCTAAACGAACAAGAATAGGGGAGTTCGAAACTGTTTCCATGACATAAGGATGTATGGCCATGTTGCACAATCGGGCGCCACCTAAACTATAAGATCCCAGGAGCTTCACCATACCATACATAATAGGGAATCACTATGAGGGAAAAGCCTTGTGTGATTTTTGAGCAAGCATAAACTTGATGCCCAAATCAGTTTTAAAAAATTGGGTATCGAGAAGGCAAAACCTACCACTGTCATGCTACAACTTGCCGAAAAATCATATGTGCAAGCAGACGAGAATGCACCCATCATCCTTGGGAGACCATTCTTAGCCACTGGGAGGACCTTGATAGATGCTGGAAAAGGGGGGCTAACAATGAGGGTGAATGACCAACAAATCAAGTTGAACGTCCTAGAAGCTTTTAAAAGAGCCCAAGACCCTGAGGAATGTCAAGTCATCCATGCCTTAACAGAAATTGACCCTAACACAGTAACATACTGCTTCAGCAATACCCGCCATGTCGGGCATCCCGACAATAACCCTGATTCGAAGGAACAAAAGGACCACGATAAGCTCGCACATGAGGAAGCCAACCGGATAGCTAGCCATCTAGAAATTAATGACTCATTGCCCGTAACCATCTCTTCTAAGATGCGGCCACAAAAGGAAAAGCCAGAAAGAAGGCACGTCAAGAAGCTGCCGCCTCGGCAGCACCCGCCCGGGCAGGAAGTCCTCCTCTCCAATACTTGATGGAATTTGAGCCCAAGAAAGATCAAATCAAGATGGTCCAGCCCGTTTGAAGTAGTTAGAGCCCTCACTCATGGTGCAATCACAATTAAATCACCACAAGATGGTCATGAATTCAAAGTCAATAGGCAGCGCTTGAAGCACTACACTGGAGCCCATGTTATGAGGGATAAGACCATGGTTACTTTAGGAGATGCAATCCGATGCACTCCCTTAGTAGCTGAATTTTTTATTTTTACATTCCACTTCTTTAAATTACGAAGGTTAGGAATTAGTTTCCACAGTTTTTAATCTTATGTTTTTAGGATTAGATTCTCAATTTCAGCATTTATTTCATGCATATATAAATTTCAGTTTTATTTTAGTTCATTTAATTAATAATTTCTTTTTCACATTGTTTTATGCTTAGATGAGACTCAGGATTTAAAGAAGCATCCCATTATCCAAGACTCGCATGTTGCGGTATCACCTACAGCCGCAGCGACATCACAACAAGGCTCCCCCTCTGCCGCCAACACCCCGCCGACCTCTCTAACAAATAGAGGGACAACTCCATAGGTTAACCGCTCTTCGTCTAACGGCTCCTTAGATGATTTTGATGATGACTCCCCACCCGTCCCGACAGCACCACCTACGGCGGCAAAAACATCCAGGAAACGGAAATATCATTACATCTCGGCCGAATCAGACGAGGAAGAGTCCGATGATACTGTTCCAGTGACCAGAAACACGCCGCCATACAGAGTCCAACCACGCAGGACTTCAAAACTTATCCAACCATCCCCCTTACAAAGACGACAGCTGGACCTATCCGATGACGAAGTGGCCCAAAATTTATCATATTCTTTCTAAATGTAACCTATTTCTTTTTCTTTTTATTTTCTATTTTTCTATTTTTATATTCCTGTTAAGTATTTTTATTTTGTGTTGCATTGAGGGCAGTGCCCGCCTCGAGTTTGAGGGAGGGAGAGTCTACCTTAGTATAGTTCATATTTAGTTGCATATTAATTCACCATCTTAGTTGCATTGTTCTTATCTCTTCTTTAATGAAAAGAACTGGCTAAACAACCTGTGCCTATGATATAATAGCCGACATCTCGCACCATTAAAAAGTACTTTTATTTCTTGGGTAGCATAAAGATGACTTAGAAATCTACTATAGTGTTAATTATCCTTAACATAATTGTGGCATGTTGATTGATAGAATGAAGTAGTGAACATAGACTGTTTAATTATTTGGTACTTTTAATTCACATGCATTACATGACACCTCCTTGGCTGCTGAAGTTGTCAATACTGCAAGGAAGGTTGCCGCGGCAGGTAAGAAAAAAAAACAAAATCCTAGAGGTGCCCGAAACAGGCTCTAGGCGGTTGGAGGTGCCCAAAATTGGCTCTAGTTGGAGAAAAAAATATCATTGTTATATTGCTTAGAGGTACCCAAAATTAGCTAAGTCTTTTGTTCACTTAAAAAGTTCTTGAAGATCAACTTGTACACAATTCAACACACACTTGATCACAAGCATTATAGTTTGTTTCCAAGAAATTCATGATATCCTACACACTAAAATGATATAGGTGCCACAGCCTTGAGGCATGAAATCAAGTTAAGGACAGGTTCCTCTTTGTTGAAGTAGGGGTAAGTACTTATTAGGTTTTGCATTTCTTGCGGACAAGCAATAGTTCGAGTTTGGGGGTGTGTAAAGTGCTTAAAAGTACTATATTTTATGCCCATTTTAGCTCATATTATTACTGTTCTTAAGCTCATTTTAGTTCATATTTAGGTTTTCATGCATATTTTACAGTATCTTTCCTTCACCCAACTTATTACAGTGTTTATGATTATTTGTGGAGAAAAGACACTATTTTCGGTTGCATTTGAAATACAGGTTACAAGAGATTGCGTCGGCACCCGCCGCGGTAGAAAGACAAAAGAATGATCGAAGAGGAGGAGGAAATAGAACGATCACATCTAGTCACACATGACCAACCATCTTTGCAGAGAAGAACTGTACTGACGCAGTTCAAAGAATAGCCCGCTGAGACAGACTGCCGCCAGCACTTCCGTCGCGGTGATACATTGGAGAATGACCAAAAGGGAGTGCGATATGAAGAGAAGAATTTCCTGAATCATCATAACTAAGCCACATGAAGAATAGAGTCCAGGAGCACCTAGAGATGATGTGAAGACCCAAACAAGGAAGAAGCTTGTGGCCCAAGAAAGCCCAAAAGAGGAGTTATTTTGGAATAAAATACTCAGACGCTTAATAGCATTTAATTCCAACTCAACTTCCTCCCAAAGAGAGACTTCTTCCCCAAATAGGGTTTTCACATGTAACCGCCTATAAAAAAGAAAAAGCTTGACCGATTGGAAGAAACAATGAGAGAGATTAGGTTTTAGAATTCATTTTTTTTCTTATTTACATTATGTTCTAAACTTTCCTTAGGGTTAAGATTGTTTTGTTTAGTAGTTGTGAGTACGGTTGTAATTAGTTAAAGTGTTTATGCAATTCAATTCAAGGTTTGTTTATCCTATGTTCTTCATCTTTGTTTGCAATAGAATCAAGAGATCTTTGTGAGCACATCTATTTGTTTCAATTCGAGAGATTTAAAACTCAAGAAAGGGATAAATACGATTCCCTTCGATTAAGGCGAGAATCAACTTAGCTTAGAGATAAGTCTAGGTTTAAGGTGGCTAAGAAGGTTGTTGTTCAATCTAGGTTTACGTCGAGAGTTATTGTCAAAGAGTGGGCATCAACAGTATTCAAACTTAGAGATAAGTTTGAATCAGATTAGGACGTTCTACCGAACCTTGAAGGCCCGCCGAGTTCCCCGCCGTGGAAGTGTTCAATCCGTCACCCGCCGTGGCAGAGATATCGACTTTGCATCACAAGACTTTTTCAAGTTCAATGCAGTTTCACACTACGACGCAGCTCAATCTGACCCATCTTCTTATTCTGAATTCTCAATCATTTTATTATTCATTTACTTTAAGTTTACGCAACTTTCTCAAACCAATCCAAATCAATTGTGTTTTTTTACTTTACCTTAGGAATTTAATCGTGAATTGCACTTGAAGTAGTGAACATAGGATAAACAAACCTTAGGAACTAGTAGTTTCTAATAATATTCATGCTATTGCTTCTTGGATTCCTAAGGGAACCAAGTATTTGGGAGCTAACTCACATGGACCCAAAATGGTTTGGGTACCAAAAATCAAGAACTAATCTTTTTTTGTAGGGGGAACATTGCTACAAGGCCAAAGCTTCAAGTTAAAACACTTGGTACCTTGATAGTGGATGCTCAAGACACATGACCGGGGACAAGAGTAGATTCATTGAGCTAAAGCCAAAGAGTGGTGGAGTGGTGACATTTGGTGACAACTCCAGATGCCACATTGAGGGTATAAGTTCCATTGGTAATCTCTCTTCTATTCTCATTGAAGATGTTTTATATGTCAATGGTCTTAAACATAACTTGTTGAGCATTAGTCAATTATGTGATAATGGGGTTTAATATTCTTTTTTATTTTAATGGTTGCAAAATTGTGAACATTAAAACAAATAAAATAATGATCATTGGTCATCACATAAATAATATATACATGGTGCATCTAGATGACATTCATACATCTCATGCATGTTTGGTTGCTCAAAATGAAAATCATGCATGGTTATGGCATAGGAAGCTAGGGCATGCTAGCATAAGTGTTTTAGAGAAATTAGTTTCCCAAAATCTAGTTAGAGGTTTACCTAAGCTAAAATTTTCCTTAGATAAAATTTGTGATGCTTATGCTAAGGGTAAACAAAAACGAACTTCATTTAAATCTATTAATGATGTTTCGAGTAGTAGGGTATTACAATTGATCCATATGGATCTCTTTGGGCCTATTAGGACAACTAGCGTGAGTGTAAAATCATATGCCTATGTTTTAGTTGATGATTTCTCTAGATACACTTGAGTTCTCTTTTTAAGTACAAAAGATGAGGCTTTAGAAAAATTCATCACATTTTTAAAAATTACTCAAAATGACCTTAATCAAAGCATTACTCATATTAGAAGTGACCATGGAATCAAAATCTAGGTTTTGAGAATTTTTGTAACACTAATGCTATTAGACACAATTTTTCCACACCTCGCACCCCTCAACAAAATGGGGTAGTTGAGAGGAAAAACCGTACTTTAAAAGAAATGGCTAGAACCATGCTTTGTGAAAACAATTTACCTAAGTATTTTTGGGTGGAAGCCACAAACACCGCTTGTTAGATCATAAATTGAGTAATGATTAGGCCAATTTTAAAGAAAACTCCTTATGAGATTTTAAAATCAAAGAAGCCTAACATTAGCTATTTTCATCATTTTGGATGCAAGTGTTTTGTTTTAAACAATGGAAAAGATCATTTAGGTAAATTTGATGCAAAAAGTGATGAAACTATTTTCCTAGGTTATTCTTTAAACTCTAAAGCCTATCGAGTTTTTAACAAAAGAACCTTAGTTGTAGAAGAGTCTATACATGTGGTTTTCGATGATAATCTCATTCATATGAAGGATTCTTGCGATGATGATGATGATGTAGGGATCATTGAAGCCAGTGATTGTGAACAATCATTAAAGGTGAATGAGGTTCCAACCAAAGAAGAAGAAGCACAAGATATTTTCAAAGAATCATTGAAAGACATGAGTCTTGGTGAAAAGAAAGTGAGCTATCCAAGGGAACTCAACTATGTCAAAGATAGTGAAATCTTAGGTGATCCATCCAAGGAGGTAACCACTAGATCCTCTCTTAGATTGCTTAATAATGTTGCATTCATTTCATGCATTGAGCCTAAAAATATCAAAGAAGCATTAAAAGATGATTTTTGGATCTTGGCCATGCAAGAAGAGCTTAATCAATTTGAGAGGAGTAAATTTTGGACATTAGTTGATAGGCCTAGTAATAAGTCTACTATAGAAACTAGATGGGTCTTTAGAAACAAACTAGATGAGAGTGGTAACATAGTGAGGAACAAGGCTAGACTTGTTGATCAAGGTTATACTCAAGAAGAAGGAATCGATTTTGATGAAACTTATACACATGTAGCTAGAATGAAAGCAATTAGGATTCTTCTTGCATTTGCATGTTATCATGAGTTCAAGCTTTTTCAAATGGATTTTAAAAGTGCATTTTTAAATGGTTTTATTAATAAAGAAGTGTATGTTGAACAACCACCTGGTTTTGAAGATTCTATTTATCCAAATAGTGTTTTTAAATTAACTAAAGCTTTATATGGTGTGAAACGAGCTTCTAGAGCTTGGTATGAAAGACTTTCAACTTTTTTTGTTGAAAAGGGTTTTGAAAAAGGCAAGGTGGATACTACACTTCTTATTAAAAGAAATGGCAATGACTTCTTAGTAGTACAAATTTATGTTGATGATATAATCTTTGGTTTTACTAATGAATTTTATTGTCAAGAATATTTTAAGCTAATGCAAGGTGAGTTTGAGATGAGCATGATGAGGGAGCTCTCATTCTTGTTGGGGCTTCAAATCAAGCAAAGGAAGGATGACATCTTCATCAATCAAGCTAAGTACATCAAGGGTATGCTCTAGAAGTTTGACTTGGAGAATGTGAAGCCTCAAGCCACTCCAACGAGCTCATCAATTAAGCTTGAAAAAAATGAAGGAGGTAAGTGTGTTGATTCTAAGCTTTATCGTTCAATGATTGGTTCTTTGCTTTACCTTATCGCAAGTAGACTCGACATTATGTTTAATGTTTGCTTGTGTGCTAGGTTCCAAGCTAGTCCTAAAGAATCACACCTTGTAGCCATTAAGAGAATCTTTAGATACCTTAGAGACACACCTTGTTTAAGCCCTTGGTATCCTAGAGACTCTTGGTTCTCTAAGAAACAAAATAGTGTAGCCTTATCTACCACCGAAGCATAATACATATCGGCTGGAAGTTGTTGTGCTCAAGTTCTTTGGATGAAGCAACAACTTCTAGACTATGAAATTGATGTAGGTACCACACCCCTTAAGTGTGACAACACTAGTGCCATAAATCTCACTAAGAACCCCATCCAACATTCTAGAACCAAGCACATAGAGATAAGATATCATTTCATTATAGATCATGTCTTAAAGAATGATGTTGTTCTAAAGTATGTTGATACCTCAAACCAACTAGCGGATATCTTTACAAAACCATTAGACAAAGAGCGTTTTTGGATTCTTAAGAGGGAGTTAGGTCTAACTAGGCTATCTTGACCTTTTAGAGCCATTAAGTGTCAAAATTTTGCTTGAATTTGAATGATGTTCATGTTTATGCAATTTTTCTTCTTGATGCATCTATGCTTGTTGCTAGAGGGAGTATGGACCTGTTGTAGCCTATACATGTTGTTCATATATCACATACATGTATATCGATTCGATTAAAATCGAATTTCTGAGCTTTTTGCTGTAAAAAAAGTCATTTCTAGCAAATGGGTACCGATACAGGTAACCATGTATCGGTATGTGTTCATGAGAGTTTCGGTACAAGTAACATTGTACCGATACGGCTGTTCACGAAGGAATCGGTAGAGGTAAAGCTGTACCGGTACGGTTTGTCGAGTCGGTACCGATATGGCTTTTAGCGTACCGGTACGCGTTGACGCTGGAGTGTTTAAATGTCTTTAAATAAGGGTTTCCAACTTTAATTAAAACACAACCACCTTTTCTTCAAAACCCTAGTTAAACTTGGCTATAAAAACCCACCAAAACCCTTTGATTTCTCACACAATTCTTCAAATCTTTTGAGGGTTTTTGCTTTTCAAATCAAGCCTGAGCTTTGTTATCAATTTTGTGCATCATCATTTCCTCATTCATCCCAAATTTCATATTCAATGTATAAACTCTTTTTCTTATCTTTTTCAAATTCGTTTAATTTTTTACATTGTTTTTAATTGGTTTTTGTATATAAACTATGAATGTTGTATGGGTTTTAAAGATTTTACAAAAATTCTTTCAAAACTGAAATTTTTGTTCGAATATAAAAATATACCGTATATTTGAATAAACTGTTTTTCAAAAAATTTCTTACCAAAAACTCTTTTTATACTTGTATATGTTTTTTAAACTATATTATATATTTTTTAACAAACACCTAGAATTTTGGATTACTTATTGGATCGAATATGGTGATTTATGCATACATTGTTTTACTTGATTTTGATCTCGGGTCATGGCTCATAAGAAACATATGAGAAATGATATTGCATCCTCCTCTAACTCTGATTCCAATGTTACTAAACCAAATTTGTCCTACATCTTGCAACATAGTACTAATGAGCCCCGGTTTCACTCGAGCGATGGATCGTTTCAAAGTTTTTCAAAATTTCATTATTCGTCGTGAGCGTAAGGTTTCTATCACCTACTTGACTTCCCCTGAATTTAACTTTCGTTATCTTGAGTTACTTATTCAATGGAAGTTCATGCATTTTCTAAGTGTATCTGGGGTCTTTTATAAAGACATTGTTTTGATCTTTTATTCTAATGCTCGATGTATTGTGGACAAAGACAAAAATGAGATTATAGCCATTGAGTCATACCTTATGGGCAAAACTTTTCAAATTGACTCTAAGGTTGTAGCTAATTGTTTGGGGGTTGAGGATATTGGGACAGATGATGAACACTCTTTAGAAAACATTCAACTCGGCTTCGTCTCCACCCTTGATGCTCATGACCGCTTCCTCCACTTCCTTTGTAATACCCTCAACTATACCCTAAAAGTTATTTAAATTAATTAGCTAAGTGATTAATATAATTAAACAAATTTAAATTTTAGATTCAGTTAATAATGATTAAATTAGAAGAAATGCACTAACCGAAGGACTTAATTGTGGTGATTAAATTAAAAATTATGTAAATTACCAATGGTTGCATGGTAATATAAGTGAGTTCCCTAATTCACCCTTGGCTGAAAATTCCTTAAAGGGTAATTTAGGGACAAAAAGGACAAAACATAACTCTATTATCTTACACAAATCCACTAGGATAACCATCTTCTCCATTATCCCTCTTCAGCCAAATGTTAGAGTGAAAATTTAGGGATAGAATTATAGAGAAAAACACAAGAATTCAAGGGTATTAAGCTTGCATGTTGATCATTTTTCCATAGAAATTAAGCTTGGAGCAAAGTAAGTACATTTACACACTTGTTTAACCAATTGATATGTTCGATTTGTGTATTTGTTTTGTTTTAATGTGATTACATGTTGTTGATGATGAATTTGTGGCTGGGTTTATGTTATAAGATGTTGAATTAAATGAATTTAGCTTGGGTTATCTAATTGGAAGTGAAAACAAGTCAATAGATGGTGCAAGATGCTACCCGAATGCACTTAGGGACTGTTTTGAGTAAACTAAAAGCTTTAGGGACTGAAATATTACTAAATGGGCTCTGTAATTAATACTTTGAAACAGGGGACTCGTGTTAGGATTAAAATGTAGCTTGAATATGATTAATAAATAGCTCATATGGGTGATTAAAATGTTTAGTTTGCAATTTAAGCGAATCTGGACTAATCTGAAAAATAGCTAAAAACAAGGACTGAATTAAATGATACAGGGGCTGAATTGAATTTGAATAAAAAAGGAAAAAATAGGTTAAAACAGGGTAAAAAGGACTGGAATTAACTAGTAAGAGACTTAGGATGAAAAATGCACCAAAGTGGTCCAAAGGGGTAAACTGACAGTTTAGTCCCCTGTAGAATATGCTGACTTTAAATGCAAAACTGTATTGATCTAGACATGAGAAAAATATGTGCTATACATAGTTAGAAAGGTGTGTGAAAAAGCTTTCTATAATGGTAAAGTAATCAAAAATCCAATGGGTAGATTAAAAGATATGGCCAGATTAGCAACAGGTGCTCAAACTGCCAATAGAAAAAATAGTTTTGAGTGTTTGGTGTTTACACTTGCTTAAATGAGTTTATATGCTCGAATTGGCTCCTGACATGTTTTGTTTATGTTTGTGTATGGATGATAAGACTAAAAATTTGAAGAAACTTTGGAGGAAACAAAAGCTGGTCGATCAAGTAGGAAGAACAAGGGCATTGTTATCGAAGATCAAGATTAGCTTGGAGTATTGTGAGTGTAGTTAACTTTAGGGTTAGGATTAGTATCCTAACCACTATCTTTTATTAATTTATGATGTCTAACATGAAGCATGAAATGAATTTAATCTTGGTCTGGTAATTAACTTAAGGGAAGATGGATTAAATGAAAACATGTTAGCATGCTCTATGTTACTAGGTAATTGTCTTGTTGAAGCATGATGTATTTACATATGTTTGAGTAGTGGTGTGATTGATTTAAATGAGGTTAGTTGAATGATATGTTGTTGTTTAGACATAATACATGTGGCTGAAAATGTATGAATATACGTTGCAATAGTTGGAAACCACAAAAATGTATTCGTATGAATGTTTTAGTGATTATGGCATGAAATATGACCTGCGATATGATATCTATGAATTGAAATTTCTTAATTGGAGTTGCTTAGAAAAAAGATAAATAAAGTGTCACATCCTAAAAATCGGTATAGTCGGAATTGGGTTACGATGACTGAGTATTTTATATCGGTTCTAATGTTATTTGATCTTATCTGAATCAATAAATATTATTCGGGTTAATTTATTATTATTATTATTATTATTATTATTTAAGAAAAGGGATGGGCCCCACGACAGTTCCTTCAAATTGGAATTCATCGTGGAACTCCCACCTCAGTTAACACATGGCCAAATGCCATTTTAAGTGGCATTGTTAGCCAATTACGTGGCCCCAATTTAAGGGCATCATGCTCCAATAACTGCCACGACTCCAGCTTATGTGGAGCATGGAGAAAGTAAATGAAGGGCCGGCCATTTGTATAAATAGGCGAGGAGTGCTGCGGAAGAAGCATGGAGAAATGAAGGAAAAGTGAGAAATAGTTGTGCGAGAAAATAAATGGGGATGTTCGAATAGTGGGAAATAATAATAATAATAGAAGTAAGATTCGATTTATCATAGGATTGGTGGTCCGATATTTTTAATATAATAATATCGAATTTCTGTCGACTTCGGGTTCAAGAAGTCGAGAAAGAACAACCGTCAACCAAAAAAAGGTGTCGTTATTCGGGAACCTTAATATCGAAATGAGTGTAGTCGGAGTCTCGAGAGTTGGCTAGCTCGAATCATTGTTTATTGATTTGTTAACCATTTTATTGAAGGTCGTTGCATAAAAATCATATTGAAAGCTTTATTTGGTAAGTTTAATTAAGTATTACATATCGAACATTAAATATTGCTAGTGAAACTTTGATATATGTCTACCGCTATTGAATTACTGTTATTGATATTGATGTTAAATATTGCTATTGAAATATCGTTATTGAACTATTGAGTATTGAACCTTGGATTCGAGAGTATTTGATACAATTGGCATGCCATAGAATTTATGAGCTCATTGGTACGGGTATTGGGCTTCGGCCATTGGTGCGACGGAGGGATGTGTTGTGTATTGCTCAATTGGTGCGGCAGAGGGATTATGACACGACCATTATTGTTGGTGATGTGGTGGAATTCGCGTATCCAAATACTGTTGAATCGGTCCAAAGAAAAATATTGATTATTGATATTACTTTTGCTATGATTTGATAACATGCCTTTCATTTATAATATGTTTATAGATTGTTTATGTGAAATGTGCCATTAAATATGCCATTGAAGTATGCAGCATTGCATAACATGTTCATTCATTGTCATTGGCTACCTCACTTAGACTATATAAGTCTAACGCATTCATTTGCATAACATTTCAGGTTAAGAAAAATAACGGGTCGAGATCGGGATTAGTTGAAAGTTTGGCAAGTCACTACAAGTAAAGAGTAATGTGTTTTGTCCTTATGAACTCCTAGTATGGTGGCAAAGTAGTTAAAGTAATTATACTAGTCTTGTGGCCCTACTATTGTATAAATGTTGCCTATATTTTGTATAAGGTTTTAATGCTATATTGACTATTGAGTTAGTGATAAAATTGACATAATTGGCATTAAAATGTTGATTAAAAGTCTAAGATTTATGTTTCCGATCTCCGTTATGTTTTTCGGTAGCACTTTCCGACCCGGTTCTCTACCAGGCCGGGAAGGGGGTGTTATATAGAGCCTTGGTTAATTAGTGATTTTAGGTAGAATGGCATGCCTAGAGTCTAGCTCCTCTGATTTAGTACATGTGTACTCACAGTGTGGTGTTGTGACACCTAAAGTGTTAGATGCTTGGGCATCCTTTGTTGGCAATTCAAATACTAAATGTGAAGGTATTTAGACCTACTGTTGCAATAGTGCAACCTTTGAAATTGATATTATGCATCCTCTGTTAAGGTACCTTGAGTAGAGGCTCGATTACCTAGTCATTAAAATTCTAAGGCATTATGTTTGAAAGAAATCGAATTAAGACAAAATCTATTTAGATATATGATTAATACAAGTGGTGTGATGCTATAAATTATAAGATATGAAATGTGAATTTTATGAATGTTGATCTTGCTTGATCTATATGGTTGGTATATAGAAAGTTGGTTATTTGAATGTGTTACATGACTTATATGAATTGTTTGATCTTTGATATGTTTGTATGTATATGATTTTATGATTGAAAAAAATAAGACTAGCTAGGTGTACCCAAATGGGTTGAATCCTAGTTAGGTAATCTTGGCTAAAGGAAATAAAAACCTAATGAAACAAATGGATAACTAATAATTATAGGAAATACCTCGCTAAGTACTTATTGTACTTATCACTCTGTTATTTCCTTCTTCCCACCAATTTTAGGTTAATTGGATCAAAAGCTATCTTCATTGATCCAGGAGAAATCACAAGTCAAAGAATCATGTTTGCTATTGTCCTTTTGTTTAGACTTCTAGAGGGTGGCATAGATTATGTATTTTAGAAGATATATCTCATGCATTTTGGCTATGTATATGTCTTGATATGAATGTTATTATGGTTTGTAAGGAGGATTTGAGTGTTTGGTATATAATAGTTGAACTAAGCATGTTCTAAGTAATTGTAAGACTCTTTTGTTATGTATTTATATGATTGTGGTGAGGATTAGTTAACTCTTTGCAAATGCTAAACTATGTTTAGATTTTCATGTTATTCGATTGATCATGACTTTATATAAATGAAATTTTGGACTTGGAATGAATAATAGTAACATGTAAGATCACTTGAAATCGAAGTATATGAATGAATAGATTTGTATGTCTTAAATGGGGAAAAATTTGAATGGCATAAAGTCTTTAGGGGAGGTATATGTTGTATAACATGATTGTGAGTTGTAGATTGTTTATAGTATTCAAATAAGTTTAGATGGTTGTGTTAAGAATTCATGGATACATGAGTATGTATGTATGTTCGAATGAGCCTGAATTATTATACTTAAACATTGTTTGAGTTGTGTGTTAGATTATCGTATATGATGTTAGTTAAATGTACGTTATAAGTTGAGTATATTTTAGTTATATGTCTGTTGCGTGTCGTGACACTTTACGCTCCTAACTGGGTGTGGGGTGCTACATCCTTATCACTTGGTGGTTTCGTCCAGCCGGTGGTAAATGGTCCGCCATTCGCTAAGTTGATAGTTTTTGGATCCGATGCTTTCAGGAAGGCAAGCGCCCCAATTTTGCTCAGATTATGTTTGTGAAGATTGTCTACCTTTTTCAGAATCGTCATTCGACTTTTGTCTCATCCTTCACCTATGGCATCGCCTTGAGTTACATCTTTCACAAACTTGGGATTGATTGCTCGTATGATCTTGAAGTGTCTCTCACCGATCCTATTGATGAAAAATTCTTCCGCAAGGCTAAGTTTACTTGGTATAACAACTAATGGGTTCGGAATGCGAATCTACCTCAACATGTTCAGCCCGAAGAAGAAGAGAATGCTCCTGTAACGCCTCATCCGGTTGCTTCTTAATCGCCTTCTTTTGATGCTCTTATGACCTACCTTGATGGGAAGTTTAATTCGTTGAGCGCGAGCATGAATGTCGGTTTCTCCTCCATGGACACTCGTCTCACGACTATAGAAGCTCGAATCACCGCTATGGAGGCTAGCCAAGCCTCAATGGATATGATTCTTACCGCCTTTCGTGGAGAGTGGTGTGGACATACCTTTGAAAATTATGCCATGGAAGATGAATATGATGATGAAGACGATGATGAAGGCGAAGATGACGCTCTTTAGGCATATCATATCATATCATATCATTTAGGATTTTCTTTCATGCACCTATTTATGTTATTTCCTTTAGAACCTATGCTTTGATTTTTTTTTTATGTTTTTAGGGTTTGAGTTTGAATTTTATTTTGCTTTGAACTTTTATGTTTTAAGTGTACAATGAAGTTTATGTTACTTTATGTTGCTTTGCATTGCTTATAGTATTCCCTACATTGATTTTGATCTAACAAAAAGTGAGAGAAGTAACAAGAGCCTTAAAATTTTTCAAAGATATATCTTTAAGTCTTAAAGTAAGGGGGAGAAGAAATTTAAAAAAAAATATTTGGGTTTTGTTATATCAAAAAGGGGAAATTGTAAAACCAAAATTGATTTTGATATAACATTTTTCAAGGACTTAATTGCAAAATGAAATAAATTTTTAAATACTCAAAAGACTCACAAAATGACAAGAATTCGAACTTTAAGTATTCCTAAATCAAAAGCCAAGTATCTAAAATATTTTCTAAGTATTTTCGAACTTAATTTTTAAACTTTAATCCAGGTGTACCGATACGGTTACACTCGTATCGATACGTTTTTTGGCTACTAGAAACAAGTCAAGAAAAGTGTATTGATACGCTCCTTGTCGTATCGATACGGTTGAGAGAACTTATAATTTAGGGAAAATATCCTACATTGTGAGGTTTATTTTTCATTTGCCAACAATCTTTGTATTTTAAAAGAGTCTTGGTTAATCTTTGGGTAGAAAGATTAACCAGTTTGTAAGGTTTCCTCCTAATCCGAGAAAATGAGACGAAATTCTAGTGAAATTGGTTGAAAATTCTTAGTGGGAGCTGAGGTAATGGATATAGAGCTTGTTCTAAGCTTGAACCACTATAAATTGTCTTGTCTTCAATTTTCACATTTTCAATTTGCTCCCTTCAATTTTAAAAAAGCCAATTCACCAATTCTTGGTCATTTTCGATTTGATTGATCCACTTAACATTTAGGTTTTAGGATAGTATGTTAGGGATTTATGTTTTAGCCTATAAGACTTAAATTTAAACCCTAAACTTTGAATTCGAACTATAATCCCTAAATTCTAAGCACATAAACCTGAATCTTTAAACTATAAACCCTAAATTAGATCTCTAACCCCTAAAATTAAGGCACTTATAGAAACAAAAAAATCACCGTTAGAGCATGGTATAATTACCCTTATAAATATATGGATTATTATCTTATACATTGGCGGTGGAAAACAAAGTTTCGACAAGCGGGGTTATTTAGGAGTTTAGAGGCTATAGGTTTAAGTTGTAGGTTTAAAATTTAGGATTCATGGTTAGAATTTAGAGCTTAAAATTTAAGATTTGTGGTTAGATTTTTAGGTTTTAAGGTTAGAAATTTAAATTTTAAATTTAAACTTAAAAATAAACATACTTTTATAATAAAAAAATTTACATTGTTAGTATTAAATATTAATTCTAAATATATTTATAATTTTAGATAATATATATTTATTAAATAACCCAAAAAGAAGAAAGAAAAAGGTTGGAATGGAAGAAGAAGATGGGATGGATAACTGCAGCAAACTGACAATAACCCATTATCAAATCCACCGTAATTCCAAAGCAATGATTTCATAATTCAACTTCTTAAGCCCACCAAATCCACCTACCGAAATATTCCACATTCAACTTTCTTCTTCTTCTTCTTCGTCTTCTCTCTGTTGCAGGAGCTTCAAAAAAAGAATGAAGCTTTCTGCGTTGCAGCAGAGCTACATCAACCGACGAAGCTACAGCTTCAGATCATCTGGACCGTTGGATTCATCTTCCGACACTGCCATCAAATCCCCATCCGCCATTTTCTGGCTTATCTTCCATGGTCTCTGTTGTTTAATCAGCTTGCTCCTCGGCTACCGCTTTTCTCGCTTGGTCTTCTTCTTTTTGTTCTCCACCAACTTCTATGCTTCGCCGTTCCGACCCACCGCCGACCTCGTCAGAACCCTTGATGTCCACTCCGTTCTCTCCAACAACCCTGTCGCCAACCTCCACCTGCCCTTGATTAACAAGACGCTCACAAATTCGCGGGTGGTTGTTGGGCGGCACGGGATCCGGATCAGGCCCTGGCCGCATCCGGACCCGGTTGAGGTCATGAAGGCACACCGGATCATTGAAATAGTTCAAAAGGAGCAGAGGTCACAATTCGGTGTGAAGGATCCCAGGACTGTTATCGTGGTCACGCCAACGTATGTACGGACTTTCCAAGCCCTGCATCTGACAGGTGTGATGCACTCGCTCATGCTGGTTCCTCACGATCTGGTTTGGATTGTGGTGGAAGCTGGTGGTGTCAGCAACGAAACGGCGTCGGTTATTGCTAAATCCGGTCTGAAAACTATTCATGTCGGATTCAATCAACGGATGCCGAATTCTTGGGACAAACGATATAAATTGGAGTCCAAAATGCGTGTTCGTGCTTTAAGGTAATCATTTATTTAATTTAGTTCTAATTTCCTACCATCGTTAATATTTATGCATTTTGGAATTTAGTTGTTAGAAAGAACTTTAGAATTGATCCAGTTTTCATGTTACCTATGGGCGCAGAATTATTAGAGAGAAGAAATTGGATGGAATTGTTATGTTTGCTGATGATAGTAACATGCATAGTATGGAACTTTTCGATGAAATCCAAAATGTCAAATGGTTCGCAGCTGTTTCGGTCGGAATACTTGTTAATTCTGTTAATACCGATCAGATGGTGGATCATAAGGCGGAAGAGGAAAATCCTAGAATGCCGGTTCAAGGCCCGGCTTGTAACGCGTCTAATATGTTGGCAGGATGGCATGTTTTTAATACATTGCCCTATGCGGGGAAAAGTGCGGTTCATATTGATGATCGAGCAACCGTGCTGCCCCGGAAGCTGGAATGGTCAGGGTTTGTTTTGAATTCCAGGATGCTTTGGAAAGACGGCGGCGATAGGCCAAAATGGATTAGGGATATTGATACGTTGGAAGGAGATATTGAGAGTCCCCTGGGTTTGGTTAATGACCCTTCGATGGTTGAGCCACTTGGGAGCTGTGGACGCCAAGTTTTGCTCTGGTGGCTTCGAGTTGAAGCTCGTGTTGATAGCAAATTTCCTCCCAGGTGAATCTTTTGCCCTATTCTCATTATATTCTAGTACTCTGCTGCTTAACGGTTTCAACGTTAGTGTATGATGATAACAACACATTCAGAATGATTAATATTAGCCAGGGCTAGCTTATAACCGTTCCATATTGAGTTTTTTCTTCCTTGTCATATGATTTAGTTTTTGCTAAAAATGTGCCATTGAAGGTTAAAGATAGATATAATTAATACCAGACTGATTGAGTGAAAAGCTTAATAGCAGGTAACTAATTGATTGGGTTAGCATTCGCCGGTCAATGCATCTTGACGTTCGGATGCATCAGATTGTGCAATAAACCTTATATACAGAATAGCATTGGCAAATACCAGATTTTTAGACCCTTTTTTTTTTCAAATGTTGTAGAAATTTTTTCTTTATTTGCTGCTTAATTATCAGAAATGGTGCAATGCGTATAACAAATGTGTGAGAATCGAATCAGTTGTGGGCTAGTGACCATTTTGGAGTTACCATGGTTGTTTCGCATATGGATTCATAGATGTGATATTGGTATTTGCTGCATTAGCTAGACTTGTATGCTAAGGGATGACTTTCCTTGGTTTACATGGAAATGTGTACAATGTTCTCCGTCTGATTTAATAGATAGTTTGAGACGATCGAGTTTAGATGCATTGAAATATTTGCTACTCCCATCATCCCATTTCATTCTGGGATGCCCTGAGATAGTTTCCTTTCCGTTTTGGATGCTGCAAACTCCCATTTTATTGAATTGCAAATTGCTTTTCACCTTTTTAGAATCAATGTTGCATTGCCTACCATCTGATCATTTGTTTGTACATCATGCAGATGGGTAATTGACCCACCTCTGGAGATCACGGTCCCATCGAAACGCACTCCATGGCCAGATGCCCCGCCAGAACTTCACGCTAATGAAAAACCAGAAATGGGCATCCAAGAGCCAATAGAGAAGCATAGCACCAAGAGGACATCGGGATCAAAACGTCGAAGTAAAAGAAAGCATGGAACAAGAACAGACACACAGGTTTTGACCAGGCATTCTGAACAAAACTAAAATCATTACCCGGCAATGTAAGAAACTGCTGCACCAAGACATTTGATGGACTTGGAAGCGAATTTAGATGGTCTTGCAAATAAATGTGGAACAAGCCGGTTAGGTTGGAGTTGGTCCAGAGTTTTAACTTTTTTTTAGTGTCCTTTTTATTCTTTTCTGGGTCTATTTTGTTGGGGGTGATTCATAAGGAAGTATGTCAAGTAAGGCCTTTCTCTCTTGCGCTGCGAGATGCTTGTATATTGACACACTTTGCGTTTGCAAATTTATACAAAATCTTTTATTAATGGGAATAATAGTTATAGAACCATCTTGACTTATTGGATTTTGGGGGGGAAATCAAGAATTGTTGATGCTAAGAATGTAGTTGTGGTGACCTTTTCTGGTGTGGACAAAGAATGGCAGATGTTAGTTGCTTGAAGTGAAAGATGAAAATTGATATCTTCTATTTTAGTCTACCTTCTATGGTTAACTCTGGCTTCAATGAGCTTGATGGGAATAATAGTTATAGAACCATCTTGACTTATTGTATTGTGATCTTCTGATGGGTTTTAGAGTTTCGTCGGCAAAAGGGACACCTACCTAGGATAGCGCGGGTCTAATTTACAAATAATATAATTTATTTTTGTTCAAGATTCATTTTGTTTCGATATTTGTTACTATGAGTCCAATTTACTTGCAATTTTATTTATTTTGTGTTTTTTTAAAAATTCTTCAATACTTATTATTAGGGGTTTAATTTACAAGTAAATTAATTTATTTTGTCTACTCTTAAAAAAAACTCACATACTTGTTAGGGCCCCAGTTTACAAGCAAATTAATTTATTTTTGTATACTCTTAAGATTTATTTTTTCAATATTTATTATTATGGGTCAAATATACAAGCAAATGAATTTTGTTGAGATATTTGTTTTGATATAATAATTGAAAAATAACTTTAGACTAAATTGAAAAGATTTCAAAAATGTTTTTAAGTCCAAACAACTTAAAATTATGTTTGAGGAAGTTTCAAAGATTTTAAAAGGTTTTAAAGTAGCCAAACCCAAGTTTCCAGCTTGATTGTACTAAAACGGCTTATCCCGTTTCAGAACGCCTTAGGGTTTCAGTTACAATTCTTTTGAAACTGCCAAAACTCGTTTTGATACATGACTTACCTGTTTCGATACGGATAGGGCTTGTTTCGAAACGCCTCGTGTGTTTCGATACGCGGCAAAGATCCAACGGCTAAAATTCCCAACGACTATTTGAATTGCAGGTTGTTTCGATACGACACTAAACGTTTCGATATGAGCATTCCGATACAGCCTAGCGTGTTTTGATACAGCATACTGTATCATACTCCAACAACTAGTTCTAATATGACTTCGAGGGTATCAAACCGGACATCACTAGAACTGCATTTATTACGGGAAATAAAAGGCTCCAACAACTCCAATTCAATTACAACGGTCTCCAACGACTAGCAACTCAATTGGGAGTATAAAAGGGACCTCCAAGCATCTATGGAAGACTAATGATCCTCAAGTCAACAACATTATGATGCAAAATTGTCTTAGTGCTTAAATTTTCATTCCTTGTATTTCCCGATCTAACAGTTAAAAATTAGCTGCGCAAGACAACAAATGTATTATGGTTTTTGGTAGTGGGCTTTGATTATTTGGGCTTAACCAATGTAATAGTGAACTTTTATTTAATATATGGGCTACATTTATTTATTTGAGTTTGTTTCCTTATTTTATTTAGGTATATTAATTAACTTGATAGTAATAATTATAATAATAATATTATTAAATAATAATAATGGTAATAATAATAATAATAACAACAACAATAATAAGAATGTGTAATAATTAAAATTGTCTCAGTACCCCGACGCGCGCACCGTTTGACTCCCCAGCTGCCCACTCGAGCACGCCCCGACCAGACCGTCCTCTGCCACATGCACGGCGCCTGTCGTTCGTGTCCTCCCGGTCGGGTAAACCCAACATGCAAGACATGAAAATTCAAAATTTCAAAACACCAAAAGTGACACAAAGACAAAACAAAAACAAAAGTCAACTAAACATCTTCGGAAACCAGAAGCAAAAAGATCAGAGAACACATGCAGAGATGGTTATCAGAGAGCAGTTACAAAGTGAAACCCCCTTTGTCTTTTTCAATTGTAATCCGGTTATAAAAACTGGAAAAAAAAACAAACTTTGTAGGGGATGAAAAAAAACCAAGAAGATATTGTAATCAGTTTACAAATCAATAAAAAAAATTCAGAAAGGCATTTTTGATCCCTTTTTTGAATACAAAGAGAAATATAGGTAAAAAGAATTTCAGAGGTAATCGTCTTCATATTTATCATTGCATGGCATAAAAAAAGAGTTTTTTTTTTGTTTTCTTTACCTTTTTTATTTCGCCTTTTCGATTGGCTTCCGTCCCTTCACCGACGAAAATCTCGGGCCTCCAATGGCTTCAAAGGGTGAGTCTGTTAAAGGAGATACGAAGCCACTTTTTTGCAACTATTTTCGAGTCTGAAAAGGGGATTTTGGGTGTTAGGGTTCCGTTTTTTAGAAAACAAAAGAAGAGGATTTCGTGGTTGTCTTCTAGGTGAGTTTAACGAGTGTTGGTCGTATTTAGGGGTTTTAGTGTGTCTTTTTTTTCGGTGTCGTTTCGAGGTCACCGGACGGTGGGTAGCACCGGCCGGTTTAGAGAGTCGGGAGAGGGTTTGTTCTCTGGCGGCTAGGGTTTCAGTTTGGGAAAAAGGGAGTCTGGTTGAGTTTAGAGGGGTATTTATAGGGTTTTTAGGTTTTATTTTTGGGGTAATCTCGCTTAGGGTCCCTTCGCGTCACGTCCTTAGCAGTTTAAGGGTCTCTGCGTCTTCAAATCACACCTTAGGTCCCTAGGGTTTTGCCTCCGTGTTCAATGTCGTCCCGAGTCGAGTCCTTCCCTGGTCTAATCGTCTGTCCCGTTCCTCGTATTTTTGTTCTCGTTTCAATTTAGTCACCATTTGCAGCTTTAAGTTCAGTGCTTTTTTTGATTTTGCCACTATTTTTGCTTTTCTTTCAATTTTGCCACTGTTTCTTGCTTGTTCCCTTTCGTATGGCATGATTAATGAATGTATACTTTCTTAATATTTTGTTTTTTTTTTCTATTTGTATGGTTACATGAATGGAATGTTTTTATGTTTGTGGTCATGGTGTTGCTTGTTATCAATGGTGTTGTTTTTTTAGATTTAATATGAAATTTGCTTAATATGTCATGTAATCTAAAGCTTAATGTAAAAATGAGTAAATGGTCATTTGTTAAAACGTTTAATTTAATCTTTTGGTGGTGTTTACTAATGTGATGTATAGAAACGGTGTAGACTCGTTTTAAAAAAATCTTGTAATGTCCTTTTATTCGGAAACGAACGAGGCCAGTACCAGTCGTTGTGGTGGTGGTTCAGACATTCGCTTTCGAATATTAGGATTCTCGAAATTTACTCGCGTAAATAACCAAGTTCTGGTTAAAATTGTCACTTTAACTCGTAAAATTCGATTTTAATTAAGCGGTAAAGTTTTGGTACCAGTTTTGGGCACGTCGAGGGTGTTAATCTTTCCTCGCGTGTAACCGACTCCCGAACCCTTTTCGAATCTTTGATTTCTATTTTCGGTGTTCGGTCTACCATTTCAAAGTGGCCGGTGGCGACTCCTTCCAATTTTTAAAAGTTTGTTTTAAAAATGCCCTACTTTATTAAATCAAATTTCTCAAAAAGAAAAACATTTTTCTAAACTCCCTTCTATTTTTTAAAACTTTTTTCAAATTCCCCTATTTTTAAATATTTTTCTAAAAAACCTATTTTTAAAACAATTTTAAAACCCCCTAATATTTTTCCAAACAATTTTTCTAAAATCCATTTTTACCCCTCAAATTCTAAAAATTCACCCTTTTTTTACCCCTATTAAAAAGTTTCTAAAATATCATTCCCACCTATACCTACACCTATATATATATGTTTTTCAAAAAAATAGTCGCTATAGTATAAACAAACACTTGTGAGCTCAAATTATCAATGTATGCTCAAGTGTTCTAGGATTTGGGTGAGTGCAATGTGCAAACATCAACCTTTGTAAAGAGATTTCGTTTGCTTAGATTTCTCTTGTTTAAGAGTGTGCCCAAAGCTCGAGTTGTGAGCTTTGGATGCTAGACTTGATGAGTGAGTCTAGGTTGTAAATGGTTGTCTCTTATGCCTAGAAAAAGGGAAGAATTCTTAGTGAATTGTTGAAATCCTTGGTGGGTAGCCTAGATAGTGGATGTAGGCTTTGGTTAGAAAGCCGAACCACTCTAAATCTTGTGTCATATTTTTCTATCTTTTTGCTTCCACCACAAACACCCAAAATACATATTCTCCACCACTTGGCAAGCAATTCGGTTGAAGGATATTGAGCCTAATAATTGGTATCAGAGCGAGGCTCAATTGAAGAGGATTAACATCCTATTGAGACGATCCGAGAAGCTCGATACATCAATTCAATCAACCGATTAAATGGCGTAATCCATCGACAAGATACCTTTCTTTAACGAGACCAACTATGCTTATTGGAAGACAAGAATGATGCTCTTCATCAAGGCCAAAGATTACAAGCTTTGGGACATTGTTGAAGATGGTCCATATGTACCACAAAGATGCAAGGCGAAATGAAATGCGGATGATCGCAAGAATATTGAGCTAAATTGTAAGGCTTTGCACATTCTTTTTTGTGCATTTGACCACAACATCTATGAGAAAATGTCTTATTGTGAAGATGCTAAGGAGGTATAGAACAAGCTTGAAGTCACATACGAAGGAACCAACGAAGTAAAAGAGACCAAGATCGGTCTTCTCAACCTCAAGTATGAGAACTTCAAGATGAAACTAGATGAAGACATCACAAAGATGTTCGATAGATTCTCCATAGTCACAAATTGACTCAAAGGCTATGAAGAAATCATTTCGGAAGACAAGCTTGTCCGAAAGCTTCTCTATACTCTTCCCGAGTCATGGGACTCAAAGAAGACCGCCATCATCGAAGCCAATAATCTCAAGACTTTAAAGTTAGATTAACTCTTGGGGGTCTCTTCTCACTCATGAAATCATGAAGAAAGGAAAAGAAGAGAAGAAGAATGAAGAGATAAAGAAGATGGGGAAGAAGAAAATCATGGAGTTATGCATTAACACAAATGTTGTTGTTCTCAATTCCTCCACATGCCTACATATAGATTCAAGTGAAGAGGAAAGTGAAGAAGACGAGATGGCTTATCTCTTCGAGAAGTTTTCCCGATTCATGAAGAGCAAAATGAAAGAATTCAAGCATGAATCGAGGAATAAGAAGAGGGCAAGCTCTTCAAGCCATAAGAAGAAGGCATATGTGGCTACTTGGAGTGATGATGACTCCACCGACAATGAACAAGCCAACCTTTGTCTCATGGCCATCCAAGAAGATTCAAGGGTAACTTCTAATTTATCTACTTCAACTTCTTATTTTTTTGATGAATTACAAGATACCTTTGATGATTTGGTTTTAGAATTTGAAAATCACATTTTGAAAAACAAGAAAGTGGTTTTAAATTTGAAAATTAAAAAATGATTTGCTTTCTAATACCGAAATTAAACTTGAAGCAAAACTCAATGAGTTTGAGCAAAAATGTGTTGATTTACAAAATTTGTTTCATAAAGTTTAAGAAGAAAAAGATTTGATTTCCAAAGAACTTGAAAAGAAAACAATTTTTGGAAAATCAAATTTTTATTAAAGATAATCTAGTGCCCTTAGATTTGTAAATGGAAAATGTTTTAGAAGTGTTTGGGTCCCAAAAATACTAATCACTTCAACTAAAAAGGATGAAATTGCAAGATGAATTCCTAAGGGGACTAAATTTTGTGCTACTAACGTTTATGGATCCAAAACAATTTGGATACTAAAAATTACTTGATTGTCTTGTTTATAGGTGTGATGGAGAATGATCAATAAAGTACAAAATTAAGGGGGAGCTCCGTACACACAGGAAAGACCACTTGAAGAAGGAAGGCTTCACATCTTCCCTTTGGTTCAAGTGGTAAAATTAATTTAGATGAATTTATTTGACTTTCATTTGATTTATTTACTTTAATTCAACTAGATAATCATATTTCTTGGACTAACCATTTGATGATGCTTTGAGTAAGGGGGAGCCATTTTTAAACAAAATTCTTATTTTTGTCAATTTTTTTTAACTCTCCATTGTTATGGACTTAAAAGTTTTCAAACTTTGTTTGAACCATTTTTGATATAACAAAAAGGGGAGAATGTTTTAAAAAATTGAATTTTCAATTGAATAAGGGGGAGCTTTAATTGCTTTCTAATCTTTAGTCTCTTATTCAAAACTTATTTTACAAAGGGGGAGAATCTCAAACATAATTTTTCAAGTTGGTTTTATTATATCAAAAAGTGGAAGATTGTTGAGATATTTGTTTTGATATAATAATTGAAAAAATAGCTTTGGACTAAATTGAAAAGATTTCAAAAATATTTTTGAGTCCAAACAACTTGAAATCATGTTTGAGGAAGTTTCAAAGGTTTTAAAATAGCCAAACCCAAGTTTCCAGCTTGACTGTATCGAAACGGCTTACCCCATTTCAAAACGCCTTAAGGTTTCAGCTATAGTTCTTTTGAAACTGCCAAAACTCGTTTAGATACATGGCTTACCTATTTCGACCTAAGTGGCAAAGATCCCAACGACTATTTGAATTGCAGGTTGTTTCGATACGACACTAAACATTTCGATACGGGCATTCTGATATGGCCTAACGTGTTTTGATATGACATACTGCATCAGACTCCAACGGCTAGTTTTGAAGAAGATACGACTTCAAGCGTATTGAAATGGACATCACCAGAATTGCATTTATTACGAGAAATAATGGCTCCAACAGCTCCAATTCAATTCCAACGGTCTCCAACGGCTAGCAACTCAGTTCGGAGTATAAAAGGGATCTCCAAGCATCTATGAAAGACTAATGATCCTCAAGTTAACAACATTATGATGCAAAATTGTCTTAGTGCTTAAATGTCCATTCCTTGTATAGACAAACACTTATGAGCTCAAATTGTCAATGTATGCTCAAGTGTTCTAGGATTTGGGTGAGTGCTTTAGTGCGCAAACATCAACCTTTGTAGAGGGATTTCGTTTACTTAGAACTCTCTTGTTTAAGAGTGTGCCCAAAGTTCGGGTTGTGAGCTTTGGAATCTAGACTTGGTGAGTGAGTCTAGGTTGTAAATGGTTGCCTCTTTAGCCTAGAAAAGGGGAAGAATTCTTAGTGAATTGTTGAAATCCTTGGTGGGGAGCCTAGGTAGTGGATGCAAACTTTGGTTAAAAAGCAGAACCACTCTAAATCTTGTGTCATATTTTTCTATCTTTTTGCTTCCACCACAAACACCAAAATACATCTTCTTCACCACTTGGCAATCAATTCGGTTGAAGGATATCGAGCCTAACAAATTTATTTTACCACATCTTAAAATTCATTTTTTTTCAATATTTGTTATTAGGAGCCCAATTTTCAAGTAAATTAATTTATTTTTGTCTTCTTTCAAAATTCAACTTCTTTCGATATTTATTATTATGAGTCAAATTTACAAGTAAATTAATTTACTTTTGTCTACTCTTCTTAAATTTTTTTTCCAATACTTGTTATTAGGGGCCCAATTTACTAGTAAATTAATTTATTTTTGTCTACTCTTAAGATTCATTTTCCAATATTTATTAGGGTAATCTACAATGGAGGTCACTTAATTATGGGTAAGGTTACATTTGGGTCACCTAATTATTAAATATGAAGGGTGACCCAAATATATTTTTTTTAAATATGAAGGGTGACCCAAATGTAACCTTTAATAATTGGGTGACCCAAATGTAACCTTACCCATAACTGGGTGACTCAAATGTAACCTTACCCATACTTGAGTGACCCAAGTATAACTTTTAATAATTGGTTGACCCAAATGTAACCTTACCCATACTTGAGTGACCCAAGTGTAACTTTTAATAATTGGTTGACCTAAATGTAATCTTACCCAAAATAAAATGACCTCTGTTGTAACCCCCTCGTCCCGGTCTGGCCGGATGACCGGTCCGAGTGAGCTACACGGGGAAAACCGAAGCGAAACCCGTTAAGGTTCCCCCTCGGTTAGCAACCCTAATTTTTTTTCATTAATTAGTCTTGCCTAGATGCCTTGTTAAGTCCTATGTGAAACATGACAGCGGGAACACAAACACCATAGCAACGACCAACCCAAACAGCCCCTTAAAACAGCCCATTTACCCTTTTTAAACAGGGCGTATCGATACACCTTCAGAGGGTATCGATACGCCTTGACCGGGGTCAACACCCTATGGTCAACACCGTTGGACCGTATCGATACGCTTGGACACCGTATCGATACGCCAAGCACTCTACAACTCCCCAAGATTTCAGAGAGTTAAGAGGGTATCGATACACCCTTGTGTATCGATACTCCCAGCCTAACCTAAATTTCAGAGTGTTGGGACCGTATTGATACACCCCACGTATCGATACGCCCAGACAAAACTGTTTCCTCAGAGCAAGGCCGTATCGATACAGCCCTTGGGCGTATCGATACGCCCTGCACTGTAAGACCACAAAACTTAGCTAAACGACCTCAAACACGACTCTAGATGCAACTCTCGACTCACCTAAGCATATACAAACACGTAGGCACACATATTTAAGCCAAGGGAAACATTTAAACATGGACTAAAACACTCATGCATAGCATTCAAGTCAAAGAGCAATTTATGCAATATTGACATACACAAGAGCTCAAAAGACCTTAAAAGGAACAAGACAACTTGAAAGGTTTGCATTCATACACAAGGCAACCTAAGCATTCTAAAACATGCCATCAAACATCGAAACATTCATCATAGTGTAACATGCTTACAATCCAAACATCAATCCAAAACAACATCAATTAAATGAGTTACACATGCTCATACAAGACCTTTGCCACATTGCTAGCTAATACAAAATCGATAACCATACTTGAGCTACAAACTTGGAAGCCCTTCTTGCCTTGCCTTGTGCTAACGCCACGCTAATGATCTGCATTGTTGAACATAGAGAGCGTAAGCTATAAGCTTAGTGAGGGTGCTCTAAAATGAAAAACAACAACAATGCAGGGTCCAAGCATGTTAATCCTAGTCTACATACATCAAACATAGGCATAATATCAAGTAGACTTAGCTAGTCTTTCAAGTGGCATATATGGTCTCTCATTCCTAACAAGATTAAACATCAATATCATCAACATACAACAATACTATATATCACACTCACACATCACCATCATATATCACAATACACGATTTAAGTTTAATTGGCCACTTTAATTACCCCGATTGTGCGGATATAAACCTCAACAATACTTTACCTCGGTGGGATTACACTCATCACCGGCCCTTGCATGTGCGGGATTCCACTCATCGCCACATGCCCTACGGATGGGATTCCACTCATCATCCCGTAGAAATATATGAATAGCTTCCGGTGGAATGTTACATCACCGTACTCCTCCTTGATGACTTAACGCCATCAAGGCCACGTACGTTTTGACTCAATTTGTGTGCACACTATCCTAATGATCGATCATTTACAACCGGTAATTTTTAGTGCCAATTATCATAACCACATTACATACATATCATCAACCACAATACATGCTCATCACGTATCTACTCAACATGATATATATACATGTATCAATTAACCACAATCCAAGAGTATAGCTAGTAAGCACAAGGCATTTTAGGATATCGAAAGCTAAGCTATCAACTTGAATTACATGGAAGTGGCCTACCAAGCACACTTTACACACACACACACTACCAAGCTCGAACCAAACTTAAAAACAAGTTGAACCACTCACCGCCCTTCCTTAGCAATTCAAACCGAACTCCCTACGAACCCGGATTCGGTCCCAAAGCCTCTTCCGCGCTTCCACTTGCTTCTAACCAAACAAAACATACATATTACTTCCCAATTCAATGCTAAACTCAAACATCAACATACTTGCTAACACAACCCAAATTCCACGATTTCCAAACCACATAACATCTCTAAAAATCCCATTTTCGTGCTCCCCTAAAGACTTGCTGAAAAACCAATTTCCAAACATCCAAATGACTTCCAAAACATCCCAAAACACCCCCATATCATAGGTATATCAACAGCCCTTCAATTTCAACACAAAACCCACCAAAAACCCAAGTTTTACAACCTTAAAACTAGCCTTAAGACCATACTACGAAAATTTACCCAAAATCAACCAAATTAAGATATGTTGTGTATTTCATAGTACTTAAACAAACCCCCAAAACAATTTATCAAAACAAGTTGAAAAACCCCATCAAAACCCCAAATTTCCATATGAACCCTAATTTCCAAAACTCACTATTTTTGAAATCTAAAACAAGGGATAGATAGAGATTGAAAAGGAGGTTAAGAAAATGTAATTACCTCTTAAAATGGTGTTGAAATCGGGTGCTAAAATAGATGGAATAGTAACAAGGGTTTAGGAGTGTTTGAGAATGGGGGAGGGTTTTGAAATTGGGAAAGGAGAGAATGAAGAGAAAGATGACAACTTTTCCATAAAAGTTGTATTCCTTTTATTTAAAATGGGGTAAATCACAACTTTGGTCCCTCCCTCTTTATTAAGATTTAAATAGGCCATTTTTCAAAGTTGGTTTATTTTAATTTAATTTTATTAGACTCGAACTGAACCCGGCTAACTCCTAAGCCCAAAACACGGGTGTTACATCTGTTATAGTTTACTTATTTATTATTAGGACCAATTTACAAATAAATTAATTTATTTTTATTCGATCTTAAAATTTAAACTTTTTTAGTGGTAGTTATTAGGGTCTAAATTTACAAACAAATTAGGAAGCAAGTGCGCAGAGAATGGAGCGTAGTGTGGGTGAGGCGGCATTTTCAAGCCAATGCTTAAAACTAAAGACAAACCAGTTGGTGGTGGAGAAGGTTCGGGTCTTGTCTTGTTTGTTGCTTATTCTAAAAGTAACACCAAATTAAAGAGGGCAGCCGCAGGCAGCTGGCAAGGCAGAGTGATTGAGGGGTTCCTTTGGCTTTTATTCTACAAAGGTGGGTATTCGATCAAATCGAGTAAATTTTTTTTATTTATTCGAACTGATGAGTCATATTTCATAATTTATATTTTATTTAAAATTTGTTGCCCTTTAACTCTAAATCCTAACTCCATCACCATAAATAACTTGTTAAGCCGAGTTCATATAATATTTTTTTCCTAACTCAATAATGCATGCAGGTATTTGTGACTGGCTGACATATATCAACCTTCCCATGAACTTTACGACCCTCAGAAACGGCATTTCCATGTTCCTTCGCCCATATATGCCAATGCCATAGGGAGAATTTATTGCCTAAGATATTATCCACCGTTTGTATTGTAGGCCCTTCCCAAAGTAAAATGGCTTCAAAGATTTCTGCAGATTACATTCTGAAACTTAACTTTAGAGTAAATGACTCTTTCCGCCTTAATTTTTTCTTGTCACACGCTAACCTTTTCACGAAAATTTTAAAAATATATTTATATAATATATGTTATGTAAAATAATTTAAAAGACAAATATACTCTTAGGAAGTTAATTTTTACTTTGTTGACTTTTTTAAAGTTACGTTTTGAATTGAACAATTTTAAGATACAAATTATCAAGACAAAAAGAATATATAAAAGCAATTTCAGGCAAGTCGGCATTTTGAGAAAAAAAATAACATCCTGGCATGATTTTTTGAAAAATATTGTTAAAAAGTGATTTTAAAAAGTTAAATTGCAAGATTTAATGTTTGGAATTGTTGTCAAAAAAATATTTTTAAAAAGATAAAATATTTATTTTAGGAATAATATTGTAAAATAAAAATAAATGAACGTAAATGATGTTTAAATTCTTCATCACAAAATTTATTAATATTATTAGATACGAAAAATCAATTTAAATAATAAAAATATAAAAATTATGACAATCCGTTAGTAAATATAAAATATAAACTTTAAATATTTTTAAATAATTAATATAAAATTTTAAATTAAATATAAAAATTTAACTTCTAAAGTTTAAACCATACATTTTTTACATTATTGTAATATAATTAAATATTAATTTAACGTATTAATAATTATTATACTTAATATTATTTTATAATATTAAAGTTTTGTATTGCTTATTTTTATTTAAAATATTTTTTTAATAATTATTATATTTAATAATTATTGTATTTAATATTAAAATATTAGTTTGATATAATAATGATTGTTATATTTAATATTATTTTAATATATTGCTATTAATATTAATTTTAATAATCAAGGATAAAAAATAACTACACACCAAAAACTAATTTTTCACCCTAAAAATTAAAAATCTTAGTTGAAAACTAAAAATCTTAGCTTTTGAAATTGAGTGAAAAATCACTATTTATAAAATTTTTCACTTCAAAAAGTTTGAAAGTGTTTAGCATTTTATGGATGAAAAGTTTTTTTTTAGCAAAAGTTACTTTTTTAAGTCGTGCTAAAAAATCCTAAATAACGTAACATAAAAAAATCTGTTTAAATAATGGAAATATATTAAATAAAATTTATATCAAACGACGTCGCTCCGCAATTTTCGGATGGGAAACCATGGTATCGTAAAATCAGACTCTTCGAACCATAGCGGCTGCGCTGTGGTGCCGCCGGCCAGGGTGCCGTTGAATGGCTTGTCGGACCCTCCTAGAGAGGCCGTAGCCGGCTTAAGGAATAGGCCGTCGGTGCAAGTCGTAGTCCCGCTGGTGCTGGAGCGGGCTGGCGACGAGATCGTTGAAGATGTGCTGCGCGAAGTGAAGCGGGGTCGTGTTGACGGCGATGGGTTAGAGCCGTCTGATGCAGTTGTTCTGGAGGATGTTATGGAGGTTGGCGGCGACGCTCCTGACCAACGGAAGGTGGCGGCGGACGACCAGTTTGGCGTGAACGGTGTTGCGGCTGGTGCAGCCCCGGTTCGGCCCTCTTATGTGTCGGTAGTGGCGGGGAAGGATGTGAGCGGCTGTTCGCCGGTGGCCTCTATTTCAAACGATGAAGTGGTTGTGCCGGATCAGGATGTTCGAGTTATTAGGGATGGTAAGTTTTCGATCATGTAGTTCTCGGATCGTGTGCATGAGTTGTACGACCAGAGTATGAGCAAGTCAGTTATCGTTAGGCTTTTGGGGCGAAAAATTGGTTATGGTGCGTTGCTCAATCGTATTAAGACACTCTGAAAATCGTAATGGGAGTTTCAACTCGTGGATATTGAGAATGAATATTTTATCGTCCGGTTTGCTTTAGAGGATGATTTTGTCAAAGTGTTAACGGATGGTCCATGGACGATCTATGGTAGCTATTTAACTGTTCAACCATTGAGTCGTGCGTTTTCCTCTAAGGAACGACATCCTTCCCACGTGATTGTATGGGTTCGTTTGCCCGGTTTACCATACAGGTATTACTTCAGAGGTTTCTTTCGGCACATTGCTATGAATATCGGCCGGATTATTCGGGTGGACTATAAGACGGATACTGGTGATAGAGGGCGGTTCGCTCGCCTTGTTGTTATGGTGGATCTGACGAAACCTTTACTCCCTTGTATTGGGATAGATAACTTTGTTCAGGCCATTGAGTATGAGGGGCTTCCTGATATTTGTTTCAAATGTGGAGTGTATGGGCATTCGGCGGCAGTTTGTGGTATTGCCGAGTTGAATTCAGAGGATGTGGGGAGGAGTGCTGGCCTGGTGTGGAACTCTGATAAACCGGAGGATGTGTTTGGTCCGTGGATGCTAGCGGAGCCGTGCAAGCGTCGGTTTTCTAAGGCAAATGGGACTGCGGTTGGAGCCTCTGCAACTTCGCGTAAGGGGCTTGGATCAAGGTTTGATGCTCTCCAGGATTTAGATGATGTGGTTCAGGATCCCTTGCCGACTGTCAATGGATCTGGAAAGGAGACTGCAAGGCCATCGAGTGAAAAGAATGGTGAAAGGGCGGGGTCGTCACGATCTGTGGTTACTGGTACTAAGCATGATACAGTGTTACCTCCTGTTGTTTCATTGGGTGAGAGGCAGGTTCCGGTGGTTGATACTCATGTTCCTAATATAAAGAATGGTAAGCATTCGGCTATAGTTATATCGGAGGATGGGGGTTTACAGAGACGGAGCACTAGGTCAAATGGAAAAAACAAGGGGGTGGCGAAAGCGGCAACTCCTCCGGTGCGCAAAGATCTTAGTGTGAAAAAGCGTAGTGCATTCCAATTCCCACCTCCGATGATCTTATCGGAATGGGTGCAGAATACACAAGGATCATCAGGGAAGGACTTAGCTACACAGAAACGTTCGCCTGCTTCTGCTGATCCGGGTATTAGAAGTATTGGGGAGGGTGTTGGTGTAGCCCCTCAGGGTTCGACGGCGGTGGACCAGGTGGTTACGGATGCTTCAGTGGCTATGCATCTGGACAAGGAGAATGTTGAGCCTCGTTAGTGAGGTTAGTTGGTTCCTTTTATGTTCTCTTTAATAATGATTAGTGTCTTTTTTTGGAATTGTCAGGGCGCTGCTAGCCCTGAGTTTAGGTGTCATTTTCGGGATTTCATGAGGATATATCATCCACAAGTTGTTGTTATCATGGAACCGCGCATTAGTGGTTTTTCGGCGGATAAGGTGGTTAAACGGCTTGGCTTTCTGCACTCTTTCCGTGTTGAAGCCCATGGTTTTAGTGGCGGTATTTGGTTATTATGGCGCGAGGGTTTTGAGATTGAGGTCCTGAAAGTTTCTAATCAGTTTGTTCATTTCCGGGTTTTGTGCCATGAATCTGGTATTTATTTTTTACTTATCGCTGTTTATGGTAGTCCGTCGGTTGCGAAAAGGAAATGGTTATGGCCGGCTTTATTGGAGCTTGCCCCGACATTGGATCAGCCTTGGATTCTATGAGGTGATTTTAACGCGGTTCTTAGTCCGGAGGAACGTCGGGGTGGCTCGTTATCATCCTTGGGTTTTAGTCGTTTATTTCAAGATTTTGTCTTTGATTCTGGCTTGATTGATATTCCGTTCTCCGGGCCTTTGTTCACTTAGAATAGAGGAAATCTGTATTAGCGTCTGGATCGGTGCTTAGTAAGTGATGGATGGCTTCAGGCTTTTCCGGGTACACAGATATCGCATCTTGACCGTATTGGCTCTGATCATTGCCCGTTACTCGTTCAGTTGGATTCGACAGCTGTTGTTCATAGCGATAGACCTTTCAAATTTTTGGCAGCCTGGTAGGATCACCCTGATTTCGCCAGGGTAATTGAAACGAAGTGGGATAGTGGTAGGGAGGTGCTTTCGAACTTAACTTCCTTGCAGGGTGAGTTGGCTGAATGGAACAAATCTATCTTTGGGCATGTAGGGAAGCAGAAGAACGAATTACTTAGAAGATTGCGGGGTATTTAAAAGGCTTTACAAAATAGGCATTCCAGGTTCCTCATTAATCTGCATCATTCTCTTAGTACATAATTAAATAATGTGCTGCTTCAGGAAGAGAGTTTGTGGATGCAAAAGGCGAGATGTCAGTGGGTTCTGGAAGGAGATCGCAATACAAAGTTTTATCATCGGTTCGCTACGGTAAGACGGAGGAAGAATACTGTTCGTGCCTTGCGTGATGACAATGGGTGTTGGGTCTCAAACGAAGGTGAATTAAAATCTATGGCTGTGAATTTCTTTCAGAATTTATTTTCGAGCGAGGGTAATGATGGTTATGAGTACCCTATCCGCGGGGGTTTTCGGGCGCTGGCGGCCAATGAAGTTTCGTCCCTGGTTCGGCAAGTAAGTGATGAGGAGGTACGTGCAGCTCTTTTTTCTATGGGTCTGCTAAAATCCCCAAGTATTGATGGTTTTCATGCGTTGTTCTACCAACAGAACTGGAGCATCGTGGGTCCTAGTATATGTAATTTTGTTCGTGGTATCTTTGCTGGTATGCCTATTGATCCCTCTCTGAATTAGACCATTTTGGTTTTTCTACCAAAAGTCCCCAGGCCTGAGCATATTAGTCAATTTTGGCCTATAAGCCTTTGTTTGGTCTTATACAAGGTGATTACTAAGGTTATTGTAAGTCGGTTAAAACCGTTTCTACCAGATTGGGTTTCGGAAGCCCAGACTAGTTTTGCTCCCGGGCGTCTGATTTCGGACAATATTGTTATCGCACAGGAGGTTATTCACTCGATGCGTAAAAAATCTGGTCGTAAGGGGTGGATGGCCATTAAGGTTGACATGGAGAAAGCTTATGATAGGCTGGAATGGTCATTTATTGATGATACTCTCCGTGAGATTGGGTTACCTGACTACTTTCGGAGTTTGATTATGATATGTATTATGTCCTCGACGATGCATGTGGTTTGGAATAGCTCGCCGTCTGATTTGCTTACTCCGTCTAGAGGTATACGACAGGGAGATCCTTTATCGCCGTACATTTTTGTTCTCTGTATGTAGAGACTGGCACATGCTATTGTAAAGAAAGTCCATTCCGGAGCATGGAAACCTATCGCTCTAGCACGTAATGACCCATGTATTTCCCACTTATTCTTTGCTAATGATTTAGTTTTGCTCACCGAGGCCTCGGTATCCCAACTTTATGTAATTAACCGTGTATTGAGTGATTTCTGCAATGCCTCGGGTCATAAGGTAGGTGTGCAGAAGACTATTATTTTCTTTTCACGCAATGTGGACGGTGCTACTCGCGGTTTACTTAGTCGTGGTTTTGGTTTTACTGAAGTTTCGGACGTAGGTAAATACTTGGGCGTGCCTTTACTGCACAAACGAGTTACTAATGGGACTTACCAGTTTTTAATACAGAAAGTGGGTGATAGATTGTCAGGTTGGTCAGCTAAATCCCTATCTTTGGCGGGGCGTATTATGTTTGCAAAAGTGGTGTTGGAAGCAATTCCTTCATATACCATGCAAACCACCTTACTGCCTAAAAGGGTGTGCATAGAGATTGAGAAGCTGATCATGAAATTTATTTGGGGTAACTCGTCCGATGGCCGTCCTATGCATCTGGTAGATTGGAATACTCTGTGCAAACCCAAGGTGGATGGTGGTATGGGTTTTAAACATCTAGAAGATCAGAATGCAGCTTTCTTGATGAAATTGGCTTTTGGCTTGGTTGCTCAGCCAGATAGGTTTTGGGTGCGAGTTCTACGTTCTAAATATAGGTGCGACAGAATGATTCCGAACATAATTCTGCGTGGTAACCAATCTCACCTTTGGAAAGGTATATGTCGTGTTTGGGATGAGGTTCGTAGTTATTCATCATGGACGATAGGTAATGGAGATGGCATTGATTTTTGGACTGATCGATGGGTTGGAAAAATCGGTTGTCTTAAGGATTGGGTTCCCCCTAATTATCTTCTTCCGGATGGGTCGACTCCCCTATCGTCGATGGTGAACGAGGTTGGCGAATGGAAGTGGGATGTGTTCCAACATTTGTTGTCCTTGCCTATTGTTATGCGGATTGCCGCAATTATACCCCCTTGTGCCTCGGCTCCGCGTGACTGTCTCGGTTGGGACGCTTCATCTGATATGAGATTTTCGGTTCGCTCGGCTTACAGAATAAGGATGCAGCAAGGTGAGTCGCAGGCTGATCCTATTTGGAGCATGATCGATCGGTTTCCGGGTTTGCCACGGATTAAATCATTTTTATGGTTACTAATGCATGAGAGGTTGCTAACCAATGTCGAGAGAGATCGACGTCATCTCACGACTTTTGTGCAGTGTGGGATATGCGGGAACGAGGCTGAAACGTTAGATCACCTGTTTCGCTAATGTCTGACGGTGCAGGAGTATTGGAAGTCGGTTGTCTCGCCTGAATTTTGGCCGGATTTTTTCAGCATGGAATTCACAGCGTGGGTACGCTGTAATCTGCAGTCTGGTCAGGTGTTTGCTCCTACAGTTGTGAATTGGCCTCTCTTTTTTGGATTGTTACTTTGGCTAATTTGGAAGGAAAAGAACCGGTTGGTCTTCACCCCTGAGGTTAATTGAAGTTTACCGATTGTGGAGAAGTGTCGAACTGTTTTGCAATAATGTGAGCAAGCGAGAACCATGCAAGCTCGGTTGGGGAATGAAATCGTTCCGGCCCACATGGAATTGGAACGTTGGACGGCTCCATCTCCGGGATGGGTCAAGCTCAATTCGGACGGGGCTAGGGTTCAGGCGGATGGTCGGACGGCATGTGGAGGGGTGATTCGGAATGATAGGGGTGAGTGGTTATTGGGTTACTCTAGGTTCGTTGGTATTTGTTCGGTCCTTGATTATGAGCTTTGGGGTGTGTTGGAAGGGCTCAAACATGCTTGGCAGAGAGGCTACCGTCGTGTTATCGTGGAGATGGATAATAAGGAAGCCGTTCGGCTTTTAAACATGCCAACTAGGGATGTTGGAGTTTCTTCGATGATTCACCATATCAAGTTGATGTTGCAGAATGATTGGGATGTTCGGTTCTTTTGTGTGTCTCGTAAGGTAAATGGTGTGGGTGATAGCTTAGCTAAATATGGGTTGAACTTAGTAAGTGGGGTGGTTGTTTTTTGCCAACATCCGGACTTTGTTTTAGATGTTTTCCACTCAGACATTAGTGATGTCGTTAGTGTTTCTTAATTTTATGTAGGTTACCGGGTGCACTCTTTTTCCTCCAATTTAGGTTAGGGAGGTTTTTTAACGAGGTGCCCGGATAACCAATCTCCTTTTTTCAATAAAAAAAAAATCTGTTTAAATATCACTCAAACGTTCCTTTTTAAATTAATTGATGATAATGAAATACAAAACTTAAATTAATTTAAAGATACAAAGATATTTTAGATGAAATTAAAGTATTTTACTATTGAACGTGGCCACTTGTAAGAGGTATATGACAATAATGAAAATAAATTTTTCTCTAATTTTTCGGTGTCTCGTTATATGCCTTCACTAAAATTTTAAGGTTTAATATTAAAGTTTAACTACTAAAGTAGTCACTTATGTTTTCCCTCAGTACAAAGTTGGTCACCGATTTTGAAAAACGACCAGTAAGGTTACTTACGTTTTCGGGACGTAAACTTTTGGTCACTCAACCATTTGTTTTCTTTAAACATTAACGGCTTGCTGACCTGGCAACGAAAAAATAAGGGTAAACTACTGCAATGGCCACTAAAGTTTATCTCATGTACATTTTTGCTCCCCAATTTTAAAAAATAAACATTATGATCAATACTAAAAATGTTTCTTTATAATTTCACCCTTGAATTTTTAAAAATTTATTTTTCAACCCTAAAACTTTACAATCAATTAGTACAATAATATTATAAAGACTTAAATGAAAAATAGGTGCCCAAAGTATACTCTTTTTAAATTTTAGGTGTCCAAATTGCTCCTATTTAATAACTAAATTTTCAAATTGCTCCTATTTTTTCACTCTGGATTATTTTATTATTATTATAGCATGACATGTCATTTTTTATTATTGTTAAATTAAAAATAATTTTAAAATAAAATAAAATCATTTTTATTATTATTAAATTTAAAATATTAAAAAAATATTACTTCTTAAAATAATTTAGGCGTGTAAAGTATTTTTTTTGTAAAAATAGGTGCCGAAAGTTTCCATAGTTACAATTTTAGGTGTCCAGATTAAATGGGTGTTAAAAAAAATTGTCAATCAATCGTTGCTTGACACGTGACATTAATTTTATTTTATTTTTAAATTTGTTTAATAGAAATTACTCAGTTTTTTCAAATTTTTATAAAATCTCAAAATTTTACAAGCTTCACAAAATAGTCCCTAAATCCCTAAAAATTCCCAAACATTCGCCGTCCATTGCCGTCGCTTCAGCCACCGGTCGTGTTCGACATTCAGTTGCACGCCGTTGAGCGTTTCCGGTGACGCCGTGTTAGGGGAAATGGTCGCCTTGGTCCGGCGACCAAGTGGGTGTGGTCAGCGACGGCGACCGGCAGCTGAAGCAGACAATCGACGACGGAAGTTTGGAAATTTTTAGAGATTTAGAGACTATTTTGTGAAGCTTGTAAAATTTTGAGATTTTATAAAAAAAATTGAGTATTTTCCATTAAAAAATTTAAAAGAAAAATAAAATTGATGACACGTGTCAAGCACCGATTGGTTGATAATTTTTTTAACACCCATTTAACAGCCGGGCAACTAAAATTGTAACTATCGAAACTTTGGACACCTATTTTTACAAAAAAAACTTTAGACACCTAAACTATTTTAAGAAGTAATATTTTTTAAATATTTTAAATTTAATAATAATAAAAATGGTTTTATTTTATTTTTAAATTATTTTTATTTAACATTAATAAAAATGATATGTCACGTTATAATAATAATAATAAAATAATCCAGAGTAAAAAAATATGAGCAATTTGAAAGTTTAGTTATTAAATAGGAGCAATTTGGGCACGTAAAATTTAAAAAGATATACTTTGGTCACCTATTTTTCATTTAAGCCTTTATAATATTATTGTACTAATTGATTGTAAAGTTTAAGGGTTAAAAAATAAAGTTTTAAAAATTCAAGGGTGAAATTATAAAGAAACCTTTTCAGTAGTAACCATAATGTTTATTTTTTAAAATTGGGGAGCAAAAATGTATATGGGTGTAGCGCGTTTGGGTGTTCTCTAAATATGAGCGCAAGTGCACACTCTTGTCAAGTTATAGTATAAAAGATATCGTCTCCCACGAGGATTGGACAGCTAATTCGAATGTCAATTCCTGCACAGAAAATAAATGCACAACTTAATTTTAGTTTGTTTAAGAGAAAAATAAATAAACACAAGTAAATAGTAGAAAAGATCAGGGTGATAGAATGGGCCAGGTTATGCTGCTCCATAGTGTGAAACTGCGTTGAATAGGTTAAGTTGTATTACGCTGCCAGACTTTGTTGCCTCGGCGAAAGATGGCAGATTGATGCTTCGACGCTTTCACTGCCTCGGCAAGTGGAACGGACGATTGGCTCGGCGGCAAACTCGGCAGACCTTCAAAGCTCGGTAGAACGCTTCGATAATGATTCAGCTTATGTCTAAGTTTGAATGTTGTTGATTCCCGCTGCAGATAATACCCGTTGGCGTGAATCTTGCAATGAACAACAACCTTTGGTTCGTCCTCTTTTAGCTGCCTTAAACCCTAACCTATGTCTAGGCTGGATTGATCAACACCCGGTATTGATGAGATCGTGCTTACTTCTTTTGTAAGTTTGACTCTCTCGATACCAAATAAATGGACTGCTCACAATTGATCAATCGACTCAAATGAAAACAATGAAGAACATGAAATAAGCAAACATTGAATTTATTGCAAAAACAAACTTAAACTTAAACAAATGTTCTCACAACTACTTTACAACATAACCCAAACCATAGTGAATTTAGAACATAGTGGCGGCAAGAAAACACAAGAGAAACCTAAGTTATGCCGACTATGAGTTTTTTAAAATACAAGGTATGATCGGATATATATAGGGCATGGCCTAGGGTAAGTCCTCCTTGGAGTAGAAGTCTTCTTTATGATAAAGTAGCTTTTGCATTGAATGCATCCTTTAAATCTGATTTCTTTGACTTGAAGTTGGACTTCTTGTGCCACAAGTAAGCTTAAGCCGCCTTAGACATTCTCTCATTTGGCAGCTCTGTCTTATGTTTCCAGCATCAATAATTTGCATGGATGGGCTCATTGGACTCAGAAAATTATGCTCTTCCAATCACACTCCAATTCACCAAATCCTCAAGTTGCTGCCTTGGGTGGTAGATATGGCGGCGGCATCATCTCTTCTTGTGTTGAGCTGCTTCAGTACAGCTCCTTTGCTTGCTACCTCAGCATCATCCCCTCAACTCCTCTCTCCATCTGACAACTTCTAGCACCTGAAACTGAAACAATATATTTTCTCACCAAATTAAAGATATTCAATAAGAACAAGGCAAAACAAAGAATACTGTAAATAATCCATGCATGCACCTAAATATGCCTAAAATGTACTTGAGAATAGCAATAATATGAGATCAAATGTGCATAAAATATATGACTTATGAGCACTTTACATACCCCCAAACTCGAATTATTTCTTGTCCTCAAGCAATACAATCCTAAACATACTTGCCCTCACACTAATCAAAAAGAAAAATCTGTTTTAAACTTGATTTAGCACCTCAAGGTCGTGACACCTATCATCAGATTAGTGAGAGGAGAATAACATGAATTACCTCATAATTAAACTACAATGCAAGCGCAATGTGTGCAGAAACTGTGTACAAATTGAATCTGAAGAATATTCTAAGTAAACAAAGGTGCTGTCATGGTAATATAAGGTTGTTGTTGAGGCAGCATAATTAAGCACATTTTATAATCATGGCAATAAGGGCTTCAGCTCATCACAACTACTCTTTAGGTCTGAAATTAAGATAGAGCAAACTACAAAGCCCCGAACCCATTGAGTATATTCATCTCGTGAAGACTTTCATTCACTCATGCTAATTTGTCTGTCACTTCAAAGATTTTCAGATTCATGGACTTTGATAGCAGCAGAGTGTCCTTGCACATGATTCTTCCTAGAGCCGGTTTCGGGCACCTCTGGGGAAAGACAGTATAAATTTTTTTTTCTTCCTACCGTTGCAGTGCTTTTCTTTTTCTGTTTGTTGCCTGCCGCGGCAGCTTCCTGCAACCATGTTAGAATTTTACAAATAATTCAAGCATGCAATGTTATCAGAAATTCAATCAAATTCAGCAAGTGAAAGTATTGTTTTTAATTTTTGACAATTATAGAAAAATTCTAAGTTTACTTCATGCTTTCCCCAAAATTAAGTTTTTTTTAATTGGTGCGAAAATTTTAAGATCGGCTATCCTATCATAGGCACAAGTTCTAACAATTTTTTTCTTTTGATTAATTTTTAGGCAACTACATTATGCAACCTATATGCTCTAAGTATGCCTAAACAATGATGAGTGCTAATCCCCCTAAACTCGAGATAAGCATTGCCATCAATGCACAAAATAAAAGAACACAGAAAAATAAAATACAAGAAAAATAATTAAAACAGAAAAATAAGTAATAAAAAGAAAGAAAAAAAACAACGGTAGAAGTTGTTAGATGGTTGAGATGATGTTGGAGTCTTTGCGGCAGAGGAGGAGGATGATGATTGGATGACCAGGCGGCGACTGGTAGAAGTCATGGCAGCAAACTTGGCAGGTGAAATCTTTGCTGTCTGCGGTGGTTGGACTCTCTTGGGAGTGGGACGAGGAGCTTCACTGTGGTCCGATTCAGATTCTGATTCCTCATCTATCGGCTCCGTTTCGGTCGAGATTATATGTTGCTTCCTTTTTCTGCTTGGCTCCACCGTTGGTGCTGCCGATGGCTCTGTTGTTGCCATTGGTGCCCTTGTTTCTGCCGTCTGCTGCCCCGCATCGTTGGACGGGGAGGTGTCTGCCACTATTTTCACTGTGAAAGCTGGAGAGAGTTGTTTTTGATGCCTCTCTGGAGTGTCGACCATCGTGTTAGAGGCGGAGGTGGCAGAGTAGGACGAGTATCGTGTTGGAGAGGGCATCTGGCGGCGGAAGGCGGCGTGGCGGGCAGCAGCTTCTAATGGTGTAGTCTCTCTAGGGTTAGTTGTGGCGGTCAAGTCTTCTAGGAATGTGGGCAGGGAGGGGCAGTCGTTTTGGAACTTCTACAACAAATAGGCCACGAAAGCTTCTTGGACTTCCCCCACGTACTTCATAAAGGCCAGCGGCTACTTCTCTATTCTTTTGTTGCTGTTGATCAGTGTGTTGAGCAGCTGGATAACTTTAGAGTTTTGGGCAGCTTCAGTACTGCCTCTGGCTATCGGGGCAGCTGTGTTGTCGGTGGACGGCTGAGAGGGTGTGATCGGTTCTGTCTCAGGCGCCTGCATCATCTGGAGCCTGACCTTCCTTGTCCAACCCTCCCTTGGTGGTGTCAACACGTCTTTGGGGTTGGAGGGGAAGTTGAAGTTCATGAAAAGCCCAGTGATGAGGGAGGGGAAGTAAAGCTTGCCCTTGGATTTCCTGTAGCAGCTGTGGATCTCTTTGCAAATTATGTCACCCACGTTGATCGGCCAGTTGTTCATGATGGAGTGGATCAGGGCTAGACAGGGCCGGTCAACTGTTGTGTTGTGAGAGGTGGGCAGTAGGCGTCTCTTGATGAATGTATTCCACAGCATTGCCTCTGGCAGCAAATGGCGGTGCTGGACAGACCCATTGTGTTCCCCCGCCAACTACGAGGTGTTTGGTTCACACAACCTGTCCTTCATCCAGTCGTAGTCCCCTACTGTCAGTGTCTGCCTCCACTCCTCATGGGGGTTGTCGTCCATCTCCAGCACATAAAACCTGTTGATGGTGGCGGCGTTGAGCTTTACTGCCTCCCCTCTGTCAAAAACGAATGACACTTCTAGGCGGGGTTGGTGGGCGTAAAACTCTCAGACGAGGGTGACGTTGGCTACCTCCGGCTGCTTTGTGAAGATTTCCCACTCTTGTCCATGGATCTTCTCGAAGAGGGCAGGCTCGAGACCTAAGTCTCCTATCTACTATGAATAGTGAAACCCTTGCTCCTCCCAAACTGCTCGGTTGGCAAATTGTGTGTTGTGCCTCATTTGGTCTAACTTGGAGAAGAATCTCTGGAAGGTGGGTTTGGATTGTAATGCTAACATAGTTGTGAGTCGGTTGTAATCTGAGAGTGACTGAAAATAGAAAGTATTTGAGAATGCAAGTGGACGCAGAAGAGGTTAAACAAGGAGATGAAGTGAAGAAAATGAATGAAATAACGAGGTATATATAGGGGTTGCCGAGAGATGCCGTGGCGGCATTATATTCCAACGGGCAGATTTTCGCAGTGCGTGTTACGGGATTAAATGCGCGTTACGTTGTAGTTGTTGGCAGCTAGCCGTTAGCGGTATTTTAGCCGTTACGAGTTCTTGCAGTGGGTTGCCTTCAGCTGTCTCGACGACATGGTGGGCGGGCTCCTTGTTGGGCCTTTTTCTTGGTCCTGCTTATTTATTCCTAAACCCGAAAATAAAAGGCAGAAGGTTAAAAATAGCCCTAAACATTTCACCTTTTGGTCATTTTAGCCCTATCCTTTTTTTTTATGCAAACAACCACCTAACGTTTCATTTTTCGTTCAAATTTCACCCTTCTTGGATGAAAACTATTAGTCAACTAACAGTCAACGCCTGAGGTTGACATGGCATGTCTGCAGGGCATGGGGAGATAACCTGGCACTGCCACGTGGCACTTTGCTGATGTGGCGATTGGTTAAAAATATTTTAAAACATATTTCCTTTTAAAAAATAATTAATTAATTTTTAAATTTTTTAAAAATGCCACGTCAGCAAAAATGCCACGTGACAGTACCGCATCATCTCCCCATGCCCTGAAGACATGCCACGTCAGCCTCAGTAATTGATCGTTAGTTGACTAACGGTTTTCATCCAATAAGGGTAAAATTTGAACGAAAAATAAAATGTTAGGTGGTTGTTTGCTTCAAAAAATGGATAGGGCTAAAATGACCAAAAGGTGAAACGTTGGGGGCTATTTTTGACCTTTTGCCAAAATAAAATAATTAACCAAATAAAGACAACTGAAATAAAAATAATTAAATCTGAAAAATAAAGATGTGGGAAATAAATTGCAATAAGTTAAAATTTAATCCTAAAACATAAGAATAAAAAGAAAGATATTAAAAATAAATTAAGTTATGTTGGGAGTGTATTGAGGTGCATCTCTCAAACATAACCACTTCCTGAGCTGGTTGTGTTTTGCTTTTTGTCCGGGTGGGTCATCCAGCTCCTTGAGGTCTTTATTGCTTCAATTTCTACCCTGGCAGCTGCTGCATTGCTCTGCTTCTTGGCTGACCTTAAAGGCATGTGTTTCTGGGCATACTTCTTTTTCTTTGGCTGGTTTCATGGGCTGTAAAACATATATCTTTATGTTCTGATTGTCCACCCTCATTATGAGTTCCCCATTCTCTACATCTATCAATGTTCTGCCCGTGGCTAAGAATGGTCGCCCAAGAATGATGAGGGCGTTCTCGTCTGCCTCACAGTCCATGATGAGGAAGTCAGCTAGGAAAATGAAGTTGCCCACTCATACAAGGATATCTTCAACTTTTCCCTCCAGTTTCACAAAAGAATGGTCAGCGAGTTGGAGCATGATGGAGGTTGGCTTTGCTTGTCCAATTCCTAATTTGTTGAAGACAACCTTGGGCATCAGATTAATACTTGCTCCTAGATCACATAGGGCTCTCATGTCATGGTTGCTGCCTATCTTGCAAGGAATGATGAAGCTATCTGGATCTGTCCTTTTGGGCGGCACCTTGTTATGCATCATTGCCATGCATTCTTCAGTGACAACTACGTTCTTGAATTCCCCAATTCTCATTCTCTTGGAAACCATATCCTTCAGATACTTTGAGTAATTTGGCATGTTTTGTATGGCTTCCACGAGTGGGATGTTGAAATTCACCTGCTTTAGAATATCCAGAAATTTCTTGAACTGGTGCTCTTGCTGTTTAAGCCTTTGAGGGAAGGGCGACGGCAGACGGATGTCCTGGATGCGTTCTTTGCAAGGAAATCTGATCTGTGGGGGTTCAGGATCATCTGTCTCAGGGCTGCCGTCATTTTCCTAGACATCAGGGTGTTTTGCTGTCACAATAGGTTGTTGATGTGCTGTTGCGGCGGGTAGCTCTGGCTGCTTTTCCTTTGGCTGCTCAATTCTTGGCTCATCCAATTGTTTCCCACTTCTTGTAGTTATTACTTTGCACTGCTCATAAGTGGGTTTTGTCGTGACCTCTGTGTTACTGGATGATACACCCATTGTCATGTTGCTTATTATTTCAGTGAACTGCCCGAAATGGGTCTCCAGGTTCTTTATTGCTGCCTCCTGGTTGTTCATTCGCATCTCAGTCCTGCCCATAAAAGACTCAGTTTTGTCAATAAATTTATTAGTACGAACAATAAAATCACTAGTGCGAGACATAAATGTATGTAAAGTAGATTCAAGTGAATTATTGTTCGTATTCTAGTGATGCTGAGGCGGCTGTCGTGACAGGTTCTGCTGATATCCTCCTGGTTGTTGGGTTGGATTTACAGTTGTGTTAGGGTTACTCTAGGAGAAATCTGGATGCTTTTTCCAGCTTGGGTTATATGTGTTGGTGTTGGGTCTGTTGTTCCTCTCATAAGTTCCCATGAAGTTGGCGGATTCATTGTATTCAGAGGAATCATGGTTTCCCCCACACTCATCACAAAATGGCTCCACAGCCTTAGCCTCATATGTTTTCCCTTTGACCATATTCATCACCAGCTCTGTCAGTTTATCCAGGAGGGCATTGACAGATTCAGTGTCGGTTGATTTACTCCATTATAGAACATCGATACTTGAGTCCAGGATGGGAAACCGTAAAGCGGGCAATTGTTTAACATATGTTGGTATCTCTCTCAAGCTTCATACATTGGTTCATCATCCCCTTGGCGGAAAGCTTTGATCTCGTTTCTTAATCTGTAGGTTACATTTGAAGGGCTGAAACAATCTAGGAAGTCTTTGCAGAACTCCGTCAAAGTGTTGAATGATCCCGACGATTGGTTGTTCAGCCACTGCTTTGCCCTATCCCTCGGTGAATAGGGAAATAATCTCAGCTTAAGCACATCTTGGTGGACTCCATGTATCTTGAAGGCTCTGCAAATGTCTAGGAATCCCCTCAAGTGCTGTCGAGCATCATCCGTGGCAGTTCCTCCAAATTGCCCCAATGTGTTTATCATGTTAAACATCACGGGCTTTAGCTCGAAGTGATCTGCTTCAATTTCAGGCTCTTCAACAGTTGGGTCAAACCCTCTGAAGTCGTGCTCCAAATAATCTCTGGTGGTGCGCACATATTGTTCCTGCCAGTGCGAAATTGGGGGCTGCTGCCTAGGGAGCGGATCTTGCTGCCCATCCCTGCTGTTACGGGCATTGTTGGCAGGGTTGTCTTCTTGGCCGTTATGCATGGTTGCCTCTGCTTTTCCTTCTTCCTTGGCTTTCCCGAGGGTTTCTCTTGCTTCTTTCTTAAGTTCTCTTTCTCTTCGTTCGATCTCGTCTATGAAAACGATTTCGGTCGATGGGTTGGCTCTGGTTATACACTAGACAAGAAAACTGTGAAATTCTTTTTTTTTCGAATAAAAATGAAAAATATAGAAACTAAAATCAAATGCAATAAAAGTACAGAAAAATAAAGACGAATTTACTATTGTCAATCCCCGGCAACGGTGCCAAAAACTTGTAGAGCGTTTGGGTATTCTCTAAATATGAGCGCAAGTGCACACTCTTGTCAAGTTATAGTATAAAAGATATCGTCTCCCACGAGGATTGGACAGCTAATTCGAATGTCAATTCATGCACAGAAAATAAATGCACAAGTTAATTTTAGTTTGTTTAAGAGAAAAATAAATAAGCACAAGTAAATAGTAGAAAAGATCAAGGTGATAGAATGAGTCAGGTTATGTTGCTCCGTAGTGTGAAACTGCGTTGAATATGCTAAGTTGTATTGCGTTGTCAGACTTTGCTGCCTCAGCGGAAGATGGCAGATTGATGCTTCGACGTTTTCGCTGCCTCGGCAGGTGGAACGCACGATTGGCTTGGTGGTAAACTCGGCAAACCTTCAAAGCTTGGTAGAATGCTTCGATAATGATTCAGCTTATTTCTAAGTCTGAATGTTGTTGATTCCCGCTGCAGATAATACTCGTCAGCGTGAATCTTGCAATGAACAGCAACCTTTGGTCCGTCCTCTTTTAGCCGTCTTAAACCCTAACCTATGTCTAAGATGGATTGATCAACACCTGGTATTGATGAGATCGTGCTTACTTCTTTCGTGAGTTTGACTCTCTCGATATCAAACAAATGGATTGCTCACAATCGATCTCTCGACTCAATTGAAAACAATAAAGAACATGAAATAAGCAAACCTTGAATTTATTGCAAAAACAAACTTAAACCTAAACAACCGTTCTCACAACTACTTTACAACATAACCCAAACCCTAGAGAATTTAGAACATAGTGGCGGCAAGAAAACACAAGAGAAACCTAAGCTATGTTGACTATGAGTTTTTTAAAATACAAGGTATGATCGGATATATGTAGGGCATGGCCTAGGATAAGTCCTCCTATGAGTAAAAGTCTTCTTTATGATAAAAGAGCTTTTGCATTGAATGCATCCTTTAAATCTGACTTCTTTGACTTGAAGTTGGACTTCTTGTGCCACAAGTAAGCTTAAGCCACCTTAGACATTCTCTCATTTGGCAGCTCTGTCTGTTGTTTTCGGCATCAATAATTTGCCTGGATGGGCTCATTGGACTCAAAAAATTATGTTCTTCCAATCGCACTCCAATTCACCAAATCCTCAAGTTGCTGCCCTAGGCGGCAGATATGGCAGCGACAACTACTTAGCAGCATCTCTCTCTATGTTGAGCTACTTCAGTACAGCTCCTTGGCTTGCTGCCTCAGCATCATCTCCTCAGCTCCTCTCTCCATCTGACAGCTTCTAGCACCTAAAACTAAAACTAAACTAAAACAATATCTTTTCTCACCAAATTAAAGATATTCAACAAAAACAAGGCAAAACAAAGAATATTGTATATAATGCATGCATGCACCTAAATATGCCTAAAATGTACTTGAGAATAGCAATAATATGAGATGAAATGTGCATAAAATATAGGACTTATGAGCACTTTACAATGGGATAAACTTTAGTGACCATTGCAGTAGTTTACCCTTATTTTTTCACTGTCAGGTCAGCAAGCCGTTAATGTTTAACGGCAACAAACGGCTGAGTGACCAAAAGTTTACGTCCCGAAAACGTAAGTGACCTTACTGGTCGTTTTTTAAAATCGATGACTAACTCTATACTAGGGGGACTATAAGTGACTATTTCAGTAGTTAACTTTTTATTTTTTAATATTAAAAACATAAAAAAGTACCAAAAAATAAGGGAGAATTTTTTTGTCAGGCAATAACTCACCTTGTCCCGGCCTGCCGCCCTGCTTTATCCAAGTTTCCATGTTAATGTACTCGGCTGGTTTTCGGTCATTCTATTATTTTACTTAGGGGTGTGAAAAACTGACCCGACCTGGTAACCTGCCTGAAACCCGATCGAGTCAGAACCTGGTTTAACCCGAGAATTCAAAGACCGAACCCGACCTGCACCCGACCGAAACGAACCCGAACCCGAATTTGACCTGTAACTGTAGAAACCGAACCCGAACTGCACCCGACCGAAGTGAACCCGAACCCGAAATTGACCTGTTACTGTAGTAACCGAACCCGACCTGCACCCGACCGAAACGAACCCGAACCCGAGACTAACCTGCTAGATAACCGATTTAACCCGACCTGTTTTGACCCGACCTGAAATGAACCCGACCTGAAATGAACCCGACCTGTTTTGAACCCGACCTGTTTTGAACCCGACCTGTTTTGAACCTGAACTGTTATTGACCTGAACTGTTCTTGACCTGAACTGTTCTTGACCTGAACTGATATTGACCTGAACTGTTATTGACCTGAACTGATATTGACCTGAACTGATATTAACCTGAACTAATACTATTATTTGATTTGCTAATAATGATAATTATCTGACATTTAAAGAAGTTATATTTAATGAATATAAAATAATGTCAAGTATTGAAAAATTTGAAAATTAATAATAATTTCAAGTATTAATAAATTAATTAACTTAACTTCAATTAAAAGATAAATTGAATTAATAATAATTTTAAGTATTAATAAATTGTATTTCTAATTAACTTGTCTATTATTTTAAAATAACTTCAAAGATAAACTATTATACTTAATTAAAGTGGAATGAATAACCATTATTAATTTAAAATTTCATACTTAATAAAATTAAGTTAAATGAGTAAAAATTATTAAATTAAATCTATATTCTTAATTAAAATAAGATGACTTAAATTTTTTATTATAGGAATAAATTAATGCTAAATAATTAACTTGCATTCATTTTAATTGAAGTTAAGTTAGCTATTAAATTAACTTAACTTAAAATTAAAAATGAATTTAATTAACTTAAAGTTATTTTAAGTTAAGTTAGTTATTAAATTAACTTAACTTGCATTATGATAAACTACTTAATCTATTTAAGTTGAATGAATAAGCATTCTAAAATTATTTTTTTATACTTAACTAATATTAGTTTAAAGTTATTAAACTAAATCTGTATACTAAATTAATAAAAGCTAACGAAATTTTTTAATTAACATTACATACTTTACTGACTTTGTAAAAAACTGATTAACTTAAATGACTTAATTAAGTTAACATGTTTAAATATATTAAAACGTTCACATTGGATGGAATAGGGGACACTTCCAATTTTTTTTATAAGTAAAAAACAGAATAAGGTAAAACTTAAGAAGATTAAAACATTAAATGACTTGTATTCAATAATTTAAGTTGTTAAACTTACAAACGTTACTGAATATTACAAAAAGTTTAAACTTACAAACTGAAACTTACAACAAACTGAAACTTACAAACTAAATAATCTTTACAAACTGAAACTTTAACTTTCACAGTACAAAATTTACATACAAAAGTTTAAACTTAAAGCTCTCAGATCTTATAACCAAGTTTTACAAACTTTGCTACCAGAATTATCATCATCGAGCTTTGAAGGGCAACCAAGTTTAAATTATGGGCAACTTAACTTTAAAAGCTAAGTCACCAACATAATTAAAACTAGGAAAACCAGCAACCACCAACAAACTGCAACAAGCAATTAAAATCATTAGTAACATTAACAGACTGAAATAATGCAAACCAAGCATATATAACTAAACAGAAACATACATACATACATTCATATATAACCAAACATAAAACAGAAGCATACATAGACATTACATAGTTAACAACTAAACAGAAACATACATACATTCATATATAACCAAACATAAAACAGAAGCATACATACACAATACAGAGTGAACAACTAAACATAAACATGCATTCATACATACATATATAACCAAACATAAAACAGAAGCAGACATACAGATTACATAGTGAACAACTAAACAGAAACATACATGCATATATAACCAAACATAAAACAGAAGCATACATACACATTACATACTGAGCAACTAAACAGAAACAAACATTCATGCATATATAACCAAACATAAAACAGAAGCAGACATACACATTACATAGTGAACAACTAAACAGAAACATACAAACATACATGCATATAGAACCAAACATAAAACAGAAGCATACATACACATTACATAGTGAGCAACTAAACAGAAACATACATACATGCATATATAAGCAAACATAAAACAAAATCAATGAGAAATATAAAACTAAAAAAAGGCAGTGAATAAAAACAACTTACCAAACGTCTCCAGCTTTCAACAAATCAGAAACATACGTACCAGACCTTATGCTTCCTTGTTCTCAGAGGTCCCTACAAAAAAAAGAACAAATCAGTCCAGAATTCAAAAAAAAAATAAAAAAAAATACAAGTTAAACAAATCAGAAACTTACTCTGCACTAGGATCTTCATCCACTGCACAATCTTTCATAACAGAAAGATATTCCTCATCCTCTTCCTCAGGCTCAAACCCATACAACCAATTACGGGTTGTCACAAATATCTCAACATTTTTAGGAAGGAGTTTAGCCCTCAACTTATTTAAAATCCGACCACCAGTGCTAAAAGATGATTCAGAAGCAACTGAAGTGATGGGAATGGCTAAGATATCTCTAGCCATGAGAGAAAGAACAAGGAAAGACACAGATTGGGCTTTCCAGTAATCCAAAATATCAAAGTCTGAATCATCAGCATGAGGGAGAAGGGGCAAACTAATAAAAGAGTCAACATCTGACTTCCCACTCCTTGAAGCAGCTAGATTAGCATCAAAGTTCTAGAAAAAAAAACAAGTCAGTAATTGAAACTGAAATAATAAAATAAAGGAAACTGAAATAACAAAAATAAAAACTAACCTGAAAAAGGTTAGACTTCTTAAATGTTCGAGGCCGACCAGTGGAGGACTCGGTTGTACTTTGAGAGGAGTTACTTCGAACAGAAGATCCAGAATTGCAAAGGACAGATTTTGAATAATAAACATACATGTTTACAAATTCATTGTAAACAATACTTACCCTTCTCTCAACCTCATCCTCAACATATAGGACAGAATACAACTCTTTCAGGAGTTGTAATTTATACCTTGGATCAAGCAAAACAGCAAAAGACAAAATGGTCGAGTGCTCAGACCAATACTTCTCATACAATTCAAGCATAGGTCCAGCCATTGCAGAGATGGCCTCACAAGGATCATTGTGAGCATCATACAACAGCTTCTCAATGGCAACCACATTAGCCAAATAAAGATTAGAAGTAGGATACTTAGAACCAGAAAACAGTGTAGTAATTTCAAAAAAAGGCTCCAGAAAATCACAGATTAATTGGGAAGTTTCCCACTCAGAATCAGCAATTACATCTAAATCATTTTCCCTATTAACAAACAAGTTTATGGCTAATTTAGCATCAATGGCCCTACGAAGCATTAGATAGGTAGAATTCCATCTAGTAGGGACATCTAGGACTAATTTACCAGAAAAAGAAGAACCACAGTCTTTAACAGCAGAGTCAAAGTTACAAAGTCTAGCATCAGAAGAATCAATGAACTTAACAATTTCACGCAACTTAAGAACAGAAGAGTCAATTACCTTCAAACCTCTTTGAACAATTAAGTTCAAAATATGGGCAGCACACCTTACATGAAAGAACTTACCACTGCATGGTAGGGGAGAAATAGCATGCAAGTCATCCTTAAGCCTCTTCACCATTCGATCATTGGCAGAAGCATTATCAACAGTCATGGTAAAGGCTTTTTTCTCAAGACCCCATTCACATAACATTTTTTTCACAAACTTATATATAGACTCACCATCATGTGGAGGGGGGAAACGCCTAAAATTCAGTATTTTAGACTGAAGTTTCCAGTTATTATCAACATAATTAGCAGTCAAAGCAAAATAAGAACGTGAGGTGCAAGCAGACCATCCATCACATGTAAAGCAGATACGACTAGGAATAGAACTCATAGAATCAATGAGCAATTTTTTATGTTTTTCATGCTTTAACATGCAATGTTTAGTAATGGTATACCTAGAAATATGCTTAACATTAGGATTCAAATACTGATGCAGAACCCTAAGTTTATCATGCTCAACAATACTTAAAGCATAACCATGACAGAGAACAGCTTCAGCAAACAGTTCACAATATTTTTTTTGATCAAAAACAGATGCAGAACTACTACTAACAGTTTTAGCAAGAAAATCTTTATAGGCTTGGCATTTATCAGTATGTCTTTTAGGTGTAGAAGTACCAACATAAGAATCAGCTTTATAGCTAGCAGTTTTACAATACTTACATAGAGCAATGACACCATCAGCACTCTTAATAAATGTATAGTGATCCCACACAGGAGAAGTTCTTCTCCCAATGTCAGTTGAAGCCCTCTTCCTAGAGGAAGGAGCAACTATTGACACTTGATCATTAGCTTCCCCTTCAAAAAAACAATTACAGAGTTAGTAACTTTAACACTGAAAACAAGTAAAGAACAAAGAAAATAAAAAGAAAGAAAGAACCTTACCAGTTTCACCGGGATAGTTCATCTCAAAAGAATCAGAATCCATTACAGAACCCAGAAACGTACCTGAGATCAAGAGGAACCACAGTTAGTAAAAAATTAAAACAACCATTAAAAAGAAAATAAAACAACGGGTGGTTTCAGTTTAATCCTTGTACGTGGCGTTGTTTACACCGAACCCCAGGGTCCTTTAAAAACCCCCTTTGGCACCAGTAGCCCCGCAGGTCTGGTATTCCAACCTATATACTCGGATTAAACCAAGGAAACCCTAGCATGCATACTAAATCAACAACACAGAAACAGAAACCCAAGAAAAACCAAACAAAGTAAACATGCAACCAAACAAAGTAGACATGCAACCAAACAAAGTAGACATGCAACCAAACCAAGATCCAGAACCATAAACAGAAACTTTAAAACATTTAATAAACAGAAACCCTAGCATGCATACTAAACAAACAATACAGAAACAGAGGGTGGTTTCAGTTTAATCCTTGTACGTGGCGTTGTTTACACCGAACCCCAGGGTCCTTTAAAAACCCCCTTTGGCACCAGTAGCCCCGCAGGTCTGGTATTCCAGCCTATATACTCGGATTAAACCAAGGAAACCCTAGCATGCATACTAAACAAACAAAACAGAAACAGAAACCAAATGAAAAAGCATGCATATCAAACATAAATATATACCAGAACCACATAAACAGAAATATACAAACTAGAAGTTAGGGATTTTGGAAATATACCAACAACTGAAAATGCCAGAAGATCCGCTCCCAGAAAATAAACATGCAAACCAAACAGAAACAAAGTTAGGATAAATCAGAGTATAAAAAATTAAAAAAATTAAAAATAAAATAAAAATAAAAATAACATATGAGAAAAAACTTACCAAATCCCAGAAGATTAGGGCTTCCAGGGATATCAGAAGTCAGAAGAAGGAGAAGGGCTTCCAGGGAACTCAGAAGTCAGGAGAGGAAGAAGGGCTTCCAGGGATCTCAGAAGTCAGAAGAAGGAGAAGGGCTTTCAGGGATCTCAGAAGTCAGAAGAAGAAGGGATATTAGGGTTTTCTGAAGAAGAAGAAGGAGAAGGGCTTTCAGGGATCTTGAACCCTAAAATACTAAAAACCGTAAACCCTAAGCCCTAAACATGAATCCCTAAAAATAAAAACCCTATTCCACCAATATTTATATATATATAAATATAATGCATGTAAGTTGTGGTTTAGGGTTTTAGGATTATTTTAATTAATTTAGGGTTTTATGATTATTTTAATTAATTTAGGGTTTAGAATATTACTTATGCTTTAGGGTTTAATGCTTAGGGTTTAGAATAAGACATTAGGGGTTTAAACCCTAACCAAACCCTAATATTTAATCAATGAACCATAGTCCATAATCCTAAACCCTAAACAATAACCACTACCCTCTAAACCATAAAACCCTAATACTATAGCTAATAGCTCATAGTCCGTAATCCTAGATCGAGGGTTTAGTGGTTAGGGTTAATTACTCATGCTTTAGGGTTTAATGCTTACAGTTTAGAATTAGACATTAGGGGTTTAAACCTTAAACCCTAATATTTAATCAATGAACCACAGTCCATAATCCTAAACCCTAAACAATAACCACTACCCTCTAAACCATAAAACCCTAATACTATAGCTAATAGCTCATAGTCCGTAATCCTAGATCGAGGGTTTAGTGGTTAGGGTTAATTACTCATGCTTTAGGGTTTAATGCTTACGGTTTAGAATTAGACATTAGGGGTTTAAACCTTAAACCCTAATATTTAATCAATGAACCACAGTCCATAATCCTAAACCCTAAACAATAACCACTACCCTCTAAACCATAAAACCCTAATACTATAGCTAATAGCTCATAGTCCGTAATCCTAGATCGAGGGTTTAGTGGTTAGGGTTAATTACTCATGCTTTAGGGTTTAATGCTTAGGGTTTAGAATTAGACATTAGGGGTTTAAACCTTAAACCCTAATATTTAATCAATGAACCATAGTCCATGATCCTAAACCCTAAACAATAACCACTACCCTCTAAACCATAAAACCCTAATATTTAATCTATAGCTCATAGTCCGTAATCCTAGATCGAGGGTTTAGTGGTTAGGGTTAATTACTCATGCATTAGGGTTTAATGCTTACGGTTTAGAATTAGACATTAGGGGTTTAAACCTTAAACCCTAATATTTAATCAATGAACCATAGTCCATAATCCTAAACCCTAAACAATAACCACTACCCTCTAAACCATAAAACCCTAATACTATAGCTAATAGCTAATAGTCCGTAATCCTAGATCGAGGGTTTAGTGGTTAGGGTTAATTACTCATGCTTTAGGGTTTAATGCTTAGGGTTTAGAATTAGACATTAGGGGTTTAAACCTTAAACCCTAATATTTAATCAATGAACCATAGTCCCTGATCCTAAACCCTAAGCAATAACCACTCCCCTCTAAACCATAAAACCCTAATATTTAATCTATAGCTCATAGTCCGTAATCCTAAATCGAGGGTTTAGTGGTTAGGGTTAATTACTTATGCTTTAGGGTTTAATGCTTTAGAATTAGACATTAGGGGTTTAAACCATAAACCCTAATATTTAATAAATAAACCATAGTCCCTAATCCTAAACCCTAAACCCTATACATTTAATTACAAATAATAATAATAGTAATAATAATAATAATAATAATAATCATAAAACTAATAATAATAATAAGCATAGTAAATATATAATAATAATAATAATTGTATTTAAGTATATAATAATAATAGTAATAATAATAATAATATTACTAATCATAGTAATAATAATAATAATAATAATAATAATAAAAACTAATAATAATAGTAATAAAAACTAATAATAATAATAAGCATAGTAAATATATAATAATAATAATAATTGTATTTAAGTATATAATAATAATAATAATAATAATAATAATAATAATAATAATAATCCCTAAACCACTAACCACTAACCACTAAACCCTAAACCCTAAACCCTAAACCCTAAACCCTAAACCCTAAACCATAATCCATCAATATATATAATTAATGTACGTATGTTTGTATTAATTTAAGATCAGTAAACCCTAAACCCTAAACCCTAAAAACCATAATCCATCAATATATATATAATTAATGTAGGCATGTTTGTATTAATTTAAGATCAGTAAACCCTAAACCCTAAACCCTAAACCCTAAACCCTAAAAACCATAATCCATTAATATATATATAATACATGTATGTATGTTTGTATTAATTTAAGATCAGTAAACCCTAAACCCTAAACCCCAAACCATAAACCATAAACCCTAAAAACCATAATCCATCAATATATATATATAATTAATGTAGGTATGTTTGTATTAATTTAAGATAAGTAAACCCTAAACCCTAAACCCTAAACCCTAAACCCTAAAAACCATAATCCATCAATATATATATAATTAATGTAGGCATGTTTGTATTAATTTAAGATCAGTAAACCCTAAACCCTAAACCCTAAACCCTAAACCCTAAAAACCATAATCCATCAATATATATATATATAATTAATGTAGGTATGTTTGTATTAATTTAAGATCAGTAAACCCTAAACCCTAAACCATAAACCCTAAAAACCATAATCAATCAATATATATATATATAATTAATGTAGGCACGTTTGTATTAATTTAAGATCAGTAAACCCTAAACCCTAAACCGTAAACCCTAAACCGTAAACCCTAAACTATAAAAATCATAATCCATCATTATATATATAATTAATGTAGGCATGTTTGTATTAATTTAAGATCAGTAAACCCTAAACCCCAAACCCTGAACCCTAAACCCTAAACCATAAACCCTAAAAATAAATCCAATAGTCCTAAATATATATATATATATATATATATATATATCACATATATGTAATCCCCTAAACCTAAACCATAAACCCTAAACCCTAAACCGTAAAAATAAAGATCATAATCCGTCAATATATATAATACACATAACACAATAAACCATAAACCCGAAGGAACCCGACCTGAAATGAACCCGACCTGAAACAAAACCGACCTGAAAAGAACCCGACCTGAAACGAAACCGACCTGAAATGAACCCGACCTGAAACGAAACCGACCTGAAATGAACCCGACCTGAAACGAAACCGACCTAAAATGAACCCGACCTGAAACGAAACCGACCTGAAATGAACCCGACCTGAAACGAAACCGACCTGAAATCAGCCTGTCAATTAACCGTTTTGACCCGACCTGAAATGAACCGACCTGAAATGAACCCGACCTGAAATGAACCCGACCCGAAATGAACCCGACCTGAATTGAACCCGACCTGAAATGAACCCGACCCGAAATGAACCCGAACCCGAACTGAATCGAGTCAAAACAAAAAATGACCCGAAATGACCTGTAACCGATTTGACCCGACCTGACAGAGCCCGACCTGAAACCCAACTGTTGACCTGTTTTTACATCCCTAATTTTACTCACCTATCAAATCTTAGAATTTGTATAACATTATATTGTGTTATTATTTGATATATTAAGTTGCAAAAAGTTTTTACAAACAAATTAAATTTAGGAGTTTAGAGAGTTACTTTAGAAGTTTTGGAAATTATGGTTTAATATTAGAATGTGGGGTTTAAAGTAAAAATTTAGGATTTATATTTACAATATAATTCCTTAATTTTATTATTCTAAACACTAACCTCTAAATTTTAAATCCTAGCTATAAATTCTAAAATTTTAACTTTTAAACTTTAAATCATAAATTAATTCTCTAATCTCTAAATTTAATCCATTTGTAAACATGATAATGTATTAAATAATTTCCGGTCAATATATGTATTTTTATAATAAAATTATTAATAATTCATATTATAAAAATCACATATTACAATTATATATATATATATATATATATATATATATTAAAATATTTGTATCATGGAAGAGTGCCAACCGCGTTTTGTGAATAAATCCTGATTTATTGTATCTCTACATTATAATAATGTTTCGTGCTATAAACCCTTTTACAAGCTCGGAAATTTAAGTCTTGATATTGTGAATATAGAGTAGTTAAAAACTCATATATTATTAATTAAGTAAAAAAATATGTTCCATGCATAAATACGGAGTAGTTAAAGAAAATATTTTGATACATAAATTTGTATAAATTTTAGTTTACAAAATTTTTAAGTTTAGAGATTTAGGTTGTAGTTTATGGTTTAGGGTTTAAGTTGTATGATTTAGAAGTTAAAATTTATAGTTAGAATTTAGGGTTTAAGGTTTTAGATTTTATAATTTAAATTGTGTAAAAAAATTAAAATTTAAGGTTTATAATTAAAATTTAGTACTTGATTTAAATTTTAAGTTGGGAAAAAAAATTAGGCAGCGTGTGCATCAAAATATACCTAATCAATTAAATCATTTCCTTTGTCTATATAAACTCGGAAGCTCCCTCCTTGTTCTTCACCAAATATTTCCCTTTTCTAATCTAATCTCCCATGGCAATGGCATCCATTTCCCCCCTTGTTTTCCTCCTCTTCTTCTTCTTCACCTTATCCTCTGCTTTAGACATATCCATCTCATCCTCAACCTGGAGAAGCCATGAGGATGTGCTGAGCTTGTACCGAGCTTGGGCTGCTAAACATGGCAAACAATACAAAGGTAACGGACTGGAACAGAACCGCTTCCACATCTTTAAGGATAACTTGAATTTCATCGATGAGCACAACTCAAAAAACTCAACATACAAACTTGGCTTGACCAAGTTCGCTGATTTAACTAACCAAGAGTACCGTGCCATGTTTTTGGGGACCAAGACTGACCCTAAACGTCGACTCATGAAGTCCAAAAACCCCAGCCAACGTTACGCTTCCCGTGCCGGCGACGTCTTGCCGGACTCAGTGGACTGGAGAGACCATGGAGCTGTCACTCTCGTCAAGGATCAAGGCTATTGTGGTGAGTTCAATTCCCTTTCCATTTCCATTTTAAATCATTTCTTTTGATAAATTTAAAACGAAAAACTCGGTTGCAGTAAAAAAATAAATTTTATTCTAAAAAGTTTGGGTTAAAACACTTGTGTGTGTAATATGTGTCTCTTATAATCACACCAACCTATTAAAGAAACGAACTCACTGTTTCAGGAAGTTGCTGGGCATTCTCAACAATTGCAGCCGTCGAAGGCATAAACAAAATCGCCACCGGCGAGCTAATCTCTCTATCGGAACAAGAACTGGTAGACTGTGACCGATCCTACGACGCAGGGTGCAATGGAGGCCTAATGGACTACGCCTTCCAATTCATCATCGACAATGGTGGCATCGACTCTGAGAAAGATTATCCTTACCTCGGCGCTGATAACCAATGTGATCCAAGCAGGGTCAGTTCAGTTTCCAAAGTTTAATTCTATTTCTAAGACAGTAATCTAGCAGTTGAGCTGATTTTCATTTTGATTTGGTATTTTCAACAGAAGAATGCTAAGGTTGTAAGCATTGATGGGTACGAGGATGTTGTTCAATACGACGAGAAGGCACTAAAGAAGGCTGTAGCACATCAGCCTGTGAGTGTAGCCATTGAAGCCGGTGGCAGAGCTTTCCAACTCTATGAATCGGTAAACTTGAGTGAGCCATAATTTAAAAGAGTTGGCTGCCGCAATTTAAATCCTAATTTAAGAGTGAACATTTACAGGGAGTTTTCAGGGGTGAATGTGGATCGGCATTAGACCACGGTGTGGTTGTTGTAGGGTACGGGAGGGATGATGATGATGGGGATTATTGGATTGTGAGGAACTCGTGGGGCAGCGGCTGGGGTGAAGATGGGTACATAAGGATGGAGCGTAACGTCGATGCGTATACCGGCAAGTGCGGCATTGCGATGGAGGCTTCGTATCCGGTTAAGAATGGGGCAAACACCATCAAACCTTACTGGAGTAATGAGAAAATTAACAGTGCCTAGTTTCTTGGAAGTTAAAATTTGTCTGGGTTGATGTTTTGGAGCAGTGACGGGTGGGAACAGTGGTGCTTGCTATGGAAGTTGCCTCTCTATTACTATTTGGACGTTTGTTGAAGTTATTTATCATTGTTTGTACATATATTTTCATTTATGAAAGCAGCAACTAGAAAGCTAAATGCATTTTTTTAATAGTACGAAGCAGCGAAGTTTTAGACATATGCGAGTTGAGCGACCGTACAAGGTTCTAAAAAAAAAAGGCCCCTAAATGAGTTGAATTTTTTAATAGGGGTAAAAATAAAAGATTTTAGTTTAATATTCTTTATCACTTTTACAAATACACATATACTTTACACACAAAAGGATTTGAACCTTGATCTCTTAGAATAAATATCATCGAATTTATGCAATTTCAATTCATGGTTTATCTTTATCACGCATCAATTTCTCCTCTCTTAACACAATTAGATGAAATACAAATGGTGATGGGTTTAGTAAGGATCTATACCTTGGAGTAACCAACTCCGAGTGAATACATTTTTACTAGAAGTTGCAGGCCTGGAAACTTTTCTTCCCAAAGAACACTCAACACTCCCGTGCCTCCTCAATCTTTTACAATCCGTCGGGTAGTTTTAAACATGTTCGACCTCACAAGCGGTGATTCTAGGTAAAGTCCTCTTAAAAAAAATTAAAAAAAAATGTGTACACAAATTTTTATAAAAAAATCATAAGAATTTGTAAACATGTACTGAAATTCTTACAAAAGTGGTAAGGATTTGTGTATGTACACAAATCCTTAAAAAATGGTAAGTATTTATGTACATATACTAAATTTAAGATTTTTGTAAGAAATTGTGTACGTACACAAATCCTTACAAATTTTATAAGAAATTAGGTACATGTACATAATTCTATTTTTGTACGAAATTATACAACTGTTTTTTAGTCTTTTTTAAAAAAACTATTTTTTAGAATTTCCCACCTCACAAGTCCCCTAAAAAAAGTCTAAAATTAAGTCCTTAGAATCTTTTTACCTATTCACATTATAAATTAAGGTTTTTTTTGTCTTTTGCTTGAGAGTTATTCGTTTGGGTTTCAGGATGTTGGTTTTTAATTTGTTTTATTTTTAATTGTGTTGTATTTTTTTCTCTACTTAAAATTATGGAAGTTTTTAATGAGACATACAACTCGATTGTTGGCTTTTTATTAATTAATAATAACTATTTTACCGAGAAAAAAATTAAATAGTCTCATTTTAATAAAATAAACATGACCTTTTAAATTTTTGAACCACTCTTGTGCTCATTTCTAACATTTGAAAATTACTACGCTTGATTTTGTAAGTGCTGTTATCTATTGTATTTTTAAACCATAAATTCATGTACACCCATTTCAGGAAAAATGACTTTTTTTTTATTGGAACAATTTCTTGAGCTCGATCGGTTGATGGTTAAGGTATAGTAAAAGCATAATCCAAACCTAATCAAACTATACTTTCATTATTATCTTATGTTTTGATTAGGATAAACTTTCATCTTGTAATTTATTGTAATTTTTCTTTCTAGTTAATGCAAATGACCTATATTATAAATAGGATTACGAGGAGAAAGGAGAAATCATCTTCCTTCTTGTCGGTAACTTCACTTCATGAGTTGCTAAATTCTTCTTTTTTGGTTAAGGTTAAGATTCGAGGTTATTAATATAAATTTTTAGTGAGATGTTTTGTTCTTCATTATCTTTATCTATTCTCAAGTATCTTTATATCTTCTGGACTTATTCAACGCGCGCGCGCACACACACATACACACACACACATATATATATATATATATATATATATATATATATATATATTGGTTTTATATATGCAACAACCAATCAAGTCATTCTTAATGCAGGTGGTAAGTAACCTTGAAAAGGAGTTTTGAAAGTTTAAATTCATATTCTTGATAAGTTAACGGGTTAGTGCTTTGATTGGTTTTAATTTTTATGTGAGTTTAGTTAAGAGTTTTAATCTTCATAATAAGAATTAATCATTTTAGGGTTATTAAATGGTTATCTACTAAGCAATAAAAATTGTGTTATACATGTAAATTTAGCTGTTAACCTCAACCAAACTATTCGAGATTGATGCAAGTTTATCCTTTGTGAAGATCAATGGTCTAAATCTTGGATTATACCAAGATCTAGTTTGACTAGAATTCATCTCTATATTAAATTCTCTTCACTTTTAATTAAGCTTCTTTAATCCAATACAAACACAAACCTCATTTTACTTTTATTGCTTATTTGTATGCAAACTTAATTTCTTACCACTCTTTATGAATTTGACCCTACTTATCACTACTATAAGTTAATTTGAGCAAATATTTATTTTTAACTGCTTCAACAACCGCATTATTCATCTTTAGAGCAACCTTTCTTCGAACCCATCACCTCATCAGGAGATGTGATAATGGGCCGGTCTTGAAGATCCACTCCTAGAAATAAATCTTCTTCAACAGATCTTTGGCTCTATAAGACAATGACTTTAGGCCTACGAAAGTGTCTGGTAAGAGAATATTGTCCTATATCGCCTTGCATCTACCCACAGATGTGCATGTCAAAGGATTGTTGTCCTATACTTTCTCATCGTCTTATTTTATTTTCACTACAAGAAGTAAGATTTTTAGTGACCATTTAATTGTGACGATAGAAAATTTCATCACATAAAGTAGATTATTGTGACGAAACTTGTTTGAGTCACTATTAAAATGAGTAATTGTGACCAATAGCTATTTGGTCACTCTTTTGGTAATAACTATGACAAAATTCATTTACATCAAGTAACTCGTCACTAATAATGTCTTATTGTGACTAAAACAAGTTGTCATTATAAATTTGTCAATGATAACATACTCAAATTGGCGTCAACTTCTTCTTTAGGAGAAAAGATGTAATAGTGACAACATATTAAGGAGTCATTATTATTATTCATGACCTGAGGGAATAAGAGGGAACAAAGACGAGAAGCTTGGCCAACCGGCTAAATGTGCTTGCTTAAAAAATATGTCATTATTTTTTTTGAAAACTAAAGTGATTACAAGTAGTATATGTTCTGAATAACTCTCAACCATTTGACAAAAATGTGTTGTGATTAAATTAAATGTACCTTTCTATAATGATGATATGAATGTGATAATTGTAACTTATGTCAAAATTATATTCATTGTGATTGTATAATGACGATGAAATTTACTTACTACTGTAATTTCTACACCAATCAAATCATCAAAAAATGCACCTATATTAAATGAATTGAACTAATATCTAATGAATGTTATTAAAATTCATTATAATATTGAAAATTTTAAGTACCATCCATATACCAATATAAATTTACAAAATATTTATACTTTGAATATAATAAAAAATAATTAATTAAAAATGATGGATAGTATGTATAAGTTAATTAAAAATGATGGATAGTATGTATAAGTAAATAAACAATTGTAAATAAAAATAAATAGAGAAAATATGAATAAAAATAATAAAGTGAATTAAAAATGAGTAAATAAAATAAATAAAATATGGTTAAATAAATAAATAAATAAGAAAAAAGTTACAAGACTGTAATGTAAGTCAAGTCCTTAAAAAATTCTATTAATTTGTTTATTTCCTAGATTCAATAAAATAAAAATATCAAATTTCTAAAATTTAAATAATTATAAGGCTATAAATTTTTGGAAGAAAAAATAAAATTATGATTATTTAAATGAAAAAAAACATTTCTAGGGTATATATATCTAAACCAAACGACGTTGTTTGATGGGTTTATGTGTAAACCTAAATGATATAAAATCCCTCTTCTATTTTTAATAACATTCATTAGATATTAGTTCAATGATTTATATCCAATACACTGCCGGTGGAAACTTTTAGTTTCCACAAGCGTCTTAGTTTTAGGGTTTAGAGACTTAGTTTAGGGTGTATGGGTTTCGAATTTAGGGGCAATGGTTAGAATTTAGAGGTTAGGGTTAGGGTTTAGGGTTTAAAGGTTAAGGTTTAGGTTTTAGTGTAATATGTTGAGGGTTTAAGTTTTAACGTATAAACCCTAAATTCTAACTCTAAACCCTAAATTCTATTCACAATCCTTAAATTCTAAACTACTAAACCTCAACCCATAAACCCTACACCCTAAATTGAGTCCTTAAACCCTAAAATTAAGGCAATTGTGGAAACTTTTAATTTTCACCGCCAATGTATCAAATAATTATCCTTAGTTCAATTCGGTAAAAATATCTTTTTGATCATAAACTGGGGACTTTCATTGAAAACAACAGTTAGGGAAAACCCTAAACGCCACGCCCAAAAGGAAAACATGCATACAACCGAAAAAAGACATGACAGACCAACTAAAAACAACGACCGAAAAATAGCAGGAGAGACAAAGGCCAGCATAAGGCCTATCCAACCACAAAAGCGAAACATGAAAACTGATCCTGGCACAACATGGACAATACGCGACCAGAGGTGGAACCTTGGTTAGAGTTTTCAGAAAAGGCATAACATGAATAAAAAAACGAAAGGTAAACAGAATCTATCTCTGGACTACAGCGGCTGAAACTCCATGGAGAGCGCCTGAGAGCTCTATCCAGAGGCAGGCTTCCGTCCTAAGCAGGCTGGTCCTTATCAAGGCATTACACCATGGCACCCGTGTGTAGGGCTAAGAGAGGAAACAAAGACCTTCGTAGTTCCTGAGCCGACGAAATCCCAAGCAACGAGACCTACACTCATTGGAAACTGGTAGCAAAAACCTTGGCTCATTGAACATCAATAGTGTCAGAATAAAGCTTGAGAGCTTAAGAACAGAAGAAGCAATGAGGTGAAGGAAGGTTTGATCTGTGTAGAAGATGATATGAAGAACTTCGAAGAGAAACGAAAAAGAAAAAGAATAACAGAAAGAAAGAATATTTGTTTAAGAGTGGAATCTGGTATATTATTTCATTGAAAACAAATAGGCCCAATTACAATGTCTTTATATAGCCCAAGCATAGCTGGCAAGCTAGAGGCCCAACTGACTAACAAAATAATAACAGATTTGTAACAGAAATAATCTAGATTATTCTAAACTATTCTAGATTATTCTGGCTAACATTCTCCTAGTTTATTTCCTTCTTGAAATGTCTTTGCTCCTTCTTGAGTTGATGAACATCAGCAAGAGAAGTTACCCCAAGCTTATTCCTCAAAGCAGAATAAGTTGCTGGTGGAACATGTTTGGTGAGTATGTCAGCAGTCTGTTCAGCACTGGGAATGAAATTCACAACAAGTTGTCCAGCAAGAACTCTTTCTCGAACAAAATGAAGATCTATCTCAACATGCTTAATCCTTGCATGATGAGTAGGATTTGCAGACATGGACACTGTAGAAGTGTTGTCACACCACACAGTTGGTTTTCCCACAATTTCAACTTTCAACTCTTTGAGCAGTTGTTCAATCCACACAAGCTCAGAGACTGAGTTTGCTAAGCTCTTGTACTCAGCTTCACAAGTAGAACGAGACACAACATTCTGTTTCTTGGAGCACCAAACTATTGGATTATCACCAAGGAAAATACAGTAGCCTGAAGTTGATTTTCTATCCTCAAGAGATGCAGCCCAATCAGCATCAGTGAAACAAGTTAGACTGAACTCTTTACTGCCTCTGTAGTGCAACCCATACTCAACTGTTCCATTAAGATACCTGAGTATTCTTTTAACAGCCTTCCAATGGGTTTCACAAGGATAATTCATATACTGACTCACCTTGTTCACAGCATATGCAATATCAGGCCTTGTAGGCATACATATTGTAATCCTCCAACCACACTTCTGTACAAGTGAATATCATCAAAACATGCACTATCACTTGCAGAAAGTTTAGGGGTTACCACTATGGGAGTTGGCACTGGGGTAGAGTTTGTCATATTAGTTTTGTTCAACAGCTCAGCAACGTACTTCTTTTGGTTTAAAAATAAACCACTGGAATCATGATGAACCTCCATTCCCAAGAAGAATCCTAAACTGCCCAAGTCCTTTAAAGAAAAGGCGGCATTGATTTGATCCACCACAGAACTCACATCTTCTGAATTGTCCCCAGTGATGACTATGTCATCCACATACACCATCAATATGACTTGGGAGGATCCTTTGAGTTGAACAAACAAAGATGTGTCTGCTTTAGAGGCAACAAAATCCAGTTTGGAAATGAGAAAAGTCCTTAAGGTATCAAACCATGCTCTTGGAGCTTGCTTTAATCCATAAAGTGCCTTCTTCAATCTACATACAAGCACTTCACCATTGGGACCATATTTTTCAAACCCTGGGGGCTGATCCATAAAAATCTCCTCAGCCAAGCTTCCATTAAGGAATGCATTGTTAATGTCAATTTGCCTAATACTTCATCCTTTCATCACTGCAACAGCTAACACGGTTCTGATGGTACTAGCCTTGACCACAGGGCTGAAAGTTTCTCGAAAATCATAGCCAACAGCTTGTGAGAACCCCTTTGCTACCAATCTTGCTTTAAGTCTATCAATAGAGCCATCTGCTTTCTTCTTGACTCTAAAAAGCCATTTGCAGCCTACTGTATTTCTGTTGGAAGGCAAGACTTGTAACTCCCAAGTGCCATTATTGATTAAAGCAGTGTACTCTGCATGAACTGCCTCTGTCCAACCAGGATGCTGAAGAGCTTCAGTGATGGAGGTAGGTTCAGTGATAGGAGCAGCAACAGACATTTCAGTAACAAACACCTTGGGCTTAAAGATTCCCGCTTTGGCACGTGTAACCATAGGATGAGCATTAGTAACCATGGGTGATGATGATGGTGGTGAGATGGAGGAAGGTAGAGGTGAGGCAGGGGCGGAACTAGAAATTTATAAAGGGGGGGACCAAAATGAAATTTTGAAAAACTGAAAATTTATGAAGGGGCTGAAGTGAAATTAAAAATTTTGAGGGGGGCCAAACTAAAATTTTTCAAATTTTAAAGGGATTATAAAGGTAATTTTACCTTTTTTCTAAAAAAATTCTATCATCTTCCTAATGAAAAAAAAAATTGGGGGGGACCATACCCCCTTAAACCCCCCCAATGTTCCGCCACTGAGGTGAGGTGAAGGATGGTGGTGGAGATGATAATAATGTTGAAGGTATGGAGGACATGATGAGAGGAGACAATGAAGGGGACAGAGAGTGAGATGACTCTTTTGAACTGGATGACATAGAATGATCAGAATGAGACTGACTTTTAGAGATGGGAGAAGACTGAGAAACAGACTGAATTGGATCATGAAGAAAGACTTGACCTGGACTATTTAACTCAACTGGTTGAATTGGAGATGTTGGAACAGACTCATGAGGTGAAGAATGACTAGAAGGAGAATGACCAGAAGGACAAGGTGAATGCAATGAAGTTGTAACAGGGGGTGGACTAACATTTTGAGGAAGGGGAATGGAATTAACATGATTTGTGACCTGATGCAATGTTGCATTTTGAGAATCATGAGACACTGAACATGGTTTGACTGGAATTTGAAGAGAGGGAATAGAAACAGATGATTTCTTAACAGTAGCAGCACACTTTTCACATTTTGAATCAAGCATAGTCTTATAAGGAAAATGATGTTCATCAAACTGAACATGCCTAGTGATATAGACTCTTCCAGTTTTGTCAAGACACTTATATCCTTTGTGAGAAGGTGAGTATCCTAGAAAAGTGCAAAGAGATGACCTAAACTGTAATTTGTTTTTATTGTAAGGACTTAAATGTGGATAACAAGCACACCCAAAGACTCTCATAAGATCATAATCAGGTTTCTTTTTAAAGATTTTCTCATAAGGTGAAATGCCTTCTAAAGGCTTTGTTGGAAGTCTATTAATCAAAAATATTGCACTAACAAAAGCATCATTCCAAAAGGTTAAGGGCATAGAGGCTTGAGCTAATAAAGTAAGACCAACTTCCACTATTTGCCTATGTTTTCTTTCTACCAACCCATTTTGTTCAGAAGTGTAAGGGCAAGAGAGTCTATGTATTATACCTTTGGATCGAAGATAAGGGTCAAGTGCTATGAACTCTCCTCCACCATCTGACTGAATTACCTTCAATTTGCAACCAAACTGCCTCTCAGCCTCCTGATGAAACTGAACAAATGCATCAAACACACCAGACTTCTGTTTAAGGAAATATAACCAAGTAAAACGTGAGTAAGCATCAGTAAACGCTACATAGTAGCGAAAACCATTTGAGAAACAAGGGGCTGGACCCCAAACATCAGTGACAACAAGTTCTAAGGGAGCAGAATAATCAGTCTTAGAAGAAGAAAAGGACAACTTATGAGATTTGCCATATTTACAAGCAGAGCAAAAAAAAAGAATTTTATTCAAGTCAACAGAAATATTACAACTTTTTAGAATATGAAACAAAGTATCCTTTGCAGGATGACCTAATCTATTGTGCCAGGTTTCTACAGACACATTATTAGCAGAAGATGCATTACATTCAACAGTAAGGCAATTATTAAAACTGGAAGAATGCAAATCAGAGGAAAATGAGGGTAAAGATGAAACAGGAGTGAAAGAAGAATCATGATGATGATGCAGTAATGGAGGTGAAACAGAAGAATGCTGTGAAGATAGAGAAGCAGAAAACTCATATAAGCCATTGTTCTCATGTCCTGTTAACAGAACAGCTCTTGTATGTAGATCCTTAACAAGACAAAACTTAGGGAAGAACTCAATTGTCACTTGATTGTCCTGTGTAAGCTTGGACACAGACAACAAATTTTTAGTAATGTTAGGCACATAGAAAATATTCTTAAGATGTAACTGTTTAAATGAGCCAAATAGAGCAGACTGTCCTATGTATTTAATAGGAAGAGTTTGTCCATTACCCACTTTAACATTACCTGAACCAGTGTAACAAGTGGCACCATGCAAATTCTGAGGATCATTGGTCAAGTGATGGGTAGCTCCTGAATCAGGGTACCAGGTATTATCACTGACAGTTTCTGGTGTTGCAACAAATGCCTGAGGTTGAGCTGGAGGACAAGATGATGAAACTGGCACCACAGGAGGAGGACCATATTGAGGATAAGCAGAGGTATGTGATGGAGCAGAAGGCAGAGGAGGAGATGGATGGAGAAACATAGAGGGTGGTGGTGACCTCATAGGAGGGGCATGATAATAATGAAGGGATGGAGAAGTATAGAACATAGATGGAGAGGAATAAGACTGAAAATGGTTACCACGACCAGTGTAGGTGCTGAAATTAACTTGAGGTGCCCTACCATATCCTTGTGTAGGTCTAGCAGACTCATTCTTAAAGTGCATGTCAAAACGAGACCAACACCTCTCAACCAAATGCCATAGTTTCCCACAAAGTTGGCACTGAGGTCTTGAGAAATTATTTCTTCCTCTGCCCCTACCTCTACCATAACCAGTTTGAGAAGGAGAACCAACAAAATTATCAGTATTAGCCCCTGAAGCTGCATAAAAACTACTCCCTGAAGAATCACCAGTTTCTTGATAAGATGAGTACTGTGGAACCATATCAGTAGTAGACTCATGACTAAACTTCTCAGTAGGAAGAAGAGATCCTGAGGTAAAATTTTTAACAGCAATATTTGCAGAAGCACTAACAGAACTGAGCAGATGAGAATGCCTATCATCAACATCTAGGAGAATTGTTCTAACAGTTTTAACATCAAAAGGGGAGGGACTAGCTGTAATCACTGTAATTACAGACTCATACTCAGGTGGTAGGCCATTAAGAATGGCAGTTACATGCTCATGATCTAAAATGACCTCACCACAGCTTGCTAGATTATCACAGACAGTCTTAACCTTCATCAAGAATTCTCTCATAGGTTGATCTCCTTTTTTCTGGGAATGTAGTAACCTTCTGAGAGACATTAGCCTAGAGGTGGTCTTACCACTATAAAGCCTATGCAATGTATTCCATATTTCAACTGAAGTATTGTGACCAATCAAGTGAGGTAAAACCTCTTCACTCACAGTGGATAGAAGCCATGAGGCTAATGCCCCATCCTGTTCCTCATAATATTCATAGTCAGGATTAAGACTAACTACTCCATCTTTTGTAACATATTGAACAGGCCAAGTCAGCTTCCCATCTATAAATTTTTGAAGTCTATTAGACTTAATAGTCAACAGAACTTGTTGTTGCCACAACAGATAATTGTTGTCATCTAACACAACATTAATCTTTTTGGATGAGAAAATCCTAGAAGTGTTTAGAGCAGTGTTTGTAGTCTGACTAGGGCCTTGAACAGTTGTATCAGCATTATCATGTCCAGGATCAGTATTATCAGAAGTTCTAGTAGACTCAACCATGATATACAACGACAAACTTCAACAGGCTTTAGTATAGCAATCGCAAGAAATAACAGAGCAATCTCAGCAACAGCAAAGTAGCAATCAGACAGAGAATTCCAGTAGGAAACGATTAATACAGATGTGAAGCACAGCAAGAATGGCAAACAGCATATCAGATCGGAGATGAACAGATCAATTGAGCAACAATCGATGAAATCAGAGAAACAGATATCCTCAGTCAACAGATTTATGTATAACCAGATAGAATTGATCTCAATTGCACAGTATAATGCAAGCATTGACAACAAGACACATATTCATAGCTTTTCCACACAAATTAGGGCACGAATCAGCCGAAAGAGGTACTAGACACGAAATTAGGGCACGAAAGAGGAATTATCTCACCCGATCTGAAGATACAACAGCAAACGATAGCGAACTGAAGAAGATATTCAATTCTCACAGCGTCATAAAGCCTCAAGATCCATCATTCCAAGATCTGGAGAAGACGAGCCACGAACTGAACTTCAAGATATCGAACGAGATTAGTCAGATCCGATCACCAGGGCCACGAACGGAGCTCTGATACCATGTCAGAATAAAGCTTGAGAGCTTAAGAACAGAAGAAGCAATGAGGTGAAGGAAGGTTTGATCTGTGTAGAAGATGATATGAAGAACTTCGAAGAGAAACGAAAAAGAAAAAGAATAACAGAAAGAAAGAATATTTGTTTAAGAGTGGAATCTGGTATATTATTTCATTGAAAACAAATAGGCCCAATTACAATGTCTTTATATAGCCCAAGCATAGCTGGCAAGCTAGAGGCCCAACTGACTAACAAAATAATAACAGATTTGTAACAGAAATAATCTAGATTATTCTAAACTATTCTAGATTATTCTGGCTAACAAACAGCATCTTCAAGATCCAAGGGGAAGGGCAATGGTGAGATGATCGCCTATGCCCCTTCCAAACACAGGTAAACAAGCTAAGGGAACTCATAATTCTTTCGGATAACTCTCAATGGAGTTATCCGGGGTCTGTAGTGCAACATCAAGACGAGGATTCATTGGTGACTCTTCTCCATCGCTTATTTAGATCTCTTCGATGAGGGAGAAGCTATCATCAATACATATCGATGTAATCGTGGTGATCTGTAACCCCCTAGACCCGCCTATGCGTTACAACGGATCCTAGGAAGTCACATTAGGGTCACAAGAGCGACCCACAGTAAAAATACTCATAAAAACATTTTTAAAACATACTTATTAAATTATAAAACCAACTTCTGTTTAAAATATCATTTCTGGATGTCATTTAAACGTATAACAAAATTTCAGAAAACATTTTACAGACACTGCTGTAAAACAATACATGACTTACATGCCCACTATCTATACAGTACCGTACTCCAAAAGTAACGTTGAGAGACTCCGTACACTGCTGTCAACCATTATCTCATGATATATTCTTTTAACCTGCGATGGTAAAAACAACGTGAGCTTGGAAAAGCTTAGTAATACAAAACTACCAGAAGATGCTATAAGCTAATGCAGATATATGGTAGGCATAACATTTTCATGACGTTCCGCGCAGTAACGACCTCCATTTCTGTTCTACTATTTCGAGGTTGCATCATACTCGAGAATAACGATACTTGATCTTTATTCAGACCTTGAGAAGTATACGGGAATTATATAGGCTAGTAGCATACGAGATAGGAATCAGAGAGTTTGGGGTCTAGTGTGTTCCAACAGTGCAACATTAATGCATGAAATGTAACAATGCAGTAAACCTTTTTATATCATATACATATGTTCAAGTAGCAATAGAATACATTTTCAATTCTTTATTTACCCTCCAACCATACTCCAGTATTTAGTTTCCCCAGTGCGGTATCATGTACAGGCATTAACCCGAGCCCATTGGGCGAGGGTACCATCCTAAGGAATACCTTAGAATACGGGCGGCCCTTGCCGAAGCATAGGAACCGAAAACGGGCGGACCTGGCCGAAGCCTAGAATCCGTAAACGGGCGGACCTGGCCGAAGCCTAGGATCCGTAAACGGGACGGTCTTACCAGCTGGATCAGGGCTGAGCCGTAGGTAACTCCATATCATGTCCCAATTACCCCAGTGAATCAGATCATCATTAATTCATTAGTCAATAACTGTATTTTTTTAGTAATACATTATCCATGTAGCATGTTTTCCATATCAGGTGCATATGCATATATCATAAATACAGTACGGTCATGCTTATTTATAAAACATGTCATGAGAGTTCACATATGTCAAACAAGTGCACGTGATCGGTATCATAACATGTAAAACAGTATGCAAAACAGGCGCGTGATACACATGGAACACACTAGGTGGAACAATTTACTCCTTGGGGATACTTGACATTTACGGAAGAGAACACATTAACTTTTGACAATTGAACGGATCTTTGAAACGGGACCTCTATTAAAAGAGGGGTTGTACTAACGGTTCAAACCAGATAGTCAGGGGATGATACATCAAGACCTTGAGAGTTTAGACATATCATGAGTGATTTAGCCATTTCAGCCTACCAGAGGCATTTTATTCATTTTATCATACACGTGCATTTTGGTAATTTATACCAACAAGGCGTAAACGATAGCTCAAAAATTATATTCGCTCATCAGGTACCCAACCAGGCATTTAAAGATTTCTACGTCAAGACCTTTCACTATATTAGATACGTTCGGGGCTATTTTGATTACTTTGGCCAACAAGGGCATTTTGGTCATTTATATAACATGGGTGATTTTGTAACTTAGCTCGATCATGAGGAATTTATGATTTATAGCAATTAAGATTTCCAGAGGTTTATTGAGCCTCCATAACCATTCGAACTAACATATTCCAACCTTGCAGTACTAACCAACCCTTCTCACTGTATCGTATATTTGAACGGTTGCTTCCACAAGATTTGCCTCGGAGTAGTCAACTTATATTTTTGTGCGGAGAAACTTCCATCCTTACATTAATATCAGGAGTGATTGACGTACATGGGTCATGCTTCAACCCATAAGGGCATTTCGGTCATTCAAAAGCTCGTGATATCCGTCATTCTATCAATTGAACCGTTTATAATATTTCAATCCTTTAAATATACGTGGGTGTTTCAACCATTCTAGAAATTTCAGTACCTCCAACCACTTCATTCATTTCAGAACTCAAGGGTTTATCCACCCTTCCAGTTAATTGCGAACCTCGGTATCCGAGAATACTTCAGCATTTTTGGTCAATATGACCCTTCCAATTGATTTAACCATGACAGTATTTCCAATACGTTATCATTATGATCAATTCAGTATTTGAGTCGCTTGATCAATTTAGAGGTACAAATAATTTCCCATAAATATATATATATTCAGGGGTTCATTCTAAATTCAAGGAAATCTAACACCTTACAATCTCGAACATTTAAATCTTGTTACCATAACTTATCAGTAGATCAAGGTTTCCCGATGAATCGAGTTGATTTACCATATCCACTGTAGATTTCTAGATTTTCTTCCAATTCCAAGTGTATTTTAGTCATTCTCATATTTCAAGGGCATTTTCGTAATTTTATAGCCAAATATTTCTAGCATTTACTCATTTGACGTCAATAATTGAGTTTGGAGATTAACTGCCTTATTACTTGACTTATTGAACTCCAGATCCTTACATTCGTTAACTTTCTCGTTCAAGCATTTCGATCTTATCTAGGTTATCATACTCAATTTCATATTCGGTTTGACTTAAGCAGAGCTAACAACACTCCTCATCATATTTATGCATGCATTTACCGAATACCAACATGTTCATAAAGCATACCAGAGGTAGTAGTGTATTACCTTTAATACTTGCTATATCGGTCGACCATGATACCCCGTTCGATCACTCTCAAACTCGAATGCGACGTCCTTAACATCCCGAATACAAGGAACCTTGAATACCTTCAATCGTACAAATCCCAATTTCAGTCCTTATTCATATTGCTCATAATTGATTATTAAAATACATAAGCAAACTCAAGTTCAAGGTCCAATTCGGATGCTTTCGGGTTAGAATTTCACAAAACGGGCTTCAAAATCGGACTCAGGACGTCGAAAAACATAAAATAGGGCTTTTTGGAAAAATTGACTTTTTGGTCAAAGTCAAAGTCAACGGTCAACGTCAGCAGTCAAAGTCAACGCTGATGTCATGCTGACGTCACTATTGACGGGGTCGGGTCAACGGGTCGGGTCGGGTCGGTCAACGGGTCGGTCAACGGGTCAACGGGTCGGGTCGGTCAACGGGTCGGGTCGGACACAGGTTTGGGCCAAGATTGGGCTTAAGCAAAACGGGTTGGGTAACATGGGTTTGGGCTTGGTTTGGGCCGGGTGGTTCACTGAACCGGTTCGGGTCGAGGCTCAGATCGGGTTGGGCCGGTTCAAACCGGGTTAAACCGGTTTGGACCCGGTTTACTTACCCAAAAATTCTCCGATCGCCAGACGGTCGCCGGAGACGCTGGTTTGCGTCGAAACTGCCGGAAAGAGCGTTTATCAGGCCCAAAAACAAAATTCATAAATCAGAAACATAAAATAGTCCGGAATCATATCGGAAATTACCGAAAATGCTAAAAAATCTCGTCGGAAAGCTTGAAGCTCCGATGAGCATCCTACCGACGTCGAACGGATGATCGGTTGACTGGGTTATATCCATCGTGACGTGGGGAACCCAGATCTGGCGGCCGTGACACGAACGGGCGGCGAGGATGGCCGGAAAACGCGCAAAACAGTGGGCGCGTTGGCTTCTCCGACGAAGCACTCAAGTGGCTTCCCACGGTGGACGGCGGCTGATAACCGCGAGTGGCTACCACGGTTGCGTTCGGGGAGAACTAACGGACACGGTGGCAGCGGCGGTGAAAGCCACGGCCGGGCGGTGAGGGCATATCGGAGCTAGAACAGTGAAGGGGGTTAGGGAGAAAGTTTGAACTTTCTGGGTTCTTACATTCGAATTGAAACCCCAAAAAAATGAGGGGGGTAGCTACCGTGGAAAAAAATAAAGGGGAAATAATTGGGGGAAATTATTGGGGGGAAAATAATGGGAGTAGGTAGGATTTTTATTATTATAATATTTTTTTTGAGTGTTACATGATCTTTCTGCCAAAGGGGTCGATTCCCAGTTCAATTAACCCAGCTTCATCCACCATAACACAAGAGAACTCCATTTGATATTTCCGTCGAGCAGCTTTCCTAATGAGGGTTAGCCTCTGAGAGCCAAAGGTTATGCCCCTCGTTTTATCTTCGATATCATTGATAATAACAGAAGAGTTTGTAAAGGAAGAGGGAAACAACGCAACCTTCAAGAGATCTTCATTTGCTGCCCACCCCTTTTCTGAGATCACCAGTTTTTTGGTGCAACTTGCACTATGGAGTTAGAAATATGCTCCCAGATTTCTCTCCTCTTTGCCTGGCTGAAGGACTCTTCCTTATCTTCCACGCGTTTTCGTTTCCTGCAGCTAGAAACTTTCATACGATCAAGCTCGTCCGCAAGGATATTTCCCCACATAGCACAGGGGCTATTAGCTTTGACAGGGAGCATAGAAAAGCTGGCACAGAAAGGGGCAAATTGCTTTGCAGGCAAGTGGTCCGATGGGTCACTCGAAAATTTCCTAGGATACGATACTGGAGTTGCCAAGCCAGGTTGGTCTAGGGACATCGTAGGTCCCAAAACAGGAAAGCTAAGGTTGACTTTACCTTGGTCTGATGGGACAAGATATGTTTCCTTAACCGAGGTAGCCGTAGTCCCCAGATCTTGTGAAGATTGTAGATTTTTTGGAGGCTTCACCATTTTGTCTTTTGTGGCTTCGCCATGCTTCATCCCTGCCAACGATTGAGAGCATTCTCCTTGCTGCCTGGCCACCTTAGGATGATGCAGAGATCTTAGCTTACCTCCATGGAAGGCTCGAAGCCAAGGCCCGAACTTCCCAGCAAGCTTGAACGTCGAAATATCATGCTTACAATCTCTCTCAACATGCACTAGTCTTCCGCAGCGAAAATAGAACTTTGGAAGAACCTCATATTTGAACGCAACTTCCAGTGGTTTATCTCGTTTCCGATTCAGTATGAAACATGTTTTCAACGAGTCCTCAATACGAATTGTAACTCTGATGCATACAGATCCTTGCGAGTAAGACTTGTTACCTTCTTCCAACGATGAGCCATAGAAAATAGGGAAATGATTTCCTATTCTCTTTACATTTTCAGGAGTAATCAGACCAACAGGCAGGTTATGTACCTGCACTCAAAATTCTTCAAGTGAAAAGTCAAGTTTCTCGAGGGCTTTGTCAGGTTGCCACTCCTTCAAGATCAGCAACGCGTCCTGCACCGCCCAAGGCTTGGCTCCCAGGAACTAATAAGCTGCCAACAATTTAATCATTAATAAGTTGTGTTATTGTTCCACTGACTTAAACAGGAACAGGAAAAAGTTTCTCCCTAGGTCATGGCATTCCAGGTCTTCGAGTTTCCAAGCTTTGCGGAGAATGGCTGACAGTGTCAGGGACTTTAGTTGGCTTGAGGAAAGAAGCTTGCCTACCAGGGCATGATTTTTTAGAGTGAAGTAAACTTCATTGTCCTCATTTAATTCAAGCTCATCAATGAAGTCTTGACTGAAAAGGTTAGGGTCTGCAGGGTTTGTCGGGTAGCCGTTATTAACAACACCTACACTTAAAGAAGACGAGAACAGCTGAGGTTCCATGATAGTTGGGGAAGGTGTTAGCAGTAAATGGGTGAAGGGGTATCGCAAAGTTAGAAAAAGTAGGGGGAGGAAGCAACAATAAGGTGAGCTAAGACAGCAGATTGAAAAAATAAGGAAAATAAATCGAAAGGCTAACGACTTTGAACCACCTCCAGGACAGGAAGAAAAAACCACACCTCCCAACCTAAGCTTCTTGTCTCCAAGGAAGGAGAAACCAAACCTTAAGCGTTGAGAGAGGATGACTCATGTTCGGAGAGAAAGCGTAGCCATTAGGGAGAGGTTTATGGGTGTTCCATTCGGTGAAAATATCAAGATGGAAGATTCTGATATAGAAGATATCTAACAAAGTTAACAAAATACTTGAGTTATCTTTCTCATATGGACTTGTTTTTTTATCATAATTCATTATCTTTTATCATAAAAGATTTAGCAAAGAGATTATTTTTGCTGATTCTTGACTAAATTCGCTTTGAGAAAGATTTTAATTTTTTTTTTACAAATTTAACCAATACCCATTGAGAAAAGGATAAGTGCCAGCTTATTAGTTTCTTCATCACTTGATCGTACCAGGTAATTAATGATTAAATTGTCTAGCTTGTGATTTTAGCACATTAGATATTCACCTTTGTAACATTAGATATATTAGTGTCTTAATTCTTTTATCTTGTTTTTATTTTTATTTTGCAGGAAAAATGCAGTTTGACCTTTTCTTGATGAAAAATGGATGTTAAATCTGACCATTTTTTCAGTCATCGTATCGTTGAATTGAAAATTTGTATATGTTTTTAATTCTAATGAATTTCTAAAATTTGTATTTGTAACTTTGATATAAATGGTAAGGATTGTTTTTATCTTATTTATCTATTTTTTCTTCAATTTGTATTTGTATTTAATTTTTTTATATATGTTATATTTATAGTTTTCTTTTATTTTGTTGCTAATTAAAACACACATTGTCACTTTATCCGTTTGATTGAACATTTTCTTAATAATTTTTATAAAGATTCTTTTGTCACTAATAATTAGTGAAAATTTTTACTATGCACTTTGATTTAATTTTTGACACAATTATTATTGTTTAGTATCATGAAATTTGTCACTAAAATTTTGATTTGCAGTGACAGTTTGCATATATGATCGCAAATAAATTAGTGACGAAATGTATAAATATAGTCAAAAAATAAATTAGTGATAGAGTTATTTGTGATAACAAGTGACAACTTGAAAATTTGTCACAATTATCTTTTGTGACACAATTTTATATTTTTCAATGTCACAATTTTTATTAATTGCAGTGTCCAATATTTCGTTACAACAAAAAATTATTGTGACGGTCTTTTCTATCACAATATTTGTTTTTTAGTGCTAAAAAAATTCATCACAACATATAGAGTTATTGTGACTATTTTGTTTTATCACAAATAGTATTGATAATAGTGTTGAATAGATGGACAAAAAAAAAAAACAATTGTGACAATTTTACGAACAATTGTCACAACTACAATAGTGACGGAGTTATTAGTGGCGACATGAAAATTTTGTCACTATGTATTTTAGTGTCAAAATTCAATGTATTTAGTGACCATTTACACTATCACTGAAAATGCTTTTTCTTTGATCGGTAGGTCATGACGTGTGTTCATCTTTGTCCCCCTTTCTTTATGTTTCGACACTATAATCATCGTGGTTTGAGGGTTCAGGGTTACACTCACATAACTTACTTACTGCATAGCTTGTGGGTTTTCAAACATTTGGCCACCACTAGCCAGAGAAATCGAGTGAGTCGAGCAAATGAGGATATTTTTCTTGGGATTTCATCACCATTGATTCTATTTTAACACAAATCCTCCACGTTCACCATACCAATTGTTGATGAGTAAAATAGGATGATAATGGTTGTTGGTTTCCAGACGATTTACCTTTTCTGATTTGGACGAAAATTTGTAATCAATGGTGATTGTGGAGAGTATTAGAAATGGGAGAAGGGATGGACAATGGTACGATCTTGTTCTTCCTTATAAAATGACTTCTTTTTACGATTATACTAGTGAAAATCTGACGTAGATGTCAGGTCTAAACTTTGTAAGATATAGTAAGTGCGCTAATATAACTATGTTTGTCACTAAGTAGAGCTAGTTAATGGGCCAAACAAATTTGACAATTATTTTATACGGAATCATAAATATTCAAGAGATTCTCAAAATTCTATGCCCGAGTTGGTGTAAGCTAAGGGATGATGTGCACAAAAAATATTACGGAGGCCTGAAGGCGGAGATATGATCTTGCAGAGATGATAGTAACGGATGATACAATAGGAATATAAATAAGATTAAAATTGGTTAAGGCGATATTAATATTCAATCTTGATCGCTTTGTTGTATACAGCTTGCTCGTCGCCTTCAGCATGAGTGCATCGTCCCCACTTTCATTTCATCCACGTGATTAGAAATCTCAATTTGACCTGCTGGGGTTTATTATTATAACCCATTATCCAATTAATTTCAATATTACGACTATACATTTAATAATAATATATTTATTTTATTAAGAAAATTATATCTTTTTAAATATTCTTACAAAATTATATTAAAAAAACGCTTTCTTCGAACAGTATTTTTTTTTCATATTACATCAACATTTTTTGTACCAGTGGTTTGATTTAAGATATTATAAAGTGATAGGTAAGTTGCTGCTTCTGCAAGCTTTTAAAATCAATTGAAAGAAAATTTATGAACTTTGTATATTGAATTAAAATAAAGAGAGTTGCCTTTTGCTTAGGTGAGAGTGTGATTATAGTTCAACGACCCAAATTAATTATTTGGTAGGGATAATGATAGTAAATCAATCATATAATAAAAATAAAAAATGAGAGATTTTATTAATATTGAAATAATATGACCCAAAATAATTAATATTCAAATAAGAGAAATTATAAGAAATTTATGAAATCAATTTAATATCTAACCTTAATTCCTAATATCAATTTATAAGTATAACTACTCTATTCTAAACTTATAATTTTAAATCTAACTCTAAATTATCAAATAATTTGTATCGTACCGGCTAATATTTTTTTAGATATTGTATTGAAAAATACAAGTATTGGAGGATAAGGAACGGAACCTTTGGAAAGTTGAGAATGAAACATCATGCCTAAAAGTAGTGTTATTTTAGTTGGTTGAGACTTGAGATATCTAAAATTCATTAATTAAAAACTAATACCACTATTCAACAACTATGTATTTATGAGTCAAATTGTCTTTTGGGGATTAGAAATTCCAAATCATTCCCAGAATTCCTCTGTTTACCAATCAAAATGGTTGCTGTATTCAACAAAGAGCTTCTGAGCTGGTATCTAATCACTCTTAAACTCAGGGAAACTGTGGAATCTGCGGGTACCAACAAGTCCCTTGAGTTGCCAGAAGATCATGAACACCAATCTGGACCTGGTTGCTTGCAGATCCCGATCACTGAAGACGGCGAAGATTGCAGCGTGTTCGACCCTTCACCGGAGTCCGAGTGGATTATTTCGATCAAAGAAAAGCTGGAGCAGGCACGCCAAGATGATGCAGCAGGCTTATGGGAAAGGTTGAGCATCTATAGAGTTCCCCACTATCTAAGAGAAGGTGATATCAAATCTTATGTCCCTCAAATTGTCTCCTTGGGACCTTACCACCATGCCAAGAAACGCCTGCGCCAAATGGACCAACACAAGTGGCGATCTCTTCACCGCGTGTTAAATCGAACAAATATGGAAATACATGTGTACCTTGATTCCATGAAGGAATTCGAAGAAAGGGCTCGAGCCTGTTATGAAGGAACCATCACTCTTGGCAGCAATGAGTTCGTGGAAATGTTGGTTCTTGATGGCTGCTTCCTGCTCGAGCTCTTTCAAGGCACTGCTGTCGGATTCGAGCGTCTTGGCTATGCCAGAAACGATCCGGTTTTCGCCATGCGGGGCTCGATGCATGCTATTCATAGAGATATGATCATGTTGGAGAACCAGCTTCCTCTCTTTGTGCTTGATAGGCTACTGGGGATTCAGCTTGGTGAGCCTGACCAGAAGGGCAAGGTTGCCAAATTGGCGATCAGATTCTTTGACCCTTTGATGCCAACGGATGAGCCATTAACAAAGAGTGACATGAACAGATTGGGATCCTCTCTGGGACATACCAACGCCTTCGACCCTTTTTCCGATCTAGGTGGCCTGCATTGCCTTGATGTGTTCAGAAGAAGTCTCTTAAGCTCTGGGGCCAAACCCAAACCTCGAGTCTGGCTGAAGAAAAGATCGAATGCCATCCGTGTTGCCGATAAACGTAGACAACAGTTAATCCATTGCGTATCGGAGCTCAGAGAGGCTGGTATTAAGTTCAGGAAAAGGAAAACTGATCGATTCTGGGACATCAAGTTCAAGAACGGAATTCTTCACATTCCTCGCCTCTTGATTCACGACGGAACCAAGTCCCTTTTCCTCAACCTGATAGCATTCGAGCAATGCCATCTCGATTGCAGCAATGATATAACTTCCTATGTGATATTCATGGATAACTTGATCAACTCACATGAAGATGTGGGATACCTTCATTACTTTGGCATCATCGAGCATTGGCTCGGCAGCGATGCAGAAGTCGCCGACCTTTTCAACCGCCTCTGTCAAGAGGTTGTTTTCGATATCAATAACAGTTATCTCTCCCATCTGTCTGAAGATGTGAACAGATACTACAACCATAGGTGGAATGCTTGGCGTGCAGCCTTGAGACACAGATATTTCAACAATCCTTGGGCCATCATCTCATTCTTTGCTGCTTGTATCTTGCTGCTGCTTACTTTTGCTCAGACCTTTTATGGAGTTTATGGATATTACAGGCCAAGTTCCTGAGTATACTGTTTGAAAACATTGCAGTTACACATACATCAATGATTTCAATTCATTTCTTCATTCATTAAGCTAAGGAACTCTGTTCTTTTCGGGGAATGTGTTTGTATTAGCGAATACTTGAATACAGAAGGAAGCAACAATGCCATTGTTGGTTTATGACTAGCATTAGACATTAAAGTTTCTTTATCTTCAACTTCAATAATTTGAATAAATCATATACAGGAAATGACTAATGCCAATTGCCAAGGATAAGCTATAAAAGTAGAGAAATAATAATCTGCCATTACAAAAGAATCAATGTTGCAGACATTTTTGTTTGCAAATAACATATTTTTGAGGCAACAAATCTCTAACCAAGGAGGCAACGCATTGTATGTTTGACAACATTTAAGCACATTGTGTACTTACAAGACAGACATAGAAGTATTGCTCGAAAATCAATATAATATACAAAATCATATAATTCTAAGAGATCTGAAGTCAATAAGATGATCTTAATGGGAGTATTTGTTCCATTAGTTTCGAGATATTGCATCTTTAGCGGACTCCAGAGCGGAGGCGGCGGCCGCAGCAGCACCGGTGAGGACACCGCCGCTGGTCTTTAGGTTGGGTTGTGGATGTTGGTGAGGCAGCTGCACGCCCTTCATCTCTTGGCTCTGTCCTGCCGGAGAACAATTGTCCGCTGTTGCAGCCTTTCTTTCTACTTCACCTTGTGCATTTCCGGTGTCGAATTCCTATTCATAGGAAAAATGCATATTTGAATCTCAGTTCAAGAAGATCAAACATTAATGAGAACATTACCTTCCCGGATTGGATGTTCATATTGAATGTCAAGACTCTTGATTAAGATTTTGCATTTGAATTGTAAAGTGATTGAAAATATTTACAATATATATACAAGATGATGTAAATGGTATTATAATTTTGAGACAAGGGTGATGGTTGATCGGTCTCCAGCACCATTTTCGTTCCGAAAGAAAGGCCCTAACATCAAGTATACACCTACATTTGTTACGCCCTCCTATATCTCATATGCAAGATTACTTATTTGTGTTAAAAATATGTTAAGATTGTTTCTTTTAACTCTTTTTTTCAAATTATAATCTTCACATTTTCTACTGTTAATCTCACCATTCATTTACCTTCGTCCAACAATCTAAAAAATGTAAAACTTTCAAGTTTGGCATAATTGAAGAATTGTATTCGAACTTAAAAACAAATCCATTAATTACTAAAAATTTTGAGTTATTTTATTTTACAACTCAAACCTTATTTAAAATTATTTCGAGTTGAGTCAAGTTTATAAAATTATAAGTTGGATTCAAAATGAATCGAGTTAAAAAATTCAATTTTTTTAAATCGAATTGAATTTTGCTTTCTCCTTGATCAACTAATTGTTGGTAATGTAAGAGTTAACTAAGAGGTCATAACAAGACAAAAGGAAAGAAAAGGACCAAAAAAAGCTAGAATGGATTGGGTCTAAAAGTCAGGAATAAATATTAGTGAGTGTCACAGAAGAAGCAGTTCCCAATCATCAATCAATCAATACATACATTTCTAACATTCTCTCAAATTTGGTCCATTTTATTAATAACCCCTAATAGCATGTTGAAGATGGGATTTTCTCAAGAATCTGTAAAGCTTCTTTCATTGTAGGTCTCTTCTGTGGGATTGGAGATGCGCAACTGTACCCCAACTTAAAACAAACCAGCAACGCATCCTCTTTGCCTTCCAAATCGCCACGGATCGCCGCATCGGCCATCCGCATCGCCTTGTTTCTGTCTTCCACAACGATCCCATTCCCCTGCCCCAACTCATCAACCACCACAACTTTCCCCGTTAGTAGCTCCAGCAATATCACCCCAAATGCAAACACATCCCATTTGGGGTGAGGCTTCAAGCTCCGAAGCGACTCGGGGGAGTGGTAAGGCGATACACCTAAGGAGCTCGGGCTTGGACTCGGACTAGGTGCCGTCAAGTCTTGGAAGCTCTCTCTCGAGGCGGTCGACCTCTTGCTACCAAAGTTTCGGGATGAGATGCCGACTTTAGAACTGGTGTCGCCTGTTACCAGCCTTTCCAGCCCGAAATCTCCGATCTTGGGTTCCATATCGGTACTTAACAGGATATTGCTAGGCTTCAAATTGGCATGCACGTGCTTCTTCTCATGGAGATATGCGAGGCCACGGGCCACACCTTTCGCAATCTTCAGCCGAGATTCCCATGGAAGATGACAAGGTGAAGAACCGGCTTTTCCTGAAATGGAAACAACTAACATTTAAAGCCTGTAGAGTGCAACCGCAAGAACAAGCCACTGAGAGGTTTGTCCCTCTATTATACTCGGATATGGGATTAAGTTGTGCATATTTTGCTATCTATACTATTATAATGTCATTATCTACTTCAAATACTTCACACCAAAGTAAAATATCAATGCCACCTATTCTCCCATACAAAAAATCCTTATCACTGTGATGATTTAGAAAGAAAGAAAAAAGTGATATCTAAACTAATATAGATAAGAACCGGATGAGTAAAATTAGACTCGATTCAAAAAATGAATATTTTACTCGATTAGACAGGAAAAAATTTGATTCGACCAAAAAATTCAAATAAAGTTGGATAGAAATCATTTGCCCCAAACTATGCGCATTTTAGTGCCCCCACTTAAAAAAATGGGTTTATGGTTTATGGTTAGAATATATGGAATTGGGGGTATGGTGTATTTTTTAGGGTGTAAGGTTTAGGATTTATAATTTAGGGTTATGGTTTAAAATTTATTTTTTTAGTATTTTTAGTACTGTGGCGTAGAAAAAGACAAACTTAGGGGCTAAAACTATAAAATTTGAGTTATAAAATAAAACTTGTAAACTTGACTAACTCCAAAGTTTTTAACTAGAGTCCCCCAACTAGCAATTCTAATTAATTCGAGCAAAATAGAGGGGCTAAAACTATAATTTGAGCATTAAAAAGGGATGAGTTGTTTTCTAAGGGAAGTGAGGTGTTGTGGGATAATGGGAAGGCAAATCGCTGTCAAACGCCGTGGGGCAGACGGTGGGAAAATGGCAGATGCGAACCCCATGCCCAGACGCAGACAGTTGACTTTTCCATGCATTAAACAACAACGTTTAAGTTACAACTACTCCCTCACTTCTCTTGCCTACTTTTTTTTTTTTTTAAGATACTAATCCAAATAGAAATTTGTAAAAAATTAATAGGAGGGCGATTCTCTTAATCTATATATTTCGCAGAAAACATTAGAATTCAAACTCTTAATATTATTTAAGAGACATAACGCCTCATCCTGCTATACCAACCGGTTTTTATACTTATCTGGCGTACTTTAAACAAATACCCATGCTGCTTTTGCTAACGTACGCATATGAAAAAAATGAAGAACAGGATAACGACTTACTGTAACGAGCGTTGGCGAGGCTGCCATTTGGTACGAAATCGTAGATGATGAGCTTCTCATCAACTCCCCAGTAGAACCCGCGAATCCTGACCAAATTCGGGTGAACCAGTTTGGCAACGACCCGGACCTGGTTCTCGAAATCCCTGAACCGGTCCACACTGTTCTCGCCGATCCTTCGGACCGCCAACGATGTGCCGTCGTCCAGCACCGCCTTGTACATTATGCTGGAACCCGTCGCGCCTAAAATGTAGGCCGATGCTTTGAGCAATGTCTCCAGCTCGAGCTGCTTTTCGCCGTCGACCGTCACCAGTGTCCCTTTCTTGTCGAGGTCTGGCTCTTGCTGTCGTTGATTGTCTTGGCTTTTGCTCCCGCTTTGGTCTTCTTCGGTGTCGGAGGTGGTGTCGGAATCTTCATCGTGCTCTCTCTTTCTCAAACACGACCATCTTGAAAACCCTTTTGATTCCGACGATGAAGATGTGACGGACCAATTGTCTCTGGTCGTGTTTGCTTCTTGCTTCGTTGCGGTTTCGACTCTCTTTTTCCTCTTTAACTTGTACACTAAGATGAAAACCACGACGACGAATGCGATTCCGGCTAAATCTCCCACAACGATTCCTACAATTGTTGCTGGTCTGAGCCTGCTTTGATCTTGTTTTTTAACTCCAGGTGACGATTCCGGCGTGTCGGAGTCCATCGTCCTGGGGATGGCGGCGATTGCTGGCGGAGAAGTTGGTGAAGACGGAATACGACAATCACGCCTGGTTGCTTCACCGCATAGATCAGGATTTCCGGAAAAAGATTTGGATTCTTGATTCTTGAGAACGACGGAATCCGGGATTTCTCCTGTGAGGTTATTGAAAGAAAGATCAATGGTGGCGTTACCGGGGATTTTCTCGGCGAATTGCGGCGGAATTTCCCCGGAAAGTCTGTTGTAAGAAACGTTCAAGTACATAAGACTTTTCCCTCCGAAATTCGGAGGCAAAGACCCGTTTATAAGATTGGAAGAAAGATCTAAAGCTCGAAGAGATTGGAACCCAGTCGGAAGTTTTCCAGACAAGTAATTGTTCTTCAAAGAAACAACAGTCAGGTTCTGTACGGTGGCGAGAGTCGCCGGTAAAGCCCCCGTCAATGCATTGTCGGAGATGTTAAGGAATTGTAGATTCTGTAAGCGTCCTATTGTCTCCGGTATAGAACCAGAGATGGAGTTGTTGGACAAATCAAGCGACCGGAGCTGGGTGGCGTTGAAAATGGAAAGTGGAAGAGACCCATTGAAGGAATTATTGGACAGATCGAGATTTTGAAGGTACTGAATCATGCCCAGATCGGAAGGGATTGAACCAAGAAGCTGAGAACCGGGAAGAGACAATGCTGTAACACGGGCGTAGGCATCGGAGTCGTTTCCCGGTGTTCCGCAGGTGACTCCGTTCCATAAACACGGCGTCTGGTCGGTGGAGTTCCAGCTCTGTAACACATTCAGCGGATCACTGAGAATAAAGAGCTTGAGAGAAAGCAAGAGAACACCATCGGTGTTGAGTCCCAAAGCTTGAACCAGAAGAAACTGGAGAAGAAGAAGAATTCTCCACCATAAATGGGGTTTAACACTGGAGGTGGAACTCATGATTTTGTCAAACTCATAATCCCATATTTCTCCTCTGGAACATCAACACAATGAGAGAGAGAGTGATATGACCAAAAGAAGTAACTGATATTTATCATGTATGTTGATGAAGGTGCAGATGCCATGTGATGAAACTTGTTAATATAATATGGGTAAATTCTATAAATAGTCCTCCTACTTACTTTTTTCTGAATCCCGACTATGAATAATTATAAAATTAGTTTTTTTATTTACTCATTCTATCAATTTGGTTCAATTACAAGTTAGAAATTATATAATATTTATGGACAACAAGTATCACTCATTGATTAGTTCGTCGGACGGAACGGAAGGTCGTCGAAGTGGAGGGTTAAATTGATAGAATTAGTAAATAAAGGGGATTAAATTTATTGATTTTTCTTAAATTAAGATTAAATTAATTAAATGTGTAAATATAGATAACTAAATGTGTTATTATGTCAATTTTTGTTAACTACCACGTCATGAGTCTTTAAATTTTCAACGACACCAAATCAACTTATAACATGTTTTCGGTCGGGAAATCATTTAGTAATTTTTCATAGTTGGGGACTCAATAAAAAAATACCTTCTAATCGAAGACTATTTATATAATTTACCTACAAATAATTATAATAATAGAAGAAAAGGCTAAGAAATAAAGAAACAGCTAAAGAAAGCAAACTTGTAATGGCCATAATGGACAGGTACACAGCTCTGAGCAGAAACATTTATAATTTAAGGTTTGGTATAAAAATGATAAAATCCTGCTCTCAGTGTTGTTGGTTTTATGTATTTAATATTGTTGATACTCAGAAGATTCATTAAATAATAGTAAATGAAAATCAGGTAGAGGCAACAATATCAGAATAGAAAGCATCTTTGCTACAAGACATCTTACGTGAAGATGAAAGTTGCAGTGCTCTCTTAGATTGACTTTAATGTGCTTTTTATTAAAAAAAATGTTACTGATATAGGATTAACTATAAAATAAATTTACAAATTATGTATTTTTTTGCAATAAGTACTTAAAATATTTTTTTAATTAAAATGTATGTTTAAAATTTTATTTTTGACTGAAATAGGTGCCTAAAATTTCATTTTTAGTTGAAACTGGTGCTTAAAATTTTATTTTTGCTTGAAATATGTGTCACAGTTGACTTTAAAACAAGCCAAAAATGAAACTTTAGACACATATCTCAGCCAAAAAAATACTTTAGACAAATATTTCAGCCAAAAATACTTTAAGAACCTATTATACAAAGAGACATAATTTAGTAACTTATTTTGTAGTTTAGCGAATGAAATATATAAACTAATGGCTTTGGAAATTTGCCCCTAGGAACATTGGCATCACCTTTACTTTCACCCTTGTCAATGATTTTCTACAACATTTGCATTGGATGTACTTTTTTTTTTGGATGGATGGATTCCAATTTCATAATTATAACTGCTTGAAAACAAGTATTGGTTAGTTATCTTCTTTTTCTCCACAATGTTTATCAAAAGTGGTTTTTTTGGCTAAAAACAGGTAGAACAAGTAATTTTTAAAATTAAAAGTGCTTTTTAGTTTGATTTAAAAATTACTTTTTAAAAACTGAAATTTGCAGTTATTAGTTTTTTAAAAGCACTATTTAGTAACATTACTCTTCTATCTTCGTTTATATCTCTATTTTTTTTTTATATTCGGCTTAACTTAGAAATAGGGCCTAAACTATACATTTTTTCTGAGATAGGTACCTAATGTTTTTATTTTGTTGAAATAGGTGCGTAAAATTTTATTTCATTAGTGTTTTAAGGTATCACCGTTAAAAAATTTCATCACCTAATTAGAATTTAATATGTGTCTTTATTTTTTATATTTTTTTAATAAAAAATTTGAAAAAAAATAATTTAAAAAAAAATCTAAAAAATCTCAAATCCTTAAAACTCCAAACCTCAAAATCTTAAAACTGATGCCACTACCGCCGTCGCCTGAGGCCATCGTCCATTTCCCCCAACCACCCATCGTCGGTAACCTGCAAGAGGCGTGCCAATCGGACGTCGAACGACTAGAGCCTTTCGTGTTCGTCGTTCGATGTCTGATGGGGGTGGCCTCAGGCGACGACGACAACGAGGTCCAGCTAGGCTATCAACGGCGGTAGTGGCGTCAATTTTGGATTTAAGGTTTTGGGGTTTTAGAGATTTTGGGACTATTTGTGATTTTTGAAAATTTTGGGACATTGTTTAATTTAATTTTAGTTTATGTTTTAAAAAAAATAAAAAACAAAAGCCACATGTCAATTTATTATTGGGTGATGCATCTTTTTTAACAGTGTTACCTTAAAACGCTAAAGAAATTAAACTTTAGACACTTATTTCCAGTGACGGAGCTAAAGGGAGGGTGGGAGGGGCAATTGCCCCCCCCCAACTTTGAATGGTTTATTTATTTTTAGGCCATTGATAGTTTTAAAACCTTTGCAATTAAGTCCTTGCTCCTCCCAAAAAAATTTGGTTTATTATTTTTAAGACTCTTTAACTTAAATTTATAAAATTAAGCCATGACCCCTATTTTTTCTGGTTTAATCACTTTTTAAGACCCTTCAATTTTAAAGTTAGTGAAATTAAACATTAATTCCCTTACTTTTTATGATTTAATTACTTTTTAGAACCCTATTTATTTCAAAGTTAGTTAACTTGCCACCCTCATGGTTCAATCCTGGCTCCGTCCCTGCTTATTTCAGTAAAAAAATATTAGGCAACTATCTCAGAAAAAATATATAATTTGGGCACTTATTTCTGAGTTAAGCCTTTATATTTTTAAAGATAATATCTAAAATATATATTTTATATACTTAAAACACTTTTTTGACAACAATACTAAACACTCTCATTTTAAACCAAATAATCTAAAAGAATTTAAAAGCATTTCTAAAAACACTTTTCCATCAGACTTCTCAAAAACAAGGCCAAACTTACATTCGAGATCAAGTATGTGAGAATTTCACATAGGACTAACAAATGATTGTTGCTTACAAATTAAGTTTACAGTGATACTTATAGATTGTGAGTAGAAGTGGAATCTTTATAGTTGATAAAACGTTGATAAACCAATAAAATCTATATGACTTTTTGCCACACCTCCACTCAGAAGAGGAATGATATTCTTCTTTTATTCTTTTGGGTAAAAAGACAAGGGAATGAGTATATATTCTCATTTCCCAGGGCCACGGTTGCATTATTTTTCATGGTTTTGGCGAAATATACATGATTGTGTTTAAGAATAAGATGGGCATACTAGGTATAGTTCCAATCAATCAGACATAAGTTCAAAACATAAACAAAGAGAAAAGCATGGGAAATTAACCAAACATTGCTGCATAATATGTAGGGATACATAAACATTATTGTGGAGGGGTCCTCAACAGAATTATGCGTAGGTCTGCATTCATTGCTCCACCGTTTCAAACTTTGACTAGCTAGTGAGTAGTGAGCCCTTGCTATAAACATCTCCTATATGCTTTAAAAGATTTCAAGAAATTGATTTCACCATAGGCCCCAACAATGAGCTTGCACTTGCACCACTTGCTTTGCTTAACTACGAGACCTACAATATTTTACACCATCTGCTTTTTTTCTTTTGGTTATCAGCTAAATAGGATGATGGTGGTGGAATCTTCAAGTGGTTTATCTAAGTTGATATGAGTGGAAAGTCGTGGTCAATAGTGACGAGGGAGGTGAAGAAGAAGGAGAAAAATGGGTCTAAATTAATTTTTTTATGTGAGATTTGGCTTGAGAAAAGCAGGCTCGTCTCAAAAGATGTGTGGGCCCTGTGATACTTTTTAAAATAAGCTTCTTAAAATATTTTATAATAAGATAAAATTGTATATATTAAGAAAGTTTGACGACAATGTCAAGTCTGCACCTCATAAGATATAATGGACGAGTAGAGTATTCTATTTGCCAGTTAATAGACATAGTTGGACTCAACGTATGCCTTGTCAAGGTTAGTATAGTTTAGTGAGCATATAATCATAATGTATAGGAATTAAGACAAGATCATAATAGATATAACATGTTTCAATTGAAATTCTGATATATGAAAGAATCTGAGACAACGACGATAATAACAACAATATTTTTTTTTGCTCAACAAGATGTCGTATATTAAGAAAAAATATACAACCATACATCACAACGGTCGCCTTGTTAAAAACCTCCCTAATCCTAACAGAGGAAAAGAGTACGACCCGTTTGTGACAACAAAAACAAACCGACAGCAAGCGAACAAAACCAGCAATCACCCGATAACGTTAACAAGCACAAAATAAAGAAACACGCGACACTCTCTCCTTAGCCAATGCATCAGCTTTACCCTCTAGCTTCGCTTGTATCGACTGAATTTCCAGCTCAATATCACCAAAAACAGTACGGTTCCAGCTACGCAAAAACTTCTTCAGAAACCTAAGCTTGACCATTATATTTTCAGTTCCAACCCCCTGTTCCGACAACCGACACCACACTTCCGCCATTTCATGTACATGTTTCTTATCATCCAACCAGCAATTAATAAAGCGAAATGGTCGAGGTCCCCAGTCCTGATCATCACATAGCAACAATAACGGTGTATGATCTGATACCCCTCTAGGCAAAGAATGCTGAACAATGTTGGAAAAGACATCTACCCAAGCAGACGATAACAAAAATCTATCTATACAACTCCGCCTAAAACCCCTACCAAATCAAGTATATTGCTTCCCTTTCAACGGCAAATCCACAAGCCCAGCATTGTCAATGAAATCAGAGAAAGCTACCATATCTGACGCCACCGAGCTGCACCCTGCACGTTCCGATAACCATCGTATCGAGTTAAAATCGCCTGCAATACACCACGTACCTGGGATGTCCAGAATTAACTCTCCTAGACGTTGCCACAGCAGATTTTGTGCCAACACATCGCATGGAGCATAAACGTTCAACATACAGCACTGCAACTCCTCCGCGCACCACCTCCCCCTTATAAGGATAAAATAACGATCCACCTCCACCGAAACTACGTTGAAACGTGAACCTTCCCATATCGTAATCAAACCCCCCGAGGCACCTATCGAAGGTGAAAAAATAAATCCATATCCATCTGGTACCCATAAGCTTGCAACCAATAGCGACGACACATCCTCTAACTTTGATTCTTGCAACATCACCATATCCGCGCGTTGTTTTTTACTACTTCGCACACCGCCCTACGCTTCAAACATGAGCCTAACCCCCTTACATTCCATGAAACCACACGCATCCTTACTGACCTCGCTTTTCCCCGGAAAAAACCCGTGTGAGATCCTTTATAATATCTGCTTCACACCCCACAGTTCTTACTCCCACGATACTGCCCAATGCCACTGTCGCCTCTATTTCCTTAGTTAACAATTGCTGGCAATTCTAAAAATTCGAATCTGAAAGTGAAGCATTCGCAACCTGCGTCGGAACTTGCTGGCGTAGCACCTGTTTTCGCGGTCTGCCCCTACCAGCTTTTTGCGTCGAAATCACTCCCGAGATAAGGTTTATTGACTTTGTTTTTCTACCGTTAATCCAAAGCAGAGAACTATGGTTTGCATTGTCTGAAACAGATAATTTCTCTCCAGCCTTATATGTTATCCTATCACTATTTGAAACTGAATTATCTACCAAATCCACATTAGTTGTGATTGGTTCAACCATCTCCACATTGTTTGCGTTCAAATCTAAAGAAGTCGAGTGTGAATGAACTACCTCGAGCTGGTTAGCTACTGTAGGACTCTTCCCAGCCTCGCCCACCACCCTATCGGAGATTTGCTCCTCCATCGGATCCGCCACACCACCTTTCTGCGTCTTAATCAGATTCAGCAGCCCTTTCGATCCAACCTCATCATGAGAGGCTTCAACATGATCCAACGGGTGATCCCACAGATAATTGCATCGCCACAACCTCGTCTCCTCCGTGTGAGCTTGGTCCCCGAACGGTTCCACATGCCCTATTGCCTTCAATTGGTGATCATCACCCGTGCGTGGTGTCCCCCCATCCGAACCTTGTGTCGAAGGATTAGTGTCCTCATCATCAGTCTGCATCGTCGTACACTCAAATTCCATCCAAGGGCCAAAAGCAAACTCTTAGACGAGTATAGGGAAACACACATCGTCCACCTTCAATTTCACCTTTGCATCTATGCATGACATGAATAATGTTTCGATTAGCATCCATCCGCATTCAAACGATTGGGGAGAATCAGTGGAGTCCGCTAAACGAACCAAGTTCCCCCAAATATTCGCGATACTTTCGAATGATTGTTGCGACCACGTATGGATTGGTAGGCCCTTGATCGATAACCAAACACGTCTCGTTTCTAAACCTATCTCCGGTGACCACCGTTCTAGCCTTGTGAAACACCCTCGTATTGATTCTAACAGCATCACCTTATCACGTGTTGAAGGGTCCTTGAACATGAGCAGTATCATTGAACCGGCTATACGCATAATCGACAAACCTTCTACCGCCGTCATGTGCATTTTCGCTGCCAACTCCTTGATACTCCATGGTTGCTTGCACCACCCCATTGCACAGTTTTGCAGAATTTCCATCTTATCCACCGCCACAAACCCCTGCACTGAATAATCAAAAGTGTCGCCGTGATTGACCGCCTCCTCTGATCGCTGCTTCATCGGCATTTTTGGTCGCAAATTCCCTGCTTGTGCCGATTGATCTGTGCTGGTGTTGGCCTGCTTCCGTCTCCAAAATGAGTCGCGTTCTCCATATTTCGCTTGAAACACCGAGATACGAGAACCGTAAATCCATTTACCATGCAAGCGTTCTATCACCCGCTCAGCATCCTCTCGACTACTCATTCTCACAAACCCAAATCTGGATCCGTTTCTAGCTAATTTCTGAGGGATGAAAACATCCACCACCACCCCGTGACGATCAAAAACCTGCCATACCCCTTTTCCAGTGAATGGATGTAGAGAGATTTCCCACAAATACTGTCCACACCTTCTAGTTACCAAACTTCAACGATATTCTCTCGAAATACCCTTGTTGTTGGCTAGTGATCCGAGGGATAGTGGACCAAAGCCGTTGAAGAATTTTATCGAACACTTAATAGGCTATCTCTCTATCAAGCAAGTTTTTAGAAAAATAAATCTCACCAATTCTCATCAATGGCACCAGCGTTGCGCACAACTGAAATTCGCCGAGAAGAAAATGGGACTGGTCGATTGCACTCCGTTTACTGTTTGGTGTTCAGAACATCGCTAGTAAAAAGTTACTTCTGGAGACATATTGAGTGAGCCATTAGAAATGGGACGAATTTGGATTGGGGGAAGCCATATATAACAACAATAATAATAAGGTATAATATCAAAAAACGCCTCTAACGTTTGACTGGATAGTCACTTTGGCTTCTATTCTTTTTTTGAAGTGCTTTAACCCTCAACGTTTCATTTTAGACCAACGTGACCCCTTTCGTGAATGAAAATTGTTAGTCAACTAACGGTAAATAGTTTGAAATGATGTGACAAACCTATATGGCAGTGCACGCTGACATTGTAATGTCATATAGACAAAGTCGTTGAGTTGACATGATGACACATCAGTTAAAAAATAATTTTATTTTTTCTACTGACATGTCATTTTGTCAAGTAATTCCTAGTGGTTTGTCGTTAGTTGACTAACAATTTTCATTCAGAGAGGGGTCAATTTAACCAAAAATAAAACGCTGAGGGTTAAAGTGCTTCAAAAAAGAGATTCACTAATTGGTCTAGTGGCTATAAATGTTCAACGTGCCCCGTCGTTGAGTTCTAATCATAATATAGAAATGTAATATCTCTCTATTTAATAAATAAAAGTACTTCAAAAAAGAATAGAAACTAAAGTGACTATCCAATTAGATGTAAGGATATTTTGTTTTAGTTTATGGCTAATAAAAAGGGATTTGAAAATGAGCAGCAAACGGAAGTGTTTTTCTTCTCCTAAATTACTTGAAAGGAAGAGTTTAAATGTCGAAAATCCATGGATCCAAAGGGGGTAAGTTTTGATGTATACTTTATGGGAAGCAGAAGCTTTGTTATATGAAATGGAATGATGAGGCGGTCCATTGCTCTCCTTTTGTAAGATTTACAGTTTGTCTAATTGAATGTCACGGAGCCTGTATTGAGTTTGGTGACAATGGAGAAAGCTTGGAGTTTGTATTTTTCTTATTAACATATGGCCTCGCTTATCTTCTTCTCACATGGGAATCAATGCATTAGATTATACAATGAAGAAAATATGTTTGGTTGTAAAATTAAAAAATAATTTATAAAAATAAAAATAAAAATAAGTGAAAATTTGAAAACATAAAAAAATGTTTTCATTGAAAATATTCTAGGGAAGTGGAAAATATGAAAATTGTTATAAATATTTATCTATGTGGATGTCTATCATGATAAGAACTTTATCAATGAGATTTGATTTACTTTATTATTAAAAGTATTATCTTCATTAATTAGAGTTTAATGTATTATATATTTCTTATGCCTATAAATAGATGATTTGATGAAGGCATTGTACACATGTCTATTTTTTAGAATAATACAAATCTTCCTTTTTGTCTATCTCTTTATTCTTTTACTCTTGTTCGTTGTTCTACATTATTTTATTCACAACACGTTGTCAGCACGATCTCGCTCGATTCATAGTTCTTGTTGGTGATTTCATAGAAGGATTTTAATTTTGATAATGTCGACTGCATCCACTACATATTCAAGTTAGCTTGAAAAGTTTGGTATGATTAGTTTATTTATATGTATCGATATAGTGGTTGGTTAATTATTTTTAATTTAAAATCTATATATTTGGATCTATTCTTTAGATATTATTTGGTTCTAATAATCCATAAAGGTTGGTCTAATTGTTTATTGTTGAGTGTGTAAAAGTTCTATTATTTACACCCTTTTTAACCCATATTTCTGCTGCATTCAAGCATCATTGCATTGCATTTAAGTTAGTTTACAGCAAAACATCACAAATATATTAAAGGCACGGATTCTACTGAAAAAGGGTTGATTTTGCAGGTTGCTGTCATCGCTGACGAAAAAGGCGGGCGAAGGGCAGAGAAGCAGAAGAGCTGAACTGAACAAGCAGACAAAGAGGACGATGCTGCCGTGGATCTGTCGTGACAGCATGGGGACAGCAGTTTTGCGGAGAGGAAAAGCAAAGTGGACCTCGATAGATAGAGAAAATTATGCTCGTCTGTCGTGTGAAAACCATATATTTTTCCAAGCCCCGGATCAAAAGTTATGTCAAGCCAAAGCTCAAGGAGAGGAAATCCCATGAAACAAGGAGGCGGCTGAAAAGTAGGATATTTGAAGATTAAAGTCTTTATTAGAATCTTACTTTTAATTAAAGTTGTAATCCTTGTTATCTTAGAATTCTTGAGCCCAAAGCTTATATAAGGGCATAGATTTTAACCTAGGATACATAATACCCCATAACCGATAACCAAACCCCTCCGCCGTTTACCCGTCATCGACATGTTCTAAAAACCCCCTAGGGCCACGGGTTGATTTGTAAAGTAGTTGCAAGGGTTGTTTTGTTTTAGGATTTTCCAAGTTCAATAAAATAAACTTCAAGTTCTCTTATTTTGGTTTTAATATCTTGCAAGAGCATCGGGAGAGCATTGTGAGGTTATCTATTTACTTAGCATCGGGAGAGTTAAGTATACGAAAGAAATAAGAGCAAGTTCTCTAGTTTATAGTTGAACTATCTTGTGCCTAGGGATAGGGCAAGGTTAAGTGGCTAAGGAAGAATTCATACACATCGGTGTTCATCCTTCGATTCACGCCGGGAGGTATCATCAAAAACGTGATCATCGACAGACTTGGACCTAGGGATAGGCCAAGGCAGATCTGGGATTCTTGCCAAACTTGAACGTACTGAGTTGGTGTGTTTGCTGCCGCGACGACCAACGGACCGCTGCTGCGACAGGTGCTGCCAGCGACAGGCGCGACGACAGAACTGGAGTTCCTAAGCAATACAATACCTGCACTACTGAGCAATTCAATACCAGCTCATTCTCTCTATCTTGATTATTCTACTCTTTCAATTAAGTTTACTTTATTATTCTCGTGACAACTCTCAATTATTTCTTTTACTTCGTGCAGTGAAATTAGGTGAAGCTATTAGCCCAATCCCTGTGGAGACGATATCCGATACTTCGTATCACTTTACTACTTGCGTCGTGTACACTTGCACTACAATTGCGATAGACTCTTTTACACGCAACAAGTTTTTGGCGCCGTTGCCGGGGATTGGCAACATAACTACACCTTTCTTTTATTGCACTTTTCGTTTTTGTTTTTGTTTTTCTTTTAATTTTTCTTTTTCTATTTTTCGTTAGTATTTTAGACTCTTGCTTTTCACGAGGTTTACTTGTTTATGCGCAGATCTAAAAGAGGCGAAGTTCCTGAGTATCCATTAGATCCGGAAGTTGAACGTTCATTCAATCTTAGGAACCGACTTCGTTACGTGCTAGCCAGGAACGAGTACCTTGAAGAACAGTTAGAGACAATGGCATACCGAGGAGATAATCCTGCTGCTAGAGATGGAGCTGTTATACCGCCTGCCGGCGACCCGCCCGCAGCAGCCGGACGACGGTCATGCCGTGACTACATGCTAAACGATCATGTAGAGCTGGAGACCACGCTGCCGGATATTGAAGTTGATAACTTTGAGCTTAAACATGTCATGTTTAGTATGATCAACAATGTCAGACAGTTTAGTGGTGCTGTGACAGAAGATGCTAGGGAGCATCTCAAAACGTTCCAGGAGATCTGTGGTTCGTTTAGACTACCATGAGTTAATCCGGAGATACTGAGGCTTCGGTTATTCCCCCATTCATTGAGGGACAGAGCAAAAACTTGGTGGAATAAACTTACGCCGGGTTCAATCGTAACTTGGGCAGATTTATCTCGTGAATTCTTATCTCGTTTTAATCCTTCACATTTATCTGAGCGATTACGTAATGAAATTGCTACTTTTCAGCAGGAAGATGACGAGCCAATGCACGAGGCCTGGGACAGATTTACTACTCTTCTTCGGAACTGCCCAATGCATGGATTCCCCGTCTGGAATCAGGTAACTAAGTTCTATAATGCTGCTAACTTACAAACTCGCATTCAAATTGATTCTGCAGCAAATGGGCTATTATTGGATAAAGATCCAGACGAGGCATTGCAAGTTTTGAAAAATCTTGCCAAGAATGAGGAACAGTTTTCGACCGCAAGAAGAGGGGGTAAACGGGTACTTGCTGTCAAAGACTATGAAGCCGACAGCACGTTGAAATCACAGGTAGCCTTCCTTACTAAAGCAATGAAAAGGTTATTAAATGATGATGGTCAACAAGGATTTGCTGTAGAGGAAGTATGTGATATCTGTGAGGGAAATCATAGTCGGGATGAGTGCCCAATACAGTTAGAAGAGGGAAAGTATGTTGGAAATTACAACAAGCCGAATTACAACTCCAACAACTATAATCCCAATTGGAGGAAGGATCCCAAATTTTCCTGGAGTAATCCTAACAATGCCCTGAATCCGCAAGCACACAATCAGAATCAGGGAGGACCTAGATTGCTAACGCGACAGAACCTGTCACCGAACCTACCGCCGCAGCAGCAACAGCAGCCACCACCTGCCACGAGCAGTATATTGGAACAGACTCTGGCCACCTTCATGTCTCAGACCGGTACTTATATTGAGAATATGAATCAGTTTGTCAAAAAGACAGAGAATTTCATGGATAAGACAGAGATGAGGATGACGAATCATGAAGCTACTTTGAAATCTCTGGAGACACAAATGGGTCAGGTTTCTCAACATATTAAGCCGAGGCAGAATGGAGGATTCCCTAGCAATACTGAAAATGCTAGACCGCCCACACATGAGCAATGTAAGGCAATTACTACTAGGAGTGGGAAGAAATTACTAGGGCTGGAAAAAGAAGCTGAAACAGTAAAGGAACTAGCCTTGGACAAACCTGCCGAGGAAGCTGCCCCGACAGGTGATACACAGACTGCTGCCGATGAGCATGTCACGACAGCAGAAGCGACAGAGGAGAAAAATGAAGAACATCGTCCTCAGATTCGTATGCAGTGGGAAGGACATATTGCTGATTACCGTTCCCCACCACCTTTTCCTCAACGGATACAGCAAACTAAGCAGGAATCTCAACTTAAAAAGATTTATGATATTTTTAAGCAGGTTCAAATTAATATTCCGCTGTTAGATGCCGTTAGGGAGATGCCTGGTTACGCCAAATTTCTCAAGAATGTCATGTCAAAAAAATATAAACTTGGGGAATTTGAAACGGTAAGGATGGCAGATGGTTGCATGAGTATTCTTCATCGGCAGCCACCCCAGAAAAAGAACGATCCGGGGAGCTTCATCATACCTTGTGTAATCGGAGACAAATTCGTGGGTAAGGCACTTTGTGATCTTGGTGCTAGTGTTAATCTAATGCCAAAGTCTGTTTTTCAGAAATTAGGTATTGGAAAGGCGCGGCCCACGACAGTAACTCTGCAGCTGGCAGACCGCTCTTACGTTCATCCAGAGGGAAAGATTGAAGATATTCTGGTAAGAGTGGATAAGTTTATTTTTCCTGCTGACTTTTTTGTTTTAGATTGTGAGGCAGATGAAAACGCACCAGTCATCCTTGGGCGACCCTTCTTAGCCACGGGAAGATCACTGATTGATGTGGAGAAAGGAGAACTCACCATGCGAGTGAATGATCAAGAGATTAAGTTGAATGTTCTCCAATCAATGAAACATGCTGATTTGGACGAGGAATGCAAGGCCATCATTGAAGTGACCCTTGATCATCCCTACATTAGGTCAGGCTGTCATGATATAAAATTTGGTCACTGCTGCGACAGCCACCTACAGGCCTGTCACGACAACAACGACCACAGCACCGACGACAGCAACTCCTCTGAATCTGATACATCTGATACTGAAGGTCAGGAGGAGGTAAACTGGTTAGGCCATCGTCCAGGTAAGTTATTCGAACCTTTGAATTACACTTCGGATAACCATTTAATCCAAAAGCCATCTACTATTGAACCATCTGCCTTAGAACTTAAACCCCTGCCAGGGCAGTTAAAATATGCTTATCTTGGTTCAAATGACACACTGCCCGTAATCATCTCTTCTAAGCTGCCGCAGGAACAGGAACGACAGCTAATTGGCATGCTAAGGCAGCACAAAAAGGCGATTGGATGGACGATAGCAGACATTCAAGGCATCAGTCCGGCGTTATGCATGCACAAAATCCTCCTAGAGGAAGATCATAAGCCGACTATTGATGCCCAAAGACGGCTAAACCATGCGATGAAAGAGGTGGTGCGTAAAGAGATAATCAAATGGTTAGATGCTGGTATTATTTACGCCATCTCCGACAGCAAATGGGTGAGCCCGGTGCAATGTGTTCCAAAGAAAGGAGGAATAACCGTGGTGACCAACGAGAACAACGAGTTAATCCCAACCAGGACTGTGACCGGTTGGAGGGTTTGTATGGACTATCGGAAGCTTAACAAAGCTACCCGAAAGGACCACTTTCCTTTACCTTTTATAGACCAAATGCTTGATAGATTAGCGGGTAAATCTTACTATTGTTTTCTTGATGGTTATTCAGGTTATAATCAAATTGCTATTGCACCAGAAGATCAAGAAAAGACGACTTTCACATGCCCCTACGGAACGTACGCTTTTAGGAGAATGCCGTTTGGACTATGTAATGCACCTGCCACCTTCCAAAGGTGCACGATGGCTATATTCTCCGACATGGTAGAGGACTTCCTTGAGATATTTATGGATGATTTTTCCGTCTTTGGAGACGATTTTGAGAGTTGCCTCGGCAACTTACAAAAGGTACTTGAAAGATGTGAAAAAGCAAATCTTGTGTTAAATTGGGAAAAATGCCACTTTATGGTGGATGAGGGGATAGTCCTCGGCCATAAGATTAGCTGCCGTGGGATAGAAGTCGACAGGGCCAAAATAGAAGTCATAGAGAAGCTGCCGCCGCCGACCACAGTCAAGGGCATTAGAAGTTTTTTAGGGCATGCTGGTTTTTATCGGAGATTTATTGCAAATTTCTCAAAAATTACCAAGCCCCTATGCCATCTCTTAGAGCAGAACCAACCCTTTGACTTTAATGATGAATGTACTGAAGCATTCAAGGTTCTGAAGGAAAAACTGGTAACAGCCCCCATAGTACAGCCACCAGACTGGACACAGCCATTTGAGATCATGTGTGACGCTAGTGACTATGCTGTCGGGGCAGCACTTGGGCAGCGCAAAGACAAGCTGATTCATGTCATATACTATGCCAGCAAGACACTAAATGATGCCCAAGTGAACTACACCACCACAGAAAAGGAGCTATTAGCGGTGGTGTTCTCCATTGACAAGTTTCGTTCTTACATACTTGGGACGAAAGTAATAGTGCACACAGACCATTCTGCCCTGAAGTATTTGTTCGCAAAGAAGGATGCAAAGCCTAGATTGATACGGTGGATCTTGCTATTACAAGAATTCGATCTAGAAATCAAGGACAAAAAGGGGACAGAAAATCAGGTGGCAGACCACTTGTCAAGATTGGAGAAGGGACAGAGTCTACCAATCGATGAGACAAACATACTGGAGACCTTCCCAGATGAGCAGCTCTTTGCTGCCGCAATCGCTGCCGCGACAGCCATGGCGGCAGGTAAGTCTTCTGAACTTCCCTGGTATGCTGATTTCGTTAATTTTATAGTTAGCGGAATACTACCTTCTGATCTTAATTATCAAGCCAGGAAGAGGTTCCAAAATGATGTTAAGCATTATTATTGGGACGAACCTCTTCTTTTCAAGCTATGCGCAGATCAGGTTATAAGGAGGTGTGTACCACAAGAAGAACAAGAAGACATTCTCCATCACTGCCATGCTTCACAATATGGAGGTCACTTAGGAGGCAACAAAACTGCTGCCAAGGTGCTACAGTCAGGATTCTACTGGCCGACACTGTATAAAGATGCACAGAACTTCTACAAGAACTGTGACAGGTGCCAGCGGACAGGTAACATCTCGAGGAGAAACGAGATGCCACTACAGAACATTCTAGAAGTCGAGATCTTCGACGTTTGGGGGATTGATTTCATGGGACCTTTTCCATCTTCATGTGGAAATCTATACATCCTCCTAGCAGTGGATTATGTCTCTAAGTGGGTTGAAGCCATCGCCACTCAAAAGAATGATGCCAAGACAGTCCAAAAGTTTTTGCACAAAAACATTTTTTCTAGATTTGGCATCCCTAAGGCGATTATCAGTGATGAAGGGAGACACTTTGACAATAGGGTTATTGCTGTCGCCTTGAAGAAATATGGTGTCAAACACAGGATCGCGACAGCATACCACCCACAGACCAATGGACAAGCTGAGATATCTAATAGGGAAGTTAAGAACATTCTTGAAAAGATGGTTAAACCAACTAGGAAAGATTGGTCTTTACTTCTAAATGATGCATTATGGGCATATAGGACAGCTTTCAAGACTCCATTAGGCATGTCTCCATACCGATTAATTTATGGGAAAACCTGTCATCTACCTGTCGAGATAGAGCACAAAGCATATTGGGCAATCAAGGCCGTGAATATGGACTTAGACAAGGCAGGCCAGAAAAGGCTGTTAGATCTGAACAAGCTTGAGGAAATATGGACAATGGCCTACGACAATGCAAGAATCTACAAGGAGAAAACTAAGAAGTGGCATGATAGGAAGTTGCTGCCACGACAGTTCTGCCCAGGGCAGCTTGTGTTGTTGTTCAATTCTAGACTGAAACTCTTCCCAGGAAAGCTAAAGTCTAGATGGTCTGGCCCGTTCCAAGTGGTACAAGTTTTTCCCCATGGTGCCATCACAATCCAATCATTAAAAGACGGGCACCAATTCAAAGTCAACGGACAGCGCCTCAAGCATTATCAGGGGACTGAAGCCCCAGGAATACAGGAAGTGGTTACTTTAGGAGATGCCCCATAAGGCATCCCTAATTTAACCTAAATTTTATTTTCATTTATTTTATTATTTAGTATTATTTATTAGGAAATTAGGTTTATCTTATTCGAATAATGTTTTTATATTTTTTGTTTTCAGCAAATAAAGGAGTCAAAAAGAAAAGAAGAAGTGACCCAAGCCCACCACCCATCCATCAGCCCAACAGAGCCCATTTATTGAAGCTTGTCGTTCCAGCTGCCGCCGCAGACACGGATAAGACAGGCTGTCAACAGACTGACACGGCAGACGCAGAAACGTGTGGCAGACGCGTAACAGACGCATAAATGCGTGTCAGACGCGTCAGACACGCCAAATCGCAACAGTCGCTCCGTTATTCACGCCTGTCGTTACAGCATTAAACAGGCAGCAACTCGACCGCTATAAAACCCCGTTTTCATTTCCATTTTCATCACTTCTGCTTATTCTTACTTGCTTTCTCCTCTCGTTTTTCTTTGTTTTCTTTACTTTCACAACCCTTGCTACTAAAATGTCTTCTAGACAGACCCGCCGCGGTGCTGCCTCAGCCTCTTCATCAGCAGCACCCACACCGTCAGCCTTCGCCACCAAGGAATTATGGGAAGAGAGAGGTTTTATCTACATCCGCAAGGCTCCGAACATGGGGCTTCGTCCATTCATCGCAATGGCCATACGAGCTCAACTATGGGAGCAATTTGTAGAGCAGCCGGCAGAATTAAACGACACGTTGGTAAGGGAATTTTATGCTGCCATCAACAACAAGACGACAACATCCGTCACTGTCCGAGGGGTCAAGGTACCATTCACGGCTGACAGCATCAACCACATGTATGGCCTATATTTTGGCCCAAACGATGATGCCCATCAGCAATTTTTAGACACCCTTGATGCTGCCGCCTATGGAGCTGTCATGGCAGAAGTAACAGAGGAAGGAACAACATGGACCACGAGCAAAAAGAACCCCAACTCTGTCAAAAGGGGGCAGCTCCTTCCAGAGGCAAAGCTATGGAACGCTTTTATCAAGAAGCGTATCCTGCCGTCATCCCATCACACAACGGTGGACCAGCAACGGCTCGCCCTCATCCATTCAATCATGCACGACCGGCCTATCAACGTGGGCCGTTATATGAGGGATAGCATCTTGGACTGCACATTCCGCTCCACTTCCCGCCTTTGCCTACCGTTCACAATCACCTCTCTTTGCCGCTGCGCTGCCGTCCCAGAGGCCACCACCGACAAATTGGTCCAAGGCAGAGGCTGGACAGACAACAACATTAACAGCCTCATGGAGCTGATAGTCGCTACCCCCGTCTCCTCCTTCAACCCGGCTGCTTCCCCAGCCGAATCATCCGAGGAGCCTGCTCAAGAGCCTGCCCATGACCCTGCCACAGCAGCTGCCCCGACAGACCAAGCTGCCCAGATCCTTGCTGCACTACAACGGGTGGAAGACAGACAAATGGGATTGATGACATTCATCCGGGACTTCGCCAACGCAACGGTAAATTTCATTACCGACACTTTACATTATCTCGATGTCATTTTCCCCACCTTCCCTGCCCATTATTTCCATATCCCCTCCCCTGCCCACACACCTACACCACTTGTCTCCCCCCATACACATTCTGTTGCTTCCACCCTATCACCTACATAGCCGGCAGCTGACAGCCCAACGGAAGAAACCTCTGCCCGAGGAACAAAGCGACCTGCCTCCCCTGACATCGACACAGACCCTCCTATCCGAAGGAATTTGGAAAAGGAGTTCACGCCTGTCAAGAGGCAGAAACACGTGGCAGACAGAAAACTAATGCCCAAAGCCAGCACCACCACCAGCAGCACTTGGGATAGTGGCAGCAGCTTAGATATCCAGGTCGTGGAGCAACCGACCCAGCCAGCCCCACCGACCAGACGCCGCCGCCAGATCCGTGTCAGCAGCAGCAGTGAAGACAGCGATTGAAATTTAAGTCTTTATGCTGCTTGCTCTATTTATATTTTGTGATGTACCTGCCTTCATTCTACCTGTCATTTGCATTGAGGGCAATGCAACCCTCGAGTTTGGGGGTGGCAACCCTCCATTCTAATGGAGTCTTAGTACATTTTTAATTATTTGTTGTGTCTTTCATTTATTTAAGTTCTCTAAAAAAAAGATTAAACTGTTGGCTTAAAAACTGTGAAGTAAACTTACCTGTCATGACAGCTCTGTCGTGGCAGCATCTTTAGGACAGATTAAGGAGAAGTTTAGAGCCTTTCTATAGTTCTGAAAACTTAAACACCATTGTGACTGTTATATTGCTTAGATGTCTTTTAGCCAAACTAGAATAGGAGGCTTAGTACTTGAATAGCCCTAGAGGTGCCCGAAACCGGCTCTAGGAAGTAAGCTAGAGGTGCCCGAAACCGGCTCTAGTGAAACTTTAGCTTGAAAACTAAAAAGCAAGTCAAAACAGAAAATCAAAGAAGCATGAAAATGTGCCTTCAAAAAGATAAACTTTGGCATAAAAATTCAAGTTAAGAGTTGAATATTCTAGTGAAACTAAGAGAGTCTTGGCATATAACTGTTCACAAGCATGCACACACTGCACGAGGACTATAGAGAGATTTCGGACAGATCCTAATCTTTCCGACAGGTTGCTGCCGCCACAGAGAATGAGCGACGGGTAAGGGACAGTTCACTGTTTGAAGGCCAACACAACAAAAATTTTTATATATATATATTTTTTTAGGTCTTAGTTGCTTGAGGGCAAGCAAAAACTTGAGTTTGGGGGTATGTTGAGTGTGTAAAAGTTCTATTATTTACACCCTTTTTAACCCATATTTCTGCTGCATTCAAGCATCATTGCATTGCATTTAAGTTAGTTTACAGCAAAACATCACAAATATATTAAAGGCACGGATTCTACTGAAAAAGGGTTGATTTTGCAGGTTGCTGTCATCGCTGACGAAAAAGGCGGGCGAAGGGCAGAGAAGCAGAAGAGCTGAACTGAACAAGCAGACAAAGAGGACGATGCTGCCGTGGATCTGTCGTGACAGCATGGGGACAGCAGTTTTGCGGAGAGGAAAAGCAAAGTGGACCTCGATAGATAGAGAAAATTATGCTCGTCTGTCGTGTGAAAACCATATATTTTTCCAAGCCCCGGATCAAAAGTTATGTCAAGCCAAAGCTCAAGAAGAGGAAATCCCATGAAACAAGGAGGCGGCTGAAAAATAGGATATTTGAAGATTAAAGTCTTTATTAGAATCTTACTTTTAATTAAAGTTGTAATCCTTGTTATCTTAGAATTCTTGAGCCCAAAGCTTATATAAGGGCATAGATTTTAACCTAGGATACATAATACCCCATAACCGATAACCAAACCCCTCCGCCGTTTACCCGTCATCGACATGTTCTAAAAACCCCTTAGGGCCACGGGTTGATTTGTAAAGTAGTTGCAAGGGTTGTTTTGTTTTAGGATTTTCCAAGTTCAATAAAATAAACTTCAAGTTCTCTTATTTTGGTTTTAATATCTTGCAAGAGCATCGGGAGAGCATTGTGAGGTTATCTATTTACTTAGCATCGGGAGAGTTAAGTATACGAAAGAAATAAGAGCAAGTTCTCTAGTTTATAGTTGAACTATCTTGTGCCTAGGGATAGGGCAAGGTTAAGTGGCTAAGGAAGAATTCATACACATCGGTGTTCATCCTTCGATTCACGCCGGGAGGTATCATCAAAGACGTGATCATCGACAGACTTGGACCTAGGGATAGGCCAAGGCAGATCTGGGATTCTTGCCAAACTTGAACGTACTGAGTTGGTGTGTTTGCTGCCGCGACGACCAACGGACCGCTGCCGCGACAGGTGCTGCCAGCGACAGGCGCGACGACAGAACTGGAGTTCCTAAGCAATACAATACCTGCACTACTGAGCAATTCAATACCAGCCCATTCTCTCTATCTTGATTATTCTACTCTTTCAATTAAGTTTACTTTATTATTCTCGTGACAACTCTCAATTATTTCATTTACTTCGTGCAGTGAAATTAGGTGAAGCTATTAGCCCAATCCCTATGGAGACGATATCTGATACTTCGTATCACTTTACTACTTGCGTCGTGTACACTTGCACTACAATTGCGATAGACTTTTACACGCAACATTTATGTTTTCATTGCTAATTATTTTTCAACTTAAAAATGCTATAAATACATACATTAAACTCGTTGTTTCTTTACAAAATTACAGTAACTCGATTTTCTTTTTGGTGGGCAAGAGTTAAGGTTACACGTATGTAAATTGAGATGAAAATCAACGGTCATGGTCATTGTTATATATACATTATATATATAATTAGAAACCAATATTTATTTATGTTATTATTTTTATGATAGTTGATTTTTTTTCTTTAACCATGTTTTGAGTTTTACATGATATGTTTCATTGGCTTTAAAAAAAGCATGGCTTGAATCAAAAAAAAATCAAAAGAGTTAATATTTTTAACCGTGTTTTTGAGTTTTTGCATGATATAATTATTTGGAAAGAGACATGACATTATGAGAAGTTGTCTTGGTCATTTGTTACGTCTCCATTGTCCTCGAGAGGAAAACGAATATCTGTAAATTTTATTTTTATTTTTATTCTTTAAAATACGATTTTAAAGTGCAATAAATCATGATGATTTTGAATCTACAAGAAGATTGCTATAAAGTCTATATTTTGTCAAAAGAAATCATTCTACCGTGTCAAAAAAAATCGACCATAGACTTCTCCCAAGTTCAAGTTACGAAAATTCATCTTGATCCAAAAGGTTTTATGGGAGGCATTCCCTGAAGTGAATGCAAGCATGATGCTTATTCCATGCAATTATTGGATATGTTTCATTCACTAAAGTGAATGCAAACATGGTAAATCATTATTCAATTGATAATATAACTTCGATATAATCCAAGTATATTGGTTGGACATCCCGTTCTGCGAGGCTATTGGTCTCAAAGGAGGTTTTTAAAGGACCTTCTGGACTAGTTTAACAATGTCGCGTACGAGGATTAAATCTTTGTTCTCTGTGATAAGGATATGTGAAAAAGGTTTTAGAGGTCCACTGGCTCTACTCCATTCCCTGAAGTGAATGTGAGATTATATTATGGAAAGAATAAAAGTCACATTAGATATTGTGGTCGTGATTGAAATTGTGAATATAGACATGGAAAATATGGTCATTTTAAGGATACTTTTACCCACCGATAGTGAGGTTATAAGGGTGACAAGAGTGATAAAGATCATTCTAATGAAGTACAATTCTTCTTATTACCAATGCGATGTTATAAACCATTAGTCTCGTACTTGTCGTATGTTGAAAAATCAACAATCGTTTAATGATAAAGGAAATAAAATATAAGCAAATTTTGTTTGCGAAAAATGAAGAAGATGATATTGGTCCAACTTTATTTGGACATTGTTGGTCCAACTCATTTGGACGTTGTTGATTTTCTTAACCCTCGAAGGGAATAAATCATCTTCTAATTATTCTCATAACTTTGAAGAGAATTATTTATTTTTTATTTTGCTTTATGTTTATTTGCTTTACACACATTAATTATTTACGTTTTATATTTATATTTATATATTATGATATTTATTTATTTTGTTTAACATGATTACTTGTCGTATACAATCTATGGTGACGATTTATGCTCAACATAAGCATAAGATATATTTTCTCATTTAAATGCAAGGGAATAATGTGAGTATTATATCTCAAAGTGCTGAAAATATTGATGCTCTAGAAGAGCAATAAATTCTTGAGAGAATACACATTATGAAAAGTGTAGAATTGTGAATATTGCAATAATTATCGCTAATGGTAATAATATCGTCACCACTAGAAGTAGAAATTTTATGAAAGCAATATGAGTTCGCAAAATATCCCTTTAAAAATTATAGATAACATATGTTAACCATTGACATTTGAAATAAGCACATTTTGGATATAAGTTCTAGTAGCCAAAAACTCAGTTGAAAGCTTTAGAAGAGCTATATATTGCTACCAAAAGATAACTTCAATTTAAAGCTCTGAAATAGCTAAATATATTCCTATTCAAAGGAGCAATTTTGATAGGCGTACTAGACATGTACGAGTGAGATTGAATTAAATGTTATGGTAAACTATAATTTTACAAATTCAGAGATATACACACACATATATATATAGTTGGCATGATCGGTTAGACCATCCTGATCAATAATGATATAAAAATTATTGAGATTTACATGCACATGTATTAAAAGAACCTGAAGTTCTTGTGGTGCTTATTCTCAAAGGAATTGATTAAATTTCAATTATTAAAGAACATGAAGTTCTTGTGTGGCTTTAAGGAATTGATTAAATTCCACTTACTAAAAGAACCTGAAGTTCTTGTGTTGTTTGTTCTCAAAGGATATAGTTGATCTCATTTACCAAAAGAATTAGAACTTGAACCTCTTGTACTGAAGTTGAGAGTGCATGTCTTGCATATCTGAACGAAATATGGGCTCATATATCCACAAATATGAAAAGTTTTATATGATTTTAGTAGATGCATCTACATTGTTTTATCAACTTACAACCAGAAGTTTGTGAGATTGATTTTAAAAGGATTCAAATTATGCAATTAGACTATTCGTCTTGCAAAAGCTAGTGGGTTTATATTTTAGGCTATATCAGTTGTTACAAAACCTATTGATTATGAAAAATACAGTTTAACAAAATTTCAATTGGATGCCTCCTCTTTAATAGCTAAACTATGAGAACAAAAGAGTTATTATTTATATGGTGTTTCCATATAGCAACACTAATACGCATCAAGCCAACGAGTTATAATAAATTCCCCGTTATGATTGGTTTTTGGTCAGAAGCCATACATTTATCATTTTATAATTTTTGAATGTGCGATATATTGTTGAATTGTTCAACCACAACGCGCAAAATGGGTAAATAAAAAGGGTTGAAAATATATATTGAGTATGAGTCTCCTTTTATGTTTAAATTCTTAAACATTAATTGGAGAATCATTTATGACATGATTTTTCTCAACATTAGGGGGAGATAATAATCAGCTGGATAGAAGAAAATGAATTATCATTATCTAGAACCTCGTATATGAACTAGAAGTTCATAAGATAATTCATGTTATTACATGTCATCTGTCAGACATATTTACTGACCTAACGAAAGTAATTAAGTCTCATATACTAACTGAAATGCTCTAAGTTTAAATTACGTGTTAGAGCGGGATGATGTAAATCATGCCTGAAGCATGATAGTTGATGTAACCCCCTCGTCCCGGTCTATCCGGATGACCGGTCCGAGTGGGCCACACGGGGAAAACCGAAGCGAAACCCGTTAAGGTTCCCCCTCGGTTAGCAACCCTTTTTTTCTTTCATTTTAATCTTGTCTAGAGGCGTATTAAATCCTAAGTGATCACGACAGCGGAAAACATCCATAAGAGAAACACATTCGAACCACAATCACACATTACAATCCATTTTAAGTTTATAGGGCAGGTCGTATCGATACACCAATCAAGGGTATCGATACGCCTTGACTTGGTCAACCCAAACAGTCAACTCGAAGAAGACCGTATCGATACAGCCCTTGAGCGTATCGATACACCCTCTTCAGTCAACATCTCGTGGTCAACAAGATAAACTCGTACCGATACACCCCATCACCGTATCGATACGCCAAAAACTCCCCATTTTCTCAGAATTCCAGTGACCAAAAACCGTATCGATACACCCCCGTGTATCGATACGCCCAGCCAAAACTGAGCTCTGCAGGCAAGACCGTATCGATACGGCCCTTAGGCGTACCGATACGCCCTGCCCTGCAATACTCTCATTTCAGTAAAAACTCTTAAGGTTTCAACTCTAGATGCATAAAGGGACTCCATAAGCCACATACAAACATTTAAGCAACATTCTACAACCACGGGAAGCAACCAAAACCACTAGCAAAGCATCTATACATGGCATTCAAACAAAAGGGCAAATTTAGCATATATGGTCATACATAAAAGCTCAAAAGACCAAAATGGCACAAGTCAAAACATTTGAGGTTTGCATACACCAACAAGGCAACCTAAACACCTAAAAGCATGCCATCACACACAAACATTCATCATGGCATATCATGCTTTACAAACCATAGTCAATCCAAAACATCAACATATAATTGAGTCATACAAAGCTCATACAAAACACCCTTGCCACATTGCTAAGCTACTACATAATTATGAACCGTACTTGAGCAACAAAACTTGGAAGCCCTTCTTGCCTTGCTCCGAGCTAACACCACGCTAATGATCTGCATTGTTGAAAATTGAGAGCGTAAGCTATAAGCTTAGTGAGGATGCTCTAAAACCGAAAACATCAACAATGCAGGGTTCAAGCATGTATCCCCTAAATCTCATACCTAACATGCATAGACAATTTCACAAGTAGACCTAGCTAGTCTTTCAAGAGTCATGTATGGCATCTCACATCATACTAAGCTCGAACATCAATATCAACGTCATATAACAACATCATATATCACAATCATATGAACAAGTTTAATTGGCCACTACTAGTTACCCGGATGTGCGGATTAAACCTCAACAATCACATTACCTCGGTGGGATTACACTCATCACCGGACCTTGCATGTGCGGGATTCCACTCATCGCCACATGCCCTACGGATGGGATTCCACTCATCATCCCGTAGAATATATAATAAAGCTTCCGGTGGAATATTACATCACCGTACTCCTCCTTGATGACTTAACGCCATCAAGGCCACGTACGTTTTGACTCAATTTGTGTGCACACTAATCCTAATGATCGATCATTTACACCCGGTAAATTAATTAGTGTCAATTTTCATTTACACATCACATATCCATCAACCACATCTCATGCTTATCACATATACACATCATGGCATACATGTACAAATCAATCACATATCACAAGAGCATGAATAAGCAATACACATAGCATTCAATGGAAGTCAATAGCTAAATTAACAACTTGAATTAGATAGAAATGGCCTACCAAGCACATTTCACCCACACACTACACACACTCGAACCAAACTTTAAACCACGATTAAAACCACTCACCGCCCTTCCTTAGTAACCAAAGCAAAACTCCTACGAGCCCGGATTCGTTCCTAATGCTCCTTCGACGCCTCCTCTTGCTTCTAGCCAACCAAAACACAACCAATAATCTCAATCAATGCTAATATTCAATCAACACTCAACCCTTGAGTTCAAACTAACTCCAACCAATTTTCCAATCAAATAAATCCCCAAAATATATCAATTTTCGTGCTCCCTCAAACCCTAGCTGAAATTCCCATTTTCAATCATCCAAAGGACTCCCAAAATGTCCCAAAACATCCTCCTAACCTATACAAACCATCAGCCCTTCAATTTCACCCTAAAACTTACCAAAAATCAAGTTTTTGACAACCTAAAAATTGCTTCAAGAACCCATTTCGGGTTTTCACCCAAACCCAACCATTTTGATATATTATGTACATTTTAGTATGAATAAACAAAAACTCAACTCCATTTCTCAAAACAAAATGAAAATCCCCATAAAAACTCAAGCTTTAAACCAAACCCTAATTTTCAAAAGCTCGTAGCTTTAAAATCTAAAACCATGGATAGATAAAGGGTGAAGAGGAGAGTGAGAATATGATTTTACCTTTCAAAATGGTCTTGAAATAGAGTTGAAAATCAATGGAATAGTAGATAAGACTTTGGGGGGTTTTAAGATGGTTTTAACGTTGGTGGGGGAAGATGGAGGAGAGAAGATAATTTTTTTTCTTTTATTTGAAATGTCTTGCTTTTTGAAATCATTTAGGTAAAATTACCAACTTGGCCCCTCCCATTTATTTAAGGCCCAATTAGATCCTAATTAAGGTTGTATTGATTTAATTTAATTTTTATTGACTCGGACTACAAACCCGACTAACTCCTAACCCCAAAACAAGGGCGTTACAATTGAAAATGGTTCTAATGATCAAAATTCTCGTAAATAGAAAGTAATATGAGATGGTCATATATTGGAGGCGGGTGCTCCTGAAGAGACCCAAGACATAACTAATAATAAAACTCTAGAAGAGTTTCAGGTACCTGAAAAGATTGAAATCTTGAAGAGATCTCGATGAGTTATGTCACTACGAGAATGGAACCAAAATAGAAAAGTTGTCGACAACAATTTTACATTGAATACTTCTATAGAAGTAAAGAAAGAAGATGAGAATCTTGTATAAAAATCTATCCAGAAGTATAGATATTGAATTGGCCAATATAGAACGACACTTTGAACTTTTAAAAGAGAAGTATTTGGACTAATAGTCCAAACACCTAAAGGTGTAATGCAAGTGAGGCACAAATAAGTAGTCGTAAATACGACTTGAATTGTGATTTATGAAGAGTTTTAATTACTTCATGGTGAATGCAATTATTTTGGCAGTTATGAAATATTTTATATGCGGCTAATTATTTTGTAGATCCCTATTTATTCTTGAATGATTTAAAATGCTAGAAGCATTTGAAAATTTTCGAGGAAATTTATTTGGACATGTCTCATTGAATATTTTGGTATAATCGCGTTAGTGAGTACTAATTGAGGAAATATTGTAAGAATGATCAGATTTTCTTATGTATTTTTATAAAGAAGTTTGGATCAAGATTCATTATATCATTAGCACTCATGAAGAGCTTTAAATTGGAAACTCGTGAAGAGTTTTCAAAGTATTTAATGAAAGTATTTGAGAAAAAAGAATCTTGAGATGTGATTTTATCTTGACCTAAAGATCGAGCACTTAAATATGTGTTTTTGTCTATGAATAGACATAAGTTGAAAGAATCTTAAAGAAGGTTCAATATGGATAAATCATATCTATTGTAAGATTGTTGGATGTGAATAAATATAATTATATTTTTTCTTGATCTTGAAGCATCATATATTAGTTGGTCAAGAAATATTCATGGATATGCAAAGATCATTACCTTTAGATCTTCAAACATTCGTCGACGCCTCCTCAAATCTTGTTGAAATAATTTCTATGCACGAGGAAAGCTAAAAATATGTTTGGCTAAGAACATTGACCTAACATATCTAGAAGATATGTGATTTACTTTCAGAAGATGTGATACAAATGCTATCTTGTAGAGATAATGCAAGGTGGATACATCAAGGAACATATTACTCCAAAGTTTCATCTCTCATGATCTTTAGAAAAATAGTATTCAAGATTTAATTATAAAGATTCGAAGATCTTATGTGGTGTTTTCATGAGGGGGAGTAAATACACGTTGCACTCTTTTTCCCTTAACCGATGTTTTGTCCCAATGGGTTTTTCTGGTAAGGTTTTTAATGAGGCAACATGTTATGCGTATCAAAGATGAATGTACTCATTTTCCTTCACTAAAGAAATTTTTTTCCATTGAGTTTTTATTTTAGTAAGGTTTTAACGAGGCACATTATCTTCATAGACATCCAAGGGGAAGTGTTATGAATATTTATCTATGTGGATGTCTATCATGATAAGAACTTTATCAAGGGTAAACTATCTGAATGACCACCAATCTATTGAGAAAGTTTTAAAATGACCACCATAAAAAAAAACGCGTCATTTGACTACCCAAACTATTAAAATGGGATCAATTTGACCACTGGCCGTTAAGTGTCTAACGGAAGGTGACGTGGCAGTTAAAAAATTAAAGGTATAATCACACATTTGGTCCTTACTATTTACACATTTTTTCAATTTAGTCCTAATTTTAAACTAATAAAATAAATTAATTAGGTGGTGACACGTGTCAACACCTTATTGGAAGAATTTAATTATTTATATTTGATTAATAAATTATTTTTCTCCTCCAATCAGGTGGTGACACGTGTCACCACCTGTTTAGAGGAGAAAAACAAAGTTTAGCACAAATGCCATCAGGGGAATCGAACCTGGGTGGTGTAGGTGCAAAAGCAATGGCTAAGCCACTACATCAAGCACAATTTTGTGCTTTAAAACACCAAATTCAATATATATCTTTTTTCCTGGGTTCTCATTGTCTTCATCTTCATCATCTCAGTATTCAACATTTTCTGGGACTTCCATAAAACATCGGCATCTCTACAAGCTTACACAACAATCGCTTTTTTCATTATTTGAACAAATTAGCATGCATGACTATTTTACTTAAACAAAAGAAACCTTGCAGTTCTCGTACGTAGCTTGGATAATCTCCTTATTCAAAGCCTTTGAGTTAACTTTGTCTAGGAACTTCAAATACAAATCATGAAAATTTTGCTCAATGCTGGCTCTGCAATAAAATACATGATTAAGTTTGTTTAATGGTGCAGAAAGATGAAAACACAGTTGTCAATAGAACAGTGAAAAAGAAGGGTATCAAAGTTCGACCTTTTCATAACCATGTACTGGGCAAACCAGGGATAATACTACTCTTTCAATAGTTCAGTGAACTCTTTCCCTTTGGCTTCAATATTTGCAACCGAAATATTATTGATTATGAATGATATTTTGTCCTAAATCTCAGATACGGGAGCCTGCAAATATATAAGAGATTGATAAAAGGATTACATTCCAAAGTAAGGTGACATTTTCAACAAAGCAAAATTCAATTGTCCATGATCATCATTGGATAGATTAATACTCTGTCTAGAAGGAAGGAAAATAAAGGTTGATTAAATATAAATACCTCTATGGGCGCCTCTCTTCTCTCAGCAGCAGCAACTAGTGTTTCAATGTTTAAAGCAGAGCCAAATCCTGTATTTAGAAAGAAAAGTGATTGTTGTGTAAGCTTGTAGAGATGCCTATGTTTTATGGAAGTCCCAGAAAATGTTGAATACTGAGATGATGAAGATGAAGACAATGAGAACCCAGGGAAAAAGATATATATTGAATTTGGTGTTTTAAAGCACAAGATTGTGCTTGGTGCAGTGGCTTAGCCATTGTTTTTGCACCTACACCACCCAGGTTCGATTCCCCTGGATGGCATTTGTGCTAAACTTTGTTTTTCTTCAATAATTTATTTTATTAAATTAATCAAATGTAAATAATTAAATTCCTCCAATAAGGTGTTGACACGTGTCACCACCTAATTAATTTATTTTATTAGTTTAAAATTAGGACTAAATTGAAAAAATGTGTAAATAGTAAGGACCAAATGTGTGATTATACCTTTAATTTTTTAACTGCCACGTCACCTTTCGTTAGACACTTAACGGCCGGTGGTCAAATTGATCCCATTTTAATAGTTTGGGTAGTCAAATGACGCGTTTTTTTTTATGGTGGTCATTTTAAAACTTTCCCAATAGATTGGTGGTCATTCAGATAGTTTACCCCTTTATCAAAGAGATTTGATTTACTTTATTATTAAGAGTGTTATCTTCATTAATTAGAGCTTAATGTATTATGTACTTTTTATGCCTATAAATATATGATTTGATGAAGGCATTGTACACAAGTCTATTTTTGAGAATAATATAAATCTCTCTCTTTCTCTATCTCTTTATTCTTTTACTCTTTTTCATTGTTCTACATTATTTTATTCACAACAAAAACGAAGATTTTTTATTTTAACTTAATTTTAACCGGGTTTGAACCCTTCTAACGCCAATTTTTTAAAACTTCAATTTATTTACTCATATTTTATTTATTATTATAATAATAATATTTTTATAACTATATTTTATTTTAATTATTTAATAAATATTTTTCATTTATATTTTGAAAGGCTAGTTACCAAACACGTTTTCATTATTTTTATTTTTGAAAATAAGTTTCATCTCTATTAACCAAGTATATTTTTAATTTTTAAAAAACTGAAAGTAAAAATTATTTTTTGAAAAACAAAAATAGAAAATATTTTTTAAAACCAAACTGACCCAAATATTTTCTGCTTTTATTTTCTAAAAATAATTTTCAGTTTCAGTTTTCTAAAAATTAGAAAACATGTTTTGTTAAATAGAGATGGAAAGTTATTTTTAAAATTGAAAATAGTAAAAATGTGTTTGGTTTATAACTTTTTAAAATAGAAACGAAAAAAATTATTAAATAATTAAAATAAAATATAGTTAGAAAATATAATAATGATAATAATAATTAAAATATGAGTAAATAAACCAAAATTTTAAAAAATGACATAAGAAAGATTCGAACTCGGGTTAAATTTAAAAAACCATTATTTTCATATTTTCCATTTTGCTAAAATATTTTCAATGAAAGCATCTTTTCTATGTTGTCAAATTTTTACTTTTTTCATTTTCTAAAAATTATTTTCTATTTTTGCAATCAAACATGTTTTCTTCATCATGTTTCATTTTTCACGAAAATGAAAATGAAAACGGATTTCATTCTCTAAAACCAAACGCACCTAGGTTGCAGCTTAACATTGTGAATTAAAAAAATAGTTGAAAAGGTCCCCCACAATAAATCTTTACAAAATTGTACCCAAATTAAGAACTAATGAATCATAAATTGAAGATTAAATAAAAAAAAATTACATCCTTCATCTCTTCTCCTTAAGGATGGCAAAATAATTCATCCTCGTCGGGTCCCGACCTGACTCGACCTTATAGGGGGCGAGTTTTTTAATTAAAAAATTGGGTTCGAGGTGGTGCGGGGCGAGTTATTGATAAAATAAAGTTGGGGTAGGGCGGGTTCGGGTTTAGGGTTAAAATTTCTCGACCCGGTATATTTATATATATTTATTATATTTTTAGATATTATATTTAATATTTTTATTAATTTTTTAGGGCGAGATGAGTTTAGTCAATTTTTTATTAAAATATTAAGGTCGGATTAAAGTCATGTTATGTTTTTCATTATGTTGAGGTGAGTCGAGACGGGAATAAAATATATTAAAATCGGAGCAGGACATGGTCGAGCGAATAATTTAAATTTCAGGTTAAATTGAACCGGCCAAAAACCTGCCCCACTCCGCCCCGTTGCCATCCTTACATCTCCTCCCCTCCCCCTCCAACTTTTCTCTTTTTTATAATAGTTGGGTTGCAGCTTTCTTAATTACCCACCTCGTTAGGATAGAATTATGCATATAAAAGAAAGTTGTTGAATACATTAAAATGTTAATAAATACAATGATTTGAATGGATTTTTTTAATGCTGTTGTGGTCCATTAAACCCTTCCCTTTTTAGTACGTTATTCATTCTATTTTTAAAAAATATTTAAAATCAATTTGATCTATTGTTTCTTAATAACTTAATCAAATTTAACAATCTTTATATTTTAATGAAACAAAGATTAAAGTTCAAATCCTATATATATTATCAAAATACTTTTATTATTGCAACAAGAGAATAAATTCGAGCACGCTTAATCACAATTATCCCTCTAATTTAAAATATCAGTTGATTCTCCATAGAATTAAATAAAATTATATCCTAAACTCTAATCCAGCATAAATTTAAATAAAAATTGAATTCACAGTAAATCCATAAATCTAAAACATAAAAAATAAAATAAAAAATGAGCAGTCTTTACTTTTGTAGTGCCACTAAAATAAAATAAAATAAATTATTGCAGCTAAAGCTACCGCTTTTTCTTGCTGTGGTTCTTCTTTATCTAACAGTTCTCATTTCCTCCACTGAAAGTGAATAAAAAAAACATAAAGGAAAATGGATGTGGAAAAAAGCTAGGATAAAGCTTTCAACTTTAGCTCTCTCTTTTTTATGTTAAAAAAGGCTGTAATGACAACAATACAAATGCAGTAGAGAGGTGGAGGAGTATCGGACACCAGCTACAGATGTAAAATTTTATATTAAAAATATTCAAGTGACAAATTTATAAAATTTTATAAGGTAAAAATAAATTTTTAATAAAAATATTTTTAAAAATATAAATTATATATAAATTTTAAATTTTCAAAAAGATAACCGTTTCCTTCCGTTCGTCCGTCTATCCCTGTCGGTCCATCAGCTGTTTTCCTTGAAGATGAAAAAGATAACAATAAACTTTTGAAAAGCGCAATCTGGGATCCACCGTGCCCTTGGGTCAAGGATTTTGACACCTTTCTTTCTCAATTAACACAAGCATTGGGTAAAAAAAATGGTGAAGTTCACGGCTGGTCATTGAACTAGGATAAATGTTTATTTTGACTGTCTAATTTTTAAATTTTGTAAAATGGTCATTAAGTTTTGATTTTTATTATAAAATGACCAGGGGTAACGTGGTAGTTAATAAAATTTGTATAATATTAAATTTAATTTTTTATATTTATATATTCATTCAATTTAGTCTTAATTTGAAAACTTCAATATATTTAACCCTCATTATTTACAATTTTACACATTCTATCAATTTACATGTATTATCGTCTGATTGGAGGAAAATTATTAAATTATTTCTAATTAAAAATGAGATCAAATTGATAAAATGTGTAAATAATAATAACAAAATTTATTTAATTTTTTGAATTAAGATTAAATTGATTGAATATATAAATATAGATGACTAAATGTACTATTATACATATTTTCTTAATCATCACATCACCTTTTGCGACAACTAACGGTTGAATGATATTTTGTAATAAAAATTAAATTGAACTGACTAATTTTATAAATTTTAAAAGTTGATGATTAAAATGAACATTTTACTATAATTTAATGAAATTGACCGTATGTAAACTTTATCTAAAAAAATATTAAACAGACAGAAAAAAGATAGCAAACAAGATTACATTTTGGCTGTAAGGGGATCATGTCTTCTACACTACTTTCACTTCCCATCTTTTTCATTTCTTCTTATGGAATTTACTGATTTTTATTACAGTGAAAGAAAACGAACTAAAATTGGATGCCTAGCTTGTAAAAAAAAAAATTGTTTGGATCTTGAAAATATCTGTATATAAAAGTAAGAAAATGATAAACATCATCGATGGAATACATATATACAAAATACTATTGAAATTTATATCGTACAAGGAATTATATAATATATATATATATATATATATATATACCCACACGGGTAAACTACACCAAATGTCACTAAACTATTATCATTAATTTGAAAATATTATCGAACTTTAGAAAGTTCAAATCTAGCACTAAACTTTACTTTTCGACTCGTTTATACCACTCTGTCGTTAACTCTTAACGGGACGTTAACTCAATACGGCGTCGTTTTGTTGCGACTGTTTTGAAGCCTAATTTAGCTTAAAACGGCATCCTTTTGAGTTAACCCAAAACCTAAACCAAGACCTATAGTTGCAAAGTCTAAGCTATAACCACTAAACCAACATAAAAATATATAATATTTTGCCACAAGTATCATATATGCCAAACTACATGAGATTAATTCAAATTATTTTATGAAATAAATAATACTAATATATAACTAATATAAATAATATAAAATATATTCTTTATATATATATATATATCAATATATATAAATAAAAATACACTTATTTTTATATATTATTTTTCAAAAAACCTAAACTATTCATAAAATAATATATTTATATTATAAATAATATAAAAAAAAAACCCTAACCCCTAAACCTTAAACCGCAAAATCCAAACCATAAACCCAACATCAAATATCAAGCCCTAAACCTTAGATTTTGAGTTTAGATTTTTTACCTATTATTTATAATATAAATATATTATTTTATGAATATTTTGAGTTTTCTTTAAAAAAAATAATATATTTTTATTAATATGATTATTTATATATTTATATTATTTATACTATTATTTATTTCATAAAATGTAAAACATTATATGATCTCATGTTGGTTTAGTGGTTAAGGCCTAGCTTTTGCATCAGTTTTTTTTACTCTCATCCAACGGTTCAAAAAATGTATAAAATTAATTGAACTTTATGTAGTGTAAGTGAATCTTAACATACTTTAAAATCGATTGAGCGATGTCAGTGGTAAAAGATGATGTTACTCTCCTAGGTGAAACAAGTTTGAGCCGCGTAGTCTAGTCTGCAGCTGTATATAAATCTATCCAAACTTAAAATCGAATTAAAATATTATCTTGTAATTGAATTAGAATCCTAAAAAAACCATGTACACAAATACATGGATTATAAAATTGTAGATTTTTGCAGTCAACTGCAAACAGAGTCCATTTGTGTTTGATGGAGTTGCTTGAGCAGAGCAGCTTTTACTTTAACAAAGTCATCTCAAGACTGAAACCCCAATAGGCGGATCGTGTTTGTCCTTCTCTTCATCCACACGAAACCAAAGAATCTATGAGTCTCCAGAGTCCAGAGTCCAGACCTGTTATTATTTCAGCAGCTTCAGAAAACAAAGCACCCAATCCTTAAAACACATGCATGCATGCATCTGTTGCTTTAAACTACCATTACCAGAATCTAACTGCCCCTTGCCTGTTGCTCAACAATCAAAACTTCTAACTTTCATACCCAAAACACAACAACCAGCATGTTAAGTGTTATTATCGCTTGCCTATATATTCAAATGCTTTCCAAACAAGAAAAAAAGAAGATGCTAGCTAGTAGCTATACTAATTTCACCTGAAAACTTGGAAAAAGTAAAAAACAATAGTGTGTTTGCAATTGTATGAGTGCTGGGTCATGCCAACTCTTGCCGCCCTTTCTTTCTTTCTTTTATATTTTATCTTACTATAACAAGGGTGAGCATCCCTCGAGTCAAGTAATTTTTTTAATTATTTTTTTTTATCGGCATTTTTTTTAATTATTTTTATAATTCAATTTTTTTAAAAATTTAAGTCGAGTCCAATTGTTCGAGCTTTTATTTAAATTTAATTATAAATATTTATAATGTTATAGTACTAATTAGTTTGATTTAAACAATTTTCTATAAACATATACGATACATATTTTTTTTTATATGTGATCTATATTATATATTAGACATAATTGAGGGACTTGACTCAAACTTAAAAATTTGTCCACTAATTATTAAAAATTTCGAGCTATTTGAATTTTCATTTTATAATTCAAACTTTATTTGAACATTTTTCGAGGCTAGTCGAGTTTATAAAATTATAAGTTGAATCAAGACGAATCGAATTTTTTCGTGTCCAATCGAGTAATTTAATTTTTTTAATCGAGTCAAGTTTTGGTCACAACTAACTAGATTGGTGCATCCAGGCATTTTTACTTAGATATACGTACCGATTTTAGAGATTTTGCAAAATTCTGTTTTTAGATATCTTGTCAAGTTAGAAATCCTTGGTGATGTCGGTGGAATGGGATATTAATTAAGCAACCAATGTGTTCCCTTTTTGGTGAAATTTGGTTGGTTTTAGAATTTCTCAGACCGTAAAATTTTGGGTAAAATAAGGTTTTGACCGAAATTTTGATTATCAATACGTGTGCGCCAAATAATTGAGGTATTTTCATGGGTTGATACCGGAGAGACAACGGGGATTGATTATTCTCTTAATCAAAATTCATTTTTTTTAAGTTCCCTTTCAGTTTTTAGGATTTTGCTCTGACTAATTCGGATTAACTTGTATCATATACTAATTGCGATGAGTGAGTCTTTCAGCAGAAATATTTTACATACACAATGCCTCGAACTCGAAATTCACTCAAGTAATATCAAACTGCTTATCACTTAAACCAGTCCCGTTAGTTAATCAAAACTCATTTCATTTGTTGTTTTGTCACACAGCAATATAAAGCTAAGTCGAAAAAAAGTAAAATGTGACATGTAATTCCACATGCTTAGCAACTTGTTAATGCTCATTCTTTTTTTTAGGGTAAAGCAAAGAGACAAAGATGGACTGATTTTATGTTTTGATTAATGGAGATTCACTTAATTCCGTGAATACTGAATAGTAGGCGACAGGCTAACAGCCTGGTCGGTTAGCTTTGGCTTCAAATAATGAGACTTAAACAATAATCGGATCAATTGGCCAAGTTTAATTGTTTTCCCCCATAAGCTCGTCACCCAACTTTTGTCAGCTAGCTTGTCAACGCCTTGGTTGGATTTTCACCAGATTCTTTTTTGTCTTTAGTTTTGTCCTACACCTGGGATTACACTGATTAGGGTTTTAATATTAATTCCATTGTACCAGTAAGTATAACCAGTTAGTCTAATGCGACGAGACACCAAATCTTTTAAGTAATGTTAGTCATTTGAATCTTGATATTGTGAATAAAAAAATAAGTCAACTAATAAATTTTTGCAGTACCCGATTCGAATTAGTTAACTAATAGGTTAAATACTTCTGGTTAAACCAGAAAGAAATATTAATTCCATTGCCTTGGGGAATAAAGTTGATCCTGTGGGTTTGTAATGTGAATACCATTAATACAATGTAAAATATTCCAAACCCAAACTGAATTTTTTTTTGGCTACTTGAACGTGATAGATATTTAATATGACCCAAAAGATGTTTGGCTTTGAACATTCCAAAGTGTCATAAATGTGTTTTGAATTAATGGGTTTGAGAAACTTTGTTTCCATATTGAAATGAGAGAACTCAGGAATAGAATACGTAATATTTTATTATATTAATCGTCAAATAAATGTTTAAACTACACCTTTTTTAGATAGGTGTTTGAACTATATTTTAGGTCAAATAAATGCCTAATATTTTATTTCGTGGCCTATTTAAAGTGTTTCAATCAATAGCCGTTAAAAAATTCTATCTTCCAATCAAAACATGACATGTAGCCTATTATATATATATATATATATATATATATATATATATATATATTAATTTTAGAATTTCTTTAAAAATTTAAATTTCTTTAAAAACCCTAAGTTTTTAATTTTTTTTTTCAATCAAATTCTCAAATCACATTTTTATCACCGTCCAACATCCCTACAAGTCCGTCGTTCACCATTTACCGCCCAAAGCGTCGTGTACCACACCGTTCGACATATGTCATTCTCTACCCATCGGAGGAAACCTAATTCATAAGCTCTTTTTTCTTCATTATTGGGTGTTCGACGACAGTACAATCGGCAATTTTTCCGTTAGTTTTTGACGATGAGATGATAGGGTTTTCGGTAGAGGAGGTCTGATGAAGATAAAGGTGGTCGGTGGTGGTTGAATTAGTGATCAGTGTGGAGGAATTTAGGGTTAGAGATTTTAGAGAAATTAAAAATTATTGGGTTTATTAATATATTTTTTTATTTTTCTTATTTTCAGGTTTTAATTTCAGAAAATGATTAACCATGTCACGTGTTCAAATTTCATTGGATAACGGAAAAAATAACGTTTGTCACGAAAAAAACCTTAAATGAGTCATAAAATAAAACGTTAGGCATTAATTTGGCCAAAAAATATAGTTTAGACACCTATCTAAAAAAAGAGTATAGTTTGAAAACTTATTTGACTGTTAAGCCTATTTTTTATTTCTTTATATGTTCCACCAATGCTTTTATGCCACACGTATTATCAAGAAAACATAAATAATTAATAAAATATTAAAAATAAACATTAATACACGCAACATAAAATCGTTAGTGATACATACAAAGAAACACAAAATAAATAACAAATTTTGTTCCGAAAATCAGCTATGCTCTAATGAATTAGAATGTATAACCTTAAAAGTGAAGAAAATGCTTGTGGGTAGGTGTCGGGGGCACATGGTTTCACATGAACCCGCCCTGAAATAGTAGCTACTCCACGTTGGTTGCTTTTTTCATTTTACTAATAGTAATAGTGGGGTTGTTATTGTAATCCAAACCCTCCATTACCATGAGCAATTTCTGGGCCTGCCTTAAAAAGCCCATATAAATGTGCAAACCCATGAATCTGATACATTCAAATTGGAGTAATAGAACCCAACAAGTATCCCGGTAAGAAAATAGATGATGTTCATCTTAGAAAATACGGATTAAAATCGTTTTATCTATAATATGTATGAACAAATATTACCTTATAGCCTTTAGACTATTAAAAAATGATGGAATAATGGGAGACCATTATTCAATCCTTCCTTTTATCATAGGTGTATACGATCTGGTTCGGTTTTGTAAAATTTTTCAATAACTCACCAATTTTCAGTTTGATTAATTTTGATTATTGGATTTTCATATTAACTTTAATTTTTTTTAGATGTATTTTAGTTTGATAAATATTACCGTAACAATCATCCACGTTTCTTCAGCATCTTACAAAAAAAAAAAAAAACAGAACCGGACCCAAAGAACTTAAATTTACTTACCCTGCACCAATAACAAAACAAAAGTTTCATTTTTTCTTATTCAAAAACTGGGACTTTGCTTTTCTTTCTTTAGTGTCCAACTTTTTTTGAACATGAATAACAAGAAAACCCTCCAGAGGATTTCAAACTTGGTGAGACTAACAGATAATTAAAAAAATCGAAATTTTGTTTTTGTTTTTTAACGCAAAGAATCGATTCGTCACTGAGTTTGAATTGTTCCTTCAACCGTAACACCAAGCGAATCGAATCTTCACACTTGAAGCAAAAATACAAGAAAAAATTGTTCCCAACAGATACATTTGATAGAGAAAAATATCATTTTACTTCAGACATTGAATTTAACAGGAAAAGAAAATGAAACCCATATTTTATTTTCCCATCACAGACCATGGCATTGCTCAAAAAAGTTTAGTTTTTTTCTTCTTCAAATTTCTCGATAAAAAATTGATGGGGGTTCAAAATATCGTAACAAAACAAATCAAGCACTAACCGTGTTTTCTTAGGATGGAATTTATTATTATTTTTAATTAAGACTAAATTGATTGAATCTATACATATAAAAGACTAAATGTGCTATTATTCATATTTTTATAATTATAATGTTACCCATTAACGACTTTAATGGTCGAGTTATCATTTTATTACAACATAAAATTTAATTGTCACTTTGTAGTATTTGAAAGTTTGATTACTGTTTTGTTTTTTTAACAAAGCTTATTGACCATTTTAGTACTTCACCCTAATTTTAATTGACTTTTAAACATTATACGTTAAAGTTTTGAAGTCTTTGTCAAAAATATTAATTTAAAAAAAATCATATTTTGATACACAAGCTGTGTATTTTTTTATACAACCCTTCTATAAAATTTAAAACTTAAATCTGAAATCCTAACACCCTAAAACTTAAACCCTAAATTCTAAATTCTAATCATAAACCTTTAATTCTACACTCTAAACACAAAACCCATAAACCTTAAACCCTAACTTAAAACTCTAAACCCAAAAATTGAAAAACTTGTGTATCACAATATTTTTCTTTAAAACACAATAAAAATTCAAATTTGATTTGATTCGGTTCGATTGAATTCAATTTGAATAACCATGACTTTTAAACTTGTCAAGTATAAATTGTCCAAAACACTATAATTTGAATCGATTTTTATTTTTGATTGTTGATGTTGAACCCTACTTTTTATCCCCAAATCTTAGCATCTTCACCCAGATAAAGTTAAGAATTAAAAGTTAAGGGGGCCGAAAAAAAACTTAAAGGTATAAAACACTCTTGAATTTTTGGAGAAAAATCAGTTCTTAATTTTTTTTACACCTAATTAAGTCCTTGGACCAATTTGACCATTAAGTCTTGATATTTTTTTTGGATATGTTGGTGCAGTGCGTTTTCCTTGGACCAATTTGACCATTAAGAATGTATAAAATATTTCTTTTTTGAAGAAATATGTAAATGCAACATGATAGAACTGTAGTGTATCACATGTCAGTAATATCTAAAGAAAAAATTGTAAAGATTTAATGGTCAAAATTAGTCAAGTAACTTAATTAATTTAATTTTTTGGTTCGAAAACTTAATTGAGTGCAAAATAGTTCAGGGGATTAATTATTTTTTTTAAAATTCAAGGGTTTCTTACGCCTAAGCCTAAAATGAATAAAAAACTGAAAACATCATTAATAAGATTCAATTCACTAACTTCGGATAAAACAAACTTGACTTTATGTACACACTTTGTCACTAAAACAACACTCATTCTATACTATTCAAACAAATAAAATAAATTATAATTTAAAATTCTACAAGAATTAAATTAAAAAAATATACTATAAGCGTTGGAGGGCCTGGCCCCTGCTAACACCATGTAGCTTCGCCCATGATATTCGCTCGTCGCCATCTATACAACAGTTTTATCATATACATAGCAAGCAATTGAGCAGAAATGGTATACATCTTGCTTTCTTTGGACTTGCTGATAACTATCTACAGGAGTTATCTTTTAATACATTTCTACTTAGAAAATCAGGTGTTTTTAATAATTTAATTTACACAATCTGTATATTAAATTTTTTTTATATAAATAATTCAAGAGTTCAAAATAATTTATTTAACCGTGTATTTTGTATATAAAAGAAAATTTTTATCACAGCAACATACTAGGAGTAAATTCAGTTGCGGAGCCAGAATTTTTATATAGTGGGAACAGAGTAGGGTATAGAGTACGAGAAATTATCATACTATTACTATAAGTATTTTTGACCCCATACCCAAACAAATTAAGTGAGATCAATTTTAATATTTCTTATAAAAACTCTAATACAATTCTAATATTTTTATATAATAAGTACATCTTAGTGGGGCCAATTAAACCCTAATCTTTCTATATAGGTCCGCCCATGAGAGCAATTGGCACAAGATCGAGGGAGGCAGGGAGCAGAACAGAACTACAACCATTGGAGCTGGAAGCTTTCGAGCTTAATTTCTGCCCTATACTTATGTTTAGTTCATTTGATGTTTATTAAAATGTTTCTTAAACGGTATTTTGGGATTTTTTTGAACGAGACTCTAAATATGATGTTGTAAAGTTGTTTAAGCTATGTATTAAAAGTAGTCAAAGTTGATATATATAATTTGGCATAATGTTAAAAATACCTAACTGTATAGTTAAATTAATTTTATATTTTTAAAGCACTTTTAACCTTTAATGTTGCATTCTGAGTCAAAATAATTCCTCCGTGAATAAAAATTATTAACCAACTAACGGTAATTAACTTAATAGAATGACACATCAGCAAAAAAAATAATTTTTTATTTTACTTTTTGACTAATTTTTCATTCTGTCAAGTGAACACGTTTGTCTATGTGACACTGCTATGCTATCATGTACTGTCATGTAGATTTACAAGTCATTTATTGTTAGCTTACTAATATTTTTCATTCACAAAAGGTCATCTTAGCAAAAAATGAAACATTGAAGGTTAAAATACTTTTAGAAAAAGAATAAAAACCAAAGCGAATATTCAGTTAAATGTTAAGAACATTTTTTAATATTATGCTACATTATTTTTGCTCGGTTCCTCATAGCTCTAAATCGTCTGTGAGGAAAAATGGGCAAATTCTCATGTTTCAAATTTTCTCCGGGGTCAAAAATAAAATCAAACGCGCCTCACACGCCAGTTCCCAAATTCCCTCCCGGAAAATACCTAGGCTCAATCTAGGGCTTTTGTGCGTCCGAACCGGCAGGTGATCGGAGGAGCGTCGGGCGGACTTGGTTTTCGCCGGCGATTACTCTTTCGACGGTGACAATTTCGAGCTCACTCCTTTAGGTTCGTGGTTTCCTGGGGGCTTTTTTCGCGGCTGGCTTGGAAGGAAGGAACGTGGCCGCGAGGTCTCCATCTTCGCCGGAGTAGGAGCGACTTTTGAATCGATCCCCCACCACCGGTAGACGTCTCCGGTAACCACTTTTTTCTCTCCCCCCTTACGGCGAATCCCCTCTCTCTGGTTCTCTCTCCCCCTCCCCTCGCCGGAGTGCCCCGTTTTCTAGTGGATTTCCTGTTCTTTTACTACCCTTTGGATCGATCTTTTTGCTCTGTTTTTTCGTCTTTGCTGCTGCCGATCACATTCAACGGTTTTGAGCAATTTTTATGATTGCCAGAATTTCTTTGCCTAGGCTTTTGTCACTGGATGTTGTTAGATGATTTCTGAAGTTATAGGATGGTTATGTGCTGATTTTCTTTGCTACGATTGTGGTACTGTTTTTTCTTATTGTGCTTGACTTGCTACATTTCGGAAGAGGTTTTACTTGGGTCATGTTTCTTTCTGATATGGTTGGTGGCATCGGTGACCATTGACCTTGTGTGTAAGTGTTTAGTATTGCTGCCCGTCTGGTTTGACTCGCGTTCTTACTCTTGTGTTGTGTTTGGGTTGCCCGAACGGTTGTGTTTCTGTTTTCTGATTTAGCATGGCTGTTTCTTGAAAGAGGGTGTTTCTGTTTCGATCTGGGTCTGTTCGGTTGGGCCGCTTCTGTTGATCTTCGCCGATCCACTACCTCAATTGTTTTTCTGTGCTTGGGGCTGAGCACTCTGGCTGCAAGCTTGTTTTTTCTTTCTCTGAACTATAACTACTCTTGCATGGAACGTACGAGGTCTGGGGAATCAAGAGACGGTTAGAGCTCTCCGTAATTCCGTAAATAAGCACAAACCGAATATCATTTTTCTCAGTGAAACGAAGCAAAAGAAGCGATACCTGGAGAAAATCAGGATGAAGATGAAATTGTGCTACTCTTTCTATGTGGAGCCAAGTGGTATAGCAGGTGGGCATGCCCTTTGGTGGAATGAAGAAGTGACCATCACTGTTCTCAGCCATACCAAAAATCTCATCGATACAAAGGTGGTCTTTCAGAATGACGACAGTTGGTTTGGAACATTTATTTATGGTCCCCCGTACAAAGACGAAAGGCAAACATTCTGGGAGAGCTTGTCAAGCCTCAGGGAATCCACCAGCATCAAGTGGCTCATCATAGGGGACTCCAATATGGTTTTAAGACAAGAGAAGGAAGGTGGAAACCTAGTGAATCCAGAGAAGGCAAGAATCTTAAATGATTTTGTAAACTCTGCGGGTCTTATTGAGTTACCCATTAAGGGTGGCCACTTTACCTGGTTCAACGAGAGAAGCGGAGAGAACTCCATTCTTGAAAAACTTGATCGTATACTGTGCTCCGTTGAATGGAGTCTTAGCTTTCCTAAAGCTTTGGGAATAATGGAAATAGCTGTCGCTTCGGATCATGCTCATATTGTTCTGTTCAACAAGGGTTTCACCAGGAAATACAAGAAGGATTTCAAATTCGAGACGAAATGGCTACTGGATGAGGAATGTTCCCAGACAGTTTCCGAGGGGTGGAGTATCTCGCATGGGGAAAGAGTGGTCTCTAGGTTTGGGAGGAAGATTCGCAACACCAGATCGGTCCTTGCTAAATGGAGTAAGGATAAAGCGAAGCAGAAAAATGAGAAAAAACAAAAGTTAACGACCATGATCAAGCATCTCCAGGGGAAGAAGCTCACAGAGTCGGAGCTGAGAGAGTACAAAAAGCTCAGTAAGGAGCTAGATGCTGAATGGGAAAGTGAGGAAAGATACTGGCATTAGCGGTTCAGGGTTAGTTGGTTGAAATGGGGGGACAAGAATACTAAGTTCTTTCATGCCACGACCATTCAACACCGCATAACAAATGCCATAGTTAAACTAAAAGGAGAAGGTGGAATCTGGCTTGAAGAACCAGAACATATAGCACAACATCTACAGCACCACTTTCAGAAGGTGTTCACGAGAGATCAATCGGTTGATTTTCAAAGCCTCAGGGACTATATTTCGAAATTGGTAACCGAGACAATGAATCATGAGCTAAGGAGAGAAGTGTCTGTAGAAGAGGTCAAAGATGCGGTCTTCAGTACGGGTGCTACGAAAGCCCCTGGTCCCGATGGATTCCCAGGATGTTTCTACCAAACCTACTGGGAAACGGTGAATGATGATCTTATCGGGATGGTCTTCTCTTTCTTTAGGGAAGGTGACATGTGTGCGGGGCTTAACAAGACAAACATAATGCTTATTCCAAAGACAACAAATCCAACAGAAGTTTCACACTTTAGACCGATAAGCCTCTGCAACTTTTCTCTCAAAGTCATAACCAAGATTCTTTCTACGAGGCTGAAGGTTATCCTCACTGATATCATCCCTCCCTCTCAGTCAGCCTTTGTGCACGGTCGATCAATCCACGACAACATTATTCTCGCTAATGAGGCCTTCTATGCAATCAAACGGGCGAGAAAGGGGAAAAAGGGTCACATGGCCCTGAAGATTGATCTTGAGAAAGCTTACGACAAGGTTGACTGGTCTTGCTTCAATTTGTTATGAGCAGGTTGGGTTTTGATGAATGGTGGATCAATAGAGTCATGAAATGTGTTACAGCGATCTCTTTCTCCTTAGTAGCTAATGGGGAGCGCTTTGGGGAAGTTCAAGCTGGTAGGGGGCTGCGACAGGGAGATCTTTATCACATTTTCTCTTCACCTTAATCTCTAGCATCCTGTCTTGGATCATCGCAAAAGAAACTGAGTTAAGCCAGTTCACGGGTCTGAGAATTAAAAGAAGGTGTCAAGTGTTGAGTCATCTGCTCTTTGCCGACGATTGTCTCTTGTTCTCGGAAGCAAATGAAGAAAATTGTGCGGCTGTTCTCCGAATTCTCCAGCTATTCCAAACTTTTACAGGACAATTTGTAAATTTCTAGAAATCATCTGTGTTCTTCTCTCCAAATGTCAGCCGCAATCTTAAAGCCCACATGTCTAATGTGCTGGGCTTCAAACCTATGGAGGAAGACGCTAAATATCTGAGACTCCCGTCTTTTTGGGGAATAAGTAAGAAAGAAGCTTTGGGTTTCATCAAAGAACGAGTCCAAAATAGACTGAAGGGTTGGAGAGCCAAGTTTCTGAATCTGGCAGGTAAGGAAGTCCTCATAAAGGCTGTGGCACATGCCATTCCCACATATGTGATGCAATGTTTCCTTCTCCCAGTCACCTTTTGTGATGAGCTCAGCTCGATGGTTCCAAAGTTCTGGTGGAATAATTGCACCGACAAGGATAGAAATTTTCATTGGATGAGTTGGAAGGATCTCTGCCGACCAAAGGATCAAGGTGGAATGAGATTAAGGAATCTGAGAATTTTCAACAAAGCCCTCATTACAAAAATTGCCTGGAAAGTGATAAAAGTCCTGAGTCCCTTCTCGCTCAGACTCTCAGGAGAATTTACTTCCCAAACGGAAATACTTTCGATGCCTCTAAGTACACCAATCCATCCTGGGCATGGACAGGGATTAGGGAAGGAGTTAAGATCTTAAAGGACGGAACCCTCTGGAGAGTTGGGAATGGAAGGTTCATCTCGACATGGAAGGATAATTGGGTCCCAAAATTACCTACGTTTCCAATATCCACTCCAATCCCTCAGGACTCCCCTTCCCCAACTGTTAGCAGCCTCATGAACCCGGATGGTCGTTCATGGAACAAATCGAAGATTCAGGATCTTTTTGACCCGATTGAAGCCAAGACAATTCTTACCATTCCGATTGGAGGACCCCATGTTAAGGATTTTTTCATTTGGACTGATACGAGGAATGAGGAGTACTCAGCCCGATCAGGTTATAGGTTTATTGAGGCTTCCTCCAAGGATCACTGTAATCCCTCTCCTAGCGAGGATCCAAGGGCAAGAAAGGAATTCAGGAATTCTATTTGAAGTTTAGGGGTTCCTACCAAAATTCGCTCGTTTCTTTGGAAGTTATGCCACAATATTGTTCCAACAAAGGGCATTCTGGCATCACGTTTTCATGGTAATTTTCAAGATTCTGATTGTTGCCCTCGGTGTGGGGAGAGAGGAGAATCGGTCGAACACCTCCTGTTCTTTTGCCCGTTTGCACAAGGAGTTTGGAAGGCATCAGGCTTCAGTTATTCCCCGTCCTCTAATGGTTTTTCTGGGTTCCCTAAATGGTGGTGTAAAATAAATGACTTACGCCAACTTGGTAATTTTGATGACGGATGTGCTCTGATCGCATTTTTCCTTTGGTCCCTTTGGAAATCACGGAACGCTTTGGTTTACGAGAATAAGAAGGATCTTCTATGGGATGTTTAGTTGCGGGCAGAAAGAGCTTTCATAGAATTCCACCACATTTCGTCAACTTGCCAGCCAGGAGAATCTTATCCTTGTCAGGAACCGTAGATGTGGACACCACCACATCCGGGATCAATCAAGATTAACTGTGACGCTGCTTTCGATTCACACTCAGGGACAGTGTCAGCTGCGGCTATTGCATAGAATAACTCAGGATCGTTTATTCAAGGAATTTCAGACTCTTATGTTGCTCCCTCTGCTGCGGTGGCAGAAGCTTTGGCCATCATACTGGATATTTCGATGGCTGCTCAGAATGGCTTCGATAACATCATCATCGAAGCAGATTGTAAAACTGTGATCTGCAGGCTAAACAAGGGATACCTGTCCGATTGGGCCACAACAGCCGTGGAAGAGGATATCAGATTGACATCTGGATCCTTTAACTCTTGCACTTTTTCCTTTGTTCCTCGTTCTTGTAATCAGGCTGTCGACCGACTAGCCAAGTTTACTAAAAGTTATCGGGGTCAATCTCTGTGAGGCCCTGACTCCTCCCCGTCCTTTATCTTGTCTGTGTAATTTTCTTTGAATTGAAATGAAGTTACCCTTTTGAACAAAAAAAAATCGTCTGCGAGAGTTCCTTTCTAGAAAAAGGATCAATTTCACAGATTAAACTTGAATTATTAAATCAAAAGAATAAAGGGACTAAAATTCCTGAAATTAAAAGTAGAGGGGTTAAATACAAGGAATGGGAGTGGGATTAGACATTTAATTAATAAAATAAACTGAATTTATATCACCAGAGGCTCATAGCACAATCCAGAAGCAGGTATAATAATTACACATAAGAGCATTTGTTGAACACAAAAACATGAAACAAATTGCAATAGCAGAACAACACATGTACTACTGCAAAAGCACAAAGTTGGACTGAAGCAATTTTCAATAGCACAACCTAAAACTTCTTTATTTGATTGACTGATGCATTAACATTTTACAGTTTCAGGGCTCTTGTTTATAAATAACAATATGAGAATAAGAAATCTCTCAACTAGAAAATTAAAAAAGAAAAAATAAGGAAAACCTTCTTAGAAAGTCTAAGCTAAGTATTAATTAGTTTACAAAGGTGCAGTCTGGATGGGGCTATGTCTAAACAATGCAAGTTTTGATTTGAGTTTACACATCAAATTCCATAGATCCTGTCCCCAGGACCAAGAGGGGTCGTTTAGTGCACGGATAGAGTTGAGGCAAACAAGAAGAGTACCGCCTTCGTGCAGGAGAACCTGTAATTATCCAAGACAGAAAAGGGGTTCATTTCAAGCCATCAGATTGAGCTGCCAACCAAGATTTTGAATTACAGAAGAATAGAAACTAAGCATCTTATTAATATATATACATGTTAGTAACTTAATAGTATACAACTTCAACAGAAGTAAGATGATTGCACACAGACAGAAACTGTTTCATGTGTTTTCATTCTAAAAATTAAACAGGGTAGATAAGTCTTGCAAGAAAAGGTTGCCATCAAATTGATCATACCGTTAACCACAGCGGAAGAAACCCCAAGACTGATGGAAGAGAGGCCAAGATTATACAAGTTAAGGCAAGGGCCACATTTTGCTTGACCTGCATGTAGAATTGCGTAAACACTTGTCTGTGCGATCAAAGTAAAACAGGGATAGCGAAGGGATTAACTGAGTACCAGTGAAGTTGTTTGGCGAGCCTTGGCTATACTGAATGGAACACCCGAAATATTGTCCTGCAGCAATAGGACATCTGCAACTGCTATGGCAGTTGCACTAGCACGATGAGCTAATACAATTCCAACAGTTGCAGCAGCGAGAGCTGGTGCATCATTGATGCCTTCTCCTACCATGATCAAACCTCCCCCTGCCATGAAGGTAGACAAACCGTAACTAAGCTGTTTTTGCTGATCATTTTTATATAGAGATGGTAATCAAGGAAAAAAAATCACATGATAATTTGATACTCCATTAAGATATGGAGTAGAAATTAGCCACAAGTATCTAGTGAATATCAAGATATTGAACTTGATAAGAATCCAGGGCTCACCCATATCCCCTGAAATCTTCTTCACATGCTTCAGTTTATCCTCTGGCTTTAGGCTGGAGTAGACTTCGTTTATGCCCACAGCATTAGCTACTCTCCATGCACTTGACTTGTGGTCACCAGTTAACATCATTACTCGGACTTTGGCTTGATCTTTCAATTCAGAAATAACATCTAAAACCCCTGGTCTAGGCCTATCCTCAAGGTGAATCAAAGTCACCTGCACAGATTCATTACAAAACTCAATTTAGTAATTACAACTTAAATAAGAGATTAAAAGAAAACGTGATGCTGCAAATACCACAAATCCAACATTAAGTCTACGGCATATACATTCAGTTTAATTGTTGACCTCTTAAACAAAATGCAAATGTTTGTAAAAAACAGCTATGCTCCTCAAAGCATCCAAATTTGCAGAGGTATTAAACATACACATATAAAGCATGCATTTAACATCATAAGCAGATGTTTTTGAATTAGATATGTGTTGGGCATATAAAGTGTCTTTCCACACACACATCTTCCTGATCCTTTAACACCCAATGGATGTGCATCTGCTTTCAAAAGAAATATATAGAATCCACACATATTTGGTAAATAAATAAATATATATATATATATATATATATATATATATATATTTCTATGAAAGATAAACAGAATATAGCTTACTTGTGTATTGCTGTTTCAAATGCAAGTCTGTCTAGACGTGAAGAAAGAAAAACAACTAACATAACGGATTGAAATCACACCTTTTCATCAACAGAAAGAGCAGCATGAACAAAATCAGTTCCATAAGAAGAAGCATTAACAGCTGCCCTAATCTCCCTTGATTCATCTTCAGATTTACAAAGTGAAGTGATGAATTCTATAGAACCAAGTGATGCTTTCAACAATTTACCTCCTCCAGTTCCTGACTATAACAAAGCAGAAGTAATTATAAGCAGGATGGTTTTAATGTAACAGAAGGGAAGCAAGCAAGGTCTTAGCTATGAATAAATACTAGTGGGATTGTGGAATTAAGTATCACATTAAGATATAAATATAAATCAGGTTGAGGAAAATTATTCTATCATCCTTCAATTTGAGTGTTACTTGACATGAAATTATCAAGGGAAAGAACTCAAATGATTTTTTTCGTTTTTTATTTTTTTACCATCTTGATTAATGATAATAACATCAATGAAAGGTTCTTTAAATGTAAAGATAACAATGCATATGTTTTTGCCCTTTTGGTCACTTTTCACAAAAGGCTAACACTGAATACTCTACCGGAAGGAACCCCCGATGACTGAATGTTACTTGTCATTAAGTTACAAATGTTCAATCATAGACAAGTCACACATACAAAGTATACGAGCAAAATGGATAATTCAAATGGATCAGAAATGATTAGTGATGTTGACAAACTTGAAGATAGCCCATTTCCTCATTAATTCTGAATTTTAATATCACGGAGACAAATGATATATAGTGGTAAACAACACATTACCTCAGCACTGTTGAGAGTAGCAATTAGACCTTTGCCTGGAAAATACTCAAAACTTTCAACAGAGACGGAAGGAAGATCTTTCCCTATGCTATGGTCTACAACCGCCCTGGTATAAAAGGAATGATAAATAATTCAACAAGGTAACAAGAAAGATTAGGACCTTAATTCATACAAGAAATATGACCACCATTATTCATTATTCGCAATGGCAAGTTGAGTAGAAATTAGTTATCACCCTCTGTAACTTATTAGAGGGCCATGGTCACAGAATGAGTTATACAGAACGCAGACAAAATACAAGGGATAAACAATTTCATTTTATGCTATACCTTCCAATAGGATGAGTAGTACCCTTCTCCATAGCAGCTGCTACTGCGAGTGCTTCTACTTCACAGCTGGGAATGCAACAGGAAGCAAAATTTGTCGTTTTGATTCCAGTTAGATGTCCATAAATTGGCTCAATTGCTTTAAACATAAGCCCTCCAGTTGTCAATGTCCCAGTTTTATCAAAGGCAACAGTGTGACAGGAAGCTAGAGCATCGAGCACTTGCCCACCTTTGAGCAATATTCCCTATAAAGAGAGTTAGATAGGAGAAGGTCAGGTGCAGCATGATTCATATTAAAACCAAAAGAGTGCTTTAATAGTTAAGCAATTAGATAAATCTAGCCTTCTACAAGCATCATCAAGTAAACAGGCTTGTTTCAATGATCTCTTACCACAGTCCAAGAAAAATAAAACAACCTATTAGGTCTACCACAAACTTGTGCAAGGCAAAGCTAATAAAAAAATATACACAAGAATGCACAATTTATAAAGGTACTAGAAAGATGATTATACTAATTGTACAATAACAAAAGTGTTCAGTATAAAAGACTAATATTAGCTGATTCAACCAAAGTACAGAGAAAATAGCTATGGTTAGACTGAGTCTGAGGTATATGAAAAGTCAAAATTAAAACCATATTGCGATGCGGTGGCTTCAATCATTATCCTAACAAACGAAAATAAATACATTTATGAATAAGGCTTGTATACACTTGAGAAAGACCATGCTGATACAGTGAAAGAAAGCGTGTCTGAAAACTCTGTGAATAAGTGATTACATGCGAACATGACCGATACCTTTCTCGCACAGGAACTAACTGCAGTAGCGTACGCCAGTGGAGCTACAGCCAAGGCACATGGGGATGCTGCCACCATAAGCCCCAATGCTCTGTATATTGATCCTCTGCAAACTGCATAATCAACACCAAGCATCAGACAGGTGAAGAGACAACGTAAATTGACAATGACAGTATCAAAGAATTTTCAAGAGCAAGATAAGTAAAGCTTCAAATTAAAAAGTCTGAATATTCAGTGAAAGCTGATGCCAAGTGGAGTTATCAGAAGTTATGATTACTAAAACTAAGAAATGTTGCTAAGTACTACAACAGTTGGCACCGATGCTGCTTCAAACTCCTCAATGTTGTGGGTTCAAGTGGACTTAGGTGTGTAATTTCATCATATGGGTATAATTATTTTTTCCTTGTTTTTACTGGGGGTTTAAGGGCAGTTTAGGAAATGTCTTTTTTAAATGAAGACATATTAGCAGAAGAGGCTTTTCTTAGCAGATATAAGGGGTGCATACCATGGTTAACAAGTAACAACATTACTGGCACAAGGCAATATAAAGAAACGCCTAAAGTAAACTGTAAAGCAGCTTAAACTAAGATTTTACCTGCAGTGCTAATGAGTGGCCACTTAAAAAGAAAAGGCCCAAGAACTGCAATGGCAACTGATAAAACTACAACAACCTTGCTGTAACGCTCACCAAAGTCATCCAACCACCTTTGAAGCTTAGGCTTATTCAATTGTGCTTCTTCAGTCAACTGCACAATCCTGCTAAGTGTCGATTCTTTCCAAGTCTTTAGTACCTAATATGGAATTATCAAGGGAAAACACAAAACATAAGTGGAGGATGTGAACTAGAAATGACAAAAAAAATAGTTCCCTGCAAGAAAACAATTTACTACTTTTCGAATAAACAATTTCAGAAGATAAAGAAGTCAAACTTTTCTACATTTACTGTTCTGAAAACTCATAAACACACCTTGACAATCATTCTACCATCCAAATTTCTTGCCCCACCCGGAATCCTATCTCCAGCTTTCGCCTCTAATGGTTTGATTTCACCAGTCAAATGCTCAATAGTAATTGTTGCATTACCTTGGAACACTTCACAATCTACAGGAACAGCCTAGAAAAGTAACATATCAAATCATTAAACTTTCACTTCTAAGGTAAAACAAAAAAAAAATCTTCAAAATATTAACCCGGTATAAAATCCATATTCTTATTATCACAGACCTCACCAGTGGTGACCAGAATGTAGGAGCCGACCTCCACATCATGCACGGGAATGCTTCGGTATGACAAATCGGAAACATTTGGCAAATTATCATCATCTAAATCTAGTACAAGTGCCGAATCTGGATAGTTTTCCTTTAACTCCTTCACATCTATCATTGAACGACTAGTGAAAAATTCTTCAGCTGCAAGTAACCAACTTTCAAGATCACAACACAGAAACACAGCATGCATATGAAACAATTTCACAAAAGCTTGAAAGTTGAAACACTCACCGATATGAGCCATATTGAACATTGCAAGAAGCAAACCTCCTTCCAAGGCATTCCCCATAAAAACAGAGGCAAAGGCAGCAAGTGCCATAAGTACATGAATGTTCACTTTTCCACCAGCAATATCAATAATGGCATCAAGTGCCGCTGAAACCTGAGCCATACAAATAAAACGCAATACAATTAAGGGTGATTTAAAACACAGTAAAATCAGATATCGAATCAAACATAATTACTACTAATTTCATTTAAAAACTGAAAATTTTAAATTATCTGAAAGTACTGTTTTTGACGCAAGAATTGACTGCTAAAGGGAACATCAAAGAGGAATGGAGTTTTACCCCGACGAGAGGGAAAGCGAGGAAAAGGAAGGAATTCTGGAGAGGCTTGATAGTTGGTTTGGGGACCAAATAAGGGCAAGCGGCGGCGGCAATAAACAGTGCAGTGGCGCAGCAGCAGAGCTGAAGGTGCTCTCTCAAGTAATTGGCCAAGTCCATCCATCGAATGGCTTTAGCGAACCCGATCACAGCCCTCTGGGGCCCATTCAACTGGCCAGAACCGTGATGATGATGGTGATGATGATTGTGGTGATGATGGGGATGGTCATGGTCGTGGTCGTGGTGGTCATGGTCGTGGTGGTGGTGGTCGTGATTAGAGGCGCAGCGGATTCGGAGATTGTAGGAATTGAGGGATTTGTAGCGGGTGGAGAGGGGAGAGAAAAACAAAGGTTTTAGGTGGAGAGAGTTGAGGCGTCCGAGTGGTCGACGGCGTAAAGGGCGGCGAGTGAGAGGTGAGAAATGGGTGAGTGAAACGGAGTGAGTTTCCATTTGCAAAGTCAGGCCATGAATTTTGTGGGAGTGGCGGCAAGGCCTTGGGGTGTGGGATCTGGGGTTTATTAATAATACATTAAAACATGAGCACATCTTTACCACATGAAACGAACCATCGGCATTACCCTGATGATATCATATGATATGCTACGCTTCGTGCCGTTCGTTTCCTTTCCAAACTGACAGTGACGGGGTGGGTCTGCTCCACTCCACTCCTTAATATTCTCTCTCTCTCTCCTTAAGAATTTCACAATTTGACATAGGGATGAGTACACCCGGTAAACTTGACCCGAGAATACAGAATCGACCCAAATACGATAACTCTAATTTAATTCGAAATAGAAAATAAATCAAACCGAATTTTAATTGAACCAAAAATGGACCCAACCCGAAGACAACCCGAAATAAAGAAAATATATTAAAATAAATAAATAAAGATGAGATGTGAATTGTCTTACAACTCATTAAAAAGTTAAATATGCATGCTATATAAAGTCATATATAGGGTGGAAAACCTAACTCGGCCTGAAAACTCGACTAAAACCGATCGATCTCCTATTAACCCGACCTGAAATCAACCGAACCGAAAATAATTGACCCGTCGCACTGACCCGATACCCGAACCGAAATCACCATAGACCCGAACTAAAAACGAACCATACCCGAACCGACCTGAACCAAATTTAAACCGAATGTAATCAGACCCGAAATGACCCGGACCGAATGACCCGTTTGCCACATCTAGGGATGAGTATTTTGTTCGGACTCGACTGGTTCTGATTCGATCCAATCATATAAAGTTAGGTTTTTTGTTTTAAAATTTGGGTTCATATTGGGTTTTATGAAGAAAAAAATTGTGTCGGGTCGGGTTTTAGGTGAAAAGTTCTCGACCCGACCCGAGATAATAATTTAATTATTATATTTATATATCAGGATAATTGTTATAATGTCTCTGCTCTTTCTAAAATTTTCAATTATCTCCCTATTTTTCCTAATAATGAATTTTTATTTGTGTCGTATCGGGTCGGATCGTAGTTGAGTTTTTATCCCAATATTCTGATCGGATTAAGGTCGAATGATACATTTTGATTGTCGAGGTCCGGTCGAGTCGGGTCAGCTAAAAACTTGACCTTACCCAACTTTTATATCAGATTATTTTTATTTCTAGGTCCTCAATTATGTGTTCGAATATAAATAAATTATTTATTTAAAATTAATAATTTAATCATTCAATTCAAATTTTATTACAAACATGTCACTTTGTCGTTAATATTAGAACATGTCATGGTATAATAACAATTTTAGTCCCCAAAACTTATATATTCTAACAATTTGGTCCTAATTCAATAAATTTAATCCTTCACATTTAAATATGACGCTACACCCTGCTAACACACCCTTCGACTACTTGTCACACTCCTTACTAGTTTCCATTAGCTTCGTAACACCCCGATCTTTGATCCCAATCCGAAGTGCTACATTCGGTCACGAAAAGTCTAACCCACAAATTTCCATTTCAAAAACTATAACTTTAACCTTCATTTAAAACATTAAACCATCCATAACCTCATATAGTCAAATAAATAGTATAAATCAGTTTACAAAATAGAAGCTCTGAATTAAATACACTGCACATCAAAATAGTGTTTCAAATAGAGTTACAGACATCAGGTGTGATGAAGACCTTTTCAACACCTTATTCGCCAAAAATCGACTCATGGATAAGTCCACGAGTTGATCAAAACTGGGGATGGAATGTGCTAGGAGCTGGAGGTACCAGGCTTGAGCAGAGTCCTTCAGGGTCATTGAAAATGTCCGGCACTTGACATGGTCAGAAGCTCTAAACATATCCATGTGGTTCAAAAAATGCGATAGGTGGTTTTGAGGATCGCCCCTTCCGTTGTACACCAGTTTTGGACCTTTGAAAGACGTCGACACATGATGTTCTAGAATATCCTCAGACAAAGGCTCATTCTTGTACTTTCGAGGATCCTGGGGAGAATCTCTCTGTTAGAAATTTTGTATGTTCTAAAAACATCTTTCTAGCTGTTCTATCTTCTCCTTTAATTCTTGTTGCTCGTCATCTTCCATGGGGATATAGTCCAAGTCTTTCGCATCTTCATCGCCTTCCTCTAGGTTTTTCGGTTGTTGCCCCGGTTCCCATGCCGGGGAACGTCCAATTCCATTAGGTGTTCTTCTCTGATTGACTAACCCTTGATTTTCCCGAACAATTGCTTGATTAACATTTCGCTCTTTTCTTCTGCAATTCTGTGTTGTTCGACTTGGTCTTGCATAAACATTTGTTGTTGCTCGTACTGCTTTCTTGCCAGTACCAAAGATTCCTCCATGCTCTTTATCCTTTCTTGTATGTCCAAAAACTGTTAGTTGCTTCCTTTTGATGGTGATGCCCCCAGTTTGTTGCACGCCTTGCCCCGTCGCGGGGAGGTTAATCCCAAAATTACTGTCAGAAATTCTGCTGAAATTGTTGCAGCTGTTGCATGGTCTTCATCATCGATGGGTCCACCGGACTATCACTTTTTGCGGTTCTCCTATCCATGTCGCATGAATGATCTCCACCCATTCTGAAGACTTCGAAGGAACTGAAAGAATTTGAAGGCCGGGTGTTGGCTCCATGCTCACTACACCAATTGTTGACTAACAAAGTTAACAAGAGTTGTGGATGGTGATCCAATGATGGCTGCGGTGGTAGTTCTAGGTTTCAGGTTGGGTGTCATCTCAACTCGTTCTGGTCTTTGTACCTATAGGTTGAAGGTTCTCCCCCTCTTGTTGTTGCATGTGTGTTTTATAGCTTCTAGACAAGTGTCATCACAGGGTGGTCATGGTGTCATGATTGGGCTGGCTATGATTCGACATCATATGTTTTCATAGTCATCGATAGCGATCGCATGCGCTAACACGTGGTCGTCCGCCTGAATATCCTCGTAGTTTGTGGGTTATTCTTACTTGTTCGCCTGTGCGGAGGATTCACGGGGGCATATCGCCACTCATAGGTCGCAGTCCCTTGGTTCGTAGGGGCAGATCGCCACTCGTGGGCTGCAATCTCTTGACACCTGGCAGTGGGTGTTCACAGGTACCAACAAAGTTCAAAAGGACCATCAAAGGAAAATTGATGATCTTAAAAATAATTTGTTTAACAAAGATTTTCAAAAATGTGAAAATGGAGGTAACTCTACAACAAATTTTGTTAAAACAATTTTTTTACCAAAGACAATCTAATTCCCCTAGATTTGTAAAAGGAAAAATGGTTAAAAATATTTGGGTCCCTAAGGAAATTATTTCTTCAAAGAAAAAAAAGACATTGAAAAATCGATTCCAAAGGGAACTAAAATTTTTAAGACTAATGCCAATGGATCTAAAGCAATTTGGATACAAAACAAAAAATAATTGTCTTTTGTAGGTGTGCTTGAGCATTGATGAGCAAAGTCACATTTTGGGAGCTCTTGACACGCAAATGAGGAATGGCACTTGAAGAAGGAGAGACTTAACATCCTACCTTGATTCAAGTGGTAAAATTTTGTGTTTTATGCAATTGCTTGATCATGTCTAAATTGTTTAATTTCTTTTATGATTCAAGTATGCTTGTATGATTCCATATAATTCCTTAATTGCATATAGTTAGGGGGTCTCAATTGCACGAATTACATGTTTTTGGCCTAGTATGCTTATATATGTTTTTGGCCTTAAACTTGTAATATTTGGTTGAATTTTGGTGAAATCATGCTTTCTATGTTTAAATGATGATTTTTGAGAAGCATGTATAGCAAAATGTATATATAGGACCTCATAGAGACTTTGTATGAACTTAAAACTAAGTTAGAAGGTTTTTTGTGTCGTTTTTGCTGCATGTTTTCACCAGTTCGTGCAATCGGTACCGATACATCCCATACCATACCGATATGACATTTAACTAGTTTCGATACTGACGGCATCGTACTGGTATGCAAAGTCAAAAAAGGACAATTTTATCTTCTTTTTGCCATGCCTTCATGTGTTTAATGATATTTTTGATATATGACATGTTTAAATTGAATTTCTTGCTTTAATTTCATTTATTTTTAAATTCAATTTATTTCTCTTGAATTGTTGGACTAACAATTTTGTTGATGCTTGATTAAGGGGGAGCCCATTTTTTTATTCTTTCATGTTTTAAAATATTCCATGCCCTAACAACCTGCTCTAAAGCAGCAACCATCTCACCCAACTGCCATTCTCTCATCGATTTCACCATGCTATTAACAACAAACAATCATAACAAAACAAACAAAACGATCAGGCCAGCTTCAAGCAAGGATTCAAAACTCCAACTCCAACATAACACAATAGCTATAATAATAAGGCAATGAGTATCCCGAATTCTCCCCTTTTACACCACATAACAATCAATAAAAATATGATTAACACAACATCGAGCATATCAATCAACATACTTCGATCATGCTCTCATCAAACAACATTCACCCGTAACAGCATAACATCAACATATCATACCCATCACACTTTCATCATTCATAAAATCAGCTCACATCACCAGCATATCATCAGCACAAATCTACATTAGCTCAATGAAGATTCACAACCAAAAAGCATGATAAAAACATCAACAATTCGCTCAAAGACACATATTTCAACCGACTTTCAACCATACATCAGAATAAACATCAAACACTTATTACAAAAATTTACCATTTCCCCAAGCATTCGCAACTCAGCTCTGATACCACCAAATGTAACCCCCTTAGCCCGGCCTAGACGGTTGACCCGAACTACGAAGATTACACGGGGAAAACCAAGTCAACCCGAAAGTCAACCTTGATTAACGACCCTTTTTTTCTTTTTAAGCTTGTATAGATGCACATTAACCCTAGGTGTACTCTTGAGGTAAGCATACTCAAAAATCATAGCAATCGGAAAACAATAAGGGACTCAATTGCACAACATACGAATTTAGGGACCAATTTGTAAATTCTGGAAATTAAGAGAACTTTACCAATTTTTAAGTTACCATTATGAAATTAGTCATGTTTCATGCCTCTCTGCCAAATTTCACCTTAAACGGACATCTCGAACTCAAGCAATTGCACATACAAAAGTCAGGACTAAAACGTAAAGCTTGCAAACTTCAAAACCATTCAAATCAGTGCCCAACGGTCAAGTGTTTCGAAACGGGGATAGACCGTTCAGAAACGGGGCTTGGCAGTAGCCAAAGTGTTTCGAAACACCTCTACCCGTTTCGAAACACCCAGGTCAAATCAAGCACCTGTTTCGAAACAGGCAAGGGTGTTTCGAAACACCCTGCCCAGAAACAGCAGAAAAGCCTGTTTTAACTCGTCTAAACACCATCGAACGTACTCTAAATCAATCCTCAACAAATCAACAACATGCCAAGCATCATAACTACCAAATTGCATTAAAATCTAGATACAAAACAACCCCTAGGTGCACTAACTCTTTAAACACATCCAACACTTAATCATGCTTTTTAAAACAAGAATCATAGCATAACGACTTATGAATAAGAAGATTCAAACGTTGCAAGCGTTAAACCACATAGTTCAAATCATAAACCAAACTTGCCCAACATACACAATCTCATTACACATCAATATAAAAGACTCTCCCCCCATTGCCTTTATTATCTATAGCTATTAACCGAGACATACTTCTCAAGTGGAGCTCTCCTTGAATCCCTTGCTTCTTGCTGTCCCAACTTCAATTATTTGCATTGATGGACAAAAAGGAGCGTAAGCACATAATGCTTAGTGAGGAATGCTCAAAACCAAAACACCATCAATGCAGCGAATCACAAAACCTTCTTAAAAAGTAGATACAATTCGATAAACCAAAGCATTGTTTGAAAACTCCTTTTTAAACAACATGCTTTAAATCATGCATTGCTCAATCATGAAAACCAACCCTTAGCTTAGAAAAACTAAAAACTCACTTCAAAGCACATTCTCGCAAAACCATCAATTAAAACCTTTCCAAGCATGAACACCTTATGCAAAGTTAAACTCAAATACCTTGAAAAACATTTCCTCTTCATAACATGCTTTTCTCATGCTTAATGATCCATTCAAGCAAAATCTTTGGAAAACCATTTGTTCCCTCTAACTATCTCATGTATTCAACAAATGCACAACACATGATCTACCAAAGCAACATTTACATTTCATGCCTTTCTAAACAAGTCTTTACAAGACTTCAATGCATTTAAGAGATTCCTTGCACATAAACACCATTCATAAAAGAAGATAAACACTTGTTCAAGCTTAACAAGTAATACATGCATTCTTAGAACATCACACACTTCCCATGCAACCTTGCATCATTTCAAGCATCTCATGCTTCATTACATCCAAGAACATTATATTGGCTTCCAAGTGATAATTCACAAACCATCACAACACAAGACACAATCGGATACACGGATTACAAGCGTTGTCCCACACGCTTCATACACACAACCGAACAACACAAGGTGGAGTTTACCGGTACAATCACAACCCCCACAACACCCGTGATGGAGTTTAACGGTACAATCACAACCCCTCAACATCACTCATCGGAAGTTGTATAACACACTAGCGAGAGCCGGGACACATCACAAGGCTTACACATGGAAGCTACCACAACCATTGTAATCACCTTAACCAAGCTCACACACGGGAGCAACCCTCCACCGTTGTGACACTTAACAAAGTCCACCCACGAGAGCCACCCTCCATCGTGGTGACGTTTAACAAGGTTCACCCACGAGAGCCATCCTCCATCGTGGTGGCACTTAACCAAGCCCACCCACGAGAGCCATCCTCCATCATGGTGGCACTTAACAAAGCCCACCCACGAGAGCCATCCTCCATCGTGGTGACACCATCTATCTCAATCGCTAGGATTCTTGGATGGAGTTTACGGTACCATTACAACCCCTCGACATCCAAGGCGACTCAATTCACGGTGCACCCAATCCTATAGCCGGCTAACTATATCCGATTAAAGTAACCAACAACCACTTACATCACTTGCCAATACCATCAATTACCATCATCAATTCACTGTTTTAAAGCATTAAACAAAGCCATTAAACAACATGCAACACTATGCATCAATTCCACAATTCCAATGTACAAAACCAAGGATCTCTTACCTTGAGCATCCTTCAACACATGACTTTCAAAACCAGCATTAAACCATGCTAAAACATGCTTTCAAAACAGAATTTAAACATGCAAATCACATACATTGCATTCAACCGTCAAGGAGGGTTGTAATTGCTTGGTGGTTGAATTGGCTAAAACCGAAAGAAAGGTAGAAAATTTGCACGATGATTTTAGAGTGGTTCGACTACTCAACCGAGTCTACATCCACTACCTTAGCACACCACTAAGGATTTCCCAATTCACTCAACAATGAATTCTTCCTTTTGAGGACAAAGGGTAACCTTACAACCCTATCTTTTCAATGGCTAAGATAGAACCACTCTAGTTTTTCTCTCAAGGCTAAACTAGAACCTCTCCTTATACAAGGGTAGAAAGTTGTAAACAAATAAACCTCACAAGGTGGGTGTTTACGAGATTGAGCTCACAAGAGTGTAAAGAATAAAAGCAATGAAAACACTCTCTATACAATATTTACAAGAGAAATGAAGGAAATGAAGACTTAAACTCGATTTCTCTTGAACATTTAGCTTGGATCTTGTTTCTTACAATATTCAAGTGTCCTTGGGGTGTTTATATAGTGTGGAATGAGATTATAGCCGTTGGAGATGTTTCGGAGCCGTTGGGGATGCAAAATAGCCGTTACCTACAAAAAGTTCAGCATTTACAACACAAGGGATCGATCCCATAAACCAGGGGATCGATCCTTTTTCAAAAAATATGATCGTTACAGTCAAGGGATCGATCCCATAAACCAGGGGATCGATCCTTTTGCACTTGGAGACTGGAAGCAGAAATTGAACGAATCTGCCAACAAAGGGATCGATCCCTTTTTCCAGGGGATCGATCCTTTTTGCCTTGGAGACTGAAAAAACAGCTTTAGTGCAAAAACGGATCATACATGTTTTGAAAAAGATCGGCTATAGTTAGAAATCATTTGAAACATATTTTTCAAGTTTTTAAGGACTTTTGAATTATTTTTGAAATCTTTAAACAAGTCCAAAAACATTTTTCACATAATTGTTATATCAAAATATTTCTCAACAATCTCCCCCTTTTTGATATAACAAAACTTCTTTGAAAAATTGTTTTTGACAAAAGCTCCCCCTTAATTTTTCACTTATTTCTCCCCCTTTTTGTTATATCAAAAATAATTCAAATCTTTATAGTACATAATAACAATGGGGTTTATGTGGGAGTATCGAAACGGTTTGAAAACTTCCCTAAACATAATTTCAAGTTGTTTGGACTTTGGAAATGTTTTAAATTCTTTTTAAATCAGTCCAACACATTTTTCAATTATTATATCAAAACATTAGTTCTTCAATCTCCCCCTTTTTGATATAATAAAACCAACTTGAAAAATTGTTTGAGATTCTCCCCCTTCAAGTTTAAAACGTTTAAAAATGTGAATAAGAGATGAAAACCTGAAAAGTAAGTAGCTCCCTCTTATTCATTTGAAAATACAATTTTTCAAAACATTTTGGTATCAGAGCTTTGGTTCATTAGAAGGTCTTACAACCTCTTGAAAAAGATCCAAGAAGTGTGCAATCATCTACAAAGTCATCCATGGCATCCACCTCAAATGTTGTAGCTTGGGGAGATTCTCAACCCACCAACAAGCCTCCCTTCTTCAATGGAGTAAACTATGCCTATTGGAAAAACCGCATGAAGCTCTTCATCCAAGCTTATGATCTTGAAGCTTGGAAAATCATCATGAGAGGATACATAGCACCAACGAGCAATATTGAATCATGGAGCGTTGAAGAAGACAAGGGATTCTCAACAAATGCAAAGGCTATGCATCTCATCTTTTGTGCCCTTGGCCCGGACGAGTATGGAAGGGTGTCATCTTGTTCCAATGCAAAAGAAATTTGGGACAAACTTGAAGTTACACATGAAGGTACAAATCAAGTGAAGGAGACCAAAATCGGGCTCCTCAATCTAAGTTATGAGAACTTCAAGATGGACCCCGAGGAAGACATCAAAACCATGTCCGATCGATTCTCCGTGATCGTAAATGGTTTAAAAGGTTATGGCGAAGTAATCCCCGAAGATAAACTTGTGAGGAAGATGATCTACTCTCTTCCCAATTCATGGGATTCAAAGAAAACGGCCATAATAGAAGCAAAGGACCTCAAAGTTCTCAAATTAGATGAGCTTATTGGTTCCTTGCTTACCCACGAAATGATGTCAACGGGCAAGGAAGAAAAGAAGAACGAAGTGGAGAAAAAGAAAGTTGGTCTTGCTCTTAAAGCATCCAAAAAGGATGATGATTCAAGTGAAGAAGATGAAGAAAAAGAAATGGCTATGTTTGCCAAAAGATTCAAAAACTTCATGTTGACCAACAAAGGAACAAGATTTCAAAGAGAAGAGGGCTTCAAAAGCAACAAAGGGAGAGATCCTCTAACTTGCTATGAGTGCAACAAACCGGGACATATCAGAATCGATTGTCCTCAACTAAATAAAAATAGCTATGAGAGGAAGAAGCACAAGGCTCACGTAGCTACTTGGAGCGATGACTCTTCCGACGAGGACGAGGATGAAGTAGCCAACTTGTGTCTTATGGCTTTCGAGGATGACTCAATGGTAACCTCTAATTCATCTTATTCATTTGATTATACTTTTGATGAATTACAAGAGGTTTATAATGAATTAGCCTTAGAGTATGAGAAGTTGATTTTGAAAAATAGAAAAATTACTTCAAAATTGAAAAATGAAAATGACTCTCTCTCTAAGACTAATAAGGAATTTGAAAGTAAATTTGGAGAAATGCAAGTCCAAATAAACGATTTTGAAAAGAAAAATAAAGACTTGCAAAATTTACTTTCAAAGGTCCATGAAGATCATCAAAAGGAACTTGATGATCTTAAAGCTTCTTTCAACAAAGTTGGGACAAAATTAGTTGAAAAATGTGAAAATTCAAGACCCAACTATGTTAGAAAGAAATATCATGGGTATAGACAAAGATCACCTAATCGAAAAAAGATTAGGAGCATTTGGGTTCCAAAAGAACTCATTGCTAACAAAGATTTTGATCTATTGTCAAAATGGATACCCAAAGGGACTAAAATACTAGGAACTAACTCTTATGGACCCAAAAGAGTTTGGGTACCAAAACATACATAGTTCCCTTTTGTAGGTGTGTTGGAGCCATGATATGTAAATTTGAAGAAACTTGAAAGCTCTAGACACACAAAATGGAAGGACACTTGAAGAAGCTCAATCGACATATCTTGGTTCAAGTGGTAACATTTTCTTTTATGCAAAATTTACTCTTACATGTTGATTTATATGCTCATTTTGATTGAAACATGTTTGAGGTTCCCCATATGTTGCATGAATGCTTTTGGTAAGGGGGAGTTATGTTTTGCATGTTTGCTTGATTTTTTGACCCTATATGTTTATGTATGTCTTTTGGTCTTAAAATTAGCAAAATTTTATGTGCTTAAATGTTTAAATTCTTTTTAAGTGACATTAGTTAAGATAGTCACTTTTCAATCCAACTATAAGCGTAAAATTCTTTGTTTTTGGTTCAAACATGGTCTTTGATGTTAATAATTATCATAGTAATATTAGAATGCGACTCGGAACTAAATTGAGGCAAAAATCTGAAATTTTAGGACAAAAGTTTCATTAAAACTGGCCTTTGTTCGGACGGGTTTTTGAGCATAAAAACATATTTTTTCTCAAACCCTAACTCTTATTTTCTCTTCTTCAAACGGCCAAACACCCAAATTCTCTCAAAATCCTCAAAACCTTTGCTCAAATCTACAAGTTTCAATCAATCTTTTGAGGTAATTTTCATTAAAAACTTCAATTTCTTTAAGTTTTTTTGAGAATTTTAGGGTTATAAAATTTTTAGGGAATCATGTTTTTAGAAATTTTTTTTTTGAACAATGTGGGTTGATATTTTTGTTACATATGTCATGTTTTTGCAGGAGGTATCACCCATTCTTGGTTAATCTCTTGTTTAAACTCCTTTAGACTCTTGCCCACAAAGTGTTTGATAAAATTCCCCAACCAAAATTTTTGAACCAAAACCATGCCTCCTAGAGTTATTCTCCCTAGAACAAATTCTCCTAGAGCTAAGCGTCAACGCAATGAAATCGGTCAAAATTCCGGTTCTAATCCTAATCCTCAATTTGAGGATCTTTGCTTTAGGAATCCCGAAAAAATTTAGAGAGATATCAAGGTATTTATGAAAATAAAAAGGTTAGAGAAGAAAGAACTATTGATTTTGATTTTCTTACTTCTCCAGATTTTAACTTTGATCTCTTTGAACTTTTTGCCGATTGGAGCATGACATGCACGATGTCCATATTTTTTTTTCACAAATGCCTCAGGATGATGTTTAGTTTATATTTGCATTCTATATGACTTTATGATGTTATTGGTACAGTTTTAGACTTATTTTGATTTACGCTTTAGTCTTTGTTTTTAAGACATATTATGTTCTTTGATTGAATATTTCTATGAATTTTATTTTGTTGGATTATAAATCTTGGATAATATGCTTTATGAATGATATGCTTGATGGATGATATGCTATTGAATTATTGATCTATTAACGCTTTTGTTGCTTGTGTAGCCACTTATCCTTTTTGCTATAACAAAAAGGGGGAGAAGATTAAGAGAGCAAATTTGTTTTATCCAAATATTTCATATGTCTTTAAAATTACAATTTTAAATTTTTTATGAAGACATTTATTAAGGGGGAGCTTATGAAAAAGATTTGAAATATTAAACAAATTATTTCAAAAACAAATTTTTACAAAATGTTTTGTTATATCAAAAAGGGGGAGATTGTTGAACTTATTTTGATTTTGATATAACTTAAAAAGAAATTTTATTGTAAAAATTTGTAAAGTAATTTTAAAGAAATAAATTTGTCTTAAGGTTTTGATCCTTGATTTCAAAAGTCACAAGTCTTAAATTTCAAAACCTATCCTAAATTAAGGGGGAGTTAGAATATCTTCAAAACTTTCAAAATTCTTAAAAATTCTAACTTTGGTTTTGTTATATCAAAAAGGGGGAGATTGTAAAACTAAAATTGATTTTGATATAACATAAAAATTTAAGGACCAAATTGCAAAACAAATAAATTTTTAAGAACTCTTTAAAGGTTCAAATATTAACAAAAATGTTTTGCATAAAATATTGTTTGAAGATTGGATCTCAAAACATTAAGTTTTCTCAAACCTTTTTCATGTTTTTTCAAAACCAAATTATGCAAAAATGGCCTTGCGTATCGATACACTCACCGTATCGATACACTTGAAACTTACTGAAATTCTGAATGAACATAGCGTATCGATACGCACTTCATACGTATCGATACAGTGTTCATCTGGGCAACCGTACCGATACGCTTAATAACCGTATCGATACGCCAAGCATAATTGTTTGAAAAATTGTTTTGACCGTTATGACGTATCGATACTCTTGGTCACAGTATCGATACACATTGATGCAACAAATTAAATGGTTTTACAGAGAGTTTGGACCGTATCGATACGACCCCCGTATCGATACGCTTTGATGCATCAAACTTAAACAGAAAGTTTGGACCGTATCGATACGCCTAAGTGTATCGATACACTATGTTTTCAGGCACAACGGCTAGTTGGAATTTAAACTAGCGTATCGATACAGCCTTGTCGTGTATCGATACGCGGTGCTGGGGAGCTGCCTTAATAGCTGGAAAAATTTTCCCAACGGCTCCAAAGACCTCCCAAAGGCTCCTAACGGCTATAGACTCAAACAACACTATAAATACAGCCTTGGATCAATATTGAAACATTAAGAAAGAGGAAGAAACATCAAGAAAGCATATACAAGCATTCAAGCTTCCAAGAGTTTATTTCGAGCTTATTTTTCGATCTTTCTTGAAAAACACTAGAGTGTTCTTTGTTGTAATTCTTGTTCTAGTGTTTATTCGGGTGTGTGAGAGAGCTTAAACTTCGCAAACATATTCCTAGTGAGGATTTTCTAGTTTGCTCATTTGTATCCAACTTTGGGATAGGATTCAATAGACTTTGGGGTATAAGTCTATTGAAGTGTGTAAGGTTACTCCTTGTCCTTAAAGGAAAGACAAATTAGTGAATTTGTGGGAAATCCTTAGTGTGGAAGCTAAGGTAGTGGATGTAGACTTTGGTTAGAAAGTCGAACCACTCTAAATCGCTTTGCAATTTTTTATCTTTGCAATTAGCTTCCGCCGCAACTTTCAAAAATCCAATTCACCCCCCCTCTTGGTTTTATCCGATCGATTGCCACGCTCAACAATTGGTATCAGAGCCTCGTCTCCATCGAAGGACTAACATCCAGGTGTAAAGATCCAACGCTCGTAGTCCACCGTACAAGAAAATGGCAAGCGGTTCTACAATGATTTCATTTGAAGAAGGCCGCTCTATCATGTGTCCTCCTCTCTTCAAAGGAGAAGGTTACTTCCAATGGAGCAACATTATGAAATATTTCATCCAAGGATTCAACCTTGACATTTGGAAGATTATCATAAATGGACATTCGGAAGCTCCTAAGAAGAAGAAGAAAAGGAGTGTCGAAGACACAAAGAAGGACCATCTCAATGCAAAGGCTATGCACATTCTTCTCTGTGCCCTAAGTGAAGAAATTTCCAAGAAGGTCTCCCCATCCAAAAGTGCCAAAGAAATTTGGGAGAAGCTTGAGAAATTCTATGGGAAAGAAGAGAAGAAAGATGATGCTTCATCATGTGCAATCCTCCCCTCAACACCTAAGGTGGATGGTGTTTTGGCTCTCGATGAGCCCGAGGTATCTTCTAACTCAGATGAATTAAATTCACACTCTTTTGATGAGTTACAAGATGCTTTTAATGAATTATATTTGGAATTTGAGACCATGAATTCCAAATTTAGGAAAATGATTTCAAAACTCGAAACTGAAAATGATTTTCTTTTAAAAACAAAAATGGATTTTGAAAATCAAAATGAAATTTTGAAAAATGATTTAGAATTTTCAAAAACAAACAAAGATATTTTAGAAAAAGAAAATCTTGATTTAAAGGTTAAGCTTGAAAGCTTAGCAAAAGAAAAAGAAATCATTTTTAATAATTCATTTCATCCCATGATGGCAAAATGCTCACATTGCCATTATCATGGTCATTCGTTGCATACTTGTCCTATAAAGAAAAGAAAAACTTATAGGATTAGACAAGTATGGGTTCCTAAGGGAACTAGAGACATCGAGATTAATATTAATGGATCCAAAGCAATTTGGATACCAAAATCGAAGTAAATGTCTCTTGTAGGTGTGTTGGAGCAAAGGCAAGAAAAGCAAGAATCTTAAATGCTCTAGTCACACAAGTGAAGAAGATAGGTAACCTCTAAGCTTAATGTCTTTATTTTTTATTTCTTTTTGGGTTATCTAATTTCAAATGTTCATGCATTTGAGCCTTTATTCAAATATCTAAACAAGCATGACATTATTTGAAAATTTTATGCATATGAGTCTAATGGTTTCATTCATATGTTTGCATAAATTTTTTTTAAGTCTTGGATAAATTGAATTTCATATGCTCTTAATTTGATTTTATTTTGAAATTCAATGCCTTTAAGTGTCAAGTTTGAGCTAAAAAATTTAATGGAATGCTTGAGTAAGGGGGAGCCAAAATTTTAAAACAATTTTTTTTAATTGAATCAAATTTTTTTAACCTCCATTGTTATTTTGAGCTTAAAGTATTTTAAATTCTTTTTGATATAACAAAAAGGGGGAGAAATGTTTTGAAAAATTGTATTTTCAAATGAATAAGAGGGAGCTACTTACTTTTCAGGTTTTCATCTCTTATTCACATTTTTAAACGTTTTAAACTTGAAGGGGGAGAATCTCAAACAATTTTTCAAGTTGGTTTTATTATATCAAAAAGGGGGAGATTGAAGAACTAATGTTTTGATATAATAATTGAAAAATGTGTTGGACTGATTTAAAAAGAATTTAAAACATTTCCAAAGTCCAAACAACTTGAAATTATGTTTAGGGAAGTTTTCAAACCGTTTCGATACTCCCACATAAACCCCATTGTTATTATGTACTATAAAGATTTGAATTATTTTTGATATAACAAAAAGGGGGAGAAATAAGTGAAAAATTAAGGGGGAGCTTTTGTCAAAAACAATTTTTCAAAGAAGTTTTGTTATATCAAAAAGGGGGAGATTGTTGAGAAATATTTTGATATAACAATTATGTGAAAAATGTTTTTGGACTTGTTTAAAGATTTCAAAAATAATTCAAAAGTCCTTAAAAACTTGAAAAATATGTTTCAAATGATTTCTAACTATAGCCGATCTTTTTCAAAACATGTATGATCCGTTTTTGCACTAAAGCTGTTTTTTCAGTCTCCAAGGCAAAAAGGATCGATCCCCTGGAAAAAGGGATCGATCCCTTTGTTGGCAGATTCGTTCAATTTCTGCTTCCAGTCTCCAAGTGCAAAAGGATCGATCCCCTGGTTTATGGGATCGATCCCTTGACTGTAACGATCATATTTTTTGAACAAGGATCGATCCCCTGGTTTATGGGATCGATCCCTTGTGTTGTAAATGCTGAACTTTTTGTAGGTAACGGCTATTTTGCATCCCCAACGGCTCCGAAACATCTCCAACGGCTATAATCTCATTCCACACTATATAAACACCCCAAGGACACTTGAATATTGTAAGAAACAAGATCCAAGCTAAATGTTCAAGAGAAATCGAGTTTAAGTCTTCATTTCCTTCATTTCTCTTGTAAATATTGTATAGAGAGTGTTTTCATTGCTTTTATTCTTTACACTCTTGTGAGCTCAATCTCGTAAACACCCACCTTGTGAGGTTTATTTGTTTACAACTTTCTACCCTTGTATAAGGAGAGGTTCTAGTTTAGCCTTGAGAGAAAAACTAGAGTGGTTCTATCTTAGCCATTGAAAAGATAGGGTTGTAAGGTTACCCTTTGTCCTCAAAAGGAAGAATTCATTGTTGAGTGAATTGGGAAATCCTTAGTGGTGTGCTAAGGTAGTGGATGTAGACTCGGTTGAGTAGTCGAACCACTCTAAAATCATCGTGCAAATTTTCTACCTTTCTTTCGGTTTTAGCCAATTCAACCACCAAGCAATTACAACCCTCCTTGACGGTTTCGGTGATCGATTCGAGCGCCCAAAAACCCAACACAATTCATAACACAAACCAAGAGAGAAATTCCATTTACTTACTCTTGAGCTTAGCTAAGTTGCTTAGACTTAAACTAAGCTCCCAAAACCTTCAAACATTGGTTTTAAAGCTGAAAACCCCAACTTCACTCACCGATACACAAAACTACGCTAGCCGTTAAGCCTTCCAAGCATCCGAAACCCTCCAACGCTACCTCAATTGCTTCCGGATCATTCTCCCCTGTTTTAAACACATAACAACAGAGGATTAATGCATCATCATGCATTAAAAACACCAGCAACACAACTCAACTCGCTGCTCTACACAAATCCGACATTTCGGCTACCAAACACAACCGAAATCACCTCCAAACTCTTCCAAAACTTAACCCAGCCAAGATCCATCACTTCTAACCATTTTTAAACATCAATTAACATCCAAAATGAACCCAAACTCGTCCTTATACCTCCAGCATTAACAGAACACCAAGATCACCCCAAAAACTACCATTTTCACAAGTAAAAACTTAGGAAAATCAACCTATTCGGGATTGCATTGATTAAACCTCCATTTCACATCATTTAGACATCCAAAATACATCAAAAAGACATCTCAAAACAGAGTCCAATCATCTATTATGAATTTCTTCAAAATTAAATCCAAATCTTGCATTTTAAGCCAAAATCAAGATCACAACATTAAAACCTTTAATAAAACTCAATTTAAGGATTGAGAACTTGAGAATTTCAGTAAAGAACTGAGTATTTAGAGGAGAAGGACGTTCATGCCTCTAAATGTGGATTTCTCCTTGTTTAGAGCCAAAATCCTTAAAAATTCATTAAGCAAAAGGTGAGGATTTGATGTAGAAATGATTAGGAATCATTTAGGAATTGAAATCTCAACTTTAGGTGTGAAAATCAAAGGAAAAGTTGCTTTGGAAATGTGTTTGGCTGAGGGAATTTTGAGAGAAAATGAAATGGGAAAATGTTGGTAAAAGTTAGTTATGAAACTAAAAATATCCTTTTCCCTCTTTTCTTTTTATTAATTGAACATTAAATGAGTCTTAAAAATCAAGAAAAATCTGGAGAAATCCTCCCTTGGGTAAATTAGCTCCTTAAAGATTCAAAGTTTCAATCCTTTTAAAACAGTCACGAACTTTTCAAAAATTACATTTTAGTCACTAACTCAAAATGTCATATTTCCAAACCTCATTTTGTAAAATTGATTTCACCACCCTCTTATATATATTAAAAGAGGATTTTTAGATATTTTTCCATATTTTTAATGCATCCCGAACTAGGCTTTCCTTAAAACCACCTTTTATATTCGAACCGAAAATCTGACCGGTCCGGTTCAAACCCAAAACTTCTAAGCCCAAAATTGGGGTGTTACAATATTACATCACTGTACTCCTCCTTGATGACTCAACGCCATCAAGTCCACGTACGTTTTGACTCAATTTGTGTGCACACTAATCCTAATGATCGATCATTTACACCCAGTAAGTTAATTAGTGCCAATTTTCATTTACCACATCATATATCCATCAACCACATCTCATGCTCATCACATATACATATCATGATATACATGTGCAAAACAACCACATATCACAAGAGCATAAATAGGCAACCACAATAGCATAAAATGGAAATCAATAGCTAAAGTGACAACTTGAATTCACATAGAAATGGCCTACCAAGCACATTTCGACTCACACACTACACACACTCGAACCAAACTTTAAAACACATTTCAAGTCACTCACCACCCTTCCTTGGCAACCAAAGCAGGCCTCCTACAAGCCCAGATTCGATCCCGATGCCTCTCCAACGCTTCCTCTTGCTTCTAGCCAAACAAAACACATTCATTACTTCACAATTCAATGCTAAAACTCAACCATCATCTCACTTCATAAGCACAAACCAGCTTCAACCAATTTCCAATCCAAATAACCACCCAAAATACCCATTTTCGTGCTCCCCCTTAACCTAGCTGAAAATTCCATTTTCAAACATCCAAATGACACCCAAAAGATCCCAAATCACCCTCCTAACATACTTAAACCACCAGCTCTTCAATTCCACCCTAAAACCCACCAAAACCAAGTTTTTGACACCTTAAAAATTGCCTCAAGAACCCATTTCGGGTTTTCACCCAAACCCAACCATTTTAACATATGTTAAGCATTTTAAGGTGGTTAAACCAAAACCCAACATTACATTTCAAAACAACTTCAAAATCTCCATAAAAACTCAAACTTTTACAAAACCCTAACATTTCAAAAGTTCATAGTTTTAAAATCTAAAGCCATAGATAGATAAAGGATGAAGAGGAGAGTGAGAATATATCTTTACCTTTGAAAAAGACCTTGGAATGAGAAATAAACTCAATGGAATAGTAATTTTGAGTTGGGAGAGTTTGAAAGAAGGGTGTGGGGTTTTCAACGTGGGAAGGGAGTGGGAAGAGGGAAGATGACAACTTTTCTTAAAAGTGGTCTTGCTTTTAAAATCATTTTGGTCAAATTACCACATTGGTCCCTCCCCTTTTTATTAAAGCCCAATTAGATCCTAATTAAGGTTGTATTGATTTAATTTAATTTTACCGACTCTGACCACAAACCTGACTAACTCCTAACCCTAAAACACGGGCGTTACAACTCTCTCCCACTTAAGGAATTTCGTCCCCAAAATTACCTGACTGAAAGAGATACGGAAACTGCTTTTCCATATCCTCGACGTTGCCACCGTACCTTTACTAACTCAATCAATCTACCCCGCAACACCTTACTGTCAGAAGCTAAGATCTCAACTGGCTCTTCCTCATAAGTCAAATCCGAATTCAATTCAATCTCCTCTACGGGCATAACATGTGATGGATCAGACCTATACTTACGGAGCATCGAAACATGGAACACATCATGTATCTTCTCTAGCTCGGATGGCAACCGCAACTGATAAGCAACTGGACCAACCCTCTTCACAATGTCATACGGTCCTATGTACCTCGGACTCAACTTCCCTTTTCGGCCAAATCTCATTACTTTCTTCCACGGAGACACTTTCAAGAACACCTTCTCACCCACTGAGAACTCAACTTCCTTCCTCTTCAAGTAGGCATAGGACTTATGCCTATCCGAAGCAGCTTTCAAACGATCACAAATCAATTTTACCTTGTCAGTTGTGTCCTTGAGCAAATCCGGCATAGGTAGCAACTTCTGTCCCACTTCGGCCCAACAAACTGGAGTTCTACACTTTCGACCATACAAGGCCTCATACGGAGCCATCTGAATGCTCGACTGGAAGCTATTATTGTAAGCAAACTCTACTAGAGGAGGGTGCTTCTCCCACGTACCCTGAAAGTCAATGATGCAGCAACGCAACATATCCTCTAAGATCTGAATGACCCTCTCTGACTGACCATCTGACTGAGGATGATAAGACGTGCTTAAGTTCAAACGGGTACCCAAAGCTGTATGTAGACACTCCCAAAATCGAGAAGTAAACCGCGGATCTCTATCTGACACAATGGACTTCGGTACACCATGCAATCTAACAATCTCACCAATGTACAAATCGGCCAATCTATCAAGAGTGTAAGTAGTATTAACTGCCAAGAAGTGAGCACACTTCGTAAAACGATCTACTATCACCCAAACTGAGTTCTTCTTCGTAGAAGTCAAAGGCAAACCCGAAACAAAATCCATGGTGATGTTCTCCCATTTCCATTCCGGAATCCTCAACGGCTGTAACAAACCTGAGGGAACCTGATGTTCCGCCTTCACTCTCTGACACACTAAGCACTTACTCACATAGTCGGCTACATCTCTCTTCAAGCCAACCCAAAAGTACTTATTCTTCAAATCACGATACATCTTCGTACTTCCTGGATGCATAGCAAACGGACTACTGTGGGCTTCAGTCAAGATCGTATGTCTCAAGTCACTGTTCTCTGGCACAACTATTCTATCCTTGAAACACAAAACCCCATCAGTACTGAAACTGTAGTCTGAAGATCTACCTTCGGCTATATCTTGCAAGTGAGGTGCCAAAGATCTATCCAAGAGTTGCTTCTCTCTAATCAATTGACCTAGAGTAGGTCTAACCTGAAGCTCGGCTACCAAGCCACCATCTCCGGACAAACTCAATCTAGCAAACATGGCTCTCAAGTCCATGGCTGTCTTTCTACTCAATGCATCAGCCACCACATTGGCCTTACTCGGATGGTACTCAATGGTAAGATCATAGTCTTTTAGCAACTCTAACCACCTACACTGTCTGAGATTCAAATCTCGCTGAGTCATAATGTATTTCAAACTCTTTTGGTCGGTATACACTGTGCATTTCTCACCGTACAAATAGTGCCTCCAAATCTTCAGAGCAAACACAACTGCAGCTAATTCTATGTCATGGGTCGGATAGTTGCGCTCGTGAGTCTTTAACTGTCTTGAGGCATAAGCCACCACTCTCTTGTCTTGCATAAGAACACACCCTAGCCCTACATAAGAAGCATCACTGTAAACTACATAGTCTTTCCCGGACTCTGGCTGAATCAAGATCGGTGCTTGGGTCAAGGCTTCTTTCAATTTCTCAAAGGCTTTCTGTCTTGCAACTGTCCGCTCAAACTGAACACTCTTCTGAAGTAACTGTGTCAATAGAGCGGCTAATTTAGAGAAACCTTCTACGAATCTTCTATAGTATCCAGCTAAGCCTAGGAAGCTACGTACCTCTGTCACTGACTTCGGTTGCTTCCATCCAACAATGGCTTCTATCTTCTTCGGATCAACTCTAATCCCATTGGCTGACACTACATGTCCTAAGAAGACTACCTCTCGAATCCAGAATTCACACTTGCTCAACTTCGCATACAACTGATGATCTAGCAAAGTCTTCAAAACCAATCTCAAGTGTCGGTCATGATCTTCTTCAGTTCACGAGTACACCAAGATGTCATCTATAAACACAACTACAAACTGATCCAGATACTGATGAAAAATCCTATTCATCATGTCCATGAAAGCAGCCGGTGCATTAGTCAACCCAAACGGCATGACTAAGAACTCATAGTGACCATACCTAGTCCTAAAGGCTGTCTTCGGTACATCAACCTCTCTTACCTTTAGCTGGTAGTAACCCGATCTCAAGTCAATCTTCGAAAAGACTGATGCTCTTCTCAACTGATCAAACAAGTCATCAATTCTAGGCACTGGATATTTATTCTTCACTGTCAACTGATTCAACTGTCTGTAATCTATACACATTCTCATGCTTCCATCTTTCTTCTTCACAAACAAAACTGGTGCACCCCAAGGTGAAGAACTAGGTCGAATGAAACCTCTATCTGTCAATTCTTGCAACTGAGTCTTCAACTCTTTCAGTTCTTTCGGTGCCATGCGATACGGAGCAATCGAAACAGGAGCTGAATCAGAATAAGTCTCAATAGAGAACTCTACCTCTCTATCCGGTGGTAACCCTGACAATTCTTCCGGAAACACACTAGGAAAGTCACACACTGTCCGGATGTCTTGAGGTCTAACCTCACTCATGTTAGGGTTCATCACATATGCCAAGTATGCCTCACACCCTAACTCAATTAACCTCTTAGCCTCTAAAATTGAAACTACATTGGACAAGAACTTCACGTTCTCACCCACCACTACAATCTCATAGTCATCTGTGAGCCTCAAAGAAATCCTCTTAGTTTCAAAGTCTATCCTAGCTCTATACTCCTTGAGCCAGTCCATACCCAGAATCACATCAAAACCATAGAAAGGAAGCTTCATCATATCCACTGGAAACACATGTCCCTGAACCATCAACGGACACCTTCTGTACATTTTTCTAACCACTACCGTGTCCCCAAAGGAACTAGTAACACTAACTCCTACCTCTAACATTTCACAAGGCAAATTCAAAAACCGTGCATGCTCACTCAATATGTAGGAATGTGTAGACCCGGAGTCAATCAAAGAAAGCAAACCCAAAGACTGTATCGAGAAGTTACCTGCGATCACATCGGTGTCATGTTGATCCCCACGCTAAGCGTAAACCCTGGCCTGTCCTCCGCCCTCCGGCTGAACTGCGACTACATGTGCTATATTTCTCTGGCCATCATTCCTCAGCTGGAAATTACCTCTACCGCGCCCGCGGCCTCTCTGAAAGTCATTGGCTCTGGCAGGAGCCTGAGCTGGTGCCTGTCCCACCTGATGTGAACAGTCACGCCTAATGTGATCCCTAGCCCCACAACTCCAGCACGAATGGAAATTTCCCCAACACTCACCGGTGTGGTTCCTCCCGCAAGTAGCACATGTGGGCAACTTCCCACCAGCACTCTGGCCCTGATGGCCCCTACCGTGGTTACCGCCACCACGCCTATGATCATAGTGATGCCTGTTGTCCCGATGCCTCTTGGCATCACCTCTATCAAAGTTACTGGACCTTTTACCCGAACTAGAACCACCCGACCGCTTGGTCAAGCTCAAGCTGTGCTCTAAGTCCTTGGCCCTCGAGACCAAGACATCAAAATCAGTGTAGTCTGACGCTAGAGTATACGTCTTGATCTCTTCATTTAGCCCATAACGAAAACGGTTACAGCGTTCCACCTCAATAGGAACAAGCTCAGGTGCATATTGACTCAGTCTGACAAATCGAATCTCATAATCGGTCACGGTCATACTCCCCTGAAGTAACGCCATAAACTCTCTCTTCCTCTCATCGAGGTATCACGGACCCAGATACTTCTTACAGAATGCTGACTCAAAGAAATCCCAAGTAATCTCGGCCTCATCCATACCCGAAGTGACGGTGACCCACCAGGTGTAGGCATCACCCTGAAGCAAAGACTCAACGCACCCCAACTTGCGCTCGCCGGTACATCCCATCTGAGCGAGGATACGGACAGTCTTCTCAAACCACAACTCTGATCTCTCTGGAGTAGACCCTCTGAACTCTTCGACCCCTAGGCCCCGAAGTCTCTCTAACGGTAAACCAGTGCCCTCACCCTGATGGTGTGCTGCTGCCTGACCCCCAGCCACTGCAGCCTGAAATGCCCCGGCTATCGCCTGAACCAAGGGAGCTAAGTCTATTCCGGCCGGTCCTTGGGCACCTTGGCCTCCTTGAGGTCCCTCTCCTTCGGCCCCGGCCTCGCCTCCCGCTCCTGGTGGAGGAGGTGGTGGTGGTGGAGGTGGTGGAGGAGCTCCAACTCCAACCACAGGCTCTCCCACTTGAGCCTCCACTCTAACTATGGGCTCAACTCCCGGAGCCTCTGCCCTTGGTTCCGGTCGAACCATCCTAGGCCTCCCACGTGGTCTCATGGTACAGCTAGCAAGGTAATAACTACAACAACAAAAAAATAGGGATTACGTTAGCCAAAGCAAGGGTCCAATAGTGCTCAAGTACTCCCTTTACCAAAAATCTTTTTAAATTAAGTAATAGTAGCAATGAGCACACACTCTACACCAGACGCAACAATTCATGCTTCAGAACATCATACGAATAGTCAAACATCAAGAATTCATGGCAAGGCATGCACCGAACAGTACAATTACTTAACACATCAAGCTTACCTCACTTACCTGCCCGAGGTCTCGGTAACCTCAGGCTCTGATACCAACAAATGTAACCCCCTCGTCTCGGTCTGGCCGGATGACCGGTCCGAGTGGGCCACACGGGAAAAACCGAAGCGAAACCCGTTAAGGTTCCCCTCGGTTAGCAACCCTATTTTTTTCTCTTTCATTTTAGTCTTGACTAGAGGCGTATTAAATCCTAAGTGATCACGACAGCGGAAAACATCCATAAAAGAAACACATTCGAACCACAACCACACATTACAGTCCATTTTAAGCTTATAGGGCAGGCCGTATCAATACACCAATCAAGGGTATCGATACGCCTTGACTTGGTCAACTCAAACAGTCAACTCGAAGAAGACCGTATCGATACAGCCCTTGAGCGTATCGATACGCCCTCTTCAGTCAACATCTCGTGGTCAACGAGATAAACCCATACCGATACACCCTATAACCGTATCGATACGCCAAAAACTTCCCAATTTCTCAGAATTCCAGTGACCAAAAACCGTATCGATACACCCCCGCGTATCGATACGCCCAGCCAAAACTGAGTTCTGCAGGCAAGACCGTATCGATGCGGCCCTTAGGCGTACCGATACGCCCTGCCCTGCAATGCTCCAATTTCAGCAAAAACTCTCAAGACTCCAACTCTAGATGCATATAGGGACTCCCTAAGCCACATACAAACATTTAAGCAACATTCTACAACCAAGGGAAGCAACCAAAACCACTAGCAAGGCATCCATACGTGGCATTCAACAAAAGGGCAAATTTAACATATATGGTCATACATGAAAGTTCAAAAGACCAAAATGGCACAAGTTAATACATATGAGGTTTGCACTCACCAACAAGGCAACCTAAACACCTAAAAGCATGCCATCACACACAAACATTCATCATGGCATATCATGCTTTTACAAACCAAAGCCAATCCAAAACATCAACATATAAATGAGTCATACAAAGCTCATACAAACACCCTTGCCACATTGCTAAACTACTACATAATTGTTAACCGTACTTGAGCCACAAAACTTGGAAAGCCCTTCTTGCCTTGCTCCGAGCTAACACCACGCTAATGATCTGCATTGTTGAAAATGAGAGCGTAAGCTATAAGCTTAGTGAGGATGCTCTAAAACCGAAAACATCAACAATGCAGGGTTCAAGCATGTATTCCCTAATTCTCACATCTAACATGCATAGGTAAAGTGACAAGTAGACCTAGCTAGTCTTTCAAGTGGCATAATATGGCATCTTACATCATACTAAGCTCAAACATCTCATATCAATGTCATGCATCACAAGTATAAGAACAAATTCAACTGGCCACTATTAGATTACCCGGATGTGCGGATTTAATCTCAACATTCACATTACCTCGGTGGGATTACACTCATCACCGAACCTTGCATGGACGGGATTCCACTCATCGCCACATGCCCTACGGATGGGATTCCACTCATCATCCCGTAGAATATAATATAAGCTTTCGGTGGAATATTACATCACCGTACTCCTCCTTGATGACTCAACGCCATCGAGGCCACGTACGTTTTGACTCAATTTGTGTGCACACTAATCCTAATGATCGATCATTTACACCCGGTAAGTTAATTAGTGCCAATTTTCATTTACCACATCATATATCCATCAAGCACATCTCATGCTCATCACATATACATATCATGATATACATGTGCAAAACAACCACATATCGCAAGAGCATAAATAGGCAACCACAATAGCATAAAATGGAAATCAATAGCTAAAGTGACAACTTGAATTCACATAGAAATGGCCTACCAAGCACATTTCGACTCACACACTACACACACTCGAACCAAACTTTAAAACACATTTCAAGTCACTCACCACCCTTCCTTGGCAACCAAAGCAAGCCTCCTACAAGCCCGGATTCGACCCCGATGCCTCTCCAACGCTTCCTCTTTCTTCTAGCCAAACAAAACACATTCATTACTTCACAATTCAATGCTAAAACTCAACCATCATCTCACTTCATAAGCACAAACCAACTTCAACCAATTTCCAATCCAAATAACCACCCAAAATACCCATTTTCGTGCTCCCCCATAACCTAGCTGAAAATTCCATTTTCAAACATCCAAATGACACCCAAAAGATCCCAAATCACCCTCCTAACATACTTAAACCACCATCCCTTCAATTCCACCCTAAAACCCACCAAAATCAAGTTTTTGACACCTTAAAATTTGCCTCAAGAACCCATTTCGGGTTTTCATCCAAACCCAACCATTTTAACATATGTTAAGCATTTTAAGGTGGTTAAACTAAAACCCAACATTACATTTCAAAACAACTTCAAAATCTCCATAAAAACTCAAACTTTTACAAAACCCTAACATTTCAAAAGTTCATAGTTTTAAAATCTAAAGCCATAGATAGATAAAGGATGAAGAGGAGAGTGAGAATATATCTTTACCTTTGAAAAAGACCTTGGAATGAAGAAGAAACTCAATGGAATAGTAATTTTGAGTTGGGAGAGTTTGAAAGAGGGGTGTGGGGTTTTCAACGTGGGAAGGGAGTGGGGAGAGGGAAGATGACAACTTTTCTTAAAAGTGGTCCCTATCATTTTGGTCAAATTACCACATTGGTCCCTCCCTTTTTATTAAAGCCCAATTAGATCCTAATTAAGGTTGTATTGATTTAATTTAATTTTACCGACTTTGGCCACAAACCCGACTAACTCCTAACCCCAAAACACGGGCGTTACATGTCCAATCTATATATAAATGACAAAAGGATGTAATACATAAATAGAGTTAATCACGAAAAGGTTATGTCAAATCATGATTTCTTGCAACTTAGGTGACAACGACATACTGCTAGATGTCACTCATTATTTGTAATATTAGAAATGTTCTAATATTTACTACTAACGTTACATGAACCTATCGGGTTACACTCACAGTTGAAATGAACATATATTAAACGAATTATATATGTACAAATTTGTTGTACACGAAATTAGTTAAATTAATACATATGATATATAATTTAACTATTGAGTAAATATTAAAAGAAAATAATTATTGTAATTATGAATCTTTTAATATATAAATAATATAATTCGGTTTAAATTAATATATATATTGAAATCTTAATTAAGTTGAATTGAGATTATATATATATTAAAATCCTAATTAAGCTGAATTGAGATTATATATATTTAATATATAAATATTGAAATCCTAGTTAAGTTGAATTGAGATTATATATATATATTCAATATATATATATATTAAAATCCTAATTAAGTTGGATTCGGATAATATATATTTAATATATAAATATTGAAATCCTAGTTAAGTTGAATTAGGATTATATATATTTAATATATATATATATATATATATTGAAATCTCAATTAAGTTGAATTGAGATTATATATATATATATATTGAAATCCTAATATGAGTTAAATTAGGATTTCTAAGGCTATATAAAGGCAGAGATCTAGCAGTCATTAATGCTTTTTGGGAAAAACCCTCTAAATAGTTTAGACAGTTTTTATATGCTCATTCCCTTCTAAATGGTTTAGAGAATTTTTATATGCTCGTTTCAACTGGGTGAACTACGTAAAGGTCGAAGCGTTATCGTTGCGGCTTAGGAATCGATATCGTGGAATCGTGATTGAATATTTATCTCCTCCAAATTCAGAATTTCATATTTTAAACAGCTAATTATTCACCCTTATTCACCCTGATTCATTCCTCGTACATGGATCTCTAGTGGTAATCGCCAGATAATTTTTTTTGCTGCGCTATGGGGTGTACCGGCGTGACCCAACATCTTGGGTTTCGACTCCGATTCTTCTTCAAATGAATCAACATGTCTTCTGGGAAGACTTGACAATGAAGAATTCCTTCAGAAATATAAGACTATTTGGAATCAACAACTAATATCGGAGGAAGGGCTCGCAAACTCTGATGCATGTGAGGTTTTCTTTGACGATGATGAGCAGTCTGTCGTCCTCACCCATGGATGGGAGATCTTCTCCAGGCAACTTGGACCAATTAATGAAGACTGGTGAAAGAATTTTACACCCACTTTGCACAACATGAAGAATATTAGGTCTTTGTACGAGGGGTAAAGGTGGACTTCACACCACAATGATTGCAAGCCATTATCAACTAGAGATGGTGGCTGGCCTCCACACCAAATTTGTCGCCAACGTCACCACCGCAATCGACACTCAACTCCTACTAGACTTGTGTACCACTGACACCACTTGAGAAAGAATATTGTCCAACGCGAGGACAATGTAAGGGTCGAACCTAAACCCAAATGCCAAATTTTGGGCAAGGTTCATCAACACCAAGCTATTTCCGACGAAGAACATGACCACCTTCTCCTGCCGATGATTGTTGCTCCTCCACTCCATCCTCCATGACCTTCTAATTGAGCGCTATGAAGTCATTTATGGGACAATCCTGGCCAGAGCTACCTCCCAAAGAAAGACAAGGGCACTCCCATTCCCTCGTCTGATAACGACATTCTTCCAGAAAGCAAGTGTGCCACAATGGAAAGGGGATAAAATCCTCAAGGCACCCTTCAGATTTACAAGATCAGAGGTTGGCGAGATTAAGCACCCCAAGCCTAAACCAGCTGCCACCACTACAAGGAAAAGGACGAAGCCAAATACTGACACTGACACATCCTCCCACCCTTCCAAGAAACAAATATCCGCCCGAGACAAAGGCAAGGACATCATCATCCAGGAACCATCACCCTAGTAACTCTCTGGGTTAGTTTTCTTTTTATTCTTTTTAGTTTCGTTTCATTTAGTTTTCCATATTATTCATTTGTATATTCTTTTCAATTTGCTTTTCCTTGATTTGTTTTTCTTTTCCCTTTTCTTTTTGCATTGGGGAAAATGCTCTTCTCAAGTTTGGGGGAGTACATACCCTTATATATAGACTAGGTTAATTTTTTTTTTAAAAATTAGAATTGTAAATTAGCCCAATCTGTCTAATAGGTTCCCTTTGCTATGATACCTTTGATGCTGAATTTGCTGTTGTGTTGATTATGACTTCCTATGATGAATCTAGGTTAATGCTTTGCATGGTGTTAAGAGCTTTCTAGTTTTTGAACTTAATGATAAATTTGTTGTAGCCCTTAAAACCCACAAGTTGCATGCAATTTGACACTTAAGAAATCTTAGGGATGCTCTAGGTCGACTTTCTGAAGCTTAAGCATGAATCAAAAGAAAGAGAAATTAAATGCTCAATGTAGCAAAACAAAGGCCAAAAACTCCTTGAAAAATCAAGAAAAATAAATTAAGACTTGATAATTTAAATAAAATTGTTGAGGGACACTCTTCTATGCATCTTGCTATCTTAGTACACTAGGTGAGTTGTGTTTGCTCCATTTAACTTTTTCTAGTAGGAATGATAGTACTAGCAAAGAGTGAATGAAAGTCTTCACGTGATGACACTGCTCATTGGGCTCGGGGATGGGTTGTTTGCTCCACTCCATCTTCAGGTACCGAAGGGTTAGTATGATGAGCTGAAGCCCCAAGGATACAAATTTCAAACTTAAAAAGAACAAGGAGTAAAGATGTGCTAAAAAGGAAAAACAATATGTCGAGGCAGAAAAAAAGCAACCATTAAGCTTCTCTAAGACTATTAAGTGATGAATGCATATAACTGAGCACACACTACACTTACAATAGATTTAATCTTTTGAATAGAACTGTAAGCTCTAATACACTTTCTCATCATGAACACAGCTGAGGAATGAATTATTGTTGCAGCATAACTTGGAATCACTATAATCATAGCTTAGTGGAACTTTAGGACTTATGGGCTCTTTACTGTTTTTATTTTTTGTTTTTATTTTTCTTGTTTCCATTTTGCATTGCTTGAGGACAAGCAACAATTCAAGTTTGGGAGTATTTGACGAGTGCGTAAATGTTCTATTTTATATGCCCTTAATTCTTGTATTTTGCATGTTTTTGAGCTCATCTAGGTTGTATTTAGGTTAGATTGTATATATTTGCATGTAGATAGGGAGTTACATCACTTGTGCTTAATTGTCATATTTATTGGTGCTTTTCACGGGAAGGTGGTGTTTTATGGTGAATGTACATGATGCTGGAGGATCGTTGGAGCAGGAACAGATCGCATGGCTGGAGCTGACGAGGCATAGAGAGTTGGAGATGAATCTACTTTTGCCTACATGGAATTTCTCCCAAATACGCAACATTCAATGAGGCGAGAAACAATTGGCTTTCTTTAATGAAGCCGCACAACTTTAGGGTATTGAAGCCCTAGTTTCACCGCCTATATAAAGAAGACATGGACGCTACTCGAGAGAGACCGATCGATAGAGAGCACAATTCAGACAACGGTCCTAGTCCGAGCTTGCGAAGAACCACGAGGGCGAAGCTAGACGATTATCCTCATCGAACGAAGCCATCGAGAGAGGCTGGCGGAGAGGAGGCCTGAAGCACAGTTGGACGACACGAAGGGAGTTTTGTTGAGGACGCTCGACTTATTTCTTTTCTTGCTCGATAAACTGCCATACTTTACACTTTTAATTATGGTTGTTTTACGCTCAAACATGAGCTAAACTTTTTAGTTGGGATTATTGCGTCCCAATATTTTATGTTTTGATTATTATATTTCAATGCTTTAGTTGTTTTCATCTTCATCTATTCTGTTTATATGCTTAATGCGTAGTTAATCGTAAGAGCTATTCGAGAGAGGCTTGTTAACTATTGATATGCGGCTTAATATTCGAGAGAGTTAAGTTATACAGACATGAACAATGGGGCTAAGGTGTCAACTTAGTTTAGGGTCAACGACTAAAAGGGAGTTCTTAACAAATAATAGAGTAGTTAGGGTTAACGCGGACATGTATCACCTTAATTACAAAGTTATTAACTTCTAGGCATCGAGAGAGTCAGAAGTTCTTTAGAAAATCCTATCGAGTAGATGAAGAACCTTAGGATTTATGCAAACATGTATTTCTCATTGCTACAACATTGAGATAGGTAATCAATCATATATCCTTAGCAATAATCACAACCTCCATAATTAAGTGTTAAGTCGTTGTAGCTGTTTGTCTTTATTTTTTCTATCTTTAGATTAGTTAATTTAGTTTACTTAAACCAACCTTCATCAATACTTGCAAACTCATTCCTAAGTATAAAAATCTCGTATTTATTAATCCAATCCTCGTGGGTTCGACATTCTACTCTCACTTTATTACTTGATACGGCGAGTATATTTGTTCTAAAGTGCATCACTATTCGACAAGCATCATTGGGAATATTGACTCATTAAAATGACAATTAGTAAATCGAGCTGTAAATAAATTCCCCATCAAAAGTTCGAGATATTTAATTATAGAGGGAATTAGAATCTGACATATATTAAAGAATAATTGATCAACCAATATATATAATACTTATCAGACTTAAAAATCAAGATGCCAAATAAAAAAACTTATAAGTATTGAATTTACCTTCAGTCTTTTTCTTTGATTCAGATTTTCAATCTAATAAGTAACTGCACTGGAACCTGGTTTATCCTCGATCAACCATGAAAAAATCACACATTTTCATCATTATGTTATATGAACCTTAAAAATCAAAATCAAAACACAAAATTCAAACAAATAATAATAAAAAACTAATCTCAAATATATAGATCAAAAGTAAATGAAAAAATATTAAGGTGCATATAGCCTGTGAACTCGGAAAACATCACTATCAAGTGGCATATCTAATTTACCGTTTTCTTCATTTTCCGTAAATTAGCGGTTGGTCATTCTATCATCATAATTTTTAAACTAAGTTGATCTCGTAGATTTCAATGAAGGCTCGATATTTATTCCCGGAGTTATATATATAAACTCGGTGTAACAAAACGTCATTGAATATTAGAACGAAATAATAACCAAATAATAGATCAAAAATACACTAACCTTAATATAAGAGTAATAAACCAACCACTATATATATCAGACTTTCTAAGGTAAGTTGAATATACGGTAGATGTAGTCAACAATATCATGTTGAATTTTTTTTTGAGTATTGCCAACAAGAACCACAGAAATTGAGCGAGATCGTGCTGATAAGGTGTTGTGAATAAAGTAAAAAAGGACATGAACAAGAGAAAGATAGGAGACAAAGAGAGACTTGTGTTATATTTTCAATGTATGGTTGTGTACAATTCTTTCTCCAACCTCTCTATATATAGAAATAAGATGAAAACCCTAATTCTAATGAGTATTAAACTCTAATAATAAAATACATTAAAATCTCCTTTAATATATGAATATCCACATGATTGATCCTTCTTTTGAAATGTTTGATTTGGATCATCAGTTTTGAAAAAAAATAAATTTTAGTCATTTACATTATCGACTTCTAACATTTTGGTCATTGAGTCGTTAATACTCATCAGTATAATGACGTGGTATGTTAGTAAAAAGATTTTATTTTTAATTTGATTCATTAGTTTTAGATAAAATATCAATTTGACTCATGAACTTTAAATAAAATATCAATTCGACCTATAAATTTTAGATAAAATATCAATTTGACCCCTAAACTTTTGCCAAATCCCATATCAGCCTCCACACACCCTGTCGTCGGTTATGGCTCACCACCGTGGTCGTCAACATTGACAGTTAGAACCCAAATTTTCAATGTACTCATTTAATCCAAACACGAATTTGGTGTCTATTTCAATAAAAAAATATCCTGATCTCCATAAAAGATTCATCAAATTGAAAATAGTTACTATTATATTTTAGTGTTAAAAAATACTATATTTTACCTAATATTAAATTTGATACTTCATTTTTTCTCTCATTATATTTTAACATTATTTTTCATTTTCAATTGTATATGTGTCTTAATTATGATTTGTATCATAAATTTTAACTTATAGTCCCTAAATTTTAACCATAAATCTTAAATTATAACCACGCCCTCTAAATTCAAAACTTGTACACTAAAACCCCTAAACACTAGACCTTAAACAAAATTTTTAAACCCTAAAATTAAAGTACTTGTAGAAACAAAGATTACATGAGCGCTTATGCATGAAATAATTACCGTTATTAAAATGATAAATTTGGTATGTGAAGTCAAAAATCAATTTTAAGAATATGGTTATGCGTGAGGAAAAATTAACTCCCCATGACACTCGTTAATGGAAACGATGCCATTTAATCATGTGTTATCCTCAATTTAATTTAATGAATTTAATTTTGATATTTAAACTCATTTTTCGTGTGGGTCTTTGTGTGACCACCAAAACGACCGTAAAGGTATGCGAAAAACATATCAAAAGTCATAAGGATCGTGCCACAAGAATAGAGAGAAGCGTGCCACAAAACAAAGAAAAAAACGTACCACACAGATAAACATTCTTATTCAAAATTGGAAAAAAAACTCAAGTAAAAAAACAATAGACATAATACGAAAAAATAAGAAAAATAATAAACACCGGCGGTCGACAACCAACATAAAAATTAGTGTCACCGCCGACTAAGAAAAAGATCAAAGGTGAAAAAGAATGCGACACAAATATTAAGAGAAAACTTAGGTTGATACTTTGGCTTAGTTTGTGGTTGCTTTTAAAAAGTGCGGTGAAAAAAGTGATTTTCAAACTAGCTGTTGAAAAGTAGTTTTGAAAAGTTAGTTAGTGTTTGTCATTGATGTCAAAAAGTGATTTTGAGGAGATAAAATGTCTATTTTAGACATGATATTGAAAAGTAAAAGTAAATTTAGGTGATTGTTCAAATTAATTAATGTTATGATTTATGAAATAAATCAATTTTAATTATAATAAAAAATATTTTTTTATAAAATTTAATTTGAAAATATAAACTACATTCTAGATTATATACGGGCATACCAGTTACACATTAATAATAAATATAAAATAAAGTACAAATAAAACAATTTTATTTTTAATATAAATATTATAAAATATATATTATTTTACAATTATGTATGCATAAACATTATTTTAACAATAAATTATAATTAAATAATAAGGGTAAAAAAGTAATTTTATTTTTAAACTAGCTTTTCCACACAAGAAGCTATAAAATCCAACTTCTTGGTTTGAGTAGAAAAGCTGGTTTTAAAAGCAACCAAAAAGCAGCATATTTTAACTAAAAACACTTAAAAAAGTGATTTTTTGTTGCGAAACGCAACCAAAAACAGGCCCTTTATTTATTGTTTCATTACATTTTAACATTATTTTTTTTATTTTCAATTGTATCCGCGTCTTAATTTTAACGTGTGTCAACAGCGATATCTACTTCCCTACTTGGAAAATTTACATATTAATAAATAATGTCAGTTTCTTGGTCCACAACATGTCATGGAGTCCCCGAAAAACATTAAAAACATGTTATGAAATTCCCTTTCAGGAAGCAGAATTTGTCCAAACCGATAAGGATGTTAATCACCTATTTATGCAATACATAGCAAATAAGTAAATACGTTTGAACGTATGGCAATGAAAAACATTTGCAAACTGATGTCAGATTCCACATCGGTTTGAGTTTAAAACACAACAATGAACAACTAGAGGATGCCTAATACGAGTGATCTGAATCCATAGGAAACATTTCTGTTCAGAATACTCGAGCAAAATCCGGTATCTTTAAGCCAAAGGACTGAGGTTATATAGCTTATGATGTAAATAAGGCTAGTCAATATATGAACATACCTCGAGATACTCATCGGAAGGCTGTACCAAATGTAAGTGACTTGTAAAGAAACAATCTCTCATTGAGAGCAAGTTCGTATATTTCAACCCATGTAAATTAGCCTGCCTAACCTAATTAAAAATAAAAACAGGAAGCTATACATGCTCCTTCTGCCCCTGATTTTCATCACCAATCCCCCCTGAACAATTAGCTTGGCTTCCCATCTCCACTTTTCAATACCCACGAGTTACCTCTATACTCGCAAAAGTCACTCATTACCTGCAAAAGGAACACAACACCATCAACCAAATATTGGAATGGGGGAATGTTAGATCCAAATGCCATTTGATAATTGTATCTGATTACAACTCAATGCTGATCCTTGACAAAATTCCATGACCCAGTTTTGTTAAAGCACGCCTAACTGTTTAAATGGAACTATTAACCTGGTTTGGATGTACAAAATTCAGCTTACAGTCTCTGTAACGTAATGCTCGGCAAAACAAGACATGTCTACAGATCTTACTTTTCTTGTATGATTTTCCCTATGGTGTTCCAAATTCTTCTAAGTTGCCCCATTTATGCATGCCTCATGCAAACAATTAATCATACCTCAAACTTAAAGCAGATCAAAACTGATCTTAGGAAAACAAGATATTATCGAAATACACAAGATACCTTGTTGTATTCATTATTAGTAATTTTCCTCTTAAGACTGAGAAGAGCTGCAGCTTCAACATCAGCCTTCTTGAGCTTTTCTTTCACACGAAGAAGATTAATCACAACTTCCCTGCATTGAAAAGAATATTCTGATGAAAAAGAGGGAAATTTGTACAAAAAACATAGAGATTGTTTATTTAAGCATAATTTTTTTAATTGAACAGATTTAAATTCAACCTCAACGGATCATATTCTGGATTCTCTTGGGATGACCTCATGACAAAAAGACCGCGATGAAGTTCTACTGCAACTTGACTTACAACTTCCTGGAGCTCGTGCTCAGGTGCATCAGCACCAAATGCTGCCTTATCTACCAGTCTAGCATCCGCCTTGGGAAGGGTGGACTCAGAAAGAGCCAAATCCCGTAGACCCTTGCGAATCAGTTGCAAGCTAAAAACAAACAGGCAGTGCAACAAAACTTAAAGAAGCTTTCATCAGCATAAATAAATCAAGGTTTACATATTCAACATAGGATGAAATGAGTGAAGCAAACAGTCAGGTTGAAATGTCTATGCTTAAAGCCTCTAACAATCTACCTGCAAACTTTGTAAGTTTGAAACACTTTTTTCAGCGCCTTTGGAATAGCTTCTCGAGTTTCATCAGACATTGTCCTCCTAGCTTGTGCTCCAGGTGCAACCTTTCTTGCAACTTTATCAGAGTTCACTGTTTTTTCTGGCTTTAGGACTGTGCCAGGCTTTGTTCTACCAGGGCCACCTTTTGCACCTCGACAAATATGACTAATTACATTGTGTTCTCCAGCTTTCCAAATCTGTTCTTGTTTCTTAACAATATCTGGATATTCTTTTTTGAATTTGTTATCAGTATCCCATTTTAACTTCCAATCTTTGAAGGCCTTCCTTTCAACGGCTAAAATTTTCAGAATGCCTTTCACTTCTTCTTTGCGACTTGTGGAAAGGACATCAACTTCTGAAGAGCTTATTAATGGGTTCTTACTGAATAAGACAAGCACGTAGTCTCTGGCTAAAGATTTAGCAGGCTCCTGTGGAAATAATAAAGAACTCTTGGGAACCCAGAGTCCCTGCACTAATTGAGCATGCTTCTGAAGGACTTCAAAGAATTCTTCAATTGGGACATCTTCAGCATAGGATCTGAGAGCGCTGAACCGGTGTAAAGATGGTCCCTATTTAGAGAAGAAAAGGAGTTGGAAAGATCACATGGTACAATAAGAGAAAAGAAATGCAAGATTATATAGCATTCTTAATTCAAATAAAATACTACATAATAAGATCATGATCCTAACTTCAGTCAACAAAATCATTAAAGTATAGATGCATGTCAGCTAAAAGCTTAGGGTGCAGTGTTAAATTTTGGGGTGTAAAACTTCATCCTTTTATGCACTATATATCTGACAGCAGCCAAACCATGCAGACAGCCATACACGCTGAAAAAGACAAAGTGGAAGCTCCAGTTGGACAGACAGACCTTTGTCAATAACGTCTTCAAACGTTCTTCCAGTGGAATTGAAAGCAAAAACCTGAAAGAAACAATCAAATGGTCTTCAAATCATTAAACATAAAGAAAGGCTGATGATGCATTTTCCACCACCTAATAGAGCTATGAACATATCAAACACATGAACAAGTAACATGATTTGGGTAAGAAGAAAAACAACATAAATCAAAAGAAATAAGGCTGAAACAAATGAGTAGTAAAGATGGAACTCAAGAAAAACCTAGGGTTAAAGGAAACCTCTAGTTTTCTTTTAATTCAAAGAAAATAATAACGATCAGTTGTGGCTGTAATATTTTTACAGCTTATTTATACTAGGGTTACGAAGATAATTTAATCCTAGCCCTAGATTTAAAACTTAAAGGAAACTTATAATCCTAGCCACCCAAAATATCTCTACTATTTAATAAAACTGAAATAAATAAATATTTTAATAATATAAGATCCTGCGTCATAACATACATATACCAAATTGCATCTTCTGAGCCGTATACCTACGGAATCTAGAAATAAACTAGAAGGGTAACATACCTTCTTGATGGACCTTGTGATTTATTGTTGCTGCTTGGTAAAGGACACAATGAGTCAACGTAATCATACCTAGAGATAATGAGAAACAATTGAAAGCAATATACAATCAGCTTATTAATGCATCAATACAGTAACTTTGAACTTCTCTCCAAATTCTTAGCATAAAGCCGACAAACAAACAGGTAATAGGTAAACACATACGGGCTCATGGTAAACTCAATTGGGCAGCTTTGTTCTGCCATCATTCTATGCAGATACTGAGCAGAGAAATCACTCTTGGAGCTATGATACTTGAGCGGAACCCAACACTGGAAAGAGAGCAAAGTTGGTAGAAAATTTAGCAAGCAGTAACAGCATCCTAAAATTAAAAGCCATTTCAATTGCTCACATATCAATGTAAATTTAGCCTGAAAATATTGATATGCTGTATAAAAAAGAAAGTAGAAAATAATACCTCTTCATCTTCTGCTTTTTGCTCAGTTGAAGACTGTAATTTCTTGTTCTGCATTAGAGTAAAACTGGAAACTCATGTGTAGAATTAATGTGCAAAGGCAATAGTAGGGGAAAATTTGAAAAAGAGATTTCCTATGAGAAATAGCAAACATATCCAAAAGCAAGGTTTGTTTCAGACACATTTTCAACCTTAAATTTAAACATTTCGCAAAAATATATCCCGATAATCAGGAATAACCTGCTTGGTTGATGGAGCAGCTGCTTTCCCATCATTTTGTTCTTCTACTTTAACAGTAACTTCTGCATTGCCAACCGCCATGCTCTTTCTTTTTGAAATACCAGAGTTGAGATGTTCTAACGAGGGTCGGAGCTGAACAACTGCATGAATAGGATTTAGGTGCAACTGCACCACAAAAATAACATTAGAACTACAATATCCATAAATAAAAAATAAAATAATAAACATAAATAAATAAATAAAACTACCACCAACAAATTCCCATCTCAAAACTAAGCAATTAGTATGCTAGTTAAGAAAATCAAAGAAGAGCAGCTGAAGATCAATATTGTATCTGCTTCAATATAATGATCGGAAGCATACATGTCAAATATTATATAACAAGTCTCAAACAAGGTCATCCAAGAGACATCAGATGCACATACCTTATCACCCATTAAAACTCCAACAGCATAGCCAGTTGGGCGTGATGGCAGCCATGAAGGAGATAAAGTCTAAAGAGTAGTCACAATACAAAATTAGGTTATCAAACGAAATTGATTTGGAAGCACAGGACAAGGTTACAAACACAACTACTTGAATTTTGATTGATTGTCAAAAACCCAATGTGGTGATGCAACTTATACAAACAAATGCAGTATGTAAAATATTGATAAACACAAAGCATTCAAATCAATAAATAAAAATTTGAACTTTGATTAAATGTAAATCAGATCCAAACCTGCTTTGTCATCTTCATTTTTTTATCACTTTCACTATCATAATTGGTCGAATCAACATCGACAGACATGTCAATTTCCACTTCCCCACTACCAGGTTTCACTCTTACCTACAAAATCACTAAAGAATAAGATTGGTTCCAATTAAAGGAGAAGAAAGAGATACCAACCTCCTCGCATCGTTCATCCAATTCGTATGGTCGCCAGCAAGGTCTTAAAGGATATTGCAAAACATATAACTGCAATTTTATTCCCAAAAAATAAGCAAAGCTGAAAATTAAACAGTAGTGGAAATAAAAGAAATAAAAATGCAATTACCTGAGCGTCGGCGCCAATTGAAGGACTGAAGAAGACGTCGATTTCACGAACAACCATGTCTTCATCAGATTCATTTTGTTCATCTTCATCTCTGTTGGCTTCGCTCAAGATCTCATCCTCTTTAGTTTCCCCGTCGATCTCCATCTTCGCCGCGCCATTTAATATCGATTGCTCGGCTTTCAGTTCAGCAACCACCGGTGGCTTGAAATCCTCTTCATCATTTTCTTTCTTTTTCAAAACTGGTTCCACAGGTGGTTGGGGTTTCGGTTCGGAATCATGAGGCTCTTGTTTGGATGACGGTTCGGGCTTTGGCTTAGAGGTGTGTCTGAGCTTGGGTGCGAATTTGGTGGTTCGAGTATTGACCTGAGTTGAGCCGTCGAGGTCTCCGAAATCATCCAGGTCCATTGCCAAGGTTTTCTTCTCAGGGTTCGGGGTTTTAGAGCTTTGAGTTTGAAATTTGAATAATGGACAAAAGAGAGGAAATTTTGAAACGTAAGAGACAGCAGTTAAATAGGTGACTTGCTCCATTGCCAGGGTAATGGAGCAATTTGTTTACATTTTAGATCACTAAATTTATCGCCTATTTTCATTTACACTAAAAATCTTTAATTTAATCAAATTACACCATTCAACTTTTGTTATTTACAAATTATTTTTATTCAACATGTTTTTTACATATCATTTATAAAAAAATATTTTATTTTTAATTTAAATATTTTTTGTTATGATTTATAGAGAATTTAATTATTTTTTCTTTAAATTTATTTAAATGAAATGTTTTAAAAAATTTCGTATTTTTCGTTAGAATTAGTTAACGATACTAGTATAAGCGATTTAGTTTATCAATAACAAAAGTTTAATGATGTAATTTGATTAAATTAAAGTTGGGTAAAATACCTAAACTATAACTAAATTTTGCTCTGTGACCTATTTTGGTCACTCAACTTTTAAAATGCTCAATTTTATCATTAAACTTTAAACATTGACCTATTTTAATCACTCCACTGTTAAATCTATAACATTGTTATGACATGAAAATAAAAAATAATAATAATATATATTTTAATAATATATTAATACACTTAATTAAATAACTCTCTCACCCTCCTTCATCTCCACCCTTTCTCACTGTCAGTTCTTCCCACAAATCCCTATTTGATTCATTCATTCCCATTATTTCTTCCTTGTACGTTTCTGTTGCCTTCATCTCCCCTCTCAACTAACTCATCACTACCTGTAATTTCACAAATCTTTTCTTCAGTTTTTTATTACGAAAATAGAATTAAACTAAATCTTTTGAAACTGAACCTCACAATTGTTTCTTCTGCAAACGCATGGATGATATTGGAATTATTAAAAAATAATCAGATTGAAAAATTCCCACAACCAAATCAATGGAGAGATAAAAATCTTATTTTTATAAAAAATCAGACGCCCAAAAGTTTTGCAAGGATCCATAACCGAAGAAGAATAAGAACAACAAATTCTAACTATGTTCCTCGTCTCCTTCTTCTTCTTCCCCTTTTTCTTCATTTGCATCCACGAAGAACAACCCTTCCCACCCATCATCCTGATAGCACTCGCCATTGATCGCAAACTAAAAGGTCAACCCAAATACTCAAATTCTCGTTTGAGAGCCGAATATGAAGATTATTTATACAGATAAAAATAATGGGCAGATAAAAAAACAAATGGGCAAATTATTTATACTTCGGTTTCGGCGACCGGAGCGTTGGACAATGAATCCCAACGGTCATTCGAGGTGTATTGGTGAGGAGATCAACATACCTCGGTTTCAGGTCGATCCGACGATGGACGGTGGCAAATCGTGCTGCCAAGACTCGATGGTTTGAACTCGTTTTGGGTCATTTGAGGGTGATTTTTAAAAAAATAAAATCAGTAGAAGGAAAGGGGAGAAGAAGAAGAATCGATCAGTGGTTTTGATTTGCCAGATAACCCATCGGAACTCTGTTATTGGAATGAAGAAAAAAATTTGTCGTTGAAGATGAGGAAAGGGTGGGGGAAGGTTGAAGGAGGATGAGGTGAGAGTACGTGGTTTTTATTTAATTAAATGTATTAAAAAATTAATTTTTATTACTATTTTTTATTTCCACATCATAACACGTTAGAGATTTAACGGTAGAGTGATCAAAATAGGTCATTGTTTAAAGTTTAGTGATAAAATTGTGCATTTTTAAAGTTGAGTGGCTAAAATAAGTCACAGAATAAAGTTGAGTGATGATTTAAGTATTTTACCCATTAAAATTTTGTGATGTAAATGAAGGTGTATGTTAACTTCAGTAATTTAAAATGTAAATTACCCGAGCAATTTTAACTTGGGTAAACATTTGATCGAGTAAATCAAAAAATTTAAATTAATCGAGTTAACTAATCTTATTTTATAATTCAAATCTTCACCAAGCAATTTTATGTTCTAATTTAATTGTAACACCTGGGTTTGGGGGCCGGGAGAAAATAATATTAAAATATTGTTTCGGGTTTCGGTTTTATAATTTAAAATAATAATTTATTATTTTGGGCTTCCTATATTCGAAGCAAACAATTATGTTGGAATTTAAATTGTTTTGGGAATCAAATTCCATGAATTTTAGAATAGATGAGAATGACCATCTCATTAATGGCATTTTTGTAAATAATGAGACTTGTAAAATAAAATAAAATAAAAACTCTTTTTATTATATATCATTCATTTTATCTTCATCTTCCCCCACCCCCCCTTCTTCATTTCACGCAAGTTTTCCCCCTTCCCTCTTCAAGCTTTGACAACCGATCGTGCCTCCATTTTTGGAGGTTTTTGAAAGGTAATTACATTTTCGACTTGCTCTCATCTTCCTCTACTTGAAAGTATAAATAGATTTCATTTTCCTCAACGTTTTAGAATATGGATTTTTGGAAGATTTGAATAAAAATGATATTTTTATTGATTTTAACTTAAGATTTTGACTTGATATTGTTAGATATGGTGTTTATGAACCAAAAGGACCAACATATATAATTTTTGAGGTGTTTTATGAAATTTCCGAATTTGGGTATAAATGGGTTGTTTTAATATGCAGATTTGGTGGGTCGTTGATATATCGTTCGTGTTTCCGCTGCCGTGCTTCACTTAGGACTTAATAATGCATTTAGACAAGATTAATTAATGGAAAAAATAGGGTTGCTAACCGAGGGGGAACCTTAACGGGTTTCACTTCGGTTTTCCCCGTGTGACCCACTTGGACCGGTCATTCGGCTAGACCGGGATGAGGGGGTTACATTTGTTGGTATCAGAGCCTAAGGTTTCCGAAACCTTGGGCAGGTAAGTGAGTAAGTTGTGTTTTATGATTAAGATGCACGATGTTTGCTTATCATGTAAGCATGTTGCTTGTTATTCGAGTATGCTGTAATGAATGATTGCTTGCTTTGTAAGTATGATTGCTTGTGTGACAAGTATGTTGATTGTTTGTTTAAAAGCATGTTGCTCGTTACCCGTGTATGCGGTGATGTGTGATTGTTTGATGGAGAAGGTATGTTGTTTGATCCTACGCATATGTTTGCTTGTTTAGCAAGTATGCCTTGTAATATGCATGATTGAGCATGTATGTGTGTTGAGTTGCTTGAAGCATGTTGAGTAGAGTCCCATTGCTTCTATTACATCGGAAAAAGAGATTTTAAGTGAGGAAATCATACTTGAGTCACTTGGACCTTTTCCTTCGCTAACCCAGTTTGTATGTTAATGCGTTGTCGTTGTTGTTGTTAGTTTATTGCTTCTTGGTAAGTTTGAGGCCAAGGCGCGGATTGTGAATCGGTAAGTGGAAACTGTGGGTTCTGAAAATGTGAATGATGTTGAGGGAGTTCATCGCTTTAGTCAGAGAGGTATGGTTGTACCGGAATTGAGGTACAAATTGGTTGACTAAGTTAGTGTGTGTATGTGGGTTGGTTCCTGTTGATGAGGAACGGTGTGATCGGTTCTGGTGTTAGTGATGAAAGAGGTGACGACCTATGAGTGGGAGTCAGAGTGGCATCGATGAAATAGTAGGTAAGCCTTGGTACAGTTTTGAGCTTGTTCCCTTTTGATTGATTCTGAATCTACACTTCTATATATTGTTAGCAAGCATGCAAATTTGAATGTGCCGATGAGGTGTCAGAGGTAGGTATGAGTACCTTAGTACTTTGGGGCGAGATCAGGGTAAGGGTCTCGTTTGTGTAATCTGAAAATTCAGAAGTGTTAGTTGGTGACCGTTGGGGTTCAACTTATGATTTTAATACAAGATAGCCAGTTAGTGTTCGCGAGTGGGAGCTAGTTTGTGTGGTTGGGTCGGTGCACGTTGAGTTGTGTTTCAGCAAGCGAAAGAGATGAAGTCACTTCCGATATAGTTGAGTTGAGAAGGGAGTCTTGAGTTTTGACTCTAGTTTGTTTGTTAGAGGTAGAGCAAGACCAGCATGACTGTTTGCGGGTGTTCAGAATTGAATCTTGAGGTTACGAAAAGCTTAAGGAACAGTTTAGAAGAGTCAGATTTTGTTGAAGAACCAGTCTGTAAACAAGAGGGTCGAAGACTATCAGCTGTGCACAGGTGTATTTACAATGTCTTCGGATTTGTCCGTTTCGTGTGAGCATGCGGAAAAAAAAAATTTATGTACGTGTTGAGACCTGGGAAGTAGGGACACATGTGACTAGACCTTGTGGTGAGATAGTGGTGGTCAGAAAATGTGCAGAAGATGTTTGTTGATGGTTCAGAGTTATGTGTATGCAGTATATGTAAAGTGATCATCTTCCTACAGTTTTGATGAACCTTCTGGCAAGGTTTGGCTTGAAGAGCACACAGTTAGTGTATACGTCGAGACAAAGAGAGAATTGCCTTAAAGTTGCAGATTTCTGTGTGACTGTAGTAGTAGGTGAGGAGGTGAACTTATTGTTGAATGTTGATCCAGCTGTGGAGGTCGAAGATTTATTGAGTTTAGATGGCAGGCTTGCTTACCAAGTGTAATGAATTTGATTTTGAATGAAGATTAGACCGCAGAAGGTTAAAATGGTTTGTGATTCTTCCTAGAAGTGTTTAGAAGAAATGCCCAGTTTGTCTCTTGACAGAGAAGAAGAGTTTATTATTGATGTCGTCTCCGAGTTTGCTCGTGTTTTAGTTTGCTCTGTATCATATGGTTTCTGACAGAATTGAGAATGTTGAAGAATTAAATACGAGAATTGTTAGGCCTTAAATTCATTAGGCCTAGTGCATCATCTCAGAGTTCTACAACATAATTTGTGAAGAAGTGAGAGTGGCAGTACGAGGATGTATTTAGATTCAGACAGTTGAAACCAGTGGCAGTGAATGATTAGTATCCACTTCCAAGTGTCAGCGATTTGTTGATCAGTTAGTGGGTGCTTCAGTCTTTCCGAAGATTAATTCGAGATCCGTTTACTACCAGTTGAAAGTGAGAAAAGTTGAAGTATCGAAGAAGGCCATGACGAGTTTTGAAGTTAGTGTGGTAGCACCTTTTAGAAAATCAGCTGGATGTCAAGTTACACAACGTGAACTTCGAGTTAATGAAGTTGTTCTCCTAGGACATGCAGATCAGCCGAGTGCATTAGAGTAAATCCTAACTATGCAAAAGAAGATGTAAGTTGAAAGAAACTTTAATGGAAGCTTCGACCTTGATCCGGAAAAAAAAACCATAGTGATGTGTTACATGTAGGGTTAGGTTGTGTGCTTATGCAAGACGGAAGATTTGTGGCTTGATCATCGAGATAGTTGAAAGACCGTGAGAAGAGTTATCCGATATGAGACATAGAGTTAATTACAGTTGTATTTGCTTCGAAGAATTAAAGACAAAGCTTGTATAGTAAGAAATGCACAGTGTGTATGTACATATCATCGGAACCTGAAATATTTGAAGACGTGGGAATGGTTGAAACTTGAACAACATGAGTTGTTAGAATTGCTTGAAAACTGCAATATTGAGATTGGGTACAATCTGAAGAGAGTCTAAGTGGTAACCGATGTTCTGCGTTATTTTGTTGTCAGATTTGTGGTTGAGTTGCGAGATGTAATTGCCGAATTCAGTTTACCAAAGGATAACAGTTTTGTGGCCGAGTTTCATGTTAAACCTACATTGAGTCAGAGTGTTTGAGGAGAAACAGTTGCAAGACAAATTCTTGGCACCTCACGTGCAAGACATTGTGAAAAGAAGATTTCAGAATACAGTTTAGGAAGGATAGAGTTTGCATTGTTAGAGACAGAATAGTTGTACCGATTGGCATAGTATTTGGAGACGTGTTGTTTGGGCCAAAGCACACGACAGTTCATTTATATTGCATCAGAGTAGTATAAGGGCGTATTGTGGGTTGAAGACGAATACTTTTAGATTAAGTTGATGAGCGATGGGGTTCAGTATGAGAGGAAGTGTGTAATTCGCCAGTGTGTTGAGACTGAGCGACATTTATCTTTTAGTTGTTATATCCGTGGAAGGTTCTTAATGGAAGTGGGTAATAGAGATCCGAGATTTCAACTACATTGTTTTGAAGACATCTGTATAGTGTTTGGTTAATTGATGAATTTAGATGATCAATCAGAGAAAGTCATCGGTCAAGTTTTAAACAGTGTTGTATGAGATTGTGAATCGGGCTAGTTCAGTTGTTTAATTGTTGTGGTTACCAGTAGAGTTAGAAAGGGGTTGGTGATGTGATTTGTGTATCTGTGATTCGGGAATGTGAGTCAGATCTGGGTCGTGCTATGTTTATTGAAGAGATTGAGTTGAGTTTGAAAATTTCGTACAACAAAGAATTAGTTGAGATCTTAGCATCTGATATCTATTGATGTGTGGTAAGTCCACCGAGATTGGTAGTGTGTTGTGGTGTGAAAGAAAGTGGGTTCATGTCCGATAAATTTCGGGGACGAAATTTCCTTAAGTGGGGGAGAGTTGTAACACCCGGGTTTGGGGGCCGGGAGAAAATAATATTAAAATATTGTTTCGGGTTTCGGTTTTATAATTTAAAATAATAATTTATTATTTTGGGCTTCCTATATTCGAAGCAAACAATTATGTTGGAATTTAAATTGTTTTGGGAATCAAATTCCATGAATTTTAGAATAGATGAGAATGACCATCTCATTAATGGCATTTTTGTAAATAATGAGACTTGTAAAATAAAATAAAATAAAAACCCTTTTTATTATAAATCATTCATTTTATCTTCATCTTCCCCCACCCCCCCTTCTTCATTTCACGCAAGTTTTCCCCCTTCCCTCTTCAAGCTTTGACAACCGATCGTGCCTCCATTTTTGGAGGTTTTTGAAAGGTAATTACATTTTCGACTTGCTCTCATCTTCCTCTACTTGAAAGTATAAATAGATTTCATTTTCCTCAACGTTTTAGAATATGGATTTTTGGAAGATTTGAATAAAAATGATATTTTTATTGATTTTAACTTAAGATTTTGACTTGATATTGTTAGATATGGTGTTTATGAACCAAAAGGACCAACATATATAATTTTTGAGGTGTTTTATGAAATTTCCGAATTTGGGTATAAATGGGTTGTTTTAATATGCAGATTTGGTGGGTCGTTGATATATCGTTCGTGTTTCCGCTGCCGTGCTTCACTTAGGACTTAATAATGCATTTAGACAAGATTAATTAATGGAAAAAAATAGGGTTGCTAACCGAGGGGGAACCTTAACGGGTTTCGCTTCGGTTTTCCCCGTGTGACCCACTTGAACCGGTCATTCGGCTAGACCGGGATGAGGGGTTACATTAATTGTAAACCTTTTATAATGTTATAGTATTATTTTTAAAACAAAATAGATTAACCGAGATAATATAGATAAAAACATACATACAAAGCATAGAAACACAACAATGATACACAAGATAAACAAACAAGCAAATACCCAAATCAACAAATAAGAATAAAGCAAAAACAAAACATGACAATAAAAAGAACTACAAGACGAGGAGGGAGGTCAAGACACAAAGATTGACGAGAGAAGATGAGCCGAGACGAAAACAAAACCAATAAATTCAAGATCCGCTGTTGCGTGACGCTTTTGGAAGCACTGAAGGATGAAAATATTGAAAATGTAGAGAGGAAGTCATGCAAGTCTACGTGTCAATAAGCATAACTCATCGTAGACTGATAGACCAAAACGAAGGGGCTGTAGTTGAAGAGCCTAGGCAACGGTCATCTCTCGGCAGAGAGACAAAATTAGACCCACCACCGAAACAGAAATGAGAACTTAAAAGAAGAGACCAAAACAAAACAAAAAAATCAGTAGAGACAAACCTAGAAGAGAAAACGAAGAGAAAAAAATTATTCTTTTCACCCGCAATCGTACATCCTCTTCATAAAAGAAGATTTGGGGCAAGGTACTTGATCACCAGAAAAATGAGATCTCAACAAGTAGATTGACGGCAAGCATCAAAACACCAAAACAACGAAGAAAGAAGAGAAAAGAAAAAGTTATAAAAGGAAAAGAAAATGTAAAGAGAAGAAAAAGAAAAAAAAATTGGGATGAGAGGCCAGCCAACAATATGTATTGATATATTTTTTGAGATTTTTTCCATATGATACTAATTAGTTTCACTTTAAACAATTTTTTATAACTATATACATTACACACATATAATTTAATTTTTTCGAGTTGAAATTTTATTCACCCCTATTTTTAGGTTCTAATATACGAGGATTCATTTGGTTTGGGCTCCTATTATACTTAGGGTAAATTATACCATTGACCACCGAATTAATTGGGGATTCTTATTTTGACCACTGAACTAACAACTCGTCAACCAGACTTATTAAATTAACCTATCTTGACCACCGCCGTTAAAAAATAACATAGGACTGACGGAGGGATGACGTGGCAGTTAACTAACTTTTATAAAATTACACATTTAATTCTTGTTATTTACACATTCTTTCAATTGGAGGAATTTAATTATTTATTAGAGGAATTAAATTATTTTATTAATTTAAAATTAGGACTAAATTGAAAGAATGTGTAAATAACAAGAATTAAATGTGTAATTTTATAAAAGTTAGTTAACTGCCACGCCATCCCTCCGTCAGTCCTCTGTTATTTTTAACGGCGGTGGTCAAAATAAGTTAATTTAATAAGTTCGATGGTCTAATTGACGAGTTCGTTAGTTCGGTGGTCAAAATAGGAATCCCCAATTAGTTTGGTGATCAATGGTGTAGTTTACCTTTATACTTATTTGGATTTATTATTGTATTAAATTATTGGGTTAATTTAGATCCTATCCGTTCAAATTATTAAATATTTTTAATTATTTCGGTTTGAGTTAGTTTTATATTTGACTTGATTTTATATTCCTTTTAATTTAAGGTTCATGCAATCTTATTTAGCTCAATTTAGGTTATCTTCGTTTGAACTTATTTCTTATTTGAATCGTTTTAAGTTTGAATTCTTTTGCATTTAAATAATTTTAGGTTCTGTTTATTCAATTTTGTAGATTGGATTTTTGAGTCAAATCATTTTGGATTCAAGTTATTTTAAATTTTGGTTAATTTTGTAGTTAATGTTTAGTATGATAAAAAAATCTTGATAGTTTTATGTTTGAGTTCAAATTGAATTGATTTAGTTTGTTATCTTTTTCTATTGCCAAATATTAGCCTCGATTTTGTTATCAATAAAATTTCCATTAAAGAAAGAGAAGAAAATTACAATAAAATTAGCTCAGAAAACTCAATTTCGGCTACTTTGGACAAAATTATCTTTAAAGTAATAAGTTTTTTTTTTAATTTAGATCTTTTGTAGCATATTTAAATGGGGTAAATTTATTAAAATAAATTATATTAATTTAATATTTAAATGATTTTACATATATTTAAAAAGTATTTTTAATATTTAAATAAAAGAAAAAAAACATGGCTATGAAAATTTCTGTAAAATGTCTAAATATTCTATCAAATTTTGGTATGAAAAAAATAGACACATAACATATTACAAGGAGAACCTTTGAGTTTATTATTTTTATGTTCTATTTTTGTACAAATCATAGTAACTTAGTATTTCATAATACGACCATTATCTCCCATTTATCATTTTTCTTGACTTTATTCAAATTTATTATTCATTTTATTATTTAAATCGTACTTTAATATTTGTAGAGTATATTTATTTCAAAAATATTTTATATTAGTTTAATATTTAAACGTTTTTACCCATTAAATATTTATTTATTTGAATTTAATTATAAGAATTTTAATATTAATAAAAATATGGCAATGTTTGGCAATTAGCGGATAGCTCATAGCGGATTAATGGGGTGCGAGTGTTGTTTTGGCATGACCGTTGGTGTGTGGCCGAGCCGTTGAAGGTGGTTTTCCCACGGTTATATGGGCTGGTTGTGAATAAAATTGAGCGTGTTAGTGAGGTGTTGGGACGGACAGAGGCAGATTGGAGTGGCTGTTTTCGCAGGGATTTGAGAGCTTTTGAGAGGGATTTGTTGCGGGACTTGCTGGCTTGTCTTCATGGATGGGTGCTGAGACATGACGTAGAGGATCGGCTCATTTGGACCCCGGAGACAACGGGGGAATTTTCGGTGAAGACTTTAAATAAATTAATGTCCTCGTTGGGTATGTCGGATATGTCGGATGTCAGTTGGCCGTGGAATTTGCCAGTGCTACCAAAATTACAATGCTTTATTTGGTTTATTCTTATTGATCGACTGCCTACGTTGGCTATGCTGATGGCACGAGGTGTACCGTTGGGGGAAACATCTGTCGTTTGTCGATTTTGTGGGGCAGGTGAGGATGCGATAGATCATATTTTTTGGGAATGCCCAACGGTATGGATGATTTGGGACAGCTTCTTTGCGTGGTGGGGAGTGGCAGTGGCACGTCCGAGGAAGGTACGAGATTTCATTGTGATGTGTTACAGTAGCTTCTTTTATGAGGATTTGAGGGAGTGGTGGCTAATCGGATATACGAGTGTATTTGTGGTCTATTTGGCTCGCAAGAAATGCGATATTATTCCAGGACAAGAGAATGACGATTGGGGGATTATATTCTTAATCCAATTGCGGTCGTTCCATTGGACACGCATTAGATTTGAGAAGGGTGACATCCGTGAGGCGGCATGGTGGGACTGCCCTTTGTTGTGCGTGAATGAAGCAGCGGGACGACATGCGTGCAGGGGACCGGTGTCGTGGGTACCGCCTTGGAAAGGGACTTGGAAATGCAATGTCGATGGAGCAGCTCGAGGAAAGCCGGGCCTAGCGGGGTGTGGGGGAGTGATCCGAGATTGGGAAAGCCGAATACGTGGCTTGTTTTCTGGGGCAATCGGTATAGCGGACTCGAACGAGGCCGAGGTCCAAGCGATTGCTTTTGCGCTGAAGCTGTTGTGGGAATCGTCGCGTGAGGGGGTCCAGTCGATAGTAATTGAATCTGATTCGAGGGTGGCTCTTGCGTGGATTCAAGGGATTGATCGTAGACCGTGGCGATTGTGGCGTTGGTTTTTTCAGATTGATGAAGCTTGTGAGGCTCTACCGAATGTGTGTTTTGCGCATGTTCTACGGGAAGGTAATCAATTGGCGGATGCACTAGCCAAGGGGGGTGTAGATCGGAGATCGTGGCTTTGGGTTTTGGCGTGAGTTGTATGCGTGTTTGTTCTCATTTGTGACATTACTAATGGTACTCTTTTCCCCCATTTAGGATTAGGGGGGTTTTTAACGAGGCCATTAGTAGTGCTCTGTATGATTTTGCTTCAATAAAATCATATCGCTTTTCAAAAAAAAATAGCTGATAGCTAATTGCATTAAATGATTTGACTAGCGGATTGTATTAGCTGATTGTATAAAAGTGTTTGGTAAAATTAACTAATAGCTGATAGTTGTTAGATTATTTAAACAAGTAAAATGACATATAAGGACATGATTATATTCAATACTTATTTGAATAGTTTATTAGTTATCAATATTTTGTATCTAATTAATATTAATTAGATCTATAAAATTATTTTTAATATAACTTTTCTAAACACATTTGAATTATTTATATATTAATTTATTATTTATATAATTATTTTTATATAATTTAATTAATAAATTTAAACACATATAAATATGTGATAATAAAAAGAAAAAAAGAAATAGGATTAGCTTATAAATATGGTAAGAAAATATTTAATTTAGGTTATTTTGAGATTTTTGGTAAATGGTAAGGGTAAAAGAGTCTTTACAACTCTAATATCAAACCTCTAATCTCAAAAGGCACATATTATGAGCTTTTTCAAAATTAGCGGTTTCACTCCAATCCGCTCTTTCAATCCTCTGTTCACCAAACACCAATATTAGCAGATTTGACTGGTCAAACCTCTAATTTTTGCCCAAACCTCTCTTTACCAAACATGGCCTATATATTTTTTATATTGTTTATACTAATTATATTTGTAATATGCTAAGTATAATTGTATGAATCTTCAAGCAAATATTTTTAAATTAATATTAAAAGTTTAACTGGTTAAAAAGAAAATATATTACAAGGACAATATAGTAAAATTTACTTCCAAGTAATCTTATATTTCTCAACCAAATAATGTAATCTTACATTCCTACCAAATAAACCAAACAAGGTATTCTAACATTCCCAGTAATATCTCAGATAATGTGTTGAGTGAATCAATTGATGAATAAATGGCCAAGAGGGGGGTGAATTGGCTTTTAAAAGTTTGAAGGATGAAATTGGTAAATTAAAAATAAAGGCACAAGAGATTTATAGTGGTTCAAGCTTAGAACAAGCTCTACATCCACTACCTTAGCTCCCACTAAGGATTTTCAACCAATTTCACTAAAAATTCTTCCCCTTTTCTCGGGTTAGGAGGAAACCTTACAAACTGAATAAGCTTTCTACCCAAAGCTTAATCAAAGATCACTCTTAACAAGAGAAGTTGTTGGCAAATGAAAGTACACCTCACAAAAGGTAAAAGAATTTGCCCCAATTACAAGAACACTCTCCCCAATCATGAAATAAAGAATGCAAGCGGATTACACAAGATGGGTACAAGGGTTTGACTCCATTTGACTCAAATTAGATTGGATTTTTTTGCTTGAATGTGCTTGACTTGATGAATAGTTGTTGTTGAAGCTCTAATGGCTTACTTTTATATCTCTCCATTGAATTCTAACTGTTTGGGTGGTTGGCATCATCAATAGAGCCGTTGGGCTCTCTTTTTAATTCCCACCATAGATGCAGTTCTGCAACCAACCGTACTGGTACTCGCGCCACCGTATCGGTACCTGTAAAAAGAAGAAAGAGTCGTTGTATATAAATAACGCATCGATACCCGAAGAGACGTATCGATACAGAAATCACATTTTACATAGGGGATCGGTACAACATAGTGCGTATCGGTACCGATTTTGCTCACTGGAATCTGGAGAATTGGTTAACTAAAAAGTATATCAGTACGGTAGTTAGGCATATCAGTACTGTTAACCAATTTTCAAAATGTTTGGTTCCAATAATCATACAAGGCAACAATAAAAAATTAAATGCCGATATTTTTCAAATCTTACCAACTCGTATCTGTACAGAAAGTAGTGTATCGATACAATAAGCAGTTTTTAGTTTCCAAGATTACATCGAGTTTGAAAATCGTATCGATGCGACAAGGAGCGTATCAATACACTTTTCTTGACTCGTTTCTAGTAGCCAAAAACCGTATCGATACGGATGTAACCGTATCGGTACGTCTGGACTAAACTTCAAAAATTTAGATTGAAAATAATTAGAAACTTTTTGGGATACTTGGCTTTTGATTCAGAAATACTTAAAGTTCGAATTCATGTCATTTTGTGAGTCTTTTGAGTATTTAAAAATTTATTTCATTTTGCAATTAAGTCCTTGAAAAATGTTGTTATATCAAAATCAATTTTTGTTTTACAATCTCCCCTTTTTGATATAACAAAACCCAAATAAATTTTTAAAATTTCTCCCCCTTACTTTAGGACTAAAAGATGTATCTTTGAAATTTTTTAAGACTCTTGTTACTTCTCCCCCTTTTTGTTAGATCAAAATCAATGTAGAGAATAATATAAGCAATGCAAATGAACATAAACTTCATTAAGCACTTAAAGCATAAAAGTTAAAAGAAAAATAAAATCCAAACTCAAACTCAAACCCTAAAAACATAATTCTAAAACAAATAATCAAAGCATAGGTTGTAAAGGAAATAACATAGATAGGTGCATAAAATAAAATCCTAAATGATATGGTATGATATGATATGCCTAATGAGCATTATCTTCATCATCGTCTTCATCTTCCATGGCATCTTGATCGAAGGTATGTCTACGCCACTCTCCACGAAAGGCGGTAAGAGTCATATCCATTGAGGCTTGGCTAGCCTCCATAGAGGTGACTCTGGCATCCAAAGTCGTGAGACGAGTGTCAATAGAGGAGAAACTAACATTCATGCTCGCACTCATTGAAGAAAATTGCCCATTAAGATAGGTCATAAGAGCATCAAAGGAAGGCGGTGGAGGAGCAACCAGAGGAGGCGCTACGGGGACATTCTCTTCATCTTCAAGCTGAACATGTTGAGGTGGATCCGTATTCCGAACCCATTGGTTGTTATACCAAGTGAATTTAGCCTTTCAAAGGGATTTGTCGTCAATAGGATCGGTGAGAGGCACTTCAAGATCATACGGGCAATCAATCCCAATCTTGTGAAAGATGTAACTTAAGGCGGTGCCATAGGTGAAGGATGAGACAAAGGTTGTGTAACGCCCCGGTTTTGGGCTTAGAAGTTTTGGGCGTTGACCGGTTCGGTCAAAGTGCGGTTCGAATATATAAGAGTGAATTTAGGAAAACCTAGTTCGGGTTGCATTAAAAATATGGAAAAATGTTCTAAAATCCTCTTTTAATATATATAAGTGAACTGTGAAATCAATTTTGCAAAATGAGGTTTGGAAGGGTGACATTTTGGGTTAGTGACCAAAATGTAATTTTTGAAAACTGTGTGACTGTTTTAAAAAGGATTGAAACTTTGAATCTTTAAGGAGCTATTTACCCAATGGGAATTTCTCCAGATTTTATAAATATATTAAATGATTAATTAAAAGGTTTTAAATATAAACAAAGTGGAGGGAAGATATTTTAGTTTTAACTAACTTTTCTCTCAACTATTTTCTCTCATTTTCTCTCAAGCCAAACATCTTTCTCCAGAGCTTTTCTCTTTGATTTTGTCACCTAAATTCATCTTTTCAATTACCTATTGATTGCTAATCATCTCTACAACAAAACCTCACCATTTGCTAAGTGGATTTTCATGAAAACTTGATTCTAAAAGGGAGAAATTCAAGTTTGGAGGTAAGAACGTCCTTCTCCTCTGAACTTCAAGTTCTTTACTGAAATTCCTAAGTTCTCAATCCTTAATTGATGATTTATAAATGGTTTTTAAAGTTGTATAATGGATCTTGGCTTAAAATGCAAGATTTGATGATTTTTAATGAATTTTCGTTGGATCTGTTAAAGCAGTGATTTGAGGTGTATATTTGATGATAAATGAATGTTAAATTGATTGGAAATTGAGTTTTAATTAATGCAATCCCGGGTAGGTTGAATTTCCTAAGTTTAGCTTGTGATTCTTGGTTGTTTTTGGAGTGATCTTGTGGATCTGTTGTTGCTGGAGGTATAAGGATGTTGTTAGGTCCTTTTTAGATGTTAAATGATGTTTTTGGATGCTTAGTTTTGATGGTTTATGGCTGGGCTTTGTTGAGGAGTTGTTTGGATGCATTTTCGGTTGTGTTTGGTGGCCGAAAATGGAGTGTGGATGAGAGCATCGAGTTAGGTGCTTTCATTGAAGCTATTAATGCATGATGATGCATTAATCTACTGTTTTGATGTGTTTAAAACAGGGGAGTCTTCTTTGGATCCAAGTGGTGGTGATTCGGAAGCTTGATTTTGTGTTTCGGCAAGAGGCGAAACGGAATCGGTGAGTGGATTTTGGTTTTCGGCTTTGAAACCAATGTTTTGGAGGTTTGGGAGCTTAGTCTAAGTCTAAACAACTTTGCTAAGCTCAAGAGTAAGTTTTCGGAAAAACTCTCTTGTTGAGGAACCATGTGATGGTTGGGTGCAATGTGTTTGTTGCATGTTTAAATTCTGTTTTTAAAGCATATCTAGCATGTTTGTTTGCTGAGATTATAAGCCATGTGTTTAAGGAAGCTCAAGGTTAGAGTTCCTTGTTTTTGAACATTGTTTAAATGTGGTTAATGCTTAAAGTTGCATGATGTTTATGGCTTGGTTAAATGCTTTAAATAGTGGATTATTGATGATAAATGATGTATATTGGCAAGTGATGTTTTGAAAAGGTTAAGGTCACTAAGGTGGTTAAAAGTCCTTGAGTGAGCCTTGTTTACTTAAGAACATCAAGGTGGTTAAAAGTCCTTGGATGATTCTTGTTACGGACACAAAGGTGTTTAAAAGTCCTTGTGTGGTCCTTTCCAAGGTGTTTAAAAGTCCTTGGGGCCAAGGTGTTTAAAAGTCCTTGGGGTGATTCATGTCATGGTGTTTAAAAGTCCATGGGCCAAGGTGTTTAAAAGTCCTTGGGGTCAAGGTGTTTAAAAGTCCTTGAGGTGAAACTTGTTAAGGACACAAAGGTGTTTAAAAGTCCTTGTGTGGTCCTTGCCATGGTGTTTAAAAGTCCATGGGCCAAGGTGTTTAAAAGTCCTTAGGGTCAAGGTGTTTAAAAGTCCTTGAGGTGAAACTTGTTAAGGACACAAAGGTGTTTAAAAGTCCTTGTGTGGTCCTTGCCATGGTGTTTAAAAGTCCATGGGCCATGGTGTTTAAAAGTCCATGGGGATAAGATCACAATGGTGTTTAAAATTCCATGTGTGAGTCTTATGTTGATCTTGTTAAAAGATGGTAATTATCACTTGTGGCCAATATGACATGTTATGTTATGAAGCATGAAATTCTTGTTAAAGATTGCTTGTGAGCATGTTTAAGTGTATTTTGAAGTATGACTTGTAAAGTGTTTTATAAATGCATTATTGTGTGGTTTTAAGGAGCATTCCTCACTAAGCTTTTGCTTACGCTCTCTCTCTTTTCTTAAACCAATAATGCAGAACGTTAAGGTGCTTTGAGGGCAGCAAGGAAGGCAAGCAATCAAGTGAAAGATAAACTCATGTATGGGAAGGTTTTCTTAAACACCTTTAGCTATTGGTTTTTGGCAATGAGGGACCTATGTTGTTGTTTTGGGAGATGTTTTGGACTCCCTATTTTGGATTTATGTTGTTGTTAATGTTGGTACATGTAATTGGCCATTATGTGTTGGTTTGGAGGTTTTAGTGCATGAATGGTTTGCTTGTGTAGGAAGCATGCCTTTAGATTTGGGGCTTTTCATATATGATGTTATAATGATAATTGGTTGATGCAAATATGTCTCTTGTATGTTGAATTTCTTGCTGGTAAAGTTTGGTAGCATTTGGAGCATGATTAGCTGGTCAATTGTGTGTTTAAGCAAGCAATTTTCTGCAATCTGTGCAGGCCGTATCGGAACAGTAGCCACCGTTTCGGAACGGGTGCCTTGTAGCAACCCAGGCGTCCGAAACGGGAGACACCGTTCCGAAACGGAAAGGCCACTGCCAGCCCTTGTTTCGGTACGCGTTGCGGAACGGCCCCGCGTTTCGAAACAGGCTCTCCCTGTTTCGGAACACCTGACCGTTGGGGGCTGACATTGGCAGTTATATGTTTCAAAATGTTTACATTTTGGTCCTGAAACTTGTTTGTGCAATTGTATGAGTTTGGGATGTCCGTTTGAGCTGAAATTTGGCAGTGATGCATGAAACATGATTAATTTCAAATTGGTAACTCTAATTTGGGTTAAGTCCCTTAATTTATCAGAATTTACAGTTTGGTCCTTAAAGTTGTAATTTGTTCAATTGGGACCCTGTTTGATCTCTGACGTTTATGATCTTTGAGTATGTTGTTTGAATGATCATAACTAGGGTTAATGTGCATCTAGATAAGTTTAAAAAGAAAAAAAAGGGTCGTTAATCAAAGTTGACTTTCGGGTTGACTTTGGTTTTCCCCGTGTGACTTTCTTAATTCGGGTCAACCGTCTAGGCCGGGTTAAGGGGGTTACATTTGGTGGTATCAGAGCTGAGTTCTCGAGTAGTTGGGAATGTGTATGTGAATGTTTGAAGTATGTATGTTTTGTATGCTTGTTGGGTGAAAGCATGTTGAGTGAATTGCATGTATGTTGCAATTGAGGTGTATGCTGTGATGAAGCATGTTGTGGGTACCCATTGCCAAATCAAAGCTAATGAAATGATGTTGATTTTAATTGGAAATGAGCTTGAGTACTTGGATTGCTTACCTTGCTGGGCCTGACTTTGTTTATTTGCATTATGATTGCATAGTTAGAGTATGGCACTCGTAGAGAGTTGAGGAGTAATGTGCGAGCTACGGCTCAGAATGAGAATGAAAACGAGGAGAATGTTGAGAGTGCGGTTTTACCTCCTCCACCTGGTGGTGGTGGTGCTGGGGCTGAGGAAGCTGGAGCTGCAGCTGGTGCTGAGGCTGCTGGGCCTGAGGCTGGTCAGGGGCAAGCTGTTCCTGACATGACGATGTTAATTCAAGCTATAGCTGGTGCTTTTCAAGCAGCGGTAGCTGGAGCTCGTGGAGCTGGGCATCAGAAAGATGTTGGAGTTAGACTACCTTTGGAGCGTTTGCGCAGCCTGGGAGGGACTGAGTTCAGGGGTATGTCTGCTGAAGGTTCTGAGGCTTGGTTAGAGAGTACCAAGAGGATCTTGGGTCAGATGAGTTGCACTGATGTGCAGAAGCTTGGCTGTGTTGTGTCCTTGCTGCAGAAGGATGCATATACGTGGTGGACAACCACTATTGCTGGGATGGCAGAAGCTGATGTGACTTGGACATTCTTTCAGAATGTGTTCAAGAGAAGGTATCTGGGTGTGAGGTACCTAGATGAGAAAAAGAGGGAGTTCATGTCTCTTACCCAAGGGAGCATGACGGTGGCTGAGTATGAAGTACAGTTTGTTCGACTCAGTCAATATGCACCTGAGCTTGTCCCGGATGAGCGAGCGAGGTGTGAAAGGTTCCGTTATGGCTTAGTGACGGATGTGAAGATGTATGTGCTGGCTACCGAGTATGATGATTTTGATGTGTTGGTGGGCCGAGCCAAGGATATTGAGATGAACTTGGGTTTATCTGCTAAAGGTGCTGGTAAGCGAGCAGCTGAATATAGTTCCGGTGGTGGACGGAACAAGAGGGGACGTGATCAGAAGTATCAGTCCTCAGCTAAGCGAGGTGGCGGAGCACCTGCTCGGGGAGGCAACGCTAGAGCTGATCCGAGTGCTTGTTGGATATGTGGTTCGCATGGCCACATGAAACGTGATTGTCCTCGTGCTGTGAGGGAGGTGCAGGCTCCTGTTGCGGCAGCTGGTAATGGTTGCTGGAATTGTGGATCTACGGATCATTTGAGGCGTGAGTGTCCTATGTTGGCTGGTGGCCAAGTTCGTGCTCCTGTTGTTGCAGCACCGCAAAGAGGTTGTGGGCGCGGCCGTGGTAATTTCCAGCGGAGAGAGGAAGGTGGCCGAGGTGTAGCTCATGTTGTAGCTGTACAGCCTGAGGGTGGCAGACAGGCGAGAGTGTTTGCTCAGCGTGAGGGGAGGAATGACGCGGATATGATCGCAGGTACTTTTACTCTGCAATCCTTGTCATTACTTTCCTTGGTTGATTCTGGATCTACGCACTCTTACATATTGTGTGAGCATGCTGAATTGCTTGGTTTGCCTGTTGAGTCTTTGGATGTTGGTATGCGTGTCACTAGTTCTTTTGGTGAGACTGTTGTGACTCGAAAGCTGTATAGAAGGTGTCATTTGGTTGTTCAAGATCATGTTTTTCATGTTGACCTCATGGAGTTACCTTTCTATGGTTTTGATGTAATCCTTGGTATGGATTGGCTTGCTGAGCATCGTGCTGTGGTGGATTGTGAGAATAAGCGAGTTTCGCTGAAGCTTGCGGATGGTTATGAAGTTGTTGTGGTTGGTGAGAATGTGAAGTTTCTTGCCAATGTGGTGTCTACCTTGGAGGCAAGCCGGATGTTGAGGCAAGGTTGTGAAGCTTACCTAGCTTTTGTGATGAATCCTAGCTCTAAGGAGTTGAGGGTGCAAGATATCAGGGTTGTGAAGGAGTTTCCTGGTGTGTTTCCTGAGGAGTTGCCTGGTTTACCTCCTAATCGCGAGGTGGAGTTTGGAATTGAGCTGTATGAGAATACAACTCCTGTGTCCATTACTTCCTATAGAATGGCACCTAAGGAGCTGAAAGAGCTGAAGACGCAGTTGCAAGAGTTGCTTGAGCGTGGTTTCATTCGGCCGAGTGTATCGCCTTGGGGTGCACCGGTCTTGTTCGTGAATAAGAAGGATGGCACTATAAGAATGTGCATTGATTACCGTCAGCTGAACAAGTTGACTATCAAGAATCGGTATCCTTTGCCGAGAATTGATGATCTCTTTGATCAATTTCGGGGAGCTGCAGTGTTCTCTAAGATTGACTTGAGGTCAGGGTATTACCAGTTGAAGGTGAAGGATGTGGATGTGCCTAAGACAGCTTTCAGGACAAGGTATGGGCATTATGAGTTCCTTGTGATGCCGTTTGGTTTAACAAATGCTCCTGCTGCTTTCATGGACATGATGAATCGTGTGTTTCATGAATACCTGGACAAGTTTGTTGTGGTGTTCATTGATGATATCCTCGTGTACTCGCGTACTGAGGAGGAGCATGAAGAGCATTTGAGGATTGTGTTGCAAGCTTTGTTGGAGAATCAGCTTTATGCTAAGCTGAGCAAGTGCGAGTTCTGGTTAAGTGAAGTGGTGTTTCTTGGGCATGTGGTTTCTGCTGAGGGGATTCGTGTTGATCCTCAGAAGATTGAGGCGGTGATGAATTGGAAGGTTCCTAAGTCTGTTCATGAAGTTCGTAGTTTCCTCGGTTTGGCAGGATACTACCGGAGGTTTGTGGATGGGTTTTCTAAGATTGCAGCACCTTTGACGAAGTTGTTGCAGAAAGATGTTAAGTATGAGTGGACGGAGGCGTGGCAGCAGGCTTTTGAGAAGCTTAAGGCGGCTTTGACGCAAGCTCCTATCTTGGTTCAACCTGAATCAGGGAAAGAGTTTGTGGTGTATAGTGATGCGTCCTATGTTGGTTTGGGATGTGTGTTGATGCAAGAGGGTAAGGTGGTGGCTTATGCATCGCGGCAGTTGAAGGTGCATGAGTGCAATTATCCTACACATGACATAGAGTTGGCTGCGGTGGTCTTTGCTTTGAAGATCTGGAGACATTACCTGTATGGTGAGAAGTGTACTGTGTACACGGATCACAAGAGTTTGAGGTATCTGATGTCTCAGAAGGAGTTGAATCTTAGGCAGCGGCGTTGGGTGGAGTTACTCAAGGATTATGATTTGACGATTGAGTATCACCCTGGGAAGGCTAATGTTGTAGCGGATGCCTTGAGTAGGAAGGTAGCTGTTGAGTTGAGGGCTATGTTTGCCAGTTTGAGTATTTCGCGTGATGGTGGTCTTGTGGCTGAGTTACAAGTGAAACCATCTTTGGTTCAGTTGATCAAGGAAAAGCAGTTGCTGGATGATTCCTTGGTGCCGCATGTTCAGGATATCGCGGAGGGTAGACCTTCGGATTTCAGTTTTAATGATGATGGAGTGTTGTGTTTTGGGAGTCGGATAGTAGTGCCCAATGATGTTGAGTTGAGGCGTGCTATTCTGACTGAAGGTCATAGTAGTCCTTTTGCTATGCACCCTGGTAGTACTAAGATGTATCGAGATCTTCGTGATGAGTACTATTGGGTGGGTTTGAAGAAAGATGTTGCGGAGTTTGTTAGCAAGTGTATGGTGTGTCAGCGAGTTAAGGCTGAGCATCAGTTTCCTTCAGGGTTATTGCAACCGTTGAGAATCCCTGAGTGGAAGTGGGAAAGGGTTACCATGGATTTTGTATCTGGTTTACCCTTGTCACCATCAAAGAAGAATTCGGTGTGGGTGATTGTGGATCGCCTGACGAAGTGTGCGCATTTCTTGCCTGTGCATACTACGTTTTCTTTGGATAAGCTTGCGGAGCTGTACATTGCTGAGATTGTGCGGCTGCATGGTGTGCCAAAGTCGATTGTGTCGGATAGGGATCCGAGGTTCACATCGTGGTTCTGGCAGTGTTTGCATCAAGCTCTGGGTACGAGGTTGAATTTCAGTACATCCTATCATCCTCAGTCGGATGGTCAGTCTGAGCGTGTTATCCAGATTTTGGAGGATATGTTGAGGTGTTGTGTGTTTGAGTTTCAGGGCTCTTGGGAGAAGCATTTGCCTTTGGTTGAGTTTGCTTATAACAATAGTTATCAGGCAAGTATTCAAATGGCACCTTATGAGGCTTTGTACGGGAGGAAGTGTAGGACTCCTCTTTGTTGGGCTGAAACGGGTCAGAAGTTGGTTTTGATGCCGGCTTTGTTGAAAGGAACCACCGAGAAGGTGAAGCTCATTTGTGAGCGTTTGAAGGCAGCTTCTGATCAGCAGAAGTCTTACGCGGATTTGAAGCGTAAGGAGATTGAGTATGCGGTGGGTGACCGTGTGTTCTTGAAGGTTTCACCTTGGAAGAAGGTGATGAGGTTTGGCCGGAAGGGTAAGTTGAGCCCTAGGTACATTGGACCATACGAGGTGGTTGAGCGTGTGGGTCCTGTTGCGTACAGGTTGAGGTTACCTCAAGAGTTGGAGAAGATTCATGATGTGTTTCATGTTTCTATGCTCCGAAAGTATAGATCTGATCCTTCGCATGTGATGCCTGTGGAGGAAGTGGAATTGAATCCGGATTTGACCTATGATGAGGAACCGGTGAGGATTCTGGATTCGGATAGCAAGGTTCTTCGTGGCAAGACCATTGAGTTGGTGAAGGTGTTGTGGAAGCACCGTGGTGTTGAGGAAGCCACGTGGGAGCGGAAGGATGACATGCTGAAGCAGTTTCCTTATCTCTTTCCTTCAGGTAAATTTCGAGGACGAAATTTTTTAAGGGGGGGAGAGTTGTAACGCCCCGGTTTTGGGCTTAGAAGTTTTGGGCGTTGACCGGTTCGGTCAAAGTGCGGTTCGAATATATAAGAGTGAATTTAGGAAAACCTAGTTCGGGTTGCATTAAAAATATGGAAAAATGTTCTAAAATCCTCTTTTAATATATATAAGTGAACTGTGAAATCAATTTTGCAAAATGAGGTTTGGAAGGGTGACATTTTGGGTTAGTGACCAAAATGTAATTTTTGAAAACTGTGTGACTATTTTAAAAAGGATTGAAACTTTGAATCTTTAAGGAGCTATTTACCCAATGGGAATTTCTCCAGAATTTCTAAATATATTAAATGATTAATTAAAAGGTTTTAAATATAAACAAAGTGGAGGGAAGATATTTTAGTTTTAACTAACTTTTCTCTCAACTATTTTCTCTCATTTTCTCTCAAGCCAAACATCTTTCTCCAGAGCTTTTCTCTTTGATTTTGTCACCTAAATTCATCTTTTCAATTACCTATTGATTGCTAATCATCTCTACAACAAAACATCACCATTTGCTAAGTGGATTTTCATGAAAACTTGATTCTAAAAGGGAGAAATTCAAGTTTGGAGGTAAGAACGCCCTTCTCCTCTGAACTTCAAGTTCTTTACTGAAATTCCTAAGTTCTCAATCCTTAATTGATGATTTATAAATGGTTTTTAAAGTTGTATAATGGATCTTGGCTTAAAATGCAAGATTTGATGATTTTTAATGAATTTTCGTTGGATCTGTTAAAGCAGTGATTTGAGGTGTATATTTGATGATAAATGAATGTTAAATTGATTGGAAATTGAGTTTTAATTAATGCAATCCCGGGTAGGTTGAATTTCCTAAGTTTAGCTTGTGATTCTTGGTTGTTTTTGGAGTGATCTTGTGGATCTGTTGTTGCTGGAGGTATAAGGATGTTGTTAGGTCCTTTTTAGAAGTTAAATGATGTTTTTGGATGCTTAGTTTTGATGGTTTATGGCTGGGCTTTGTTGAGGAGTTGTTTGGATGCATTTTCGGTTGTGTTTGGTGGCCGAAAATGGAGTGTGGATGAGAGCATCGAGTTAGGTGCTTTCATTGAAGCTATTAATGCATGATGATGCATTAATCTACTGTTTTGATGTGTTTAAAACAGGGGAGTCTTCTTTGGATCCAAGTGGTGGTGATTCGGAAGCTTGATTTTGTGTTTCGGCAAGAGGCGAAACGGAATCGGTGAGTGGATTTTGGTTTTCGGCTTTGAAACCAATGTTTTGGAGGTTTGGGAGCTTAGTCTAAGTCTAAACAACTTTGCTAAGCTCAAGAGTAAGTTTTCGGAAAAACTCTCTTGTTGAGGAACCATGTGATGGTTGGGTGCAATGTGTTTGTTGCATGTTTAAATTCTGTTTTTAAAGCATATCTAGCATGTTTGTTTGCTGAGATTATAAGCCATGTGTTTAAGGAAGCTCAAGGTTAGAGTTCCTTGTTTTTGAACATTGTTTAAATGTGGTTAATGCTTAAAGTTGCATGATGTTTATGGCTTGGTTAAATGCTTTAAAACAGTGGATTATTGATGATAAATGATGTATATTGGCAAGTGATGTTTTGAAAAGGTTAAGGTCACTAAGGTGGTTAAAAGTCCTTGAGTGAGCCTTGTTTACTTAAGAACATCAAGGTGGTTAAAAGTCCTTGGATGATTCTTGTTACGGACACAAAGGTGTTTAAAAGTCCTTGTGTGGTCCTTTCCAAGGTGTTTAAAAGTCCTTGGGGCCAAGGTGTTTAAAAGTCCTTGGGGTGATTCATGTCATGGTGTTTAAAAGTCCATGGGCCAAGGTGTTTAAAAGTCCTTGGGGTCAAGGTGTTTAAAAGTCCTTGAGGTGAAACTTGTTAAGGACACAAAGGTGTTTAAAAGTCCTTGTGTGGTCCTTGCTATGGTGTTTAAAAGTCCATGGGCCAAGGTGTTTAAAAGTCCTTGGGATCAAGGTGTTTAAAAGTCCTTGTGTGGTCCTTTCCAAGGTGTTTAAAAGTCCTTGGGGCCAAGGTGTTTAAAAGTCCTTGGGGTGATTCATGTCATGGTGTTTAAAAGTCCATGGGCCAAGGTGTTTAAAAGTCCTTGGGGTCAAGGTGTTTAAAAGTCCTTGAGGTGAAACTTGTTAAGGACACAAAGGTGTTTAAAAGTCCTTGTGTGGTCCTTGCCATGGTGTTTAAAAGTCCATGGGCCAAGGTGTTTAAAAGTCCTTGGGGTCAAGGTGTTTAAAAGTCCTTGAGGTGAAACTTGTTAAGGACACAAAGGTGTTTAAAAGTCCTTGTGTGGTCCTTGCCATGGTGTTTAAAAGTCCATGGGCCATGGTGTTTAAAAGTCCATGGGGATAAGATCACAATGGTGTTTAAAATTCCATGTGTGAGTCTTATGTTGATCTTGTTAAAAGATGGTAATTATCACTTGTGGCCAATATGACATGTTATGTTATGAAGCATGAAATGCTTGTTAAAGATTGCTTGTGAGCATGTTTAAGTGTATTTTGAAGTATGACTTGTAAAGTGTTTTATAAATGCATTATTGTGTGGTTTTAAGGAGCATTCCTCACTAAGCTTTTGCTTACGCTCTCTCTCTTTTCTTAAACCAATAATGCAGAACGTTAAGGTGCTTTGAGGGCAGAAAGGAAGGCAAGCAATCAAGTGAAAGATAAGCTCATGTATGGGAAGGTTTTCTTAAACACCTTTAGCTATTGGTTTTTGGCAATGGGGGACCTATGTTGTTGTTTTGGGAGATGTTTTGGACTCCCTATTTTGGATTTATGTTGTTGTTAATGTTGGTACATGTAATTGGCCATTATGTGTTGGTTTGGAGGTTTTAGTGCATGAATGGTTTGCTTGTGTAGGAAGCATGCCTTTAGATTTGGGGCTTTTCATATATGATGTTATAATGATAATTGGTTGATGCAAATATGTCTCTTGTATGTTGAATTTCTTGCTGGTAAAGTTTGGTAGCATTTGGAGCATGATTGGCTGGTCAATTGTGTGTTTAAGCAAGCAATTTTCTGCAATCTGTGCAGGTCGTATCGGAACAGTAGCCACCGTTTCGGAACGGGTGCCTTGTAGCAACCCAGGCGTCCGAAACGGGAGACACCGTTCCGAAACGGAAAGGCCACTGCCAGCCCTTGTTTCGGTACGCGTTGCGGAACGGCCCCGCGTTTCGAAACAGGCTCTCCCTGTTTCGGAACACCTGACCGTTGGGGGCTGACATTGGCAGTTATATGTTTCAAAATGTTTACATTTTGGTCCTGAAACTTGTTTGTGCAATTGTATGAGTTTGGGATGTCCGTTTGAGCTGAAATTTGGCAGTGATGCATGAAACATGATTAATTTCAAATTGGTAACTCTAATTTGGGTTAAGTCCCTTAATTTATCAGAATTTACAGTTTGGTCCTTAAAGTTGTAATTTGTTCAATTGGGACCCTGTTTGATCTCTGACGTTTATGATCTTTGAGTATGTTGTTTGAATGATCATAACTAGGGTTAATGTGCATCTAGATAAGTTTAAAAAGAAAAGAAAAAAAGGGTCGTTAATTAAGGTTGACTTTCGGGTTGACTTTGGTTTTCCCCGTGTGACTTTCTTAATTCGGGTCAACCGTCTAGGCCGGGTTAAGGGGGTTACAGGTTGAACGACGAATCTAAACAAGATAGATGATCTCTGCAAACATAATATGAGCAAAGTTTGGAAGATTGCCTTCCCGAAAGCATCGGATCCAAAAGCTATCAACTTGACGAATGGTAGACCATTTACCACTGGATGGACGAAACCACCAAGTGATAAGGAAGTGAAGGAAACGGTTATGAGCATCAAGGGTAAAGATGGAGCCGAGTTGAATGTTGCATAATTGACTAATGCTCAACAAATTATGTTTTAGACCGTTGACATACAATACGTTTTCAATGAGTATGGAGGAGTGATTACCAATGGAGCCTATTCCTTCAATATGACATTTGGAGTTGTCACCAAAAGTTACTACTCCACCACTTTTAGGCTTTAGTTCCAAGAATCTACTCTTGTCACCAGTCATGTGTCTTGAGCATCCATTATCAAGGTACCATGTGTTTTGACTTGAAGCTTTGGCCTTGTAGGAATGCTCCCCCTACAAAAAAAGAGTTAAGTCTTAATTTTTAGTGACCCAAATCATTTTGGGTCCATGAGTGTTAGCTCCCCAAAACTTGGTTCCCTTAGGAATCCAAGAAGAAACAACATTAACATTATTAGAAGTAATTAGTTCCTTAGGAACCCAAACACTCCTAATCCTTTTACCTCTAGAAGGCCTTTGGAAGCCTCTTTGTTTAGGGTGATTAAAGTTTCTCTTCACATATCAGGTTTTTGAAGAACTTCCTTTTTCAAAGCTAGATTTCCCAATATTGCTTAGAGAAGCTTTAAGATCATTCACCTCCTTTTGGTGATGATCACTAATCTCGGAAAGAAGGTTGTTCAAATAAATGTTTTTTTTCAAAATAATTTAACTTCTTTTAAAGCACAAACCTTCTTTTCAAGTTCGGAGTTGGTTTTGGATAAGAAATCGTTTTGGTTTTTCAAATCGGAAATAGTTTTCTATTTTTTTCAAAATCGATTCTTTAAACTTTTCTACCAACTCATCGTAAACCTCTTGCAACTCATCATAAGCTTCTTGAAGCTCATCAAAAGTAGATGAGTTAGGGTTTACCTTAGGATCCTTCTCAAGGGCCATAAGGAAAAGGTTGGCAACTTCTTGCTCATGTTCATCGGATGATGATTCCTCATCACTCCAAGTAACAACGTTGGCCTTGAGCTTCTTATTCTTCCTAAAGCTCTTCTTTTTGAGTTGGGGGCATTCGGTTCTAATGTGCCCCAGTTTCTTGCACTCATAGCATATGAGTTGATCCTTCTCTTCTTCCTTGTTCTTGAAGTCTCATTTTCTAAAGAACTTTCTTCCCCGGTTGGACTTCATGAACCGAGTGAATCTTTTGGCTAGCATAGCCATCTCTTCAAACTCCTCATTGCTTGAATCGCTCTCTTCTTGTGAAGCTTTGAGAGCTATTCCAGTTTTCTTCTTCTCCACTTTCTTATTTTCTATCTTCTTCTCTTCTTTTTTCTTTTCTTCTTCTCTTCCTTGCTTCATGATCTCATGAGTAAGGAGAGAACCCATGAGCGCATCGAGCTTCAATGTCTTCAAATCTTTTTCCTCGATGATGGCAGTTCTCTTCTCATCCCATAACTCAGGAAGATAGTAAAGTAGTTTCCAGACAATCTTGTCTTCGAGGATGACTTCTCCGAAACCTTTGAGACCATTGATGATGACCGAGAAACGATCAAACATCTTCGTGACACTCTTGTCGGGCTCTACTTTTGAAATTTTCGTAGATTAAGTTGAGGAGTCCAATCTTGGTCTTCTTAACATCGTTGGTGCCCTCGTAGGTGGTCTCGAGCGTGTCCCACACTTCTTTTGCACTTGTACAGGAGGACATCTTCGAATACATGTCTGGTCTAAGTGCACAAAAGAGCATGTGCAAGGCCTTGTCATTGGCATGTAGCTTCTTCCTTTCTTCATCGGTCATTTCTTGTTTGGCCTTGGGAACTTGTTTATCACCTTCTTGCTTCATTGGAATGGATGACCCGTCTTCGATTACATCCCAAAGGAGATAATCGTTAAATTTGATGAATAGCCTCATCCGGTTCTTCCAATATAGGTAGTTGTCCCCAATAAAGAATAAAGGTTTGGTGGTGGATTGACTCTCATACAAGTTGGTGGAAGTAGATGCCATTTCTTTATTTCCGATTGATTGGATTGCTTCAAGGATCACTTCTTATAGATGTTAATCTCTCAAAGAGCTAGGCTCTGATAACAATTGTTGAGTGGATCAATCGATGAATAAATGGTCAAGAGGGGGTGAATTGGCTTTTAAAAGTTTGAAGGATGAAATTGGTAAATTAAAAATGAAGGCATAAGAGATTTATAGTGGTTCAAGCTTAGAGCAAGTTCTACATCCACTACCTTAGCTCCCACTAAGGATTTTCAACCAATTTCACTAAAAATTCTTCCCATTTTCTCAGATTAGAAGGAAACCTTACAAACCGATTAAGCTTTCTACCGAAAGCTTAATCAAAGATCACTGAAGTTGTTGGCAAATGAAAGTACATCTCACAAAGGTAAAATAATTTGCCCCAATTACAAGAACACTCTCCCCCAATCTTGAAATAAAGAATACAAGTGGATTACACAAGATGGGTACAAGAGTTTGACTCTATTTGGCTCAAATTGGATTGGATTTTTTTTGCTTGAATGTGTTTGACTTGATGAATAGTTGTTGCTGAAGCTTTAATGGCTTGCTTTTATATCTCTTCATTGAATTCTAACCGTTTGGGTGGTTGACATCACCAATAGAGCCATTGGGCTCTCTTTTTCCCACCGTAAATGCATTTCTGCAACCAACAGTACCGATACTCGCGTCACCGTATCGGTACCTGTCAAAAAAAGAAAGAGTCGTTGTATACAAATAGTGTATCGATACGCGAAGACGTGTATCGGTATGAAAACCACATTTTCTATAGGGTATCGGTACAACATATTATTGCGTACCCGTACCGATTTTGCTCACTAGAATCTGGGGAATTAGTTAACCAAAAAGTGTATCAGTACGGTTGTTAGGCTTATCGATACTGTTATCCAATTTTCAAAATGTTTGGTTCCAATAATCTGACAAGGCAACGGTCAAAAATTAAATGCCAAGATTTTTCAAATCTTACCAACTCGTATTGGTACGGAAAGTAGCGTATCGATACGAAAAGTAGCGTATCGATACGGTAAGTAGTTTTTAGTTTTCAGGATTACATCGAGTATGAAAACTGTATCGATACGACAAGGAGCGTATCGGTACACTTTTCTTGTCTCGTTTCTGGTAGCTAAAAACAATATCGATACGGACGTAACCGTATCGGTACGCCTAGACTGTACTTCAAAAATTTATATTGAAAATACTTAGAAAGTTTTTGGAATACTTGGCTTTTGATTTAGAAATACTTAAAGTTCGAATCCTTGTCATTTTGTGAGTCTTTTGAGTATTTAAAAATTTATTTCATTTTGCAATTAAGTCATTGAAAAATGTTGTTATATCAAAATCAATTTTGGTTTTACATAATGTTATATTTTGGGAATCCTATTCCCTAGGGCAATCTTACATTATGTGAACCAAACAAACCCTAAAAGTTTAAGTGGTTGGTCCGCGAGAAAGATTTTTACCAAGGAGAATAATCTTTTCCGGAATCACATACCCACGTTTGGTTTAGGAGAATTCCCCACAGGGGTAATACTATATTCCCAATAGTAGCGTCTTTTCCCCAAAATGGTGGGAATGTCATTCCTACCATATTTTTAGGTATTAAACAATTCCTATCACTTTAGACTAAAATACCCTTGAAATAATATTTCGTATTCAAATAAATTATTATTTTCTATTTCTCCAATAATATTTTTTTGATATGTTAAAATAATTCCTTATCTAACCTAAATTATTGCATAATAAAATATACAAACCACATTCATCATTAAAAAATAATAATAAATATTAGTAATAATTTTTAATATTATTCATTCTCCAAAGAATAATGTTTTTTATTTATATGGTAAAAATCTGTATTATTCAATATCACATTTGTTATGAATATTTATCTATGTGGATGTCTATCATGATTAGAACTTTATCTAAGGAGTTTGATTTATTTATTATTAGGAATATTATCTCTATTAATTAGAGTTTAATGTATTATGTACTTCTTATGCCTATAAATAGATGATTCATTGAAGACATTGTACACAATTCTATATTTTGAGAATAATACAAATCTCCCTCTTTCTCTCATCTCTTTGTTCTTCTTGTTCTTCTTTATTTTATTCACAACACGTTATCAGCACGAGTTTGCTCGAAAGGTTTTGGTGCTCTTTGTTTGAATCCCAAAGTAGTTGCCGAAACAAATTTGATTCTACGTTGAACCGAAGATAAGTTTTTTTTTTCTCCCACATTTTTGTTATTGATTGTTTTTATCTTGATATTTTAACTTGGTCTTTATTTTTGAAAAAGTATGGTAACATGTTTTGAAGGCTTGGCGAACCATGGAATCTCACCCAATTACCCTGGTTCTTGTTGGTGATTCTCGAAAAGATTTCAATTTGATATTGGCGATCACATGTACCATATATTCAATATATTCAACTTAGCTTGGAAAGTCTGGTATGTTTTACTTATTTACATATAGTGATTGACTAATCACTCACAAATTAAGGTTGATATATTTTAATATATTATTTAATTATTATTTCGATCTAATATTATATGATGTTTATTGGACTAAGTTTATATATTTAACCTTCAGCGAAACCTTCAGGGAATGTACTTGGATAGGTGACGATTCAATCTCGAGTATCAATGCACTTGGTTATGGTGCTTTCCATTTTGATGTGAATTTGATCAAACAACGTTCAACCATTTTGATGTCATTGGTGTAACATTGTTCTTTAACACCGCTTTAAGGTGATGTGCGTACATCCACATAAGAGGTTTGGTATGGCTTGAATTAAGATAAAATCAAAAGAGGTATGTTTCTTCAATATGTTTATATTGAGATCAATTTTTATTTTCGTTATTCTATTGGTGAAAGCTAATATTTTTAATCTTATTTTGAGTTTTACATGTATTTAAATGACTTGGAAAGAGACATGATATAAAGGGATTATGAGAAGCTGTCTCGTTCATTTGCTATGTCTCCATCGTTCTCGAAAGGAAAATCATTATCGGTAAAATCTATTTTCCCCTTAAACTGTGATTTTAAAGTGCGATAAATCATGGTGAATTTCAATCTATAAAAAGATTGTTATAAAGTCTATATTTGCTTGAAAGCAATATTATTTTTGTGTCGAAAAATTCGACTATAGACTTCTCCCAAGTTCAAGTTACGAAAATCGTCTTGATCCAAAAATTTTATGGGAGGCATTCCCTGAAGTGAATGCAAGCATGATGTTTATTCCATGCGATTATTGAACTTATGTCATTCCTTGAAGTGAATGCAAGCATGATGTTTATTCCATGCGACTATTGGGCTTATGTCATTCCTTGAAGTGAATGCAAGCATGATGTTTATTCCATGCGATTATTGAATTTGTTTCATTCGTTGATGTGAATGCAAACATGATAATTCACTATATAGTTAGTGAATAAAACTCAATTATGTGCCAGAGTATCATTTATGAGGTTTTAAAGACCTATTGGCCTCCGCTACATTCCCTGAAGTGAATGTGATATTTTTATAGCGAAAAAAATAAATAAATACCACATTAGCAATTGTGGTTGCGATTGAGGCCATAAAAAATAGACATGGATATGATGATCCTTTTGAGAATGTTTATATCCACCGAAAGTGGGATTATAAGGATGGCAAGAATGATAGATGTCATATCAAAATCTTTATGTTATCAATACGATGGTACAAACCATTGGTCTCGTACTTGTCAAACGCCAAAGTATTATGGACTTTATCCATAAGCATGAATGATAAATGAAAGAAAATATACACAAGTTTTTGTTTATGGCGAAAATAATTATGGCGTTGTTAGTCCAACTCAATTGGATATTATTAATTTCTTCATAACCCTTGAAGAGAATAATTCGCCATTTATTTTATTTCCCTTATAACCTCTAAAGGGAATAATTGATCTTTTATTTTTTTTATGTTAATTTTATTATTTATTTATGTTAATTTACTTTATATTAACTTGTTTTACATATTATTTATTTATGCTTTATGTTAATTTATTCTTTGAAGAATGTGATTACTTTCGGAATAAAATATACAATGAGTTGTGGCTATTTATGCCTAGCAGACAGTGCAAGTACTCATACTATACTTAAGCGTAAGAAATATTTTCCCATTTAAATGCAAGGAAAAAATATGAGTACTATTTCCCAAAGTACTAAAATATCAATGCTTCGTAAGAGCAATAAGTTCTTGAGGGTTTATCTCTGATAGATAACCAATTTGATATGATGTGTTATATTTAATATTTTTCATTCCCTGAAGTGAATGAAACAAAGCACATTTTGAAAGGTGCATAACTATGCATATTTTCCCATTTAAAATGCAAGGGAATAATGTGAGTATTATATCCGGAAGTACTAATATCACAGAAGGCTTCGACTGAGAAAATATGTTATTGCCAAATGAAACTCTATTCCATTTTCACAGTGCAATATACTCGTCAAAGACGCAAAGAGACATTGAATTTTAAAGATATTTACATAAATATATTGAGAATATTAGTCGAGGGGTGCTGACTATCTTAATCTTACGAGTATAACTCAAGGCAATAATAAAATTTTGAAAAAAAATATGCACTGTCATCCATATTGTACTACACAAGAATTAGTACAAATTAAAGCTTATGCTATTGTAAATCAGAAGTTTACTGATAACTTTATTATTTGGCATGACCGGTTAGGCCATCCCGGTTCAATTATGATGCAAAAATTTGTTGACACTTTCATGTGGTCATTATTGAAGAACTAAAATTTTCTTCAAGGCAATGTTTTTCATGTGATACTTGCTATCAAAGCAAATTGATTATTCAATCATCATCAGCTAAGATAGATTGTGAATCTATTAATTTCTGGAACGGATACAAGGTGATATATGTGGGCCCATACACCTTTCTTACAGTCCATCTAGATATTTTACGATTTTAATCGATGCATCGAATAGATGGTCATATGTATCCTTGTTATCAACTCGTAACTTGGTGTTTGCTAGGCTATTTTCTCAGTTGATAAAATTATGAGCATATTTTCCAGATTACCTTATAAAGACAATCGGTCTTGATAATGCTGGTGACATGTCATTCTACATGTAGTATCACTAATCCGCATCAAGCCAACAAATTATCATAAGTTCTCCCCATTACAAATGGTTTTTAGTTAAAACCAAATATTTCTCATCTTAGATTTTTTTTTGTGCGGTATATGTTCTGATTCCTCCACCACAACGCACAAAGATGAGTTCTCAAAGGAGGTTGGGAATATATGTCAGATTCAAATTTCCCTTTATAATTAAATATCTTGAGCTTCTGATAGGGAATTTATTTACAGCTCGATTCGCCGATTGTCATTTTAATGAGTCGGTTTTCCCAACATTAGGGAGAGAAAATAAAATAGCTGGAAAAAGAAATAAATTGGAATGAATTATCATTATCTTAGTTTGATCCACGTACTCAACAATGTGAACTATAAGTTCAAAGGATAATTCATGTAGCAAATCAATTGTCAGATGATTTTGCTAACCCTAATAGAGTGACTAAGTCACATATACCAGCTATGAATGCTCCGTTTAAATTTGATGTCCCGAAAGGACAAACTCCAGTTGCTAATGAGTCTAACTTACGCCTGTAGCGTGGTAGACAAGTAGGTTCCAAAGATAAAAATCCTCAAAAAAAAAGGAAGGGAGCTATAGTTATGATGGTCTGATCGAGGAATCAATGAATTATGAAAATCTCAAGAAGAGATTAAAAGGTCTCCAATAGAGACATTAACATGACTCAGGTACCTGATAATAAAGAGATCTCAATAGATTATGTCATGTCTGGTAATAAGTAGAACTGAAATTAAATCGACGTCGATAATACATTTGCATGCAATATAGCACTAAAGATTTTATTTGATAATGTGGATCATGAATCATTGTCAATTGGACAATGTAAAAAAAGAAATGATTGGCCAATATGGAAAGAGGCAATTGAGGCGAAACTAAGATCTCTTTCGAAAAGAGAATTATTTGGGCCTATAGCTCGTATATTGAAATGTGTAAAGCTCGTGGATATTAATGAGCCTTTGTGAGAAAGAGAAACCAAAAGGAGAAATCACGAGATATAAGCTCGTTTGGTTGTAAAGATTCTCACAAAGACATGAAATTGATTATGAGGAAAATATATTCCTCGGTGGTGGATGCAGTTACTTTTAGATAGTCTGACAATAAATGAAATAACTCAGTTTCCGCCTAATGGGTGTTGTTACATCTTATTTGTATAAGCCTCTTGATAACAACATTTACATGAAGCTTTTGGAAGGATTTAGACTGCCAGAAGCAGTTAATTCAAGTTCTCAAGAACATTATTCAATTATATTAATATATCTTTTATGGATTAAAATATTTTGGGCACATTTGGTATAATCGCCCCATTGAATACTTATTAGCGGAAGGCAATAAGAATGGTTTAATTTCTAGAGCATTTTATTAAGAGGTTTAACTCTGGATTTGTCTTTGTTTTTATTCTGTATGTTGGCGATTCATTGAGACTCATAATGAGATTTCCTTAACAATGGAATCCTTGTGCAGCAATCGACATACACAGAAAAATGTTTAAAGAGACTTTACATGCATAATGCATATTTGTTTACCACTATTTGGTTGCTAGGTCTCTTAATGTAAACAAAGATCCATTCTGCCCTCGAGAAAAAGGTGATGATATTCTTGGTCTAAAAGCACCATATATACATTAATTGATCTGGAAGCATCATATCTTAGCTGGTCCAGAAATACTATCTAAGTGCTACGAGACAATTGCCTTTAAATAATTTCTATGCATGAGGCAAAGCCAAAATATGTGTTTGGCTAAACATATCCAGAAGATATGTGAATTACTTTCACAAGATAAGATGCAAGCTATTTTATGTAGAGATAATGCAGAATTTATATCTCAAGGTGGATACATCAAATGTGATAAAACGAAACATATCTCTTTAAAGTTTCATCCCTCATGATCTTCAGAAGAATAGTATTTGATGAATCGTTTCAAGCAATAATTTGGAAGATTTATCCACTAGTGCATACTCTATTTCAACATTTGAAGATTATATTCAAGATTGAATTATGAAGATTCAAAGATCTTATGTGATATTTTTATGAGGGAGAGTAAATACGCGTTGCACTCTTTTTTCCTTAACCGAGGTTTTGTCCCAATGGGTTTTCCTGGTAAGGTTTTTAATGAGGCAACATGTTATGCGTATTAAAGATGTGTGTACTCTTTTTCCTTCACTAATGAATTTTTTTCCCACTGGGTTTTTATCTTAGTAAGGTTTTAACGAGGCACATTATCTTCATAGACATCCAAGGGGGAGTGTTATGAATATTTATCTATGTGGATGTCTATCATGATTAGAACTTTATCTAAGGAGTTTGATTTATTTATTATTAGGAATATTATCTCTATTAATTAGAGTTTAATGTATTATGTACTTCTTATGCCTATAAATAGATGATTCATTGAAGACATTGTACACAATTCTATATTTTGAGAATAATACAAATCTCCCTCTTTCTCTCATCTCTTTGTTCTTCTTGTTCTTATTCTTGTTCTTCTTTATTTTATTCACAACAACATTACAAATTTTGTTTGAAATTTTAGATTTTAAAGAATGACTTTTGATTTTAAAATAATGTAAATTGAGTAATAAAATATATAAATATAATATTTATAGTTAGTTATTAGTATATTTGATTTAGTAGCGAATGTGATTATTATTATTATAGAAGCTTTTGAATTTGTTTTCTTTTTCATGTATTTTTCAAATATATAATTATAATAAATCATAAATATTCAAATATATAATATTTTATTATAATATTTAAAACTATATTCAATTATTTGTGTAATAAATTTATAAAAGAAAAATATATAAATTAAAAATAATAGAAAAATATGTTTCCTATGAATTTTCATGCAAATATTTTCACTTTACCATTGGAAGTTTGACTAGTTAAAAAGAAAATATATCACAAGGATAATTTTGTAAAATATGCATTCTGATAATCTTATATTCCATCAACCAAACACTGTAATTTTACATTCCTTTCAAACAAACCAAACGAAGTAATGTAACATTCCAGTAATGTGCCAAGTAATGAATCATTCAGGGAATCATGTTCTTAAGGGTAATGTTACATTCTGTGAATCAAATACCCCCTTAAGTTTCTTTGGCATAGAATTGGGAACCAAAACAGCAGAGAAAACAACAATATCGAAACACTAAACAAAAAAAAAACAAAAGGAACAATACTAGAAAAGAACCCAACACACACACACGAACAAGGAGCATATCAAGAGTGGTTCAATTCTTTAAAGGTAATGTGCAATTTATTACAATGAGGCTCTTAATTTAAAAAAAAATGTTTGTTGACTTATGTGCGTAACATATTAACTATGAAATAAATATAAGTATAACATAACTTAAACTTATGAAGTACAATTAACATTTTGTTTTCCTTTGTAAATTTTTTCACTAGTTTAGAACTAATATTTTATTTTTCTTAGAAGTATTTAACTTGTATCATTTTGTGGCATTTTTGGACTTGTACGGTCTCTCCTAATGCACATGTCTAAAACCACCATTGAAACAAACGCATAACATTAATGCATAAACATAATCCTTTTTAGGAAAAATCTTGCCTTTCCTTAATCTAGGGTTGTAAATGAACCGAACGTTCAGCGAACCGTTCGTGAACCGTTCGGCGGGAAGTTCGTTTATGTTCGTTTATTTATTAAACGAACGAACATGAACAAGATTTTTTGTTCGTCTAATTAAATGAACGAACACGAACAAAAGGCTTGTTCATTCATTTATGTTCGTGAACGTTCGGTAATTCGTTCGTTTATATTCGTTCATTTATGTTCGTTCATTTATGTTCGTTTATGTTAATTTATGTTCGTTCATTTATGTTCGTTTATGTTCATTTAAATTTATTCACATATGTCTAGGGGTGTTCATTATTCGGTTAAACCGAACTAACCGACCGAACCAAAACAAAATTGGTTAATCTATTAGATAATTTTAGGTTTCGGCTAATGATTAAGAGTTTTTTCAAATTTCAATTATCGATTAATTCAGTTTAAAATCGGTTAATTAATTGAATTAATCGAACTAACCAAAAATATTAAATATTTAACAAATTATATATGTTCGTTTGTGTTCGTTTATGTTCGTTTGTGTTCGTTTATGTTCATTTATAACCGTTTATGTTCGTTTACCATTTAAACGAACGAACATGAACGAACACGAACAAACCACATTCCTTAATGAACGAACACGAACAAGAAATTTTGTGTTCGTTTATGTTCGTGTTCGTTCATTTGTTCGGTTAAAGTTAAACGAACGAACATGAACACACCCTCGTTCGTGTTCGTTCGGTTCGTTTACAGCCCTACCTTAATCCATTGGATTGTAGATATCTTTTCTTAGAGACCTCCAAGGTTGAAAACCCTAAACCCTAGTCATCGAAATATCATCAACAAGGATATAGGAAGTTAGAGAACCTTTCTAGCAAAGCTTGAGACCAAAACAAAGTTAAGACAAATTCTTTCTTTCTTTAGAGGAAACCAAAATTACTTAAGTCAACTTTCGCTCGGGCAAGAAAGTTATTAAATTAATTTTCAAATCATTTCTTTCATTCCTGAGAAAATAAAATTATTAAGTAAGTAATTTTTAGCAATATATTTCTCATCTATAATTTTCTAATCTGCTCATAATTTGATACATTTCGTTCACAAGTTACAACGAATTAGCGAAGGGACAAATTGGACTTAGGATGTGAGCTAAAATAATATATAATTAATTTCAAACTTTTCGTCTATTAATTATATTTTCATTATTTAAGTCAACATTCCATTAAATCGTGAATAGACTCTCACACATAAAATATTACCGAAAGCTTTTACTGTTAAGTATTCAAAAGTTCTATTTTTGTGACCCTTTTTACTCATAAAATTATTAAACTTAGGCTCATATTAGTTGCATAATTAGCCATTCATGCATGTTTGCATTGTTTCCTTGGTGGTAGGGTTTGACTTGATGTTCTGCTTAGTTTTGGTGGAAAAAGATGTTGCCGAAAGTTATTTTTATGTATGAAGGACTAGTTGCCAGGACAGTTGCCATGGCTACCTCAGAAGGAGATGTCGAACAAGTTGCCGTGGAAACTTAGGAAGTACATGTCAGACCAGTTGTTGTGGCAACCGTAGACAAGAAAGAATGAGGTGAAGTGGTAGCCGACTTGAAGAGCAAAAAAACCTGACTTAATCGGGATAGGTGGCGTGGAGAAAAAAGAGTTGAAAGTTCGTGAAGAGGTCAAGAGAAGATAAATCTCAAGAAAATATGAGGAGTTTTAGTTGGATTAAAATTAAAATAGATTTAATATTTCTTTTATTCATTTTAAATCCAATATAACCCTCTCGTCTCGGTCTAGCCGACAGACCAGTCCGAATGGGTTACACGGAGAAAATCGGGGTGAAGCCCGCTAGGGCCTCACTCTGATTAGCAACCCTAAATTTTCATTTAATTATCTTTTCTAAATATCACATTTAATCCTATGTGCGAAGGCGGCAGCGGAAAACGATAACGAAACAATCCAAGCAGAACATATGACAACTCAAATTTACCAAGTAACTTGTTAGTCCAATTTCATGCGTACGAAGCAAAACCATTCATAAAAGATACATATGAACTCAACAAGGAAGCAACAAGCATTTGGGACTAAAACGTAACGTCCAAGAACCTTTGAAGATGCCAATAAGCTAATTTACATGCATGCGATTCGAAAAGGGCTTGCCCGTTCCGAAACGCGGGCTCCAGTTTAAAAGCAAGACCAAGTCGTTCTGAAATGGCCCACCTTGTTCTGGAACGGGGGTCTACACTGACAAAATGTATCGGACTGGTTCCGAAACAGGGGCTCACAGTGGCAAACCGTATCGAAACGGGGGCTCACAGTGTCAAATCGTATCGAAACGACACCACCCCCGTTCCGATACGAGTATCCCTGGAGCCACGACCGTTCCGAAACCAATTTGAGCATTTCAAAATGCCTGCACACAGAGTGGCCCGAAAACAGGTTTTAGCATCCTCAAACGTCCCCAAACTTGCCCCGAAACATCAAAGATCACAAAGCAACAATCATACAAACAATCTAGAGGCAACACATCCTACAATTGAACATGATTAAACATACAAGCATGCATAACGAGTCTATTTAGTTATAAGAAACATGTAGCAACTTGAGCATCACATAAAACAAGGTTTACATCCCTTCAACACAAAATCATGAACATTCAACAACATGAAAGCCAACATAGGAGTCTAACATACGCTCCTACAACACTTAGCATCCCCATTGCCAACTATTACATTATTCAAGAAAAACCATACTTGAGCAGCAACACACGCTCTTGGGTGCCCCTTCCTTTCTCCTTGCTAACTTCCACACTAATGATCTGCATTGTCGGTAATGAGAGCGTAAGCTTGAAAGCTTAGTGAGAGAGCTCAAAAACAAATCTCGGCAATGCAGGGTCCAAAGCATGGTATCCATAAATCATCAACAAGGCATGCATTAACACCAACATAACAACATAGCCAACCACTACAAGAATGCATGAACATGGCATCTTACCTCAAGTTATGCTTAGCATAGATGTAACAGAACATCTTACCACACATAAACAAGGTATCTTGACAACTATATAGCTTACTCGGATATGCGGATAGCTTCCGTTGGGATTTTCGCCCAACGTACTCAATAACAACAATATTACCTTATGGTGGGATTTCACTCATCACCGTTTTCTTTTACGGATGGGATTCCACTCATCATCACACATATATACTTTCCGGTGAAATGTTACTTCACCGTACTCCACCTTGGTGACTTCACATCACCAAGGCCACACGTAAATTTGACTCTTACCGTGTGCACACTCATCCTAATGATCGATCATTTATATCCGGTAACATAACTAGTGCCAACATACTAAGCGAGTACTCACCATGATTTCACAAATCATGCAGTACAACATACAAATCATCATCATGCAACATAAATATATCGTAACACGCATAATCGGACATTTATCACTGAAGACCACATTTATGCACATTTAGCAAGAAATACATAAAGTTGAACAAGAGATTAAGCTACCAAATTAACCCCACATTAGATTGGCCTACCAAGCACAATCTAGTATCCCAATAACATACTTTGAACCAATTTAAAACCATTGAAAACAATCCACTCACCAAACACCCCCAATACAAGCCGAGAATGTCGATCAAGCCTCCAAATCCCCTGGAATTGAGCCTGAAGCTTCTCCAACGTTTTCCCTTGCTTCTAATCAACCAAAAACAATTCATTACACATCAAAACATCCAAAAAATCACTGCCACAAATCAGATTACAACTCAAGACAATATCACTACATTTCCAAGCCAAGAACTAACCCAAACTCTTCATTTTCGGACTTGAACACAACCCAGCAGTTACCCATCAATTTCATCATCCAAATCATCACTAAACATGTTCAAAATAGCCCCCAAGTATAACCATACCATCAGCCCAACTTTCCCTCACATAACTACCTCAAAAACTCAAGATTTTCACCTCTAAACTCACCCACAAATACCCATTTCAGGATTTCATCAAAACTTCACCATTTTAACATATGTTAAACTTAAGGGTAAACTAACCTAATGACCACCATACTATGGTAAATGTATTAAAATGACCACATTAAAAAAAATCGACTCAATTGACCACCCAAACTATTGAAATTGGATCAATGTGACCACCAGCCGTTAATGGGCTAACGGAATGTGACGTGACAATTAAAAAATTAAAGGTATAATTACACATTTGGTCTTTACTATTTACACATTCTTTTAATTTAGTCCTAATTTTAAACTAATAAAATAAATTAATTAGGTGGTGACACGTGTCAACACCTTATTGGAGAAATTTAATTATTTATATTTGATATAATAAATTATTTTCCTCCTCCAATCAGGTGGTGACATGTGTCACCGCCTATTTAGAGGAGAAAAACAAATTTTAGCATATATGCTGCTAAGGGGATTCAAACCCGGGCATTGTAGAAGAAAAGGCGATGGGTTAGCCACTGCACTAAGAACAATATTGTGCTATGAAACACCAACTTTAATTTATGCCTTATTGTTTTTTACATTTATTTTTTTAATTTCACATATAAAACCATCCAATTATTTTTTAATTTAATTAAAAAAATATCTGAAATATGTAACTGGAAATGTATTTTAAAAGATAATAATTTAGATATAAAAATAATTAAACATATATAATAATTTAAAAATTCATTTAACGAATCTAAAATCTTTAAAATTATATATAATTTAAAAATTTTAATTTAATAAAAATAATTAAACATATATAATTTAATGAACAATACTGCTATTAGTTCCAGTAGCTTTTGCAGTATCCAGACGAGACTGTGGCTCATTACCTCCTTTCTTTAGATTAATGGTCTTTTTAGGCGTTTCCAAGGCAGAGCTTGATACAGCACGAGGGATGTTTTTCTTTAAATCTGTATGCACCCTTGAAGAATTGACCTCAATGGGCCTTTGAGCAGTTTTAGGAGTGGAGGCGATTTTTTCAGATTTCTTAGATTGCAGATGTTCTTTTGCCACACTTTCAGGGATGGTCAAGAGTGGCTTACTTGATTTAACATTGGAGCCACTTGGTTCAACCTTCGACGATGATCTTTGAGATTGGCTAGCTTGTGTTTTTGCTTCCTTTTGTTGATTCCCATTTAACATCTCCGAAGATGGTAACTCGGGTTATGGATTCTTCTTCCTTTTTCCTTTTACCACAGTTTCCACTCCTGATTTATGTGCAGCCTTATTAATGGTTACCTCACCAGAATCAACAGTTCCATTTTTCTGTTGGATTTTGGCTGTTTCACTTGTTGGATTAAAATCCGTAATTGTGGGCACATATGTAAAATGTATGTTGCTATTATAAAGTATGATACAAAAATAAAGTGACCAATTAAGTTAAGGGTGTTATAGGTATTAAAATGTCATGGAAATAAAAGTGTAGATACCATAAGATATATTTATAATTCAATGAGGGGCAGAGTTATAAATATTTAATAGTTTGATTTAATAATCAACTATATAAAGAGGTAGTGGTCCCCAAGAAATAGGTTAACTTGTTTTTCTCTCCTTCCCCGTCAGAGAGTTTTACTTCAAGAGATAACCTATCTTCTTGGAAGATCAATACCAAAGTTTTGGGATTTCAACATCAAGATTCAAGATTTTCAATCTATCAATGAATTCAGGTACGCTTCCGCACTCGGTTTATTCAGTTTATTGTTCTTGATGATTTGACATGATAGATCTTGGGGTTTAGATTTCATATCTATTATTATTATTTGGTTCTAACAAGTGGCATCAGAGCCTGATTATGTTGAATCATTAAGAATCTATTATATATATTTTTTGGATTAATTTGTTCTTGAATCTTTAAAATCAAAACCCTAAATCCAACGATAATTTAATCATCTATCGTTGTGTTTAAAATTTTTATACTTTAGTACTGTTTCAATTATGTATATGGGTTTTGGTTTTGGTTTTTATGTTGTTAATTCTTTTCGGAATGCAAGAGCATATTTTGTTCGAATAATCAAATTATTTTTATGGATAGAGATCTTATAATTTTGTTTATGCACATGAATTAGGGTTTAATATTTAAAAATTCCCGATTGCCCTTCTTTGGATAAACTTTATGTGCAATAACCCATATGTTGCTACTGTTGAATATTGGGTTTAATAACCATGGATATTCGTGCCTTGTAATAGGTTAAGAATTCTTAACAACATTATAATTTTGAACGTTGAATATTGATTCACCGTTTAATTTTTTGGGTAAACTACACTGGTAGTCACCGAACTTTTAGGGCGCTTTCAATAAGGTCACCGAACTTTTAAAATTTTCATTACAGTCACCCAACTTTTAATTCGCTTTCAATAAGGTCACTGCCGTCAACCACCGTTAAAAAAGCTGCCGTGGCATGTTAAATTTAAGGGTAAAATACACTTTTAGTCACTGGACTTTTAAGAGGCTTTCAATATGGTCACCGAACTTTTAAAACTTTCATTACTATCACTCAACTTTTAATTCACTTTCATTACCGTTAAAAAAAGCTAATGTGACACGTTAAGTTTAAAAATAAACGTTTTCCCACCCTATTTTATCTCCATGTCTTATTTTCTTCCATCCAAACATGCCTATCTTTTAGATACATTAATATTTTCCTTTGAACTCCTCATTATTCAGTGCATGACTCAGTAAATGCCGGGCCTAAAACATAAAGAGGATTTTTATGAGCAAAATTTTAGTTATTTCTTTATGATTCCATCATCGGATGTCTCCCAATAATGCCCCTTCTATGCCTCACACTAAAAATCACTTAAAAATTAAATTTTAAACCCTAACCATAATTTTCACATCCTAAACTCTAAACCCCTAATTCCCTAAATTCTAACCACAACCCCTAACCTTAAATCCTAAACTCTAAACCAACTATTTTAAAGTGAGGGCATAGAAGGGGCAGGTGATTTTCATCTTAAAAAAGAACCCAACTTTTTTTTTGTTAAAACATAACTACTGTAAAAAAATTACAAAGAATGACAGAGTTGTTGGAGAAATGCTACGTGCTTTCTTCTTACATTTAAGCTTAATATTTTTTTGAGTTATGTACATTCTTTAAATGATTTTTTTTACGTTTTTGTTTCAAGTCGTTGATAATCTTTATAATTTTTAATATTTTGTAAATTTATGTAACCACTATGCTTTTAAACCATTTCTATAATCATTTTATGATTTTTTTATAATTTTTAAATGCAAAGAGACATGTTTGGATGGAAGAAAATAAGACATGGAGATAAAATAGGGTGGGAAAAAGTTTATTTTTAAACTTAACGTGTCACATCAACTTTTTTAACGGTAATGAAAGCGAATTAAAAGTTGAGTGATGGTAATGAAAGTTTTAAAAGTTCGGTGACCATATTGAAAGCCTCTTAAAAGTTCAGTGACTAGCAGTGTATTTTACCCTTAAATTTAACATGTCATATCAGTTTTTTAACAGTGGTTAACGGCAGTGACCTTATTGAAAGCGAATTAAAAGTTGGGTGACTGTAATGAAAGTTTTAAAAGTTCGGTGACCTTATTGAAAGCGCCCTAAAAGTTCGGTGACTACCAGTGTAGTTTACCCTAATTTTTTTTATTGCTTTTGTTTCTTTCGGTAGCAACACACTTTAACGAAAGTTATTATATATATATAATTCTAAAATATATATTTTAATTCGGTTTGATCAAAATTTTAGTTTTGATCGTTAGTAATTTAGAAAGAATACAAATTTTGACTTGAGTTTTGTTGTGGTAAATTTACCGTGATTTGGAAACTTTATAATCAGGTTAGTTCTCGAATCTTTATATTCAGGTTATCTCTAATAATTCATGGTTGAATTGTTGAATCTTGTTTAGTTTTGTAAAGAAACTTTAGCTTAAATTTGTTTGATATTATGTTTAATTATGTCATTAATGTTGTCTACGGAATATACTTTTGATTTTGGTTTTGGAAAGCATGCCATTAATCTTATGAAATTCATATCCTATTCAGTTTGATCATTAGGTTATTATGAATATTTTAAGGTCTTATGTGATCATTATATGAATTACTCATGTGTATAATACTTCTGATTTTGACTTTTAGTTAAAGTTTGATTGTTTAGAATTCTACTTTAATTTCGGCAAATGCATGCTTAAGGAATTTTTTGAGAAAGAGTCAAAGGTTTCGGTATTCAATTTCTGATAGCCCCATTTAGACAACCTTATTTTGGGTTATTTCGGAAACTTAAGTGTTATCAGAAATTTCAGTTTTGACTGTTACAAAATTTTAAATTTGGATATCGGTATATTTATTGTATATATTTTGAGATAAATTAATTGAAGCATTAAGTCACTAAAGTGACCTCTATTGTGAAAATTATTTTATTTTAAAATATAGAAGGTTTTGTGCATGTAAGTCGGATTATGTTAGTATTAATCGGCCCAAAGGAAGGTTAATAATTAACATTATTACATGTGCAACTGTGGTAATAAACATGTGATAATTATACAGTTTTATATGTGAGCAATAAATCGGCCCAAAGGAAGATTTCTGTTTGACATGTTCTTATTATCAATGTTTGATTACTGTACCAAGATATCACTTGCAAGTTAATGTTTTGTCCAAAGATGAAATATTAATGGAGTGTCCGATATCTTGATATGATGTTTACCTTTATTCAAATTTATTATTATTTTGGTTATCTTTTAATTTGATTAAAAGATAAAATTAAGACAAACATTTTGAAACAATTAAATTCATATTTTGGCTTCGGATGTCTAATATTTTAATGGATTAATTGAAACATAATGTCACCAAAGTGACCGCTTTTGTGTAGATTAGTTTATTTAAAATATTAAGATGATTATGGGTTTTTGTAATTCATGCGTTTATTAATTGGCCCAAAGGAAAGTTAATATTTGGCAGAATTACAACAACAACTGTGGCGATAAATGTGTGACAATTATAAGGTATTTTATGTGAGCAATACGTTAGTCCAAAGATTAGCCTATTGTTTGACATAGTTTATTGTCAATGTTTGATTGCTACAACAAGAGTACCGCTTACAATTAATATTACTGTCCAAAGACTTGATATTAATGTTGTGCTTGGTATCTTGAGGGGAACTAGTCATTATTTTGAATTTATTTGTTTACTTATGAATATTTATGTGAGCTTGTTTCTATTTTATTTACTTATTTTTGTTCTATATTTAGGTAATTTATTTTTGTTGTCACAATATCTGTTAAATACATACTACACTCGTGTTTAGTGAAACTAATTTCAAGGAATAGAAAAGACACTTACATATAGTATTTTGATGTATGAACATAGACTTTGCACTAAGGAATGAACAACTTGCACCTCTCACCGCGGTAAGCACCCATAAAAGGTATTTTGAGAGGTGAGATCGTTCGAATCGCATGAGTCTAATGATCATAAAACACAACATTCTAGATGTCTTTAGGAGCACAAATCTAAAGAGATTATTCATACTAAGGGTTTCCTTGACGAAATTAAGAAATGTTTTACCCAAAACATTAAGGTTAAGATGACATCACTTATGCTTTCTTTGATGTCTATGAAGTATAAGGGTCAAGGAATTGTGAGAGAGTAGATTATAAAAATTCATTATATTGCTTCAAAATTTAAGGCACATAAGATCGAACTTTCTAACAATTGTTTGTTCTTATGGTTTTGATATCGCTTCCTATACAATTTAACCAATTCAAGTTACAACTGTCAAAGGGAGAAATATACTCTATTTGGGTTCATTTCTCATCGTGTTCAAGAGGAAGAAAGGTTGAAGCATTATAAGTGTAAAAATAATTATTTTGTTAGTGCTCATTTAGTTAGTGTCTTTAAAAATAAGGGCAATAAAGAAAATATTTAAATAAAGTTGCTAAGGGTTCTAGCCAAAAGAAACGATAATAAATTTTTCAGTGTTGATTCTTTTGTATAAGTTAGGACACATGTAAAGAAATTAAACTTTAAAAGCGAGCAACTACTTCGGTTATTTTGAGTGATCCATGGACTGTAAATTTTATGATCCCACAATTAAGATTATTTTAAGGAGAGATTTATAAAAAAAAATGTAGGATGTTGAGTTTGGAGGGAGAAATAAGGTTAGATACATTGTTATTGAGGAGGAATTGAATTATAATTTAATTCCTACTATCACTTTTGACAATGTTTAGGTTTTCAACCTATCATTAATCAAGAAGTGAATCAAGTACCTCAACAAAACAATGTTGAACAACTCCCATTCAAGATAAGGTAATTGTTTCAGAAGAACAAACTCAACAACCTTAAAAAAAACAAGTGTCATTAAAGAGGTCCACGAGAGGAAGATGAAATACTATTCCAGATTATTATATTGTATTTCTTCAAGAAAATAAGGTAACAATGGAATGATAGAAAATGTTTAATCATTTTTTTTATCAGACCATAAAAGTTCTATCTCTCAAAAGTGGATTGATGTCATTCAAGAAGAGTATAATTTTGTGCAATACAATAAAGTTTAGGAACTTGTCTCATTACCTTAAGGTGCAAACCAATTGGTTGTAAATGGATATTTAAAACCAATAGGGATAGAAATGGTAATGTGGATAAGTATAAAGCACGTCTTGTATCTAAAGGATATACTCTAAAAGAAGACATTGATTTTGTAGAGACTTTCTCTCAAGTTTTTATTGAAAGACTCTTTCAAGATAATTATTTCACTTGTTGCTTGTTTTAGTCTTAAGCTACATTAGATAGATGTTAAGCTTGTTTTTTTTCAATGACGACATTGAAGAAACTATTTATATGGTACAATCATAGAGTTGTGTCTTATGATACAATGTCAATGATATGTAAATTAAAGACATCTACCTATGAGCTTATGTAAGACTCTTATTAATAAAATTATAAATTTTATGTTGATTATCTCATTCGGTTTTGAGATAAATTTGGTTGACACTTGTATATACTACAAGTTCAGTGGGAGTAAACCAAGTGACACTCATATTGCTAAAGAAGATAAGTATTATCTTACTCAATGCCCTAAAAGTAACCTTGAAATTTAGAAAATTCAAAAGATTCTCTATACATAAGCTATTGAGAATTTAATTTATGCTTAAGTATGTATGCATTTGGAAATTGTGTACATTGTTGGAATGTTAGACATTTGAGGAATCATATTATGGACCATTGGATAGCAGCCAATGGGGTTATGAGATATATTCAGAGAACAAAAAAATTACTTGCTCACATGTCGGAGTTCTGGTAAGTTAGAGATCATCAGGTTTACAGACTTCGATTCTATTTGAATATTGATGCAAAAGAATTCTGTCACATGAACTGCTACTTATATATTGAATAGAAAGACCACTTCAGTTATTTTGTGACAATAAATATGCATTCATTTATTCTATAAACAATAGGAACACTTCAAATTTAAAGCACATAAATATTAAGTTTCTAGTTGTTAAAGAAAATTCAGAGTGGTTGTGTGTCTATAGAGCATGTTGGTACAAACTCCATAATTGCGCGCATATTAAGAAACTGTCACCCTAGGTCTTTCATGAGCACACTACTCATGTGGGTGTAATGTTATTTAAGGATATTCGGTTTTAGTGGGAGTTTGTAATTTTGAAATAATGCTCATTCGGTTTAGACACAATTTCAGTTACTTCAGTTTAAAGTTATTTAAGATTATTTTCTGCAGAAATAAAGTTCTTTTGGTTTATGTACACTCTGAATTCAGTAAAGTTGATCTCACTAAGGTTTAGGAGGACCAGATGGAAATAGACATGTTCGGTTCACATTTCATGTAATTTTCCATGCTACACATCCATGATTGATCTATGTCATTTGATTATGTTTGTATACATGACCATTGATGGGTCCAGTCATGATTGATATGGCGAAGACCGCTTTGATCCTATATGGATATAATTGATGGACGAGATTGTTATAGAATACCTATTATATAATAGCAAAAAAAATTTGAGCTCATAAGGTTGTACATTTATTAGGAAACATATGTTGCCCAAGTGGGAGATTGTTGGATTAAAATCCGTAATTGTGGGCACATATGTAAAATGTATGTTGCTATTATAAAGTATGACACAAAAATAAAGTGACCAATTAAGTTAAGGGTGTTATAGGTATTAAAATGTCATGGAAATAAAAGTGTAGATACCATAAGATATATTTATAATTCAATGAGGGGCAGAGTTATAAATATTTAATAGTTTGATTTAATAATCAACTATATAAAGAGGTAGTGGTCCTCAAGAAATAGGTTAACTTGTTTTTCTCTCCTTCCCCGTCAGAGAGTTTTACTTCAAGAGATAACCTATCTTCTTGGAAGATCAATACCAAAGTTTTGGGATTTCAACATCAAGATTCAAAATTTTCAATCTATCAATGAATTCAGGTACGCTTCCGCACTCGATTTATTCAGTTTATTGTTCTTGATGATTTGACATGATAGATCTTGGGGTTTAGATTTCATATCTATTATTATTATTTGGTTCTAACATCACTTCCACAGGGAACTTCTTTGCTGTTATTAGCATTATCTGCAAGAATGCTTTTAGAGTGATCTTTGCTGACATCGTCTTGAATAGTCCTTCCATCATGGTGTGTTCCATTCAATTGCACAGCTAAGCTTGAATCCGCCTTCACAGTCTTCCTTGTGGATTGAGATGATATGCTCACCTCAGTTACATATTTCAGATATTTTTTTAATTAAATTAAAAAATAATTGGATGATTTTATATGTGAGATTAAAAAAATAAATGTAGAAAACAATAAGACATATTGTAACCCCCTTAGCCCGGCCTAGACGGTTGACCCGGACTACGAAGATTACACGGGGAAAACCAAAGTCAACCCGAAAGTCAACCTTGATTAACGACCCTTTTTTTTTCTTTTTAAACTTGTCTAGATGCACATTAACCCTAGGCATTCTCTTGAGATAAGCATACTCAAAAATCACAGCAATCGAAAAACAATAAGGGACCCAATTGCACAAAATACGAATTTAGGGACCAATTTGTAAATTCTGAAAATTAAGAGGACTTTACAAATTTTTAAGTTACCATTATGAAATTAGTCATGTTTCATGCCTCTCTGCCAAATTTCATCTCAAAAGGACATCTCAAACTCAAGCAATTGCACATACAAGAATCGGGACTAAAACGTAAAGCTTGCAAACCTCAAAACCATTCAAATTTTATGCCCAACGGTCAGGTGTTCCGAAACGGGTCTAGGCCGTTCAGGAACACCCCTTGGCAGTAGCCAAAGTGTTCAGAAACGGGTCTAGGCCGTTCAGGAACACCCTGGCCAAAACAAGGGCCTGTTTCGAAACAGGCAAGGGTGTTTCGAAACACCCTGCCCAGAAACAGCAGATAGGCCTGTTTTAACACCTTTAAACCCCATCAAACATGCCCCAAACCATTCCACAATAAATCAACAACATGCCAAGCATCATACCTACCAATTTGCATCAAAATCTAGATACAAAACCACCCCTAGGTGCACCAACTCATTCAACACATCCAACACTCAATCATGCTTTTAAAACAAGAAGCATAGCATAACGACTTAAGAATAAGAAGACTCAACGTTGCAAGCGTTAAACCACATAGTTCAAAATCATAAACCAAACTTGTCCAACATACACGATCTCATTAAACATCAACATAAGAGATTCTCCCCCCATTGCCTTTATTATCTATAGCTATTAACCGAGACATACATCTCAAATGGAGCTCTCCTTGAATCCCTTGCTTCTCGCTGTCCCAACTTCAAATATCTGCATTGATGGACAAAAAGGAGCGTAAGCACATAATGCTTAGTGAGGAATGCTCAAAACCAAAACACCATCAATGCAGCGAGTCATAAAACCTCTTTTAAAAGTAAACACAATTCGATAAACCAAAGCAATGTTTGAAAACCCCCTTTTAACAACATGCTTTAAATCATGCATTGCTCAAACATGAAAAACCAACCCTTAGCTTAGAAAAGCTAAGTAATTCACTTCAAAGCACAACCTTGCAAAACCATCAATTTAACCATTCCATGCATGAACATCCTATGCAAAGTTAAATACAAGATCCTTGGAAAACACTTCCACTTCACATTATACTTTTCTTATACTTGAAAATCATTTCAAAGCAAGAAACCTTTAAAAACCACTTACACCCTCAATTCCATCTCATGCATTAAGCAAATGCAACATATGAACCACAAAATCAACACTTGCATTACATGCCTTTTAAAACAAGCCTTCACAAGACTTCAATGCACTAAAGAGATTCCATGCACATATGTACCATTCTCAATAGAAGATAAACACTTGTACAAGTTAACAAGTAAAACATGCATTCATAGAACACTACACACTTCTCATGCAACCATGCATCATTTCAAGCATCTCATGCTTCATCATATTCAAGAACATTATATTGGCTTCCAAGTGATAATTCACAAACCATCATAACGCAAGACACAATCGGATACACGGATTACAAGCGTTGTCCCCACGCTTCATACACACTACCAATCACAAGGTCCTCATATGGACTTTTAAACACCATATGACCTTAACATTCACAAGGTCCTCAAATGGAATTTTAACCACCATTATGACCTTACCATACACAAGGTCCTCATATGGACTTTTAAACACCATATGACCTTAACATGCACTCATTGGTAGTTGTATAACATCACTAACGAGATCACGGGACATACAAGATCCACACATGAACTTTACACCACCATTGTGATCTTACCATACACAAGGTCTTCAAATGGAATTTTAACCACCATTATGACCTTAATATACACAAGGTCCTCATATGGAATTTTAACCACCATATGACCTTAACACAAGACCCACCCATGGACTTTTAAACACCATGGTGTTCTTAACCATCTCGTTAGTGTACTTGGATGGAGTTACCGGTTCAATCACAACCACTCCACATCCAAGGCGACTTTATTCACGGTGCACCCAATCCTATAGCCGGCTAACTATATCCGATTCAAGTAACCAAGAACCATTTACATCACTTGCCAATATAACCAATTTACCATATTAATCCATAGTTTTACAAGCATAACCAAAATGCCAAAACCACCAATTACCATCATCAATCCACTGTTTTTGAAGCATTACACAAAGCCATTAAACAACATGCAACACTATGCATCAATTCCATAATTCCAATGTACAAAAACCAAGGATCTCTTACCTTGAGCATCCTACACACATGGCTTTCAAAACCAGCATTAAACCATACTAAAATATGCTTTCAAAACAGAATTTAAAACATGCAAATCACATGCATTGCATCCAACAATCACAAGTGCTTTAAAAACCAATTCATAACACAACCAAGAGAGAAATTCTATTTACTTACTCTTGAGCTTAGCTAAGTTGTTTAGACTTAAAATAAGCTCCCAAAACCTTCAAACCTTTGTTTTAAAGCTGAAAACCCAACTTCACTCACTGATTTCCGTTTCGCCACTTGCCGAAACACCAATCAAGCTTCCGGATCAACACCACAAGGATCCGAAGATGTCTCCCCTGTTTTAAACACATCAAAACAGTAGATTAATGCACCATCATGCATTAATATCCTCAACCAAGACACCTAAACTCGCTGCTCACATCAACACTCACATTTCGGCTACCAAACACAACCGAAATCACATCCAAACACTTCCAAAACTTAACCCAGCCAAGATCCATCACTTCTAACCATTTTTAAACATCAATTAACATCCAAAATGATCCCAAACACGTCCTTATACCTCTAGCTATAGCAGAACACCAAGATCACCCCAAAAACCACCATAAACTCAAACAAAACTTAGGAAAATCAACCTATCCGGGATTGCATTGATTAAACCTCAATTTCTCATCAATTATACATCCAATTTACATTAAAAACACACCTCAAAACAGTGCCCAACCATTTCATACGAATTCCATCACAAATTAACCAAATCTTGTATTTTAAAGCCAAGATCAAGAACACAATTGAAAAACCTTTAATAAAACACAAATCAAGGATTGAGAACTTAGGAATTTCAGTAAAGAACTGAGAATTTAGAGGAGAAGGACGTTCATACCTCTAAACTTGAGTTTCTCCCTTTTTGGAACCACAATTCTTGAAAATCCAATAAGCAAATGCTAAGGTTTTGTTGTAGAATTGATTAGAGATCAAATGAGGATTGAAATCTAATCTTTAGTTGTCAAAATCAGAGAGAATTTTGCTGGAGAAATGTGTTTGGGTTGAGAGAAAAGTTGAGAGAAAAGAAAATGGAAATTTAGAGAAAAGTTAGTTATAATGCCAAAATATCTTTTCCCTCCTTTTGTACTTAATTAAAAACCATTAATTAAATTGATTAATATTCAGAAAAAATCTGGAGAAACTCTTTTGGGTAAATAGCTCCTTAAAGATTCAAAGTTTCAATCCTTTTTAAAACAGTCACCCAGTTTTCAAAAATTACATTTTGGTCACTAACCCAAAATGTCACTCTCCCAAACCTCATTTTGTAAAATTGATTTCACCTTTCTCTTACATATAATAAAAGAGGATTTTAAGACATTTTTCCATATTTTTAATGCAACCCGAACTAGGCTTTCCTAAATTCACCCTTTTATATTCGAACCGCAACCCGACCGGTCCGGTCCAAACCCAAAACTTCTAAGCCCAAAATTGGGGTGTTACACATATATTAAAGTTGGTGTTTCATAACACAATATTGTTCTTAGTGCAGTGGCTAACCCATTGCCTTTGCTTCTACAATGCTTGGGTTTGAATCCTCTTAGCAGCTTGTATGCTAAAATTTGTTTTTCTCCTCTAAATAGGTGGTGACACATGTCACCACCTAATTAATTTATTTTATTAGTTTAAAATTAGGACTAAATTGAAAGAATGTGTAAATAGTAAAGACCAAATGTGTAATTATACCTTTAATTTTTTAACTGCCACGTTACCTTCCGTTAGCCCATTAACGGCTGGTGGTCACATTGATCCAATTTCAATAGTTTGGGTGGTCAATTGAATCGATTTTTTTAATGTGGTCATTTTAATACATTTACCATAGTATGGTGGTCATTGGGTTAGTTTACCCTAAACTTAAAAGCAAGACTATAACATATATAAACTTTACAAATAAAAAACTCAACGAAAAACCAACAAAGTTTCCACCTTTGATTTAAAATTTGATCACTCGGAACAACTCAAAAATGGAGTTTATGAAAATCTAAAACCATGAAAATGTTAAGGATGAAGAGGAGAAGTCAAAAACATTATTACCTTGATAAAAACTCTTGAAATCACCGAGGAAGATGATGGAACAATGTTTGGGTTGGGGAGAGGTTTTATTGTCGTGAGTTTTGTTTCAAGAAGAAGGAGATGATAGCTTCAAAACACTCTTTTACTTTTTTTATTTCTCTTATTAGAAAAACCTCATTTTACCCTTAATGAAAACATATGGTCTTTTAAATTCAAAACCAAGCCCATTTTATTTAAACCAAGCCCAAAGACTCAAAAGTCAAACCCAATTTACTCACTTAACACCCGACCCCCTAAACCTGGGTGTTACAACTCTCCCCCACTTAAGAAAATTTCATCCCCGAAATTACCTGACGGGAAGAGATACAGAAACTGCCTCTCCATATCCCCGAAACTTCACTTTGACCAACTCAATCGGTCTACCATGCAACACTTTGATATCTGATGCCAAGATCTCAAATGGTTCTTCATCGTACGTCAAGTCTGAGTTCAACTCAATCTCTTCCACATGCATAACGTGCGACAGATCTGATCTATACTTTCGAAGCATCGAAACATGGAACACATTGTGAATCTTCTCTAACTCGGATGACAAACGTAACTGATAAGCAACCGGACCGATTCACTTCACAATCTCATACGGCCCAATGTATCTCGGACTCAATTTCCTTTTTTTTCCAAACCTCATAACTTTCTTCCACGGAGAGACTTTCAAGAACACTCTATCTCCCACAACATACTAAACTTCTTTCCTCTTCAAATCGGCATAGGATTTATGTCTATCCGAAGCTGCCTTCAAACGATCACAAATTAACTTCACCTTATCGGTGGTCCCCTTAAGCATATCCGACATCGGTAACAACTTCTGACCTGCTTCGGCCCAACAAATCGAAGTTCTACATTTTCTACCATACAATGCCTCATACAGAGCCATCTGAATGCTTGACTGATAACTGTTATTGTATGCGAACTCGACCAATGACAAGTGTTTCTCCCAAGTACCATGAAAGTCAATAATGCAACAACACAACATGTCCTCCAAAATCTGTACAACCCTCTCTAACTGACCATCTGACTGAGGATGATACGACGTACTGAAATTTAATCGGGTACCCAAAGCACTATGCAAACACTCCCAAAATCTGGCTGTAAATCTTGGATCTCTGTCAGACATAATTGACTTTGGCACACCATGCAGTCTCACAATCTCACAGATGTATAAATCAACCAACTTATCTAAGGAGTAAGTCATATGAACATCTATAAAGTGAGCACACTTTGTGAAGCGGTCAATTATAACCCAAACTGAGTTCTTCTTCGAAAGAGTCAAGGGCAAACCTAAAACGAAGTCCATAGTGATATTTTCCCACTTCCATTCCGGAATCCTCAACGATTGCAACAAACCTAATGGAACCTAATGTTCTGCCTTAACTCTCTGGCATACCATACACTTACTCACGAAATCAGCTACGTCTTTCTTCAAACCAACCCAGTAGTATTCATTCTTCAGATCACGATACATCTTTGTACTACCAGGATGCATAGTGAACGGGCTACTGTGTACTTCGGTCAAGATAGCACGTCTCAAATCACTGTCATCCGGCACAACTATTCTGTCTCTGAAACACAAGACCCCATCAACACTGAAACTGTAGTCTGATGGTTTACCCTCGGCTATATCTTGCACGTGAGGTGCCAAAGATCTACCTAACAACTGTTTTTCTCTAACCAACTGGCCTAAGGTAGGTCTAACCTGAATCTCGGCCACTAGACCACCATCACTAGACAAGCTCAAACTAGCAAACATGGCTCTCAACTCAACAGCTACCTTCCTACTCAAAGCATCTGCCACTATATTGGCTTTACTCGGATGGTACTCAATCATGAGATCGTAGTCCTTAAGTAACTCTAGCCACCTACGATGTCTAAGGTTCAACTCTCTTTGTGTCATTAAATACTTCAGACTCTTGTGATCCGTATACACTGTGCATTTCTCACCATACAAATAATGTCTCCAGATCTTCAAGGCAAACACAACTGCAGCTAGCTCTATGTCGTGTGTCGGATAATTGCGCTCGTGATTCTTTAACTACCTCGAGGCATAAGCTACAACTCTTCCGTTCTGCATGAGCACACAACCTAATCCTACATATGAAGCATCACTGTAGATCACATACTCTTTCCCCGACTCTCGCTGAATCAAAATCGGTGCATCTGTCAAAGCTTCTTTCAGTTTCTCAAAGGCTTGTTGTCTCGCATCTGACCACTCAAATTGAACATTCTTCTAAAGCAATTTTGTCAAAGGAGCGGCTATCTTCGAGAACCCATTCACAAACCCCCTATAATAACCTGCTAAGCCTAGGAAACTACGAATCTCTGTCACAGACTTTGGTTGCTTCCACTCAACAATGGCTTATATCTTCTTCGGATCAACTCTAATCCCCCCGGCTAATACTACATTCCCTAGAAAGACTACTTCCCTTATCCAGAACTCACACTTACTCAACTTAGCGTACAACTGGTTGTCTAGCAAATTCTGCAAAACTAACCTCGAATGCTTGTCATAATCTTCCTCGGTACGCGAATACACCAAAATATCATCTATGAATACAACCACAAACTAGTCTAAGTACTCATGGAAGATTATGTTCATCATGTCCATGAAAGCAGCTTGTGCGTTTGTCAAACCAAACGACATAATCAAGAACACGTAGTGACCATACTTAGTCCTGAAAGCTATCTTCGGTACATAAACCTCTTTTACCTTCAACTGGTAATAATCGGATCTCAAATCAATCTTCGAAAAGACTGATGCCCCTCTCAACTGATCAAACAAATCATCGATATGCGGTAAGGGATACTTGTTTTTCACTGTCAGTTGATTCAATTGTCTATAATCGATGCACATCCTCATACTATCATCTTTCTTCTTCACAAATAATACCGGAGCGCCCCAAGGCGAAGAACTCGGACGGATAAAACCTCTCTCTGATAGCTCTTGTAACTGAGTCTTCAACTCTTTCAGTTTTTTCGGTGCCATACGATATGGAGCAATCGAAACGGGAGCAGAATCTGAGTATGTCTCTATGGAAAACTCTAATTCTCTGTCAGACGGCAAGCCAGACAATTCCTCCAGAAACACACTCAGAAAATCACACATTGTTCTGATATCATGCGGTCTAACTTCATTCATGTTCGGATTCATCACGTAGGCCAAGTACGCCTCACAACCCAACTCAACTAATCTCTAAGCCTCTAAGGCTGAAACAACATTCAATAAGGATTTTACATTCTCCCCTACTACCACAATCTCGTAGTCATCTGCAAGCTTCAAGCAAACTCTTTTTGTTTTTAAAATCTATCCTAGCCCTATGCTCTGTAAGCCAGTCCATACCTAAAATCACATCAAAGCCATAGAACGGTAACTCCATCATGTCCACTGGAAATATATGCCCCTGAACCATTAACAGACACCTTCTGTACATCTTCCTAACCACTACTGTATCCCCGAAGCAACTAGTAACACTAACACCTACCTCTAGTACCTCACAAGGTATATTTAACATCTTTGCATGCTCACTCAATATGTTTGAATGCGTAAACCCGGAGTCAATCAAGGAAAGCAAACTCAGAGACTGTATCGAGAAATTACCTGCAATCACGCCCATGTCGTTCTGTCCCTCTCGCTGAGCATAAACTCTAGCTTGATCTCCATCCTCCGGCTGAACTGCAACCACATGAGCTATATTCCTTTGACAATTGTTCCTCTGCTGAAAGTTACCTCGACCGCACCCACGGCCTCTCGGGTACTCAATAGCTCTAGCAGTAGCCTGAACCTGAACCGGTGCAAGTTTGGCCTGATGTGGACAATCACGCCTAAGGTGATCTCTAGCTCCACAGTTCTAGCACACATGAAAGTTTCCCTAGCACTCCCCGGTGTTATGCCTCCCTCACCTAGCACACTCGGGTAAACGCCCACCAGCTCTCTAGCCCTGATAACCTCTTCCGTGGTTACCACCCCCACGTCTATGATCAAAATGATGCCTATTGTCCCTGTGCCTCTTGTCATCACCTCTATCAAAGCCAGCAGACCTCTTCCCTAAACCAGACCCACCTGATCGTTTGGTCAGACTCAAACTATGCTCTATGTCCTTGGCCCTAGCGACCAAGACATCTAAGTCCGTGTAATCCATAGCCAAGGTATACCTCTTCACTTCCTCACTCAACCCGTAACGGAAACGGTCGCATCGTTCCCTCTCAGTAGGAACTAATAATGTAATATGCTTATATTATAGTAATATAAATATAAATATAAATATATATATATATATATATATATACTTGCATTTAATAATAACAAATAGCATGAAATAAATAAAAGCGCAACAATATAAAGAACAAGTAAATAATTAAACGCAGAAATTAAAAGTTAGATGTTAGGGGTTCGTTAGTTAGTTAGCTAAACTAAATGTGTCGTGCATAATACAGATCATACCTCGTTGTAGGTTACCGTAAGGCCTTAGGTGAATCGTGGCCGAAACAAAATTAAATGTGATAAAATAAAAACATAAATTAAATTGCAACAAATAAATGGGCTGGAATGTAAAAACAAAAACAAAAGTGCCAAAATTAAGAAAATATAGTACTAAAATCTAGAAAAAGAACTAGATTGAGCAGAATCAAAATGCAAAAGCATGAATGCAAAGACTAAAACATAAAAGGGGGTAAAACGAATGTAATCAAAGTTGCAAATGAGCCATTTAAGCCTAAAACAAGTTGGCCCATATTAATATATACATTAAGGGCAAGACAAAAAAAAGGAAAAGAAAGGCAATTTTACATCGAAAACACCTTTTAAATATTTATTTACGAAAATGACCCTTGCTAAAGTAATTTTAAAAAATGATCCTCAAATATGCCACGTAGGGCGTCCTCGCGTTTTGCACAATGCGATTGTAGACCTCGCATGATACAAAAAATGAGTTTAGTCCGACGTGGGCTGCCTTTTCATATTCTGAAATTTAAAGTTAGTGGATGCGACCTCGCATTCTGGGAAATGCGAGGTCCCCAAGAAAATGAAAAGATCGCGTGTAAATTAAAATAGACCTCGCGTTTTGAAGAAAGCGAGGTCTTCAAAAATCCATGCATGAATACAAAGGTGTATAGGCATGTTCGAGGCATTTTATCGTACCATTAGCCCGACAATTTTGATAATTTTGATGCTTATATACGTAGTATTGGAACTTATCTTCCATTTGAGATTGATATTGGCACGTACGAGACATTTCACACTTTATTAAAAGCGCGTTGAAAATGCTTCCAACGCTTGTTTAAGAAGTTGAAATGGCTTGGTAGGCATGTTGGAGGTGTTTTCCCGGGTTATTATTAGAATAATCTTCATAATATTCATGTTAGAGGCCTAGTATTGGAACTTATCTTTCATTTGAGACTGATATTGGCACATAACAGACTTTTTGAACGGTATAAAAATGGCCTTGAAAATGGTTCCAAACCTTAGTTTTGGGCATGAATAAAAAGATAAAATGCTTTGAGAATCATGTTTGATGGGTTTATCCAGAAAGTTAATCGCCACATTCTCGTAATCCTTGAGAATCATGTAATACATTTCTATTAAAAAAGCAAAAAAGTGACCCCGGTCGCTGTAGAAAGCGTGGTCATTTTGAACGTTTTAATTAATTTCCTAATTATTTTGATGATTATGCCAAAATTAAGAATAAGATGACAAATTTGTCCATATTTTCCTTTAATAGGACCCCGCGCTCTGCATATAGCGAGGTCCATTAAGCCTATAAATTGAGGATGACGGTCTCCATATATTCTCGTAACTCATCTTTGTTATTTTTCTTCTTAGTCTACTGTTCAATATTATTTGTAGATAGTTCGATAGATATAATATGTCGAGATGAGAAACTATTACAGCTTTGGTATACTACGATGGGCAAATAGTCGATGATGCATCTCTCGGCGTCATATTTCATTCAACAAGTACTATATTGCTTCCGCTGCCACACAACTTATCGTATAAAAAGTTGATAAATGAAGTGAAGAAACATGTTCCACATGGTCGTGGGAAAAAGTTGGAACCGTTGAAGTTTCGACTGCAGACATCGCTAGAACCATTAACGTATTCATTATACCGCGTTGTGGACAACGCTGATGTAATTAACAAAAGGTATTATTTAATAATATTACATTAGAACAAATAGCATGTATGAGGTCTGTCATATCTTGTTATCTACCACACGTTGTCAGCATCTTCCTTCGTGATACACGAATCCTCCAGTTACAGTCATGGTCCTTTTGGACACATTCTGCAATATAGTTTTCCGCACTCATTTTCTTCACTGTCGAAAGAACTGATAAGCGTATGTTGTAGTTTTTAATTGCATCCTATGCGATTTTCTTAGTAGTGAATATTATCTCAACTTCTAGTTCACCGTCAGTTTCGACATCAGCATCGCATGGCTGTCTCCCAATAAATGGGAAACCATTTATGTTTGTAGCCACTATAGCTTTGTAACGAATGAAATGGACTAAGACAAATTTTGAGCGAATTACAATGAAAGAAAATGTGAGCTTTTGAGGAAGCGAAAAGGGTCTATTTATAGGGGTGTAAATGAACCGGTGTTCTTCCATGTTTAGAAACTGGTCGTTCATTTATTTTTTTCAAAGTATAGTATTTATAGCAGACATGCATTGAAAAACGTAAAATATTACATAAATAAACACGTTAATTTGTTACAATTAAATTGTACAATTGTACCCCTTGAGGTATGCATCTTCTGAAGTCTTTGACGAACTGGGCAGATAAATAAGCATCTTCCAAAGTCTTTGATGAATTGATTTAGACGAGAGGTGCAATAGTTTGTCTGACTTATATGGCTGCTGAGAGACGTGTCGTTGTCGTAGACAAATGGCGCCATAGTTCGTCCTAGCTGTTAGAGCCCTAAAGCTTCGTGGATTTCGTGAGTATCCAACAATCATCATCATCCACGATACAGATGTAACCAACAATGTTACATGCGGTGGACTTCCTATAGCCTTCACGATGAAGGCATACGAAGAAGCTACCGACAGCCTCAAACAGAAGTTCAAGACTGATTTCGGTACTTCAAAAGGACCACACATTCCCTGATATTGCGATTTGTCGTAAATCTTGAACCAAAACATGGAAGAAACATATTGCCAAATATTATTAACCGACCAAAATAATGTAGTCACTGTATAAATGCAACTACTTATACCAACAGATCGCAATATCAGGGAAATTAATTTGTAAAACAATTTTCCTGATATGTGATATGTTGCCATTAGTAGCAACAATTGTATCTTCTCTTCTAATCCGACACATATTCGAATGTAGCGATAGAAAATGCTAGTGGGTTTGTTTGCCTTCGATTCTACCTTATATAGGCAAACATTCACGCTCTCCAAAATGCGAGGTATTCGGTCACGTTTTAAATGGACCTCACGCTTTGTAGAACGCGAGGTTTGCAGATATTCTTGAGTGGCAGGACAAGTACATAATGTCATGTCAATGAACCTTTTTTAGTGTAACAAGCGCGTGAAAAAATAGTTTTGAAGCTTTTTTAATGTAAGAATAACAATGTAAGTTTATTACATTCAAACAAATACATCAAATGAAGAAAATAGATTATGATAGCTAGGCCACTGATCCCGGTCAAAGATGGCATCTTCTACATAACCGGGGCGAGGTCAGTGACGTCCTAACCGGGGCGAGGTCAGTGACGTCCTAACCGGTCAATTGTACCCCTAAACATGATTTAAAAAAATGGTGTCATAGTCAAATAATTGATACTCGGGCCTAAGCGATTTTTCAATTCCTCAACTTGTCTTGATACCCATTTTGCATCTTAATTTGAGGAGAAGTTCACATCCGTAGTCCTGATCCCGAACAAAGAGGGCATCTTGTACATCACTTTCCAAAACATGTACGGATGTTGAGGTCTCGCCATAGTTGTCCAATCCAACCGATCCAGTTTGAAGGTCCTCTTTTCGGCTTAACTTTTGAGGCTGATATTAACACATACGAGACATTATAACTGGTCAATTGTACCCTTAAACATGCTTGCTTTGATGAAGTGGACAATCAAGGATTTTGAGGTTCCTCCGAAGAATGCAATTGTTACCCACTTTCATCATCATCTGCAATGGTAGGGCCTTTGACTACGGTTACATGTTGTGGTCTTCACCTAGCCGGCACTCTATGAAGACCATACTTTCCTTGATATTGTGATCTTTTATTCATCTTGAACAATAATGCGGAACACCCGTCTTACAAAAACTAGCAACCCATGAATAACAAATAAATATGAAACTCGCGATGTTTGTTCTCATCACTACCTGTAACTCAGTTTTTTCTTTGGATATGATGGCAAGCAATTGATGGTGGGTAAGCAGGTTTATATAGGCCAGAACTCGCGCTATGCAATTCTCACTGCCACATTAGTTTCCTGACGCAAAAATGAAATCTCACTAGACTCTATGCATAGCGCGAGGTCCTTTTACCACATCAAATCTACAGACAGTTGCCACGTCTGGAATCTCTGCGAACCATAGAACATTGCGTTTGGCAGAAAGTGAGGTCCATGATAAATTAATAAATAATTGTAATTACAAATTTTATATACAATTAAAATTTCCAAAAAAACTAAAAAAATCTACGACAATATAATAATATAATTTTATTAGATTATGATACTAATGTTGATTTACATAAATAAAAAAAGACATTACAGAATCATCCTAGTGACCTCTATGTCCACCCGTACCGCATGGTGGTGCACGACGTTCCTGACGCGGATTCCTTCGAACATTTGCACCATCAGCATCATCATCATTATCATCGTCATCCCCTAATGAAAGATGAGTTCCACCACTCGCACTAGGGTCAGTGAAGAATAGGCTCTGCGGCGGTGTCTGATCCACAATACAAGATCCGAACTGTGTCGAATTGTAGAATAGAGGCACAAATGCAGAAGGTTGTGGCGCATAGTAGAATGGGGGAACCACAATAAGCGGACGAAATACGTCCGTGAAAAAACCTTCTGTCAGACTCCCCATTTGATGAAACAATGGACAACTTCCCCTATGGTGAAATGCCGAGAAAGTCGATTGGTGGAATGTAGGTGTTGGCTGGGGTGTCACTGGCTGGGCGGCTGAATGGGCAGGTTCCTGCACTGCTCCGGATGATGATGCCTCGCGAGTGTGTGTTCTTCTCTTTTGGCCACCTCCCATTGTACGGGTACCACGCTGCGTCAAAGGATGTTGTGTCGGCGGATGCTGCATCGAAGGACAATTTCAGGGAGGATGATCTAAATCGCATGCTCGCTCTTCTGGGGCTAATAGACGTGGCTTCCCATTAATATGGTACCACTGCATAACGTTGTAGTCCTAAATGGGATCTAAAATGGGGGGCCGTCTACCAAAACGGGTCATCGACTACCCCATCTAGTCTACGTGATGTTGGCCCCAATGAACTTCTATCTTGTCTTGCTAGGTTAACCTGTGCAATGTGTCCAAATTTGGTGGGTCACTTGGAATCCCTTGGACATAGTTGAATTGCCGCATCATGTGGTCCGTAGGATGCCACTCCACTATCTCGTAGTGTATGAGCAGAACCATCAGTATCCAAACGGCCTCACTCAGCATTATTTCAGGCGGAATGCATGCTCAAATTTCAGGATTCACGTACGACGTCCACAGAAACTACAAAAACTATAAAATCGGTAAGATAAAATCAATTTAAAAATTTTAACTAATAATTTCTGATCTAAATAAATTTAGATAATAAATATCATACCAAATAATGTGGATCTGGGCCATTTATCTTATCGATCAACAGTAGATAATCCCGCTGGTTGGTCGGTACACGTGTGTTAATTGACCCAACCACCCATCATTCAAAAAATTCCTATGTAAAATAATATTAAAAAACAAAATAATAGATTAAAATTTTGGCGATTTTACTAGTACCTCCGAACAAGTGAAAATTGGTATGGGGTCCGATTTCGAGGCGTCGGGCTTAAAAACGACATTCAAATCCATGCCCAACACTGCAGCAACCAAATGCATTCCCCAATTGCACGCCGGCCCGAGTCGACAATTTTGCACAACTCTTGAAATAGAAATGCCAAGACTGCCCCTCCCCAATATTTGTTTCTCGATTCCACAAGACTCGCCAGATGAGGCAACCACATCAAATGGACCTTTTTGCGAGATTTGTCTTCCATTAAGACCCCCAATAACCCATAGAATATGGGCACGAGCAAATCGCAGCAAAACAATTTTTTCAATATAAAATTATATTTCACACGAGTAAATAATAATAAACAACAAAAAATTATACCATCTTCGTATCATCATCAACGTGGGGGTTAGGTTGGTCAAATTGTTTTCCAATAATGTAATTTTGAGTTTGCCACCATCCAAATCGGTCTCTGCGGGCCTTATTCCAAGAAGGACTTCACACACACCCGCCAGTCTGCCTTTGCAATCATCGTGATAAGCTCGTCGTCAACGGGTAAACTGAGAATAAATGCAACATCTTGCAAGGTAATGATCACCTCACCGCATGGAAGATGAAACATGTGTGTCTCGGGCCTCCATCTCTCTAGTAACGCGTTAATCAACAAAGGGTTCAACTTTGGACTGTCAAATAGGTGGGAAACATGACCAAAGTCGAACGCATGCAAATAGTAGTCAAGATCCGGATGCGGTCATCCCGTACGATTGATGTAACACTTCTATGCACGTTCATACCCCCTTTAAAAATTAAAAAAACTTTCATCGGGGTCTACGCGCCAGAATCTCCACATGTGTCTGTGTCGAGCCTCAATAATCGTTTCATACCATCGCAAATTGGAAGACTTTAAAAATAAAACCAAAAAAATAGTAATTGAAGAGCAGACAATTTAATATGAAAATAGATGAGAGAATGAATCATATTTATAGGAGGCCTTGCACCCTATACAAAGCGGCGTTAAAGAGACCTCGCTATCTGCAAAATGCGAGGTCCTTTGAAAATCCGCGACGATTTGATTCGTTTCTGTCCGAACAAAAGTAGACTCTTTGACTGGACCTCGCTATCCGCAAAATACGAGGTCAGTTTTTTTTTATTTAGATAATATTTAGATTTGTTACTTTCATTCATTACAAATTATGTTTTAATAAGATTTAGATTTCTTATTGTAATTAAAAAAATAACAATATTTTGATTGGGATAATTTACAAATATAACATACATTAAATACAAATAAAATTTTACATTCATTATAAATTATGTTTTAATAAGAGTTAGATTTCTTACTGTAATTAAAAAATAACAAATATTTTGATTGGGATAATTAATTACAAATATAACATACATTAAATACAAATAAAATATAAAATACCGTATTTTCTTTTAAATAATATCTTCTTCTAGACAATATATTAATCCTAAAAAATATGAAATACGTTAGGATCTATTCAAATAATTAGAATATTGCATCTACTAAAATTAACTTCCAAAAAATTAAGACCTTTTGCTATTTCCAAAAAAATTAACTTCCAAATAATTACAATATATTTGATTAGAATATTACATTTTGATTAGAATACTTTAGGTCCAGTGCCATGTCAAATCTAGCAGTCCTCTGTCCTGATATGTCGAATCTCTATGGAAGTCGCGTTTTGCAAAACGTGAGGCACGTCTGTATAAATAGAAGTTAGGCCAAACAGACAAACTCAATCACTGGCTTTTGCTTGCTATCAACTCAATTTTTTCTAAATTGTTGTTGATTACCATCATATCCGAAGAAAAAAAATCACCACCCTAATGGCAACAAACCACATTTTTGAAATATTTATCTGCTATTCGTGGGTTGGCAATTTTCGTGATAGTGATGTTCTACGTTTTTGTTTAACATGAACGACAGATCACAATATCAGTAAAAACGTGGTATTCCTAAAGTGCTGACAATCCTCTGAACGTACTTAATGAGGTTGTGGGTAACTTACGCCTTAATCGTGAAGGCTAGGTGAATACCATCGCTTGTAACCGGAGTCAAAGTTTCTACCATTGCAGCTGATGATGGGAATGGGTTGCAATTTCAACCTTTGGGGGGACATCAAAATCCTCGACTATCTACATTGTCAAAGAATGTTTAGGGGTATAATAGAATCGGTGCAAATGTCACTGACCTTGACCCGGTTATGTACAAGATGCCATCTTTGACTAGGATCATTGGCCTAACTGCCATAATCTAGTTTCTTCATTTTATGTGGCCTAACTACCATAATTTAATTTTTTCATTTTTTGTATTTGTTTGAAAAGTAATAAACTTACATGGTTATTTCGAGCCTAAAAAAGCTTCGATACCATTTTTCACGTGTTGTTACACCTGCTAATTAGAATCACAGATCAATTATAATTGCAATTACTTAACATCTGAATATTACATCTACAATTACAATTCTCAGTTTTAAATAACAATTACTTACAATTACATATACGATTCACTCAAACCATTTGTTGCTTCTCTCATGGAATTTATTTATAGACGGTGGAATTTAAGATTCCAATCATAATTAAAAAAATAGACCTCGCGTTTTGTATATAGCGAGGTCCAGTGTACTTCTCCTGCCACGTCAGGAATCTCTGCATACCTCGCATTTTACGAAACGCAAGGTCCATTTAAAACGTGACCAAATACCTCGTGTTTCGAAGAGCGCAAATATTTGACTACATAAGGTAGAAAAGAGAGCAACCAAACCCACCAGCATTTGCTCTCGCTTGAGAAAATTTTGTATCGGATCCGAAGAGAATATACAATTGTTGTTACTAATGGCAACAGATCACATTTCAGGGAAATTGTTTTACAGATTTATTTCCTTGATATTGCGATCTGTTGGTATAAGTAGTTGCATTTATACGGTGATTACATTATTTTGGCCGGTTAATAATATCGACGATATGTGTCTTCCCCGTTTTGGTTGAAGTGCTACGGCAAATCGCATTATTAGGGATGATGCTGATTATCGAGTACTCACGAAATCTGCGAATCTAGTCCTCGACTGCCCACATAGTGGACGAAGGTTTAGGGCTCTAACAACTTAGACGACCTATAGCGCCATTTGTCTACATTTTAGGGCTCTAATAATTTATTTTATTAATTTTGTGTATTTGTTTCAAATTAATAATTTCACCGTGGTTTATAATTACAATTACGACTACAATTTTTAGCTTCTTATTTTTTAATTACAATTATACGCCTCTGATGCTACACCTCTTAGCTTAAAGATTACGCGAATGCGGCGATTAACTTCCCGGATAAATCGATCAAACATGATTATCTAGGCATTTTACCTTTTTATTCAAGCCCAAAACTAAGGTTTAGAACCATTTTCATGGCCATTTTCATACCGTTCAAAATGTCTGTTATGTGCCAATATCAGTCTCAAATAAAAGATAAGTTCCGATACTAGGCCTCTAACCTAAAATATTACGAAGCCATTTCAACTTCTTAAACAAGCGTTGGAAGCATTTTCAACACGCTTTTAATACAGTGTGCAATGTCTCGTACGTGCCAATATCAATCTCAAATGGAAGATAAGTTCCAATACTACGTATCTAAGCTTAAAAATTGCCAAAATTATCGGTCTAATGGCACGATAAAATGTCTCGAACATGCCTACACCCTTGCATTTCAGCCTGGATTTTGAGGACCTCACTATGTGTAAAGTGCGACGTCTATACATTAATTACTGCGATACATAAATGTGCCTCTTCAAAATCTCGTGGACCTTGCGTTTTGGAAACCGCGAGGTCTTATCCAATCATTTTAAATTACAGAATATGAAAAGGTGGCCCACATCGGATGAACCTCGCTACGTGTACAACGCGAGGTCATTGTACGCATTTCCCAGAACGCGAGGTCGCCTTACGTGGACGATTTGAGGGTCATTTTTCTAAATAACACTGGCTGAGGGTCATTTTTGTAAATAACTATTAAAAAATAGTTTTTCCTATAAAATCCTGAAAACAAAAGCAATCAATTTATTAAGAAAAAACAAAACACCCATTGTTCGGTCTCTCTTTCACAAAACCAAAATCCTCCCTTTTAGCCATTTATCGGTGGTTGCCTCCCATACCATCTGAAACGACGATGATTATCGAAAAAGGTGAGAGATGAAAACCCAAACCAAGCCCTTACTTTTGAATCGAAACACAAAAACAAAAATAAAAAATAAAAAACCATTTTCCTCTTCAAAACTACACGATCGTTCATCAGCGGCCAGACCTCGATGAGGGCCATTGTAACACCATGAAATCTCTGCATTTTAAAAAAATGGAATTGAGTGAATGATGAAATGAGGAAAAATGATGATGTTGGAGAGGTTCTGCAGCTTAGGGGACTCAAACCTATGCCCCTTGCCATGCTAGGATTTTGTCTTAGCCATCTGAGCTAAGACTATTATTGGTCTTGGTTTACCCTAGTTTACTAATACCCTTTATTTGGTGGCTACATTGAAATTTATTCAGATCTGACTCCTCACCTACCGTTTGGAATACCATTCGAATGATATTAAAGAAAATAATTTCAGGAACCTCTCAAGCTTTTCCCAACCCTAGTTCCAGCCACCCCTCAGATCTCCTTCACCGTCGTGTCGTACCGTGCACCGTCGCCACCAACGTGCTCGTCATCGTGCAGCAAACCCAGGGCCACAGCCACTCTCGGTGAGACGCCTTTATTCACCATGGAAGACCAGTTGAAGGTTCGTACAAAGCCTTGGATCATCGCCTCTGTTTTTCACCGATTTCGGCCACCTCGGTCGTCCTACCACCGCGCCGCCACCGTCAACGGACTCCTCGCATCACGATGAGAAAAACCCAGTCAACTGATCATCTGTTCAATGTCGATAAGGGCTTCATCGGAGCTTCGATGATTTCCGGCCTCCTCAGTTTTGTGTTAGGTAATTTCCGATTAAATTCCGGCTTAGTTTTTTGAACTATGTGTTTTGTTAGATCGCATGTCTGAAGGGCTACCTTTTTTGGCAGTTTGGAGTCATTTGGGGTCACCGGCACTATTCCGGCAAAAATCTCGGCGAGTTCAGTTTTTGATCATGGTAAGCAAATCGGGCCTGACCCAGGTCCGAACTGGTCTATTCGACCTGGCCTATGAGACCAAGCCTGATACGGTCCAAGCACAAACCGGCCCAACCCGTTAACTCGACACGTCTGCCTGGGTTTGACCTGACCCGTCTACCCGAGTCCGACCCGACCTGTTTGCCGAGTCGACTCAGTGAGTCAGCTCGCCCGAGTTGACTCAGTGAGTCAGGTTGCCTGAGTTGACTCAGCTGAGTCAAACTAGTTGACTCTAACCCCGATAATCATTGACCCGCTAACGTCAACGTTGACTTTGACCGTTGACCAAAAAGTCAAAAGTTTCGAAAAAAACCCTTATTTATGTTTTTCGACGTCCTGAGTCCGTTTTTGAAGCCCGTTTCGTAAAATTCTGACCTGAAAGCCTCTGAATCTGACCTTGAACCCGAACTTCTATATGTTTTAATTTTGCAATTAGGAGTACTGTGAGTAAGGACTGAAATGTGAATTTGTGTAATTGAAGGTACTCATAGCTCCTTGAATACGAATTGTTGATGGACGCCGAATTCGAGTTCGAGTGCAATCGATTGGGGTTTCATGAATCAACCGATATAGCTCGGAGTTAAGGTAATACAATACTACCCTTGTATGCTTTATGAACATGTTGATATCTGGTTAACGCATGCATGCTTATGATGAAGTGTTTTGTAAACTATGCTTAAGCCGAATCAGATACGAGAAATAAGTATGGAAACTATTAAAACCAAAATATTCAAATAAGAATACTAATAGACCAGAAGTATCGTAAGTTTTAATAGTAATAAATAATACATTTAAATCCGCAACTCGATCATTAGTGTCTAAGATTCAATGTCCAGAATATGAAGTAAGGGATATTGGATATGAGATTAAAGAAATGCCCTTGAGGTATAAGAATGACTAAATTGCCCCTAATAAAGGAAGTGACTCGGAATCTGCATTCGACCTGATTGAAAAATTACCCTACCTAAGATGTGTGTTCTATTGGAAAAGACTTCGGCATCATTATTCAAATGCCTGTGATACTAAAAGAAACTTGGATTTTCCCTCGAGCTCTATATAACACACGAGGGTGAATTTACTAGAAATATCGTTGTATTCCTGAGCTGATCCTTACGACAGTATTGAATGAATTAATTGGAATGATCGTAATGACAAAAAAGACTGTAGTGCCTTCGAGCACCGAAATTCTTAATTAATCAGAATGACAATTATACCCTTAAGTTCTCAAATGAGTAAACAATCTATAAGGGTCGAAGGGATTAGAACGACTTAATCTCTACCGAGTACGTAAACGATGGAGGTGATAAATAGTAAAATTGACAAAAATGGTGGATTTATCTCAATTTCCAACATGACTGAAATGCCCTCTTGAGTTAAATAGGTAGTTACGCATTTGATGAAATTCTGGGATTCCTAATAAGTCTTTAAGGGCTAAAGTGCCCCTAAGTGTTAGGAAGCACACTCATGTATGTCCATCACTCATGATGTCAATGTAAGGTAGGAAGTTGCGCATGGATTATATGTTTGATTACTGAAAGCTAAGCCTTATAGTGAAGTATGAAGGCGACCAATCATACATACGATACAGTCGATGTCAAGTCATGATACATGCAAATTGCTCACATTTGAATGTTGGTGAGTACTGCCAGGTTGGGATATGCTACTTTAAACGAGTTTTAAAGGCTTGATAAACTGTTGGAGCCCCTAAGCATTACAATAATCATTATGTTATGTTTGTGTTATATTATAATAACTGTCATGCTAGTCAAATAACTAAAATACCCCGTTGGCCAAAATGGTTGGAGCTTCCCTGGAAATATCCGATAACTAGAAAGATCTTGATACATAAATTCTTGAATGCCTTGTTAGAAAAACTGATGACTATACTTTATTCTCGAGTTCTACAAATCACTGCTTATGAGCCTAAGCTCGATTTTGGCCAACGGGATAAATAGTGTCTAAGATTCAATGCCCAGAATATGGAGTAAGGGATATTAGATATGAGATTACAGAAATGCCCTTGAGGTATAAGAATGACTAAATTGCTTCTAATAAAGAAAGTGACCTGGAGTCTGCATTCGACCTGATTGAAAAATTACCCTACCTAAGATGTATGTTCTATTGGAAAAGACTTCAGAATAATTATTCAAATGCGTGTGATACTAAAAGAAACTTGGATTTTCCCTCGAGCTCTATATAACACATGAGGGTGAATTTACTGGAAATATCGTTGTATTCCTGAGCTGATCCTTACGACAGTAATGAATGAATTAATTGGAATGATCGTAATGACCAAAAAGACTGTAGTGCCTTCGAGCACCGAAATTCTTAATTAATCAGAATGAAAATTATACCCTTAAGTTCTCAAATGAGTAAACCGTTTGTAAGTGCCGAAGGGATTAGAAAGACTTAATCTCTACCAAGTACGTAAATGATGGAGGTGCTAAATAGTAAAATTGAAAAAAATGGTGGATTTATCCCAATTTCCAAAATGCTTGAAATACCCTCTTGAATGAAATATGCAGTTATGCATTTGATGAAATTTTGGGATTCATAATAAGACTTTAAGGGCTAAAGTGCCCTTAAGTGTTAGGAAGCACACTCATGTATGTCCATCACTCATGATGTCAATGTAAGGTAGGAAGTTGCGCATGAATTATATGTTTGATTACTCAAAGTTAAGCCTTATAGTGAAGTATGAAGGTGACCGATCATACATACGATACAATCGATGTCAAGTCATGCTACATGCAAATTGCTCACATTTGAATGTTGGTGAGTACTGCCAGGTTGGGATATGCTGCTTTAAATGAATTTTAGAGGCTTGATAAACTGTTGAAGCCCCTAAGCATTACAATCGTCATTATGTTATGTTTGTGTTATATTATAATAACTGTCACGCTAGTCAAATAACTAAAATACCCCATTAGCCAAAATGGTTGGAGCATCCCTGGAAATATCCGATAACCGGAAAGATCTTGATACATAAATTCTCAAATTCCTTATTAGAAAAACTGATGACCAAACGGAATTCTCGAGTTCTGCGAATCAATGCTTATTAATTACCGGTATAATTTACCAAAATGCCCATGAGTGTTGAAATGACCATAATGCCCTCACGGGCTTAAATAATTGAATCGTTCACGATATATCTGAATTCAAAGAATCCAATGTATAAACTCTTGAAATGTTTGATTTGAGCCGAAGGTACGAATCCTATTTAATAAGAACCTCATTTTTGAAATTCGTTTAAATTGCCAAAAGTTCAATGTGTCTCATTTCGTAAATATCAAGTATCCCCGAGAAATAAAATTGATCTATCTAGTGTTTTTCATGTGTGCTACATCCAGTTGTATGATTATTACACATTAGTAATCAATCTAATGATTCAATTATGAACGATGATATGCTCGATGAAATGATGAACTAGATAGATGATATCATACTCTGCCTACTCATTGTATGTCCGCTCAATCTATATACATGATATGTAATTGTGCTATGTGGTTGCTTGATCTTTGATAATATCGTCTTTCTATCTAATATAATCGGTAGTATAATCTATTAGCTTGATCTATGATGGTACACTCTGTTTGCTTGATGAATGATAATATTGTCTGCTCTGCTCAATAGTATGCCCATTCATCTGTCAAAAGCATGAATCTTCCGTTTCTGATACTTTGAATAGAATGTCTGTCATATGTATTCTGTCACTCATGTCTGGAATCTGAATATCGATTGTTATCTGGGGTATACTGTTGGGTTATATTATGAAGTCTCTGTCGGTACAGCCCTGATCCAGCTGGTAAATCCTTATGGACTCAAGGTCTCCCCTTGGGTAGGTTTCGATGCTTTACCACGGGTAAATCCTTATGGACCTAAGGCAGCCCCTTAGTGGAACCTATGCCAATCAGGCCTAGGGTAAGTCCCTATGGATGCAGTCCTGGGGGACTGCATATTGGTGTAGGGTTGGAGGGTAGTTACTAGTAAACCCTAGTATGAACTTGAACATTTGCATTGAATTGTTATGTGTTCGTATGATATGAATGATAAGTACTTATGCATGTTTGATCTGCACTCATCGGAACACACTAGACGTTGAACTCTTTGTTTCCATCTCGTAATCTATCAACTTGTACAATTCTCGTTTGTTACTCGATGATTGAATAAAGAACAAGTATCGTTATTCTCAAGTATAACATTACCCTAAAATAGCGGAAAGGAAATGAAGACTGTTACTACTTGGAACATCATGAAAATGTTATGCCTACCATATATCTGCATGAGCTTATAGCATCTTTTGGTAGTTCTGTATTACTGAGCTTTTCCAAGCTCACGTTGTTTTTACCATCGTAGGTTAAAAGAACATATCATGGTATAATGTTTGACATCAGTGTTCAGATTTCTCTCGACGTTGCCTCTGGAGTACGGTAATGTATAGTTAGTGGGCATGTATGTCATGTATTGTTTTATGATAGTGTCTGTAAAACATTTTCTGAAATTTTTGTTATGTGTTTAAATGACTTCTTGAAATGGTATTTTAAACCAGAGTTGATTTTACGGTTTAATAAGTGTTTCAAAAAATGATTTTATGTGTATTTTCACTGTGGGTCGCTCTTGTGACCCTAATGTGACTTCCTAGGATCCGTTGTAACGCATAGGCGGGTCTAGGGGTTACAGACATTCCTAACATCTGAATACGTTTGCACGCGGCGACTCCTCCCTAGAAAGCAAGTAAGTTTCGAACTTCCCTTTTTGTTTTTTTAAAATGATTTTTCTTTTCTTGTTTGGTTGAAAAACAATATTGAAAAGAAAATGAGATCCTTTTTTATTTCGAAAATTCTTCTTAAAACCTCTATTGTTTCTTTTTTATTTCAAAATCCCTTTTAAAAATTTCTTTGCTTTTGATCTTAAGATTCAATGCCCCAGTTTATTTGTTTTTTTAGTTAACTACCCCGGATACCACTAAACTATAGCCCATGAGTCGAAAATACCACCGAACTTTAAAACTCTTCAAAACTAGCACTGAACTTTAGTATTTGAGTCGAAAATGCCACTCTGTCATTAACCTTTAACTCCCTCGTTAAGTTAAAATGACGTCGTTTTGGTGCGGCTGTTTTGAAGCCTAATTTGGCCCAAAACGACGTTGTTTTGCTGGAGAGAAAAAATAGAACCATGCACTTGGGGTTTGAGTTTTGTAGTTTAAGGTTTAGGATTTAGAGTTTAAGAGTTTTTATATAATATTTATAATATAAATATATTATTTATATATAATATTTATATATAAACAATACACTTTTATTTATATATATTATATATAATTAATATATTTTAATATTATTTATAATATTATTTATTTCATAAAATAATTTGAATTAATCTGAAGTAGTTTAAGATATATAATATTTGTGGTAAAATATTATATGATGTTATGTTGGTTCAATGGTTAAGGCTTAACTTTAGCTTTTAAAGGTCTTGGGTTCAAACCACCTTAAGTGCATGGTTTTAATTTTTTCCTCCAGCAAAACAATGTCGTTTTGGACCAAATTAGGCTTCAAAAGAGCCGCACCAAAACGTCGCCGTTTTGAATTAATAGGGGAGTTAACGGTTAACGGCAGAGTGACATTTTTGACTCAAATATTAAAGTTCGGTGATATTTTCGACACAGGGGCTATAATTTAATGGTATCTGGTGTAGTTAACCCTGGTTTTCTTAAACAAAGTTAAACTTAATGTAGTGGGAAAATAGAAGATGAAAATACCTAAGAATTGTTTCTGGTTTTTTATTTATGAAATTGTAGTGGAAAGGAAGACCCCTTTTACATGGTTTCATTCGGCTTTTTATAGCCATCTTGAATTACAATGAAAATAAAAACCTAAATTTCCTATTGGTGTTGAATGGCAATTTTTCTCTTTGTCATCTTGTGCAGGTGGCAGAGTGAGAGGAGATGGGACCATTTTGTTGGTGTTAGTTGAGCTGCTTCTGTTGATGTGGAGTGATGATCGGTGGAGATAGAAATCTTTTGGAAGCGGAAGGGATGTAGAAGGGTTGCTGAGTAGGGTGATGTCGGCTGTAGAGACGATGATGATGGAATGGGTTACTAGGTTTAGGGTTAATTTTTTATTTGGGGTTAATTTAGGGTTTAATTGTATCATGTTATGATAATTTAGGGGTTGTACTTTTGGTAAATGGAAATGGATGGTTATTTTAAGAGATATCGGTTTTAATTTAAAATTGGGCTTAGGCCCGGATGAAAAATGGGTAATACAAAATGATGTGACTAGGTTTTTAAAATTCATGTTCTACCAGGTAATGTGAATGTAGCTGGAACAGATGGGTTGTTCGATGGATAAACTGTATAACAATGAGATTGATGTTGTTGTTGTTGTTCATGGATTAAGAGCTGGCTTCAGTCCCTAATTGACGGCCAAGCATATAGCAACTTTGGCTCTCGAACGAGCAATGGATAAGAACCGACGAACACCATTTGCCAAAACTACTTAAGAATCAAGATGCGGGCTCTCGGTATGGTGGCAAGCTTGAAGACATCATTGGTGTGTCCTACATTGCTACCTATTAGCACCTAGTGAAATAAACATTCATATTTGCATTTTTATGTCCCTTATGAATTATATAACTTCTTATCCTTGATTTTGTTCATTAAGTGATTCCCGAGTTGATCCTTTCACAACTTGCATAACTTTTATCTTCCTCGTTGATATCACTTTTCTAATAGGAAGTAGGTGAAAGTGCTTATCTAAGATCAAAAGCTTGAAAATATAATCAAAAAACTTTTCTACACTCTTGACATGGAGTCCGATTACATACACATAGATAAACATCATTGGACAACTTTCCTTATTCGCTACTACTGCAAAACCTAGAACTTGAAAATCTATGCATTAAAATTAAATCTACCACACTTTTTTTGGAGCTCTTCTTGGACCTCGACTCTCGTCACTACCTTCTTGTCTCCTGGCCTACTCTTGATCTCTACTTGGGCCGCCTTTTTCTCCTTGAATCTCTTCTTCCTGCTATCTCTTTTCTTCTTCTTCCTTGGCCCTCCTTTGGTGTTATTCTTCTTGTTTTTGGGCTTCCTCTTGCACTCTACTTGGGCCACCTTCTTCACTTTTTTCTTCTAGACCTTTCTTTTCTTCGTGTCCTCTCCTTTCTTCCATTTTTTCTTCCATTTCCCTCCTTTGGCGTTCTTCTTCTTGCCTTTGGGCTTGCTCTTGCTCTCTCATTGCTTTTTCTTCTCTTCTCTCCTTTTTCTCTTCTTCTTGTCTTCGGGCTTCTTCTTTCTCTACCCTTCTCCTTCGAGCCTTATCTTCCTCTCTTTCCTTAGCTATCTCCTCTTGTCTTCTTCGGACCTCTACCTCTTCTTCCTTTCTCCTTTGAGTCTCTTCTTTTTCTTCCCTTTTAACTTCTTCTTCTTCTTTCATTGCCTTTCTTCGACGTTCTTTTTCTTGTCTCCGAGCTTTTTCTTGTTCTATCATTGCTTTTTCTTCTCTTCTCTCTTTTTCCTCTTTTTCTTGTCTTCGAACTTCTTCTTGTTCTTCCTTTCTCCTTTGAGCCTCAACTTCCTCTTTTTCCTTAGCTTTTTCCTCTTTTCTTCTTCGAACCTCTTTCTCTTCTTCCTTTCTCCTTTGAGCCCTCTCTTTTGCTTCCTTTTTGGCTACTTTTTCTTCTTCCTTTGCCCTTCTTTGACATTCTTCTTCTTGTCTTCGAGCTTCTTCTTGCTCTCTCATTGCCCTTTCTTCTCTTCTCTCTTTTTCCTCTTTTTCTTGTCTTCGTGTTTCTTCTTGCTCTTCCTTTCTCCTTCGAGCCTCGTCTTCCTCTCTTTCCTTACATTTTTTCTCTTTTCTTCTTCGAACCTTTTCCTCTTCTTCCTTTTTCCTTTGAGCCTTCTCTTTTTCTTTCCTTTTGGCTTCTTCTTCTTCCCTTACCCTTTTTTGATGTTCTTCTTTTTGTCTCCAAGCTTCTTCTTGCTCTCTCCTTGTCTTTTCTTCTCTTCTCTCCTTTTCTTCTTCTTGTCTTTGGGCTTCTTCTTGCTCTTCCCTTCTCCTTCGAGCCTCATCCTTCTTTCTTTCTTTAACTTCTTCCTCTTTCTTTCTCCAAGCCTCCTCTTTCTCTTCTCTTCTCCTTTGAGCCTCCTCTTCCCTTCTGGCTTCTTCCTCTTTCTCTTTTCTCTTGGCTTCTTCTTCTTCCCTTCTCTTTCTCTCCTTTTTCTTCCTTGTTTCTTCTTCTTCCCTTATTTCCCTTTCAATTTCCTCCTCCATCAATCTTTCCTCTTCCTCGGCACATGATGTACAATCTAATATCAATGATTCTTTCTGCGGTTTTAGAAGGTGATCAATTGTTGCGTTGGGCACGTTAAATGACAAAGCCAATACCTTTTTATCCAGGCTTCCTAGCACAGACCTCTTCCCTGCTAGAAACTGAGGATGGTTTTTCTTTGTTGATGTGCTGAACCCCATGAAAACAAATGAATCATTGTTGAATGACATCTGAGCCATTGGATGGAACCTTGGTACCACGAATACATCGCCTTCCTCGACCCTATACCTCATGTTTCTGCACTTGGATGCCTTGGCATTGCTAGAACAAAGCACCCGAACCATCCCTTGACCCTGCAACACTATTGCTATCTCAGAAGCTCTTGGATTCCAATGCGGCGCCATCATCGAACCCTTCACAAACATTCCCACCATCAGAATCTATCTTCTTAACTCATCCAATGTTAGTATTTTTTAAATAAAAAAAAACCAACCTTTGTCAAGTTCACCATGAAAATCCCAATGTTGGAATGTTTCAATAAATGCAAGTCTTTCTTGTCTACGGTTACACTCCACCCGTTACAGTTCTCGAAATCTGGATCTGCTTCAAAAACATTGTATGCTTTTGTTTTCTTCTTATGGATAGAGCCCAAGAATTCACCTGCAAAGGCTTTCAACACTCTAGCTTGCAATTCACCAAACATCTTCTCCTTCTGCACTGCATTGATTATGGCCGGTGTTCTGCTTGCTCTCATCATTTCTTCTATCACATCGTCAGGTACCTTGAGACACAAATTCCCATTATATACACTGAATTATGCAGTAAAATTTATGCTAGTTTTGAATCATAATTCATACCTTAAAAGCTGCTTGAAGGAGTCTGGAATCAAAGCCAAGAACCATATCAGTAATGCTTGAGTAAGCCCCAACGGCTGCCTCCTGAATTTGTTAATTCCCAGACCAAAGTTCAAACATAGGAACAAGAATTAAGACAACAAAGAAAGGGAAACGAATGGTAAGAAGAAAGATCGTACATATATATCATCTTCTGTGTTAGTGAAGATTGCATAAATTCTAAGCCTCTCTCTTTCAGCCTCTAAGCTGCTTTGTACATAGAAAACCGACCCTTGATGTAGCCTATATATATCTCCTTTCCGAATCTTCACATTCTGCATACCATCATCATCAGTATCATCTGTCCAGCTCAAAGCTCCACTCCCTAACCAAAAGTTTTTCATTTCAAAATCCAGAATTTTACGTTCATTAAAATATAGGAGTATACCGTAAGCATTAAGTTGCAGTGTACCTGTGTGGACAAACAAAAGCATGTCTGCATGTAGCAGAACCGGAAGAAATACGGAGTTTGGCTCCAAGGTAATGAACTGAAGGTGGTATGGGGGTTTTGCTCCATCGGTGACAGAAGCAGTTGAGATTTCTCCATGTTCGGTCTGAGTTAAGAGCTTCCTCTGATGTTTAAGAACCAACCGACCCACGGTCGAAGCATGTCGATGCGAGTGAGATTCGACACTGTGGAAGGTGGTGGAAGCGAGAAGGAAGAGAGCTGCGAAAACTGAAAATGGGAAAACCAAGGTCTGCTGCTTGAGCATTGTTTCGAGAGATTGGAGATGGGGGAACCTAAGCAGTGGTTTTGTGAGTGTTGAAACAAGGGACCAAAATGTGTTTGGTCTATATAGAAGAAAGTGGCTGATGGGGTGGGTGTTGTGGTCGACCCGTGGATGCCATGCATAGGAATTAATTTTGAATTTCATTGGTTTCATCATTTTAATGTTCACAATATCACGTGGTTTCAGCAGGTGGCTGATGGGGTGGGTGTTGTGGTCGACCCGTGGATGCCATGCATAGGAATTAATTTTGAATTTCATTGGTTTCATCATTTTAATGTTCACAATATCACGTGGTTTCAGCCGATGTGGATGGATATTAATGGGTGGGTTCAGCAACAAAAATCGATCGGAACCATGGCTTATCGTTTATAAGTTTGTAAATTATGATTATTCGAATCGGATAAATATGAATTAGATTTAATTTTTTAAAATTTATAATTAATTTTAAGACTTCAGCTTATAAGAAATTTTTGAACTTTTGAAGATAAAATTCAATTAAGCTAAACTCTCGAACTAATAAATTAAATTAATTAAATTTTATGATTAATTTTGATCATTATATATTGATAATTTTTTTCTTTAGATATTAGTGCAACATGAAACACTACAATTCTATCATATGTCATTTACACATTTTTCTAAAATATTTTTTTATATTTTTTATAAGTTTTTCAGAATTTTAGGACTTTTAAAGAATTTTTTAAATAAAATAAAAAAATATATAAAATATCGAGTAGCATCTCTGTGGCACGAAACACTACACCAATTGATCTAAAAAATTTATCGAATTTAACGGTCGATGTTGGTCAAAGGGCTTAATTGATTCAATTTATTGGTTCAAGAGGCTTAATTGGGTACAAAAAAGTTCGAGGGCATAATTATTTTTTTCAAGTTCAAGGGCTTCTTACACCCTTAAGCCTATTTTTAATTATTTTACAATGTAAAAAATAAGTATTTTAGAATATTATAGAATAAAATAATGTTATATCTTATATAAAGATATTATATAAAAATTTCAAATATTAAAAAATGGCATAATGCCTAAATTTGCCCCTAACGTTTCATGGTTTTGTCACTTTGACCTTTATTCTTTTTTTTGAAGCACTTTAGCCCTTAACGTTTTATGTTGTGGCAAAATGTCCCTCGTTATACGAAAACCGTTAGTTGACTAACGGTCAATGCATCTCGCTAACTAGGCAGAGACAAATGGACTAGAATGATGACGTGGCATGTCCACATGGCAGTTAATGATGATGTGGCATACCATGTCAGCAATTTATTTTTAAAAATAATAAATTATTATATTTTTATTAAATTAATCTCAACCAAGCGGAGGCTGACACGTGGCAACCTCTAAATGATTTAAAATTAAAGATTTTACCATTTGGTAAAGTGGGAAATCGAATCTGGGCATTTTAGGTGAATACCTCATGTCATAACCACGTCATCATTAACTGTCATGTGAACATGTCACGTCATTATTCCAGTCTATTTATCTCTGCTTAGTCAACAAGATGCGTTGACCGTTAGTAAACTAATATTTTCGTCCAACGATAGCTATTTTACCATAAAATAAAACGTTAAGGGCTAAAGTACTTCAAAAAAGAATATGGGTCAAAGTAATAAAACCATGAAACGTTAGGGGAAATTTTAGGCATTGTGCCTTAAAAGATTACAGAAAAGCTTAGAACCCAAACCAAATATGTATAATATGTAGGAATTAATTTGTTTTATTTAAATGATTTATGATAAATTATGTGATTATAATGAAAAAAAGAAGAAGATAAGATTATGAACTAGGGTATTTTGGTAAAAATCGAAACCCGCAACATGTACGTTTTGGAGCTTAAAAAATGTATTTGGTTTTTTTAGGGATGACAATTTAATTTAAATCTGATTCATTTCAAATTATATTAGAAAAAGATTGAATTCGAAAAAAAAGGTTCGAGTCCTAATAGGAGGTGAATCGAATATGGATATTGTCATGATCCGATCTAAATCTGATCCAAGTCCATGTTCGATCCGAGTCTGAACCATATTCGAGTTTGAATCAAAACATTTATGACTTTTAATTCTTTAAAACAAAATATCATTTATAATATTTACATTAAAATAATAATACAACATATATAAAGTAAAAAAATTAACCTAAATATATTAAAAGAAACATAAATATATATTAGGTAATTTGGAATAATGGTAAAACCAAAATTAACTTACATATATATCCATATTAAAAGTGATAATAAAAATATAAATTAATGTATTGAAAATGCAAGTTAAATAATAATAATATTTACTATGATTTATATCTATGAACTAAACTTAATATAATGTAGTATACCTACGTATATCATATGCAATTATGTATATATACATAAATATAAAAACAGAAATAAATGTAAGATAAAATCATAGACAAACGAACAAGAAAAACAATACAATAGAGAAATAAATAAATGTAAATATCAATAAATTATTAAAAATTAAGGAAATTAGTGAATAAAATAATAAATTATGTAAAATTGCAAAATAAAGTTAAGACATATTAGACTAAAATTATGAATTAAAAAAAGAAGCAAATTAAAAGCATAAATAATAAACACAAAAATTTTAATGTAGTAAACAAACAAGAGACGAAAATGAATAAATACAGAATTAAAATGATATAAATTAAAAATGCAAGAAATTTAATATACAAAATTATGGACTGGTTTGCATTAAAATAAAATATTAGAGGGGTGAAATAGAATATACCCTAAAGACGCTAAAATTCGCGGATCTACCCCTCGAATTCGGTCAACACTAAAGATGACAATTTAATCCGAATCTAATTCAAATATCTGAATCCAAATCTGAAAAAAAATATCTGACTTCGATTGTAATCGGATTTAGACTTGGACTCTACACAGTCCGATCCATTGCCATCCCTAATTTTTACAACAATTTATTTCATTTTCATTGATTTTCTTTATAAGTTTTGTAGTGAAGATTTCTTAAAGCAAAAGAATTTTTGGAGATTCTATTGTAATAATTTTTTGTTATCATGGGTTCGAGAAGAAATTGTTATAGAGTCAATTAAAAAGACCAACATAGCACTCTCCTCCATTTAATTTTGTGACGCCCTTATCACAAGTCATTTGTTCTTGTGATGGATTATTGTCAGGGTTGTTCACCACGCCTACTTTATTTTTGGGCTCTCGACGTGAAATCGAACAGTCAAAAGGTCATTCTAATATCACTTGTTACAAGATTATTACCTTATTTCTAAAAGACATGTTAGATAGAAATAGAGTAATGGCCCAATTACAAGTAGTATTAGAGCGATCCTTTGACTCATATATTTAAAACTTAAAACTTTTCTAATCAAAACAAAGGGTCTACTTCCATACATTAAAACTTAAAGTTTAGAGATTTTTTCTTTGACATATACTTGGTAGTTTCATACATATTTGACACAGTTGCAAGTTGTAAAGCTAAAGGAGCAATTCTACGTGGGAGAGAAGAGAATCCAACAGTTGGTGGAACGAATAGATGAGGTCTCCAGTAATAATATCAGTTCAATCTCAAATGGAAGTCAATATTGCTCAAAGTTATTAGGGATGTAAAAAACTGACCCGACCTGAAAACTCGACTGAAATTTGTTCGAGTTAAAATCTGATTTGACTTGAAAATTTAATGACTTGAACCCGATATGTAACCGACTGGTGTTGACCAGAACCCGAATTCGACATGTTACTGTAGTGACCGAACTCGACCTGCGTCCGACTGAAAACGACCCGAACCCGAATTGGACATGTTACTATGGACCTGAAACTCGACCTGCGTCCGACCGAAACGAACCCGAACTCGAAGCCGACCTGGCAGATAACCGATTTTACCCAACTGAATTGACCCGAGATTCGATTTTACCCGACCTGTTTTGAACCCGACCTGTTTCGAACCCGATCTTTTTTGGACCCGACCTGTTTTAAACCCGACCTGTTTTAAACATGGCCTGTTAAGTGACCCGGCCTGTTGTTAACCTGAACTGATATTGACCCGAAATCTATGACTTGATAAATTAAAAATTTTCATAAGTTGATATACATATATGATATATATACATATACTAATACACCTACATATATTGATATACATCTATAATGTATATGCGCGCGCGCGCACACATATATATATATTGAGTACTAAAATTAGAAGAAAAAAAATTAAGTAATTGATAATTTATCAACTACAAAAACTTAATGAAGAGTGAATACTAAAAAATAAAAATATTGAGCCAAGTAATACAAATAATTTATGAAATTAAGAAATATTAAATTAGACATTATATTATACTTCTAATCTAATACATTAAACATATTTATTTTTTTCTCAATTATTAAAAATATTAAGTAATTAATAATTTATTAATTATTTTGAGCTAATATTTACGTTACTTATCATATTCAAAAAAATATTTACGTTACAAAATAAATTAGATTGATTTTTTCTCAATAACTTAAATACTAAAATTTTAGATTTACAAATTATAACAAAATATATGTTAAGTTATAACAGATTCAAGATAATTGTTTTCTTATTAATCAGAACAAAATTGTAGAGTTAAAGATTATTCTTATCCAATCTTTAGTAATTTGAACTACATAAACGAATATTAATTATTATCAACTTGAAACATATTTTTCTCACTATAGAATATAAGGTCTATTTTTTATTAATATTTGAATACTTGAAACATCTTTCGTATTGAATGGATTTGGGGATAGAAAAAGCTGGTGCATTTCCCCCACACACAGACCACGGTCTGTTGAAAGTGAAGGCGTGCGAGATGATTTGGTACTGCTCTCTATGAGATTTTTTACCCTAAAGCCTTAATGAATTTTCCCTTAACCTTAAATCTTAAACCTCTAACCCCTAAACATAAACCCTTAAACCCTAATGTATGTAACTATATATGTATGTACCTATCAATGTCTAAACTCTAAACTCTTAATGAATTTTCCCTAAACTCCAAACCTTTAAATCCTCAACATAAACCCCTAAACAATAAACTCTAAACCCTAAATCCTAATGTATGTAAGTAAGTAAGTATGTATGTATCAATGTATGAACCCTTAACCCTTAATAAGTTTTCCCTAAACTGTAAATCTTAAACCTAAACCCTACACCATAAACCCTAATATATATAAGTATGTATATATATACCTGTCAATATATGAACCCTAAATCCTTAATGAATTTTCCCTAAACCCTAAACCATAAACCTAAACCATAATGTATGTAAGTATGTATGTATCTATTAATGTCTGAACTCCGAACCCTTAATGAATTTTCCCTAAACCATACACCTTACACAATGAACCCTAAACCTAAACCTAAACCTAACCCCATGAACCATAAACTCTAAACCCTATTGTAAGTATGTATGTATATATCTATCAATGTATGATCCCTAAACTCTTAATGAGTTTTCCCTAAACCCTAAACCCCACTATATATAAGTATGTATGAATGTATCTATCAATGTATGAACCCTAAATCATTCATGAATTTTTGCTAAACCCTAAACCCTAAACCCTGATGTATGTAAGTATATATGTATGTGCCTATCAATGTGTGAACCCTAAACCCTTAATGATTTTCCCTTAACCCAAACCCTAAACCCTCAAACCCTAAACCATAAACCCTAAGCCCTAATATATATAAGTATGTATATATCAATGTATGAACCCTTAACCCTTAATTAATTTTCCCTAAACTATACACCCTAAACCATAAACCATAAACCCTAATGGATGCAAGTATGTATGTATCTATCGATGTATAAACCCTAAACCATTAATGAATTTTCCCTAAACCCTTTAAATTATAAACACTAAACCCTAAACCCTAAACCCTAAACCATGAATCATCCAATATTTTATAATTTTAATTTGATATTTCTGTTCATTATAGCCCTTAAATCTTCATTTCTATTCCAAATTGACCCCTACTAATTGTTTTTTAATTAGTCCAATAATATATAATTTTACTTTGACATTTTGTTCATTTTAGTCCCTAAACTTTATTTGTATTCCAAATTGACCACTTTTTATTTTTTTAATTAGTCCGATGTTTTATAATTTTAATTTGATATTTTGTTCATTCTAGTCCCTTAAGTTTATTTTAATTAGTCTGATGTTTATAATTTTAATTTGATATTTTGTTCATTCTAGTTCCCTAAACTTTAGTTTAATTCTAAATTGACCCCATATTTATTGTTTTTTAATTCATCCGATGTTTTATAATTTTAATTTGGTACTTTGTTCATTCTAGTCCCTTAACTTTATTTCAATTCCATATTGACCCCTATTCATTGTTTTTTTAATCCGTCCAATGTTTTATAATTTTAATTTGATATTTTCATCATTCTAGACCTTAAAACTTTATTTTTATTCCAAATTGACCAACATTTATTTTTTAATTTTCCAATGTTTTATTATTTTAATTTGATATTTTCTTCATTCTAGTCCCTTAACTTTATTTTAATTCCATATTGACCCTTATATATATATATTTTAATTCATCACGTTTTATAATTTTAATTTGAAATCATTCTAGACCCTAACACTTTATTTTTATTCTAAATTGACCTCTACTTATTATTTTTTTAATTACTCTAATTTTTATACTTTTAATTTGATATTTTTGTTCATTATATTCCTAAAAATTTTATTTTTATTCCAAATTGACCCCTTTTCATTGTTGTCTTTTAAATTTGTCTAATGTTTTATAATTTTAATTTGATATTTTTGTTCATTATAATCCGTGAAACTTTATTTTTAATCCAAATTGATCCATTTTTAGTCCAAATTGACCCATTTTCATTATTTTTTAATTACTGCAATGTTTTATAATTTTAATTTGATGTGACTTTAAATAATTAACTCCAAATCAATGACGATTGATGAAGGCCAACCTAAAGTCTATCGACTACTTATACGGTTGTACCGAACTCAAACTCAATACGAATTCCAATCCCGAAAATACCCCGCCCTGAATTACCCGACCTGAAAATACCCGACCTGAAATTACCCGATCTGAAATGCACCCGACCTGAAATGCACCCGACCTGAAATGAACCCGACCTGAAATGAACCTGACCTGAAATGGACCCGACCTGAAGTAGACTCGACCTGAAACAGACCCGACCTGAAATGGACCCGACCTGAAGTGTATCCGAACCCGAATTAACCTGTCAATTATCTGCTTCGAACCCGACCCATTTTGACCCGACCTGAAATGGACCCGCACCCGACCCGAGTCGAGTCAAAACAGAAAAATGACCTGAAATGACCTGTACCCGATTTTACCCGACCTGAAACCCACCTGATTACCTGTTTTTCCATCCCTAAAAGTTGCCATTTCTCTCACAATTTTTCCAACATTTTTTCAAGGGAATTTTGAATATGATGATGTTTTCTATGATGCAAAAGACAATTTTATTCTTGACATGGAATGGGAGAATCTTTATGTGTGATTATATCAGTAGCTAGTGTTGCATATGTAGATATGGATGATTATGACACCCAAATTTAATGTAATTAATCATTAATTTTCTTGTCTCGACTAGCTAGTGTTCTAATGTTGATTTAGTGATGTAACCTGCCTTTTTTTATTAAATTGAGATTATATTCTTATAGCGGGATTCGAACTCTTACAAAATAAGGCAATATGAGCATCTTTGACCACTAGACCAATCAGTGAATCTCGATGTAACCTGCCTTTTAATACATATGGTTTAGGGGAGTATATATATGTTTATGTCTGCAATCAAACTCTTATAAAGGAGCCATAGTTTACTGTTTCTGACTTCTTAGTACTCCTCATAAAATGTGTAACCCCCTTATCCCGGTTTGGTCGACTGACCGGTCCGAGTAGGCTACACGGGGAAAACCGATGTGAAACCCGTTAAGGTCTCACCTCGATTAGCAACCCTAGAATTTTTTTTCATTTATTATCTTGTCTAGATGCATTAATTTATCCTATGTGTGAAGCGACAGCGGAAACAAGGCTCACGAGAAAGCCTGACAGCAACCTGGGCCTAAGCCCAAACCTTGAGACCCTTTAGAGATGTCAAAAAGCCCATTTTTAGGCATGCATTTCGAAACAGACGTCACCCGTTTCGAAACACGGGCTCCAGTTCAAAAAGCCAGACACCCGTACCGAAACGCATCCAACCCGTTTCGGAACAGGGTCCCATTTTGGTAGGCGTTCCGATACCCGTTTCGGAATAGGCAATTACAGTGGCCAAAGTGTTTCGAAACAGGGGCTCACAGTGGCCAAACCGTACCGAAACGTGTTTCGATACGGGGGACCCTGGAACCACACCCGTTCCGAAACGGCACAACCCGTTTCGAAACACCTGCAGTCTGCAATTTCCCAAAATTAGTTTTAAATATCTTCAAATGATCCCAAACGCCCTTAACGACCCCAAGAAGCATACATAACATACAAACGCACTCTAGAGGCATGCACCCTATTGCAAACATATACATATTACATAAGATATAAGATAGGGCATCCATTCAAAAGATCATTCAAGGCATACTTAAAAACTCAAAAGCCAAAAGGGCACATGTCTTCACACATAAGGTTTACATGGTCACTAAAACAACATATAACATCCAAAGGCATAACCTTTCACCACAAGCATTTGGCCAAAATATAACATGGTTTACAATCCAAAGCATAGCATGAACAACAATCAACATTTATGAGTCATTCAACGCTCATACAAACACATAGCAGCCCCATTGCTAAACTACTACTTTATTTACTAAACCATACTTGAGCAACTACAAAAGCTTGGAATGCCCCTTTCCTTGCTCCTTGCTAACTCCACGCTAATGATCTACATTGTCGAAAATGAGAGCGTAAGCTAGAAGCTTAGTGAGGATGCTCTAAAACCAAAAACAACGACAATGCAGGGTTCAAGCATATAATCTTTAATATCACACACAAACATGCATAAGCATCAATATAGCAATCTAGCTAGCAACACAAAAGACAATAATATGGCATCTTACTTCATATTAAGCTTAACAAGATAAAGTACTTATCTAAACAACATAACCACAAGAGCAAGTATATTGGCTACTATTAGTTTACTCGGATATGCAGATTACACTCAACAACAACATTACCTCGATGGGATTACATTCATCACCGGACCTCGCATGGATGTGATTCCACTCATCATCACATGCCCTACGGATGGGATTCCACTCATCATCACGTATAATATAAACATTTCCGGTGGAATTGATAAGTATTTATTTTGGTTTTGTTTTTAGTCCTTATTTTGATCGAATATATGTTTGAAGGACTTAATTGGGCTGTTTTTATGTTGTTCTCGTGCAGGTTACGTAATGCTGGAAATAAGTTGGAATGCTGCAGAAAATACTGGAGTCGTGGGCAGATTCATGGGCATGAACCACGGCATGAATGCTGACTAGGCGCCACGTCAGCACCTTCTAGAAGATGACGTCAGCAACTCTGATAACTTATCAGTCCACTTATCAAGATAGCTTATCATCCGATTTTTATTTTAAATTTCAAAACTTGGATATTTATCTTATGTAATTTTATTTAAATTTAGGATTTATCATCTTAGGTTTTTAGGGTTTTTAACTACTATAAATACCCCACTTTGGGGGTGAATTAAATCATCAAACATTTTCCATTGTTCTCTTCTTCCTTGAGTTAATATAGCTCTCCATTTTTCTCCATTTCTTTTTCTTCATTTCTTTATTTATTTTATTAAGTATGGTTTTTTCACAAACCATGCTTAACTAAATTCCCTTAGCCAAAAGCAACGCCAAGCCCGACAAACCTCGTGAGATTAGGAAAATACTTCAATCCTTCAACAACTTCTTTTTAGATTCTCTATAAAATTGATTAGGCAATCAGCCTAATCTTTAGGCATCGCAATTGTTTCATTCCGAGAGCGCGCATCGGCTTAAAGTGGTTTAGATCCATTGTTGGGGACGAGGAAAAGCTTGTAGCCAATTCAACTCCCTAAGAACAAACTTAGTGGCGGTCCACTAAGGGGAATCAAAATCGGAAACAATTCTCATCGAGACGAATATCCGAGCACGAGCTTCTCTATCACTAACTTAGATTTGAGTTAGCATCGATTGCCGTGGCTAATTCACTAAAGTTTGACTTCAAGGATTGCCCTGGGAGTCGAATTTACCAATGAGAAGTAAGTTACAAGGGTTGGGCCTTGTAGACTGTAACCTGCAGGAAAGTCGAAGAAAAATCAACTTCAGTGATCGAAGAAGTCGTGGCAAAGCGTGGCTTGAGGCTATTTTAATCTATAATTCATTCTCAATATTTATTTTTACGTTCTTATTATTTTTCTCATTCAAATCACTATTCTAAAATCCCCCTTTATTTTCTACAGGTTATTGGTCTAAATCAGAAGAAAGGTGTTAGAGTTCCTATTCCCTGCGGATCGACCCTTACTCTCGCTATATTAATTTAAATCCTATTTATTTTGAGTTTAAGGTTTTATTTTTGACACTATACGACGCGTGTCAAAATTGGCGCCGTTGCCGGGGAATACGGCAAAGTACTAATATCGTTTTATTTGATTTATGACCAGGAGCAATCCGGGAGAACAATTTGAACTCATCCTGGAAATCGAAGCACTAGCCCGAAAGTTGAACGCACAAACACTTCCGGAAAAGAAAAACAAAAGACGCCAGCAAAGATTCGAACGCGATCTAGAAATCACATCCGAAGCAGAATCGAATTACGAACCCAATCCGATGGGAGACGAAAATCAAACCATTCGCCAACTAAATGTGGCGCCCGATGGCCAACAACCTATGTGTATAACTTTCCCTAATGGCGAAACACCGTTCGTGCTAAAAACGGGTTTGATCCATCTCTTGCCTACCTTTCACGGCTTACCGACAGAAAATCCTCATAAACATTTGAAGGAATTTCACATGGTTTGTCTAAGTACAAAGCCACAGGGAGTATCCGATGACCAAATCAAACTTAGAGCATTTCCATTTTCCTTAGCTGATATAGCGAAAGATTGGTTATTTGATTTACCCCCTAATTTTGTTACAACGTGGACTGACATGACTAAACTTTTTCTTGACAGATTCTTCCCTGCAGCGAAAGCAAGCGAAATTAGACGCAGCATCCTGAGCATTCAACAAAGAGAGTCTGAATCTTTATATGAATACTGGGAGAGGTTTAAAAAGTTGTGTGCAAATTGTCCATAACATGGATTGTCAGAACAAACCCTCCTCCAGTATTTTTATGAAGGACTTACGCCTATGGATATGAAGGTAATAGATGCAGCTAGTGGCGGAGCTTTAGTCAACATGACACCAACAGCGGCTAAAACACTGATATCAACCATGGCCGCCAACTCTCAAAGATTCAATCAGTCTAGCGAACCATCTCGAAGGGTTCGCGAGGTAAGTACAGTTTCATTGGAAAATAAGATTGACAAATTAGCTGAAATGGTGCAAACTCTTGTTGCAGATAAAAGGAAAACATCTAGACTTTGTGGAATCTGTACTAGTCCAGAACATCCGACAGACTGTTGTCCGATGATTCAGGAAGATGATATTGCTCAAGCCAATGCCATAGGAAATGCATATAATAAGGGATGGAGAAACCAGTCAAACTTCGGTTACGTGCAAAACCAGAGGCCAAATCAAACTTATCAACCAACTGCACCACAACAATATCAACCGCAGAAGCCATCGTTGGAGTCAATTGTTGAAAAGTTAGCGCTAGCCCAAGAAAAATTTCAACTAAAGACCGAAGCTCACTTTGAAGCAATTGACAAACAAATAAGTCAACTGACGTTAGCGGTAAGTCGCTTAGAATCCAAAGAGAAATTACCTTCTCAAACGGAGCCTAATCCAAGAGAGAATGTGAACGCCATCACTCTACGAAGCGGTATAGTCATCGAACCTAAAGCTAAAGAAGATGGCGTACAGAAAGAAGAAAAAAAGCAATCACCCGCTACTAGAAAAGGTATGCCCGATCCAACCCCTGTACCTTCTCCCTACGCTACACCACCACCCTTCCCGTCGAGATTAATGAAAAGAGACAAACAAGCAGAAGAAAAGGAGATCCTAGATGTGTTTCAGAAAGTAGAGATCAATATTCCACTCCTCGACGTAATCCGAAAAATCCCAAGGTATGCTAAGTTCCTTAAAGATTTATGTACTAATAAACGTCGTCTTATTGGAATTGAGAAGGTTAATCTAGGAGAGCATGTATCGGCGGTCTTCCAGCGAAAGTTGCCACCAAAATTGAAGGACCAAGGTATGTTCGCCATTCCCTGCAAAATCGGTAAAGTGGGTATTAAACGAGCAATGTGTGACTTAGGAGCCTCTATTAATGTTATGCCTCTTTCATTTTATAACTCACTTTCTTCTGAGCCTTTGAAGGATAATAAGGTAACCATACAGTTGGCGGACATATCCATAATTTACCCAGAAGGATTACTAGAGAATGTCCTGGTAAAGGTAAAAGATTTAATCTTTCCGGTAGATTTCTATGTCATAGACATGGAAAACGATCGGACTAATAATTCTTCCGAAATCCTCCTTGGTCGTCCATTTTTAAGTACTGCAAATACGAAAATCGATGTGAGAAGCGGGATCCTTACAATGGAGTTCGATGGCGAGGTGGTAAAATTTGATGTTTACAAAGCGATGCGACATCCTGATAATGTTGCTAGTATAAATTTTATAGATATTATTGAGCCCGCCGTTGAAGAATTTATAGAATCTAAATCTGTTGATGATTCATGCAGGGACTTGAAGGATCACATCAAAGGAATTAAGGAGTTGAAAAATGTTTCTTCTGTTCATTCTGATTTACGCCTAACTCTATCAAAATCTAAAATGTTTTCTTTCATTTTGCAGGAATTGAATTTGGAGTTAAAATTACCTCTAGATAAATTGAAGAGTGAAAGAGAAATTTTTTCAGTAAAAAAACTCCATAATCGCAAAATTTCTCGTAGGGAAATACTCAGTTGGATAAAACGCAAGAACTGGAAGAAGTATTTGTCGCAATGCCTGTAGTCTGAACCAGGTCGTCGAGCTAAACGACGTTAAATAAAGCGCTAGATGGGAGGCAACCTATTTCTTTTCTTTTTTTTACTTTAATTATTTTTATTATTTTTACTTTCTTTATTTTATTTATTTTATTCCATTTTAATCTGCCATAGTTTAATGTCATTTGAATTTTTAGTTAAAATAAACAAAAAAAGAATAAAAAAAGAGAGATAAAATAAATAATCGAAATTATCTAAATCTCATTTTAGATTTTTTAATTTTGATTTTATCTTTTTTTCAATTTTATTTTCACTATTTTTCATATTTATTTTGAATTTATTTTCTTATCTACTTTTGAATTTATTTTTATCTCATTTTAATTATCTTTTTGAATTTATTTTTATTATCTTATTTTAATTATTTTATCTTTTTAAATTTATTTTAAATTTTATTTTATCTGATCTCTTATTTATTTTATTTGCAGATAATTTAGATCGAATAAAGGGATGAGAAGCTATCAAGATTTTGTGGGCCAATTTTTCAATTTAAATTTCGGACTTTTTTATCCTTTTTTTTCACCCAATCAAACCCATATTTTAACCACACTCCAAACCCAATTAAAATACCCGTGGACCCCACCTACACAAATTCCTACCCGGTCAAACACCAATCACCCCCTTAAACCTTTTTCTTTATTTTGTTTCTCTCCCCAGCCGCAGCCTTTTGCTACACCATTTTTTCTATTTATTTTATCTCCTTCAGCAGCCACAGCCGCCACACAACATCACACCCACCATCCCAGCCACCATCGTTCAGGGAGTTTCCTCCTCCTCTCTTTTTACTTTTAAATTTTCATTTTGGGACAAAATGCATCTAAGTGAGGGGGAGGGAGATATGCTTATCAATTTTTATCTTGCTTATCAGTTTTGGTTGTTCGCTTGAAATCTTAATTTTATTAATTTTAAGTTCTTCGTTTAATCCGTAATTTCACCTTGTCTCACTGTTTTCATATGGCTTTGTATCTATCTTGTTAGAAAATTCTAGGTTGCATGGTAGATTTTTGGCATGATTAGTTTTTGATTAAAATCTTTTATATGACATTTTCTTTCTCTATTAATTCACATGATGCCTACCTAAGTACACAAGACATATTTGTGAGTTTTTGAGCCTAATGAGCATGCATGATATTTGCTCTTTGTTTCTTTGAGTGTGCCTAGCTAAATTAGTTGCATTCTAGAACTTGTTTTTAAATTCTTTTTGAGATTACATTGATTGATTATAATGCTTTAATATGATAGAGGCACTAGGTTTTAACCATTTCTCTTCCCAAATAAATTACCTACCCTTTAATTAATTTCCCCTAGTGAAACAATTTTTGAGCCTTAGCCTTTTTCTTGAAAATCACCACATTTTAAGCCTAATCCATTTTTCTTCTCAATTCCATTACTTTTGTTCCCTTTTTCAAGACAAAAATCGTCTTAAAAAAACAGATTCGAATAAGTGCAGTGCAGCAGCAGAAAATATATTGTGCAGAAAAAAACAACTGTGCAGAATTGTTCGAATATACGGTGCAGAACTGATCGAATATGCAGTGCAGAAAAAAAAGAAGTGCAGGAAATTGTTCGAGTCTGCAGAAAAATAAAAACAAAAAAAAAACTGTGCAGAATTGATTCAAATATACAGTGCAGAATTGATTCGAATATACAGTGCAGAAAAAAAAAACAGTGCAGTTCGGAAAAAAAAGGTACACTGCCGAACAGTTTTGGTTAGAATGAAAAAAAGAGAAAAAAAAAACAGTTTCGAATATAATTTTTTTTGGATGATTTTTTGTCTTGAATTTTAGCCCTTATTTTCAGCATTTATCCTACCCTTACCTTAGCCCCATTACAACCCTTCTTTAAGACCTCTTGATTTTTGCATCATATTCATGTTAGTAGTGGAGATTAGATTTAAACACAAGCCTATGGTTATGCTTTAATTAGCTTTGGCTCGAGTGATTTTTCTCTACCCTTAAACACTTTGAGTGACATGAGCGAATCCTTGTGAGGGTACTTGGTTTGCATCATTGATGTTAGTAGAGTTTTAGAATGTCGTTTTTGCTTAAAATTTTTAATCTTGCCATTTATCTATTTTTGCTCCTTAGTTTTCTTTCATATTTAGATGCTTAATCATATTGAAACCTTTGAGATTTCGTGAAATTAAGGATAGAAACTTGAACTTAAGTTTGTTTAATTTTGAGATACTTGAGGACAAGCATCGGATAAGTGAGGGGGAATTTGATAAGTATTTATTTTGGTTTTGTTTTTAGTCCTTATTTTGATCGAATATATGTTTGAAGGACTTAATTGGGCTGTTTTTATGTTGTTCTCGTGCAGGTTACGTAATGCTGGAAATAAGTTGGAATGCTGCAGAAAATACTAGAGTCGTGGGCAGATTCATGGGCATGAACCAGGGCATGAATGCTGACTAGGCGCCATGTCAGCACCTTCTAGAAGATGACGTCAGCAACTCTGATAACTTATCAGTCCACTTATCAAGATAGCTTATCATCCGATTTTTATTTTAAATTTCAAAACTTGGATATTTATCTTATGTAATTTTATTTAAATTTAGGATTTATCATCTTAGGTTTTTAGGGTTTTCAACTACTATAAATACCCCACTTTGGGGGTGAATTAAATCATCAAACATTTTCCATTGTTCTCTTCTTCCTTGAGTTAATAAAGCTCTCCATTTTTCTCCATTTCTTTTTCTCCATTTCTTTATTTATTTTATTAAGTATGGTTTTTTCACAAACCATGCTTAACTAAATTCCCTTAGCCAAAAGCAACGCCAAGCCCGAAAAACCTCGTGAGATTAGGAAAATACTTCAATCCTTCAACAACTTCTTTTTAGATTCTCTGTAAAATTGATTAGGCAATCGGCCTAATCTTTAGGCATCGCAATTGTTTCATTCCGAGAGCGCGCATCAGCTTGAAGTGGTTTAGATCCATCATTGGGGACGAGGAAAAGTTTGTAGCCAATTCAACTCCCTAAGAACAAACTTAGTGGCGGTCCACTAAGGGGAATCAAAATCGAAAACAATTCTCATCGAGACGAATATCCGAGCACGGGCTTCTCCAGCACTAACTCAGATTTGAGTTAGCATCGATTGCCGTGGCTAATTCACTAAAGTTTGACTTCAAGGATTGCCCTGGGAGTCGAATTTACCAACGAGAAGTAAGTTACAAGGGTTGGGCCTTGTAGACTGTAACCTGCAGGAAAGTCGAAGAAAAATCAACTTCAGTGATCGAAGAAGTCGTGGCAAAGCGTGGCTTGAGGCTATTTTAATCTATAATTCATTCTTAATATTTATTTTTACGTTCTTATTATTTTTCTCATTCAAATCACTATTCTAAAATCCCCCTTTATTTTCTACAAGTTATTGGTCTAAATCAGAAGAAAGGTGTTAGAGTTCCTATTCCCTGCGGATCGACCCTTACTCTCGCTATATTAATTTAAATCCTATTTATTTTGAGTTTAAGGTTTTATTTTTGACACTATACGACGCGTGTCAGGAATATTACATCACAGTACTCCTCCTTGATGACTTAACGCCACCAAGGCCACGCGCGAATTTTGACTCAACCGTGTGCACACTAATCCTAATGATCGATCATTTATACCCGGTAAGTTAACTAGTGCCAATCATACTATTAAAACCACATCATGGTAACCATCATTCATATCACACATCCATCATCACACACATCAATGTATATTCATACATAACCAAATCATGCTTCACAAGATCAATATAAGCATAAGCATTCAAAGCTTAATAACACACAAGAAGTTAAACTACTGACTTAACTTCAACCTTGGAATGGCCTACCAAGCACATCCCAAAACCTCAACCACACACTTGAACCAATTTAAATACGTTTGAAAGTTTCACTCACCACCCTTCCTTAAGCAAACCAAGCAAAGCCACTCAAGCCTCCGAAATTTCCGGAATCGATCCTGAACCTTCTCCGGTGTTTCCTCTTGCTTCTAACCAATCAAAAGACAAGGTATTACTCAACCAAATCATTGCCAAACTCAGCCACAATCTCAACCCACAAACACAAGCCAAAACTTCATAGTTTCAAACTCAAACTAATCACAAAACTCACATTTTCGTACACCCTTCATACCCAACTGAAATCTACCATTTCCAACACCCAAATGACCTCTAAAGACTTCCAAAACACTTCCCTAACAACCCTATACCATCAGCCCTTCAACCCAACACAAAATCACACCAAAATTTCAAGTTTTGACACTTTCAAAAATGCCCCCAAGACCCATTTCGAGATTTTTGTCAAAATCCCTCCATTTCAAGATTTTATGTGTATTTAGGTAAGGTTAACTCAAAACTTAACTAAACAAACCAAAAACAAGTTGAAAACCCATTAAAGTTTCATACTTTCTTCAAACTTGAAAAACTTGAAAAAACAAAAATGATGATGGTTTTGAAATCTAAAACCATGGAAATGATTGAGTTGGAAAGGAGAATTCAAAAACGAAATTACCTTGAAATGAGCCCTTGAAATGATGGAGAAAAGAGATGGAATAGTGATTTAGGGCGTTGGGAGGGTTTTCACGTTGGGAACAAAAATGAAGAAGAAGATGACCTTTTTTTTCTTTTTGTTTCAAAAAGCTTGTCTTCTTTTATTTTGACTTATTTACAAAAATACCATTGCTAGGATTTTAGGCTCACTTAAATTAAAACCAAGGTCTAATTAAATTAAACCGATTTTAGACGACTCGAACCCAACACACACCAAACTCCTGACCCCAAAACACGGGTATTACAATATGTTATTAAAAGTTCGGTGATTTTAAGATAAAATAATTATTATTTTTCAAATGAAAAACTGTTGAATATATTGATTTTAAAATAAGTAAAGTTTATTAATAAAAATAAAGATAGTCAAACAATGACAAAACAAAAGGCCAAAAATAACCGTACATTAAGAAACTGCAACTAAGATTAAACTTCTTAAAACTAATAAATCGCTCTGGATTGAACATATTTTTTCTCATTCAATATAACTATAATTTAGTTCTCATACATTGAAGTGATAATTTGTTGTTTTTATAATATTATTAATTAGTTCAAATAATTAACGCTATTAACATTTTAACCTAGTCATTTCTCTTTAGGGATGTAAAAAGCTGACCCGACCTGAAAACCCGACTGAAACCTATTCGAGTCAGAACTTGATTTGACCCGAGGATTTAATGACCCGAACCCGATTTGCAACCGACTGTTGTTGACCCGAACTCGAGTTGGACATGTTACTGTAGTAACTGAACCCGAGCTGTATCTGACCGAGAACGACCCGAACCCGAATTGTGTTGGTAATGCTTCAAGTGTTACTAAGGCCATATCCCACATTGGTTGAGAAAATGGTTAGTGAAGGGTATTTATACCCATACTTCCTCCCTCCCTTGTTGAGTGATGAATTTAGACTGTTTTTCAGTCAAATTCAAGTGGTAACAGAAGCTGTTTATTGCATGGTTATGGAGGTTGTTATTGCAGCTGTTACAACATTATTATATTTGTTGTTATACAGATTTAATTCTGTAATTATTTGGATAGTGAAATGTCTATTATGTCCATGATGTCTAGCCTATAAATAGAGGTGCTACATGCACCATTTGAATTATCAAACACATAGCAAACATTTCTAAATTCTCTCTGTTTTTTCCTCCATCGTTCGAGCATCATTCGAGCAGTACCGCGGTTGTTCACTCCGGAGTCGAGTGTACGATTCTTGGAGTGTCCGTGTTCACCTCGGGGGACATTTTGCTTGTGAAGCGACTACACTGTTCGGGGCAGTTTTGTTTCTAAGGCAGTGGCCAACATACCACGACACGGTTCATATTTTTCATTCATGTTTTTATTATTATTTCCAGTCAGTGCTAATCAGCCGGTTTTGCAGTTCTATTTTACCAACAATTTAGAAACAAAACTATTCTCCGATTCTGCAAAATGGCTTCCTCATCCGCACTACTTAGCAAGCTCATTCCCGACCTTTCCAAGCTTGATGCATTGGATGGTAGCAACTATCGAAGGTGGTCCCAGCGCATCTTAATTTTCTTTGAGCAATTGGACCTTGACTATGTGCTGCTCAACGAACCACCCACCATTGCTGCCCCTACCGTTGTTGTTCCTGCCGATAACCGAGGCCAGAATGATGCTGCCACCGATGCTCTTGCTGCTGCCACCTTTGCCAAGTATGAGAAGGACAACAAGACAGTCCGTGGCCATCTCCTAAGTCACATGTCCAACAAATTATTTGACATGTACCTTAAGGAGAGGAGTGCAAAGGTGGTATGGGATTCTTTGGACACAAAGTATGGCACCGATGACGCGAGGATTAAAAAGTACGTCGTGGGCGAGTGGTTGAAATTTCAGATGACCGAAAACAAGCCCATCATGGACCAGGTCCATAACTACGAGAATCTTGTCTCAGACATCATCGCGGAAGGCATGCAGATGTGTGAGGTTCTGCAAGCAAATGTCCTGATCGAGAAGTTGCCAAAGTCCTGGTCCGATTATCGCAACTCCCTCAAGCACAAGAAAAGGGACATACCACTTCAGGAGCTGATCGGTCACATGAAAATCGAAGAGGCCAACCGTTTGAAAGATAAGGTTACTAACAACTTTAGTCACTTATCTTTTAAATCTAACTTAGTTGAGTCTAGTGGTGCTTCAGGGTCCAAAAAGCCCTTTAAGAAAGGTCCCCAGAGCAAAAAGCCCAAACCACAAAAGACTACCAACTTCAAAAAACCAGTCAAGGCCAAGCTAAACGTGAAAACCATGAAGTGCTACGTGTGTGGGCAAGCTGGTCACAAGGTGTACCAATGTCAGCACCGTTTGGACCGCCAGAACGAGACTAGACCACGCATGCATGTGGCGGAGGACATGGATGATGATGTCATTGTCGCGGTGGTTTCGGAGGTCAACCTTGTAGAGAAGAACACCGAGTGGGTCGTGGACACTAGAGCTTCTCGACATTTCTGTGCAAAGAAGGAGTTCTTCACCGAGTTCGAGGACGTGAAAAATGGTGAACGTGTGTACATGGGAAACTCCAGCAGCTCTCAAGTGATGGGCAAAGGCAAGGTTTTACTCAAGCTGACTTCCGGTAAAACTTTGGCCCTTAACAATGTCCTATATGTGCATGCCCTTGCGTAGAAATTTGATCAGTGGTGGCCTCTTAAATAAGGCAGGCATTAAGTTAGTTTTTGAGGCAGATAAACTTGTACTTTCCCGTAATGGTGATTATGTTTGGGAAAGGTTTTTTAAGCGAAGGTTTATTTGTCATAGAAACTCAACTTAATGAAAATAATAAAGCTACCACTTCTGCTTATATTGTTGAGTCTGTTGATATGTGGCATGCTAGATTAGGACACGTAAATATTCAATTCCTAAAGAAAATGATGAATATGAATATTTTGCCTAAACTAGACATAACAAACTATAATAAATGTGAAGTTTGTGTAGAAGATAAGCATGCAAAACCTACCTTTAAAACTGTTTCTAAAAGAAGACTGAACTGTTAGAACTTATTCATACTGATCTAGCAGACTTTAGAAACACTGAAAGTAAAGGAGGAAAACACTACTATATAACTTTTGTAGATGACTTCTCTAGGTATACAAAAGTTTATCTCCTAAGAACTAAAGATGAAGTTGAAAACTTCTTTCTTATTTATAAGGCAGAAGTTGAAAATCAGTTAGATAGGAGAATAAAACTTGTTAGGTCTGATAGAGGTGGTGAATATGGATCTAATTTTCTAAAAGAGGTTTGTGAGACGAATGGCATAATACATGAAACTTCAGCCCCTTATTTTCCTCAACAGAACGATATAGCCGAAAGGAAAAACAGAACTTTAAAAGAGATGATGAACTCATTGTTGATAAGTTCTGGGTTGTCCGACAACATGTGAGGGGAAGCCATTCTATCGGCTAATCATATTTTAAACCGAGTACCTCATAAGAAAATTGATTCTACCCCATACGAATTATGGAAAGGGTATACCCCAAATTTACAATATCTGAAAGTGTGGGGGTGTCTGGCCAAAGTGGGATTGCCAGACTTTAAGAAGTCCACCATTGGATCTAAAACCGTTGATGCGGTGTTTATAGGCTATGCTTCTAACAGTGCCACATATAGATTCATGACTTTACAAGACTCTTCTATTTGTGAATCTAGGGATGTTGTTTTCTTTGAAGATATCTTTCCTCTTAAGAAACCTAGATTAAGTGTTGAAACACAAATAGAAAACTTGCCATCCACTTCTTCTAGTGTGCCTGCTAGGTCTTCTCAAGAGATTGAATTTGAGCCTAGAAGAAGTAAGAGACAAAGAGTTGAAACCTCTTTTGGACCAGACTTCATAACTTCCTTTATTTCTGAGATAAATGATTTAGACACTCCTTCTGATCCTATAGCTCAAGCTTATTTGTTAGATGAGGATCCTAAAACTTATGAAGAAGCTATACGATCTATTGATGCTAGTTTCTGGAAAAGCGCTATAAAAGATGAACTAGAATCAATAATGTCTAATCATACTTGGGAATTAGTTGACTTGCCTAGAGGATTTAAAACCATCAACAGTAAATGGGTCTTTCGAAAGAAACTTAGACCAGATGGTTCTATCCAAAGGTATAAGGTAAGGCTAGTAGTCAAATGGTTCACTCAAAGATTTGGTCAAGACTTCTTTGATACTTATTCTCCAGTCACTAAAATCTCAACGATCCGTGCATTGTTTGCACTAGCCTTCATTCACAAGTTGCAAGTACATCAAGTGGATGTAAAGACTGCATTTTTGAATGGGGATCTAGATGAGGAGATCTATATGGAGCAACCTCTTGGCTTCGAGGCGCCTGGTATGGAAGGCAAAGTTTGTAGACTTAAAAAGTCACTTTATGGCCTAAAGCAAGCTCCTAAACAGTGGTATGAGAAATTTCATAAAACTATTCTTAATTTTGGTTTTGTTGTGAATGGTTCGGATGCATGCGTGTATTCGAGGATGTTTGGTACTGATTATGTCATCATAAGCCTGTATGTTGACGACATGTTGATTTTCAGTACTAACATTGAGTCCATTAACAAAACAAAAAGTTTCTTGTCCACTAAGTTTGAGATGACTGACTTGGGAGAAGTCGATGTAATCTTAGGAGTCAAAGTAACCAAATTTGAAAAGGGATTTTCTTTAAGTCAGACACACTATATCGAGAAAGTGTTAAAGAAATTTGACAGCTTTGATGTCATCCCTGTTCGAACTCCTTATAACTCTAGCATACATCTCTTTAAGAATAAAGGAAGTAGCGTTTCTCAAACGAAATATGCCAAAATAATTGGCAGTTTGATGTTCTTAATGAACTATACTCGGCCAGATATTGCCTATGTTGTAAGCAGACTTAGTAGATATACTCATAACCCTAGTGGTGAGCACTGGGTTGCTCTTAGACGCTTACTTAAGTACCTTAAGGGTACTATGGACTGGAGACTTGAGTTTGTTGGCTTTCCTACTACATTAGAAGGATATTGTGACGCCAACTGGGTCTCTGATAGTGATGAAGTAAGCTCTACGAGTGGGTATGTATTTACTTTAGGAAGAGCAGCAATTTCTTGGAAGTCTTCAAAACAGACTTGTATTGCTCGCTCTACTATGGAGTCAGAGTTTATAGCTCTTGACTTAGCTGGGCAAGAAGCTGAGTGGCTAAGGAGTTTGTTAGCCGATATTCCGTTGTGGGGAAGTCTGACTCCTCCTGTTTCCTTGTTGTGTGATTCACAAGTTGCGATTTGTGTTGCCAAGAGTCAAGTTTACAATGGTAAAAAGAGACACATTCGCATAAGACATGAATCTGTTAGACACTTAATAAGGAATGGAGTACTCTCTTTAGAGTATGTGAAGTCGGAAAGAAACCTAGCAGATCCGCTTACCAAAGGGTTAAGTCAGAAGTTGGTCCTAGATTCGTCGAGGGGGATGGGTTTAAAGCTCATTGGTTGAGGAATTCATGGTGGATACCCAACTTAGTTATCTAAGTTCAATGTGGTCAAACGAAACCATGGAAAGACTCATAGTGTACATTTCTCACTGCCTATCCCTATGACGAATGATGTACATGCCCAGGTTGAGTACTATTACTCTTAATAAATTCATAGCTCAGGTTTTGGGTGGTCTTTGTGAGAAAGACTTGATGAATTTACTGAATCATGGTTGAATACTTATTCTTAATAAGTTCATAACACAAGTTTGAATGTGTTGTCCTATTGAGAAGGACAAGATGAACTTACCGCCAAGAAAAGATTGAGTTTCAAGAAACTCTTAATGAATTCAAAGTTTGAATGATCCTATTTGAGAATGACATTTTGAATTCACCGATAAAGAGGTTGAATATTTATTCTTAACGATTTCTTATCCCAAGATTAGGTGGTTCATTTTAAATGAACTTGAAGGAATCACCATATATCTATAAGAGGTTGAGCCATTACAAATGGTTCTTAATTATTTCATAGCCCGATTTCAGGATGGTTTATATCGAGATAAACTTGATGAAATAACCTATGTAAGTGAGAAGGATTAGCCACCTTCTGTGAAAAACGTTGGACCGTTTTTCTAATACACTTACTAGAATCCTGAGGTAAGATGGCCAAATATACACTTGTGTATATATATCTTACACATCGAGAACTTCGGTGGATGAAGGAGTTAGTTGTGTGTTATGAGTTTACCCCTATCTTAGAAAGTTCAAGACTAGTTTCACTTATCTAAGAGAAGGATCGCTCATCATCACTATGTACTAGTTCAAGATACGTTCACTAGTGCTTAATCAACTAATTCCGCTATTGCTCTTCTCAGGAGGTCTGTGTTTGAGATACATATGAATTCTTTTGCATTAGTGGGGGAATGTTGGTAATGCTTCAAGTGTTACTAAGGCCATATCCTACATTGGTTGGGAAAATGGTTAGTGAAGGGTATTTATACCCATACTTCCTCCCTCCCTTATTGAGTGGGAAAGAACAAAGGAAGTCCTCGCGCGCCGCCGCCGTCAGGCCGGCTCAGCTCGGGCTCGGGCTCGGGTAACACGTGTCTTCGACACGTACGCGCGCGGATCTATTCTTTTTGGAGAAAATTCGTATGGAATTTTCTTAATAACAAAAGATTATATGTGAAATAATTTTTTCTTCTTATTTATAGGCTTTGAGAAACTGTTCGAATCAGAATTTATTTTTTAAATTAAATTCATATATGAATGTTGCAGTTTGATTCGAACGTTTTGATTCAGCTTTTATCCAGTGCAGTATTATTCGAATAAATTCGAATATAAATAGTCTGTTCAGTGATGAATTTAGACTGTTTTTCAGTCAAATTCAAGTGGTAACAGAAGCTGTTTATTGCATGGTTATGGAGGCTGTTATTGCAGCTGTTACAACATTATTATATTTGCTGTTATACAGATTTAATTCTGTAATTATTTGGACAGTGAAATGTCTATTATGTCCATGATGTCCAGCCTATAAATAGAGGTGCTACATGCACCATTTGAATTATCAAACACATAGCAAACAGTTCTAAATTCTCTCTGTTTTTTCCTCCATCGTTCGAGCATCATTCGAGCAGTACTGCGGTTGTTCACTCCGGAGTCGAGTGTACGATTCTTGGAGCGCCCGTGTTCACCTCGGGGGGACATTCTGCCTGTGAAGCGACTACACTGTTCGGGGCAGTTTTGTTTCTAAGGCAGTGGCCAACATACCACGACACAGTTCATATTTTTCATTCCTGTTTTTGTTATTATTTCCAGTCAGTGCTAATCAGCCGGTTTTGCAGTTCTATTTTACCAACAAATTGGACCTGTAACCGTGGACTTGAAATCTGACCTGCACCCGACTGAAACGAACCCGAGACCGACCGAGCAAATAACTAATATTACCCGACTTGTTTTGAACCCAACATGTTTTAAACCCGACCTGTTTTGAACCCGACCTGTTGTTAACCTGAACTGATATTGATCTGACTTGATATTTACCTTATAATTTGATAATTTTCAAGAGAAAAGTGGGAATTTATTATATTATAGTGTGAGAAACTAATTTTTCACCCTTTAAATAGTTAATTATTAATTTTTTATTTAAAATCTTTTTATTAAATAATTTCATTATTGATTATTAATTTATTAAATTGTATATAAGAATATTAGATTATGAATCGATTTTTACTTAATTTATTATTTGCTTAACTTGTAAATGATCTGATATTTACCTAAATTGTAATAATTAATAAGTTACAATTGAAGGAATTATTAAATTATGAATTTATTATATTATGATGTGACAAAATACATTTTATAGTTTAAAATATATGATTAAGTATGATCATTAAATTAATATATTTATTTTTTTATATTTATAAATTATAGTATATAAAAACATTTAAAAGTTTTATTAAATTAATAACTTGTGATTAATGAATTTAAAACAAATTATTTAAATTTTTTTAATTATAATCATTAAAATTAAAAAAATAACTTTTTATATTAAGTATATTATCATATTAAAATTTTAATTATAACCATGAAATTAATTGTAGTAGGTTTAGGTTAAAATGGTTTTAAAAAAGAGGGAAATAAAAGGGGTATGTAAAAAAAAGATAGTTGTAATAATTAAAAAAGTTTAAAAAATTCAAATTCACGCCAAACGAAACAATTGGGGAGAGTTTCCGCCATTTTTTTGTTTAGGGGATAATCACCCTATAGGTTCTTCCTTGATTAGATACTTAGTTTTTAGGTTTTTATGTTTTAGTTTGTTTCTTTTTAGTCCTAACTTTGTTTCAATTTGGTCCTACTTTGTTTTAAATTGAGCTTAAAAGTTTGTTTTGTATTGGATTTGGTCCTTAATTGATTTTAAATCAAGTTTGGGGTTTATTGTTTTAGGGTTAGTGTTTGGGCTTTATATGATTATTTCAGGGTTAGGGGTTTAAGGGCTAAAGTTTGAGGTTTATGAGTTTAGTTTAGGGTGAAGGTTTGAGTTTAATGGGTATTTAGATATAATTTAGGGGTATACATACATACATACATACATACATGATACATACATATTACATGCACGCGCACATGCACGCAAATACCCCCCCCCCCACACACACATACTAAAACTTAATACTAAAACTTACATTGTAAACCCTAAACCCTAATACATACATTGTGTTAATGTAAATATATATATATATATATATATGTATATATGTATTAATGAATATACCTATATATGTATAATGTATTAATGTATATACATTAATATATACTACATCCTAAACCCTAATACACCTACATATATATTAATATATATACATATACATACTAAAACTTACATTCTAAACCCAAAACCCTAATACGCACATACTACATATATATGAATTAATGTATATATATATATATATATATATATATATATATGTATTAATGTGTGTGTATATATATATGCATTGATGTATTTATATATGTATTATATATATATATATATATATATATATACATTAATGTATATTTATCTGTATTAATGTATATAATATATATATATGTATTAACGTATATACATATACATAATACATATACATACTAAAACTTACATTCTAAACCTTAATACGTACATTCTACATATATATGTATTAATATATATATATATATATTTGTGTGTGTGTATTAATGTATATATACATATATGTATATATACATATACATACTAAACCTTAAACACTAATACATATACATATACATAATACATATACCTACTAAAACTTACATTCTAAACCCTAATATGTACATACTACATATATATATTAATATATAGGGTAAAGTACACAGACGGTCACTGAACTTTGGCAAAAAAAAACAAAATGGTAACCAAACTTTCAAAAATTGGAGATAAGCATGCGCCATTTTCAACATTAAATGTATTCCCAGCTAATGTAAAGAAAAATTGGAGATAAGCATGCGCCACCACGCATGGTGGTTGAGGTTGGTGTCGCCGATGAAGCCCTAATATTTAATCAATGAACCATAGTCCCTAATTCTAAACCCTAAACAATAACCACTACCCTCTAAACCATAAAATCCTAATATTTAATCTATAGCTCATAGTCCGTAATCTTAGATCGAGGATTTAGTGGTTAGGGTTAATTACTTATGCTTTAGGGTTTAATGCTTAGGGTTTAGAATTAGACATTAGGGGTTTAAACCATAAAACCCTAATATTTAATCTATAGCTCATAGTCCGTAATCCTAGATCGAGGGTTTAGTGGTTAGGGTTAATTACTTATGCTTTAGGGTTTAATGCTTAGGGTTTAGAATTAGACATTAGGGGTTTACACACCAAACCCTAATATTTAATCAATGAACCATAGTCCATAATCCTAAACCCTAAACAATAACCACTACCCTCTAAACCATAAAACCCTAATATTTAATCTGTAGCTCATAGTCCGTAATCCTAGATCGAGGGTTTAGTGGTTAGGGTTAATTACTTATGCTTTAGGGTTTAATGCTTAGGGTTTAGAATTAGACATTAGGGGTTTAAACCTTAAACCCTAATATTTAATCAATGAACCATAGTCCCTAATCATAAACCCTAAACAATAACCACTACCCTCTAAACCATAAAACCCTAATATTTAATCTATAGCTCATAGTCCGTAATCCTAGATCGAGGGTTTAGTGGTTAGGGTTAATTACTTATGCTTTAAGGTTTAATGCTTAGGGTTTAGAATTAGACATTAGGAGTTTAAACCCTAAACCCTAATATTTAATCAATGAACCATAGTCCCTAATCCTAAACCCTAAACCCTATACATTTAATTACAAATAATAATAATAATAATAATAATAATAATAATAATAATAATAAAACTAATAATAATAATAAGCATAGTAAATATATAATAATAATAATAATTGTATTTAAGTATATAATAATAATAATAATAATAATAATATTACTAATCATAATAATAATAATAATAATAATAATAATAATAATAATAAAAACTAATAATAATAATAATAATAATTAATAATAATAATAATAAGCATAGTAAATATATAATAATAATAATAATAATAATAATAATAATAATTGTATTTAAGTATATAATAATAATAATAATAATAATAATAATAATAATAATAATAATAATAATCCCTAAAGCCCTAACCAATAAACCCTAAACCCTAAACGCTAAACACTAAACACTAAAAACAAAAACCATAATCCATCAATATATATATTACATGTACGTATGTACGTATCATTTTATGAACAGTAAACCCTAACCCTAAACCCTAAACTCTAAACCCTAAAAACCATAATCCATCAATATATATATATATATATATATATATATATATATATATATATATAATACATGTAGGTATGTTTGTATTAATTTAAGATCAATAAACCCTAAACCCTAAACCCTAAACCCTAAAAACCATAATCCATCAATATATATATAATTAATGTAGGTATGTTTGTATTAATTTAAGATCAGTAAACCCTAAACCCTAAACCCTAAAAACCATAATCCATCAATATATATATATATAATTAATGTAGGCATGTTTGTATTAATTTAAGATCATTAAACCCTAAACCCTAAACCCTAAACCCTAAAAACCATAATCCATCAATATATATATAATACATGTAGGTATGTTTGTATTAATTTAAGATCAGTAAACCCTAAACCCTAAACCCTAAACCCTAAAAACCATAATCCATCAATATATATATAAATAATGTAGGCATGTTTGTATTAATTTAAGATCAGTAAACCCTAAACCCTAAACCTTAAACCCTAAACCGTAAACCCTAAACCTTAAAAATCATAATCCATCATTATATATATAATTAATGTAGGCATGTTTGTATTAATTTAAGATCAGTAAATCCTAAACCCCAAACCCCAAACCCTAAACCCTAAACCCTAGACCCTAAACCCTAAAAATAAATCCAATAGTCCTAACTATATATATATATATATATCACATATACGTAATCCCCTAACCATAAACCCTAAACCCTAAAAATAAAAATCATAATCCGTCAATATATATAATACACATAACACAATAAACCATAAACCCGAAGGAACCCGACCTGAAATGAACCCGACCTGAAACGAAACCGACCTGAAATGAACCCGACCTGAAACAAAACCGACCTGAAAAGAACCCGACCTGAAACGAAACCGACCTGAAACGAACCCGACCTGAAACGAAACCGACCTGAAATGAACCCGACCTGAAACGAAACCGACCTGAAATGAACCCGACCTGAAACGAAACCGACCTGAAATGAACCCGACCTGAAATGAACCCGACCTGAAACGAAACCGACCTGAAATCAGCCTGTCAATTAACCGTTTTGACCCGACTTGAAATGAACCGACCTGAAATGAACCCGACCTGAAATGAACCCGACCCGAAATGAACCCGACCTGAATTGAACCCGACCTGAAATGAACCCGACCCGAAATGAACCCGAACCCGAACCGAATCGAGTCAAAACAAAAAATGACCCGAAATGACCTGTAACCGATTTGACCCGACCTGACAGAGCCCGACCTGAAACTCAACTGTTGACCTGTTTTTACATCCCTAGACAGAACCACTTTTATCATCATCGTGCAGCTGGCTAGTTGATTGGAAAAAATGTTCTCCTAGTTTATTTAGATCTTGGTCTGGAAAATGCCAATTAAGACGTAACCATGTAATATCTTCTTGTAACCGTCTTATCTCATCAGTCAAGCGACTAAATTCCGATTTTAAGAAATTGTTCTTCGAAGTCATCCTTTCTAACTCTATCTACAAAATAAAAGGCAACGGATATAATATTATTGACAGCTAAGTTTCTTTTAATCTCGTCCAAAATAAAAAATTTAACCTCAAGATCACTTGTCATTAACATCTTTGTTTCAACCCCAATACCTCCATCTTTGCAACAATAGACCATAAAGGATGAGGATTAGATGTTGTTAAATCGTTTTCAGTACTACTTACAGAAGAAAGTGAGAGTAAAGATTGGACAAGCACAAACATATAGATATTAGTTACTATGAGTAGTCAGTGTCCTCATTTATATTCATAGTACATACCTGGGGGTAGAATCTAATATCAGCATGTAAGTCATAATAATTATTGAATGACACGTAGTTTAGGATAATATTTACTGCAATTAAAAGGTTCTAGGCATGTAAAGTTATTCTAAATGGTAACTTTTCAAGATATCTTAAATCAAATGCACGTAAAGAACTTGAAAGATTATCCATACCCCAACAACAGCTTCTTCGTTGCCAAAGTTCTCCATATGACGACTATTCTGCAAGTTAAAAGAAACAGACAAGAGAAAGAGATTACAATCAATGTTCCTTTTCAGATACACACAGTAATTAGTAAAGACATCTCAAGCCAAAAAACTTATTCATGGCATTCTCAGTATTCTCAAATTAAATTCAATTATTTAGTTTTAACAGATAAGCAAATTTCTGTTTCGTAAGGTAAAAGTTATTTTTCAGTTCTTTAACATTCAGAAACCACACACAGTTGCAACGTGGACATAAACATTTTGATCAACCTAGCCTTTTGGTTGGGAAATTCGACTGTCTTGTCTCTGCGGAACTTCTAGAATTTGGCTCTTGCCTCGCAGGCCTTTGATAACATCTGCCAAGTGTTCGATCTCTAGCTTTAACAGGCTATTCTCCTCTTTTAGATGTCGGTTCTCGATACTCAGCTGTCCAATTTCCTCTTTTAAGAGTCCACTTGATTATTTATCATGTTACCATACTTTAGAATTTTGCTTTAAGGATCAAATTGAAAGAATTCGTAAATAACGAGGGCTAAATTTAGTGAATTGTTTCGAATTAGAATTAAATTAATTGAATGTATAAATATGAAGGACTAAATGTGTTATTATACCAATTTTTATAACAGTCACTTAACGGCATTTCACGTCTAGTTACCATTTTTTTATAAAACATAAAGTTTAATTACCATTTTGTGATTTTTGAAAGTTTGGTTACCATTTTGTTCTTTTTACCAAAGTTAAGTGACCATCTGTGTACTTTACCCTAATATATATATATATATATATATATATATGTGTGTGTGTGTGTGTGTGTGTGTGTGTGTGTGTGTGTGTGTGTGTGTGTATTAATGTATATACATATACATATAGTTTAGGGTTAAAGTTTAAGGTTTATGGGTATAGTTTAGGGGTATATATATATATATATATATATATATATATATATATAACAAAACTTATCTACATATATATATTATTTTTAGTCCAAATTGACCCCTATTTTTTTGTTTGTAATTTAGTACAACGTTTATAATTTTAATTTAATATCTTTGTTCATTATAGTCTCCAGAACTTTATTTTTATTCCAAATTGACCTCTATTCTTTTTTGTTTGTAATTTAGTCTAATGTTTATAATTTTAATTTAATATTTTTGTTCATTATAGTCCTTAAAATTTTATTTTTATTCCAAATTGACCCCTATTTTTTGTTGTAATTTAGTCAAGTGTTTATAATTTTAATTTATTATCTTTGTTCATTATAGTCCATAAAACTTTATTTTTATTACAAATTGACCCCTATCCTTTTCTTGTTTGTAATTTAGTCCAATGTTTATAATTTTAATTTAATATATTTGTTCATTGTAGTCCCTAAAACTTTATTTTTATTCCAAATTGACCCATGTTCTTTTTTTGTTTGTAATTTAGTCCAATGTCTATAATTTTAATTTAATATCTTTGTTCATTATAGTCCCTAAAACTTTATTTTTATTCCAAATTGACACCTATTCTTTGTTTTTTTTGTAATTTAGTCAAGTGTTTTTAATATGATGATATTTTTATTCATGTTAGTCCCTAAAATTTTATTTTTCACAAAAGTTGACCCTTTTTAATTTATAATTTTTTTAATTTACTATAATATTTTAGAAATGAATCATTTGATGATATTTTTGTTCGTTCAATTGCCTAATATTTATTTTTAATGTGATATGTGTTTGTGAAAGACATTGAATAATTACCTCGAACTTGATGACTAACCAAAAGTCTATCGACTATTTGTAACAAACTCGAACTTAATACGAATTCAAAACCCGAATTAACCTCACCTGAAATGAACTCGACCTGAAACGAACCCGACCAGAAACGAACCCAACCTGAAATGAACCCGAACCCGAATTAACCTGTCAATTAATTGTTTTGACCCGACCCGAAATGAACCCGACCTGAAACTGACCCGCACCCGACCCGAATCGAGTCAAAACAGAAAAACAACCTAAAATGGCATGTATCCGATTTGACCCGACCTGAAACCCATCCAATTACCTGTTTTTACATCCATATTTCTCTCTCTTTTCTCTTTTATGCCTCTCCTCTCCTAAATTCTTTATATTTTTCATTGTTGGCGATGACAATAGCCTTTAACTGATCATATTTTTTTCTTTATCTTTTTCCTCCCCCCTCTTTTTCTCTAAGCATTGCCATAACTTTTTGTTGCGTTTTTGTTTTGCATATTTAAATTATATCATTTTATTTTTAGTTAGTTTTTTTCCTTTTTCATATAAAAATGGTAGATGATTTTTTATATACTTATAGCACTTTTTTATTTGCTCTTATACAGGGATGAAGCCATGATTTGAAGTTGGGGGATAAAACATAAATTTTAAAAGGTGGAGGGAAAAATTCATAATAAATCTATTTTTTTTCAAATAAAAATAAAATAAAAATAAAGGTAAAAAATTTTGTCCATTAGGAGGGCAAGAGCCCCCCCCCCCCCATTGGCCATTTGGGTTCACCGCTGCTTTTGTGGCAAGTATTTTTTTCCTCAAGATTAGATTTGACGTTGTCTTTTCGGTTTCTTGTTCATAAGTCGCAATTGAGTTGTGATAAAGTTAATTTGTCAACATGTCGTCATTATTTATGCATTTTTATGTTGATGTTGATCATGTTTATTCTTCATCAATGATGGTGGTGTTTATTTATATATATATCATTTCTCGAGTTGTTTGGTTGAGCTTTATTAATTTTCTTATATGAGCAACTAGTTTATGCACTTAGATGGTTTTAGGGAAAATATCAGTCAATGGACTAATGATATTATAAATGTAGATGACTAAATTGTCAAATAAATCTCAGCTCGTTGCGATAACTAGGGGTGATAACGAGCCGAGCTGAGCCCGAGCCTGGCCAGGCTCGGCTCGGCTCGGAAACAATGTATTTGGGCTCGGCTCGGGCTCGAAGCTCGCCGAGCTCGAAATTTTAGGCTCGAGCTCGGCTCGAAAACAATTTTATTGGGTTCGACTCGGGCTCGAAGCTCGTCAGGCTCGGCTCGGGCTCGTCAGGCTCGGCTCGAACCGTTATCAACGTTTATACTCAAAATCAAACTCATCACAGTTTGTACATAAAGGCAAATAAGCTTCATTCTGAAAATATACTTAGCCTTGTGTGCACAAATGGGCCACTTAAGCTTAATCTCAGCCGTAAAAGCCAAGTTAATTTACTTTCTTCCACCAGCGCATGACCTCTATTTATAGGCTATTTCCCCTTATTGCTTTACATATCTCACCGATGTGGGATATTGGGCAAGTGTATAACCAGCCATACTGCCCACCAATCCACTGCGCTAGTATGGCCTGCACCACTGATAATTTCCTGCAAACATCAGCACAAGCATGGGGCATGCAACAGTTAAATACTAGCATTTCTTTAGCACTTTAGAAACATATAAAGATACTAACCGGGGCAATATACTAATTTGTTCAGTTCTTGTGGGCTTTTGAACTTGTTTACCCTGTAAACTTTCAAATATTTCATCTCTGATTTTTGCTTCAACGGATGGATGCTTCATGTTTGGCAACACTCTAGAAGAACCATGTGAGAAATGAACTAGTGGTGTCTTGTGTGGCAAATAAGAGATTGATAATGTTGACCCTCAAGCCTTTACGAGTAGCAGCTGAGACAAAGGCCTGATCCTCTCCGGTTAGGTAATAAAATCTTGAAAACTGAAGTCCTCGTGATCTTCCTATTGTGTTAACTACTGCTAAAAAACGGATTACTAATAACAATTAGAGAGTGATAAAAATGAAATAATTAAAATGTGTTAGTGTTATGATAGATCACTGTGTTAGAAGTGTAATAAGAAAACAGTCGTCACCCTTAAAGTACAACATTTCAAGTTTCATACACTAAAAGCGGAAGTTCGAACTCAATTAGATTGACCTTTTCAATTAGAACGAAGTAAAAGCAGAACAATGAAGGTGACAATCTTTTTCCATTAAACACATATTATGCAATACACAGACATTAACAGACACATATGCCCCCAACCTTTTCCCATATGCATACCATTAAACACGCCTTCTGCAACATTTAACAAAACAGTAAACACAAATAATCTGACATTTATAATCAGTGAACATTACAGACAATCGAATATGAATTTCAAACAATAAACACAAATAATGGCATTACACATCAATATTAATATCAATTATTTTTGACAGAATCAAAACCTTAAATTTTTTTGACACATAATCAATGAATAAATATTCTTATAATACAAACAAATAATTAAAGAAAATGCAAAATCAAACAACAACCAACTAATGAAAGAAAATACAAACACATAATTTATTTTAGTGCATATGTAGATTCCGAGCCTGTTCACGAGCTTTTCGAGCCGAGCCTGGATAAGCTCGGCTCGGCTTGTTAAGATTTCGAGCCGAGCCCGAGCCCGAGTCGAGCTCACTCGAGCCGAGCTTTGACCGAGCTTTGACCGAGCCGAGCCCGAGTAGCTCGCGAGCCGGCCAGGCTCATTATCACCCCTAGCGATAACATCTACAAGGCTATGGGTTTAAGTATGCTTAAGCACACATCTAAGGGGGTTTTGGGTCGTTTTGAGTAATGTATCAAAAAAATTGAGGGCTGAATCATATTAAAATGAAAATATAAGGACTAAATACCCAATTAATGAGTGTATATGAAGAAAAACCATAATCAAACCATTAAATTTCGTGGAAAGAGAGGCCAATCGATCTGGCATATATGCGTTTCAAACTAGGCACAACTTATATTACTCAATAGGGTTGTAAAACCAGATAATCGGATGGGTTTCAGGTTGGGTCCTGTCAGGTCGAGTCAAATCAGATACAGTTCAATTCAGGTCAAAAAAATTTTTTGACTCGACTCGGGTCGGGTGTGGGTCAGTAGCAGGTCGGGTCCATTGCAGTTCGGGTCCATTTCAGGTCAGGTTTATTTCAGGTCAGATTCAAACAAATCGGGCCCGAACCAGGTAATTGGCAGGTTAATTCGGGCTCGGGTAGACTTCAGGTCGGGTTCATTTTAGGTCGGGTTCATTTCAGGTCGGTTTCATTTCAGGTCGGGTCGGGTTAATTCGGGTTTTGAATTCGTATTATTTTTTAGTTCGGTACAATTGTACAAGTAGTCGATATTTATTTCGAGTTAATTATTTAACGCCTTTCATGGAATCACGTTAAAAATAAAAATTTGGCACTAGAAATGAATAAACATATCTAAAATGGTTCATATCTAAAATAATAAAGTAAATTAAAAACTTGAAATATGGTCAATTTCGAATAAAAACAAAGTTTTAGGGACTATAATGAACAATAAATAATAAATAAGAGTCAATTTAGACTAAAAATAAAGTTTTAAGGACTTAATTGAATTGAACTAAAACTTAAAGGACTTAAATGAAAAAAAATCTAAAATTTAAAGGGCTACAAAATATTTAGCCCATCTAAAATGAATGGGTGGTGGGATATGAGCCCAAAGCTCCAAACTATTAATAATTATTATTTATCATTAATTATTATATTATATATACATTATATAACTTATAAGTTTTAATATATATATATATACACGTATACATATTAATTATTATGTATATTATTAATTATTTATATGTTATATTATAAGTTTTAATATATATGTATTATATGTTATATTAATTGTTATGTACGTATACATATAATATATATATATGTATTATATGTTATATTAATTATATTTATATGTTATATTATAAGTTTTAATATATATATATATATATATATATATGTATTATATGTTATATTAATTATTATGTACATATACATATAATATATATGTATTTATTTATGGATTAATATCCTATACACTAGAGGTGGAAACTGAAAGTTTCCACAAGCGCCTTAATTTTAGGGTATAGGGAGTTAGTTTAGGGTATATGGTTTAGGTGTAGGGGGTTAGAATTTAGGGATAATTGTTTTAATTTAAGGTTTAGGGTTATAATTTAGGGTTTATAGGTTAGGGTTTAGTTTTTAGGGTAATATAGTAAGGATTTAGGTTTTAACCTATAAACCCTAAATTATAACCCTAAACCTTAAATTGAAACAACTATCCCTAAATTTTAACCCCCTACACCTAAACCCCTAAACCATATACCCTATACCCTAAAACTAAGGCCCTTGTGGAAACTTTCAGTTTCCACCGCCTGTGTATAGAATATTTATCATTTATTTATATGTTATATTATAAGTTCATATTAGAGTGTTTTAGGGTTTAGGGTGTTGCATTATGGTTTATGAGTTATCATTATTTTTAGGGTTTATGGTTTAGGGTTAAGAGTTTATGGTTTATGGTTTGAGAGTTTGGGTTTATATTCGAGGTTTTAGGGTGTTGTATTAGGGTTTACGAGTTATCATTATTGTTTATGGTTTAGAGTTTAAGGGTTTAAGGTTTATGATTTAAGAGTTAGGGTTTATATTCGATGGTTTATGGTTTATATTAAAGTGTTTAGGGTTTTGGGTGTTGCATTAGGGTTTATGAGTTATCATCATTGTTTATGGTTTAGAGTTTAGGGGTTTAGTGTTTGAGAGTTAAGGTTTATATTCAAGGGTTTATGGTGTTGCATTAGGGTTTACGAGTTATCATTATTGTTTATGGTTTAAAGTTTAAGGGTTTAAGGTTTAGGGTTTAGGGTTTAAGAGTTATAATTTGTATCTGAAGGTTTGTGGTTCATATTAGAGTGTTTATGATTTATGGTGTTGCATTATGGTTTACGAGTTATCATTATTGTTTATGGTTTAAGGTTTAGGGTTCATATTAGAGTGTTTAGGGTTTAGGGTGTTGCATTAGGGTTTATAAGTTGTCATTAGTGTTTATGGTTTATAGTTTAAGGTTTAGGGTTTAGGATTTAGGGTTTAAGGTGTATGGTGTTATGTTTAGGGTTTAGAGTTTATGGTTCATGTTCAAGTGTTTAGGGTTTAAGGTGTTGCATTAGGATTTATGAGTTATCATTATTGTTTATGGTTTAGAGTTTAGGGTTTAGGGTTTATGATTTAAGAGTTAGTGTTTATATTCGAGGGTCAATGATTTATATTTGAGGGTTTATGGTTTAGGGTTTAAGAATTAGGGCTTATATTCGAGGGTTTAAGATTTAGGGTGTTGCATTAAGGTTTACGAGTTATCATTATTGTTTATGGTTTAGAGTTTAAGGGTTTAAGGCGTTGCATTATGGTTTATGAGTTATCATTATTGTTTATGGTTTAGGGTTTAGGGTTCATATTCGAGTGTTTAGGGTTTATGTTGTTGCATTAGGGTTTATGAGTTATCATTATTGTTTATGGTTTAGAGTTTAAGGTTTAGGGTTTATGGTTTATGATTTAAGAGTTAGGTTTATATTTGAGGGTTTATGATTTATATTCGAGGGTTTATGGTTTGAGAGTTAGGGTTTATATTCTAGGGTTTAGGGTTTAGGGTGTTGCATTAGGGTTTATGAGTTATCATTATTGTTTATGGTTTAGAGTTTAAGGGTTTATGGTTTATGATTTATGAGTTAAGGTTTTTATTCGAGGTTTTATGGTTCATATTAGAGTGTTTAGGGTTTAGGGTGTTGCATTAGGGTTTATGAGTTATCACTATTATTTATGGTTTAGAGTTTAGGGTTTAAGGTTTAGAGTTTAAGAGTTAAGGTTTATATTCGAGGGTTTATGATTTATATTCGAGGGTTTAGGGTGTTGCATTAGGGTTTATGAGTTATAATTATTGTTTATGGTTTAGAGTTTAGGATTTAAGCTTTAGGGTTTAGTGTTTAGGTTTTAGTGTTTAAGGGTTTAGGGTTGTATACATACATACATATATAGGAAGATATATTATAAAATATAAAAGCCTTAAACCTTAATGATAAACCTTAAACCCTAACAATAAACATTAAACCCTAAACCTTATATCTAAAACCCTAACAATAAACCTTAAACCCTAAACCTTAAACCCTAATGGACAGTTAATAGAAATCAATAATTTAGCACAACTTATATTTTTTTTGTCTTAACAATTTTTTTGCACAACTTGTAAACAATTTGACTTGAAGTATAAATATGTACAATATTTTAAGTTATTTAAAAATCAAGTTTATATTTTAAGTTGGTCAGAAAATAGTTACATTGAAAGTATAATAATATGTATAATATTTTAAGTCAAATAAAAATTAATTTAAATTTTAAGTTGGTTAAAAATCAAGTAATAATATGCATAACATTTTAAGTTAATTAAAAATTAATATATATCAGATATATATGTTATATATATTATGTATATAATCTGTAATATATGTATATTGTATGAATGGGGAATTGATTGACAAATCTCAAAACAATATTAAAGGTAAGATATTAAATAAAATAATATATCGTTTCAAAAAAAGGGGTAATTGGTGGAAGGAGAATTAATTAATAGTATACCGTTTCAAATGGGGGTTTACGCATAGTAAAAAGAAAAGGATTAGAAATTAGATTCCGGTTTAGGGATTTTATTCCCACTTTGCTTTTACCCTCTTTCAAGCCCGCACCGTCAAACTTTCAGGCTGCCGCCGGCGTCGTTTCAATGAGCCTTTCGACCATGCAACGCTGCCTGCGTGGCCTCCTCGTCCTCCTCTACCTTTTTGTTGAGTGGATCAATGCAACAATGTAAGCCAAGAGGGGTATGAATTGGATTTTTAGAACTTTGGTGGTGGAATGGTAAAATAAAAATGATGGACAAGAGGATTTAGAGTGATTCAAGTTCCAATCAAACTCTACATCAACTACCTTAGCTTCACTAAGAATTTTCCAACAATCCACTAATTGTTCTTCCCCTTTTCTAGGCTAAGGAGGTAACTGTTACAATATCGATCAAATTTTCTACCCAAAATTTGACTCAATCCTCACACAAGAATACAAAGAAGATGAAGGCTAAAACAAGTATCTCTCAATACAAAATATAGCCCTATTACAAGTACTCAACCCAGTTGAAAATATAATAATGGAAATTATAATTTCACAATTGGGGTTTACAAGAAATATTGGGATTTTTGCACAAATGCTTGGCTTTGATGTTTGGATGTTTCTTTTGAGATCAATAGTTGTTGTTGAAGCTTTTAGAGGTCTCTTTTATACGTTCTCATTGAATTCTAGCCGTTGGGGTTGTTGCATTCATCAATAGAGCCGTTGGGATGTTATCTTCCCTCTATAAATGTAGTCTGCAACCACCTATTTCGAAACGCCCGTGTAATCACTAATTTTGTCCGGGGTGTTAGACCCGATTTCTTTTATTTTTAATAATGGGCTTTAATATGATATTATTATTACTACCTTATTAATCACCTATTAATCTTATCATTATTACTATATTACTATCATATTTATTATTATCATATATCATTATTACCATCTATTATTATTACTATTATATTACTATCTACTTATTTATATTATCATTATTATTATATTTGATATTTTATTATTATCTATTATTCTTGTTACCATTATCATATATTATTAGTATTACTTATATTATTATTAATAATATATTTACCGATTATTACTATTATTATTATCTTTATCTACTACTACTACTATTATTATTATTATTATTATTATTATTATTATTATTATTATTATTATTATTAAATCTGAAAACCCAAAAACATTAAATAATATAAGCCCAATATTTAATATAATAAAAGCCCAACAGTATTATTTAAAGTCCAGATACAACCAAAAAATATTATACATGGCCCAATTCAGGCCCAACTCAAATAAAGAAAAACCCTAATGCCCTATGTTTTGTCTTGCAGCCGCACAACACCAACCGTCAGATCTAGGTGGAGATCTGACGGTCCAGATCAAGACTCGGCAAGAAGCCCTAGCTGCCCCCCAAGAAACCCTAGCGCCGCGCAGCCTTAGCCCTTAGATCGAGATCTCATCGGACGACTGAGATCGAACCGGGGAAGTCTCCAGAACCTCCACGCGCCGCACGCTCGACTCCTCAGCAGCCCACGCGCGGCGATCCGATTCCCACACACGCGCGTGTAGACCACAACCGACCCCTCAGCTTCTCTCGTGCACCGTTCGATCAATCCGAGCCCGTCCGAATCCTATCAACGGCGCGCACGACCGGCCACGTCTCGAGCCCTCTGGTCCCCCCTCCAGCAGTCACATGCAAACAAAGGACCATAACCGAAATGTCAGAAACAAATTCGCAACAAATTACAGAGGCAAAAATCAGAAATGTAATAGAGCTGCAGCGTGAATACAAACAAACGAAAACAACAATTTACAGCATTTCATGTATTTAGAGAAAAAAGAAAAATGTAATTTCGGGGCCTATAAAACCCGAGCGAAATGTAATGAGAGGGGGGGATTTTTCGGAGGGGATTTTCTTAGAGAGAAAAAGTGGTAATAGAAGGATTTTCCATCAGAGAGTTTCGAGAGAGCAATTGTAATCGTTTTCATATCAATACAAGCAAAAAAGAGAATTCCAGAGGTATTAACACCATCTTCATTTCATTTCTTGTTTTCGAATCGCAAACAAATAAAATAAAATAAAAACAAAAGGGGTTAGGGTTTACCCTCGTCGGTCTTCCTTCTTCTCCATTTCCCCGTTGCCGGCGACAAGCCTTCTGGTTCCATCAGAAGCCACCATGGTGAGCCGGTGACGCGAAAAGGGGTAAGTTTGTGTTTTTTTTTGTTTCGGTTTCTTGGTTTTTTAAACGAAAAAGGAGAAACGTTTTTTATTTTAAAAAAAGGAAAGAGCTTATCGATTGTTGTAGTTTCGGAAAAGGGGAAAAAAAGGTTTTTTTAGGGTTCCTGCGCCGGCAACGGCGACCGGAACCCCTCTGCGGCGCCGGAGATACAGAGAAAAGGATGGGAGCTCTCCCGATTTAGGGTTTTGAAAATAAAAAAGGGGGCCAAATATGTTTTTAGATTTGCTTATATAGTTATTTTTCTTTTTAAAATTGGTACAATCGCATTTTAAGGGCCTCCGCATCCTTTTAATTACACGGGGAGGACTTCCGCTTTTTAAAACCCTCCCCGCAGTCCTCGTCATTTTTCAAACGTTTTCAATTTTGCCACCGTTCTTGTTTAAATTGATTTTCGGATGGTAAAATCACGGTTTTAGTCCCCCTGGCTTTCTGTGTTCTTGTAATTAAGCCCCAATTTCGTGTTTAATTAGTTTTTTAAATGGGTTTATTACAGAGGTGGTCCCTGTCAGTTTGCATTTTATTTATTTCTTTGTTTTTCATTTATGTCATATTATATGTTGTCATTCATGCATTTTTTATGTTTGCATCGAATATATATATTGCATGTCATTTTTGTGATGTCATTATTCATGCCCATATTCATGCCTTTTTATTATGTGTTTGTATCGAATATATGTCATTTTGCATGTTCTTATGTTCATTTAATAATGTTTTTTAATGTGTGTACATTTTGGTTTTTCATGACGATTCGAGTATATCTTTGCAACATGCATTTATGATGTCATTTCATGTGACTTTTAACATTTTAATTTGTGCATTAATTAATTTTAATTATAAAAAGGAGATACGTATTAATTCGCATATTCGGGTCGACTAGCCTAACTTATTGGATGTCCCACGGATATTCGGATTAATTCGAATCGTCTAAAGGTGAATTCGAGATTAAAACGAACAAGACCATAGCATCATCCTTTAATTTCCTGCATCATGCATAAAGGTGACGTACGGGATCCGAACCCTAAACTAACACGGCAGTCAGTCTTATATGATGTCGGTTTAGTCTTTGGTCTGGTGTACCGACATCCTTTTTAATTAAATGGTAAATTAATCCGATACCACCAATTTGAAAGAGCTCGTACGATTAAAGTTCGGTTTTCAATCAAGAACCCCCTAATTAAAGTCTTCTTAAATTTTGAATAATTTCCATCAATTAAAGGCAACAATTGTTTTGGTACCGATTTTCGGGCGTGATGGGGGTGCTAACCCTTCCCCACGCGTAACCAACTCCCGAACCCTTTCAAAAGAATCTCTGGTTTTGTTTTCTTACGGTGTCTGGCCTACCATAGTGGCCAGTGGCGACTCCAAACCGAGAAAAAAAGATTTTTTAAAAGGTTGTTTTCCCGAAACCCGAACCAATTTTTAAAACTCCCCCCTTTTCAAATTAAATTGAATGTTTTCCAAAGTAGCGGGGAACTTGATTTGCGAAAAAAACCATGTTACAGCCCGACCCTGTTTCGAAATAGACCAAAAAAGAAAGAGCCGTTGGGGTATAATAAATAGACCGTACTGAAACGGGGACAATTGTTTCGATACGCTAAGATCCGTTTCGAAACTCGTTTCAAAACACTTTGCCACTGTCAAAGCTTGTATCGAAACGGCTTGGAGGCGTTTCGTTACGCCTTAACGACAAGTTTAAAATCAGTTAAAAACTTCAACGGTCATTTTTTTAAAACCAGATTTGAATGCCGTTTCGAAACGTTTGAGGTCGTTTCGATACTACCGTATCGAAACAGGTCAAACCGTTTCGATGTTCTTGATCCGTTTCGAAACCCGTTTCGAAACATAGCTTAACAGTTTCAAAAGTGTTCCGGAACGCTTAATGGCCGTTCCGAAACGGTGACTCGAAAATCACTGTTTTGGCTTGAAAAACACTTGGAAAACTTTTGACAAGTTGAGTTTTTAACTTAACCATTTTTGTTTAAATATAAAGAGAGGTTTTGAGGACTTAAAATTTGTTTTCTCTTTTTCAATTTAGTCATTAAATTCTTTTGTTATATCAAAATTAATTTATCGGTTTCACAATCTCTCTCTTTTTGATATAACAAAACCAAGTTGGAATTTTTAAGACTTTTGAATTTTTGAAGACATTCTAACTCCCCCTCAATTTAAGATGGGTTTTTAAGTTTTTGTAAAGATAAAAAAATTCAAGTTTTAAAACTCAAAACCGACTTAAAACAAATTTGGCTCTTATATTTTCTCCCCCTTTTTGTTAGATCAAAAAAATAAGAAACAAGGCTCAACAAGAGAAGAAACAAGGTTAAAAGCAATAGGCAACATAATATAGATTCATATAATTCAAATATCCAAACATAAAACTTAAACAATAAGTTTCAAAGCCCAATCCCAAACAAAGTAATCAAAGCATAGGTTCATAAAACATAAATAAAATAGAGGTGCAAACTTAGTCCTAATATGATAAGCTAATATGCGATGCAATAAAGATCCTAAGCCTCGTCATCGTCACCATCAACATCCAAGGAACCATCATCGTTCTTAGCTTGAGAGCGACGAAAAGCCATCCATTGACCATAGAAGGTAGAGACTGACAAGTCCATGGATTGATGTTGATTCTCAAGGGAGGTGAGACGATTTTCCACGGATTGCAAACGATTATTAATAGCACCAAGACCTGACTCCATTGAGTTGAACCGCTCGGTGAGAAAAGCCATAAGAGCTTCATTGTTAGGACCCGTAACTTGAGGTTGAGGTTCAACTTGAGATGGAGGAGCATGCCTATCAACTCGTTCCCATCGGCCAAGATTGTAATGGAACCCGGACTTGTGTAGAGAAGATTCACCAATCTTTTACTTATGGGGTTCTAGAGAGTCATAAGAGCAATCAAAGTTGAGCATCCAAAGATATAGCTCAAAACAGTCCCATAAGTGAAGGATTTGAGAGCATCGGTTTCATGAAGCTTCACATTATTGACCATTTCGGCGAACATAATCTTGACAAGATTTGGGCGTTCTCCACGACAAAAGCATTCAAGCCAAAAATAATCAACTTGACGAATGTAGGAGAATTTACCTCCAGAAGGGCGGATAAACCACGAAATCATCAAGTGGAGAAATCTATCATGAGCATCCAAGGAAGTCACGGAGCCGGTGTGAGCACCAAAGTGGGTCTCGTTCTCAATGCCTTCGTTCTTAAGGCCAAGAGTAGTCTCTAAAAAGGGTATGTTGATGACGAACTTCTTCCTCAAGAGATATGACTCAATGCCAACGACTTCGGAGTGATCTTCATGTTGGGTTGTGTGGTGCTCGATTCGTTCAACCGATTATGCTCACCAAGTGGTGGAGAGGTGGATATTTGGGTGGAAGGGTTTAGGAAGCTAGAAAGGAAAATAGACACAATGATTTTAGAGTGGTTCGGTCTTCTAACAAGCACCTACATCCACTACCTTAGCTCCCCACTAAGGATTTCACAATCAATCCACTAATTGATTCGTCCCCTTTTCTAGGCTTAGGAGGAAACCCTTACAACCAATCAAGCTTTCTACCCAAAACCTTGATTGAAACCCTCTTTACAAGAGATAAACAAAGCAAACTTATAATCCTCTAATAGGAGTTTGTTTGCACAATTAAGCACTCACCCAAACCTAAAACACTTGAGCAAATTTGACAATTTTGGCTCACTAGTGTTTGTCTATACAAGAATTGACAATTTAAGTGCTAAGACAATTTCTTGATCATTTGATGTTTGACAATATGAGCATTAGCCTTCTCTTGATGCTTTGAGGTCCCTTTTATACTCCCAATTGAGTTTGTAGCCGTTACTAGCCGTTGGGATCAAATTGGAGCCGTTGAGGACTTTAATTCCCACCATAAATGCATTCTGCAGTTCCCCGTTTCGAAACGCTCGATGCCGTTTCGAAACACTCTCAATGTAGAAAGAGCCGTTGCAGTCTGTCAGGGCATCCGTTTCGGAACGCCTCCTGGCCGTTTCGGAACGCCACATGTCCGTTTCGGAACGCCTCTTGGTCGTTTCGAAACTCGTATCGAAACGTTATAGTCCCGTATCGAAACGCCTGCATTTAAAAGTTGGTTGGGAAAATAGCCGTTGGGGTTTATGACCGTTGGGGTCATTGCCACGTGGGCGTATCGAAACGGTCTAGCCCGTTTCGAAACGCTGGGCAAAAATCAAGTCCAGAGAAAGCTCGTTTCGAAACACGTTTCGAAACGAATATGCTACTGGAATCCCCTGTTTCGAAACGCCTTATGGTGTTTCGAAACACCTGGACAGGTTTGAGAAGTTTGGCTTTGAAACACATTTAAAACCCATTTAAAAACATCCCTAAACATAGTTTCAGAATATTTGGACTTTGGAAATTGTTTTAAATACTTTTTAAATCAGTCCAAAACATTTTTCAATTATTATATCAAAACATTAGTTCTACAATCTCCCCCTTTTTGATATAATAAAACTCTCTTGAAAAATTGTTTGGGATTCTCCCCCTTTAACTTTAAAAATGTGAATAAGAGACTAAAGATATGAAATCAAATAAAGCTCCCCCTTATTCATTTGAAAATTCAATTTTCCAAACCATTTCTCCCCCTTTTTGTTATATCAAAAAGAATTTAAAACATTAAGTTCAAAAATAACAATAGAGGTAAAAGTTTGAAAAAAGTAAGAATTTGGTTTTAAAATGGCTCCCCCTTACTCAAAGCATCATCCAAATGTTAGTCACAACATATATGATCATCTAGTTGAATTTAAACAAAGATAAACAAATAAAATCAAAACAACTAGAGTTTTACCACACTTGAACTCAAGGTAGGATGTGAAGCCTTCCTTCTTCAAGTGTTCTTCCTTGTGTGCATGGAGCTCCCCCTCAATGTTTGACTTGTTGAACATCTCCATCACACCTATTAAAAGACAATCAAGTAACTTTTGGTATCCAAATTGCTTTGGATCCATGAACGTTAGTAGCACAAATTTTTGACCCCTTTGGAATCCATTTTTCAATGTCATCCTTTTTAATTGAAGTGGTTAGTCCTTTTGGGACCCAAACACTTCTAAAACATTTACCATTTTTAAATCTAGGGGCACTAGATTGTCTAACATAAAAATTTGATTTTCCAAAATTGTTTTTCTTTTCAAGCTCTTTGGAAATCAAATCTTTTTCTTCTTGAACATTTTGAAGCAATTTTTGTAAATCAAAACATTTTAATTCAAACTCTTCAAGTTTTGCTTCAAGTTCAAGTTTGGTTTTAGAAAGAAAATCATTTTGAATTTTTAACTTTGAAACCAATTTTTTGTTTTTCAAAATGTGGCTTTTAAAATCTAAAACCAAATCATCATAGGCATCTTGTAATTCATCAAAGGAATAAGAACATGAAGTAGATGAATTAGAAGTTACCCTTGAATCTTCTTCGATGGCCATAAGGCAAAGGTTGGCTTGTTCATCGTCGGTGGAGTCTTCATCACTCCAAGTAGCCAAATGTGCCTTCTTCTTATGGCTTGAAGTGCTTGCCCTCTCCTTTCTCTTAGGTTCTCGTTCAAGCTCTCTCAAGGCTTTCTTCATGAACGGGGCACACTTCTTGAAGAGATGAACTATCTCTTCATCTTCATCCTCCTCTTCACTTGAGTAGACATGATGGCAAGTGGAGGATTTGAGAGCCATGGCACTAGCATTGATGCCAAGCCCTTTGATTTTCTTCTCTCCCATAGCTCTAATTTCTTCCATTTTCTTCTCCTCTTCCTTGTTCTTCTTCATAATTTGATGAGTGAGAAGAGACCCCATAAGTTCATCAAGCTTCAAAGTCTTCAAATTTTTGGCTTCGATGATGGCGGTCCTCTTTGAGTCCCAAGACTCGGGAAGTGAGTAGATGAGCTTTCGGACAAGCTTTTCCTCCGGGATGGCTTCTCCATAACCTTTAAGACCGTTGGTGATGGTGGAGAACCTATCAAACATCTTCTCGATGTTTTCCTCCGGATCCATTTTGAAGTTCTCATACTCTAAGGTTAGGAGCCCAATCTTGGTCTCCTTGACTTCATCGGTCCTCTCGTATGTGACTTCAAGCTTGTTCCATACCTCATTGGCACTCTTACAAGAAGACATCTTCTCATAGATGGATGGACCAAATGCACAAAATAAAATGTGCAAGGCTTTGCAATTAAGCTCCATCTTCTTGCGATCGTCGGCACTCCATTCCGCTTTGCTTCCTTGAGGCATGAACGGACCATCTTCAACTATGTCCCATAGCTTGTAATCTCTTGACTTCAAGAAGAATTTCATCTTTGTCTTCCAATGGGCATAGTGATCTCCGTTGAAGAAAGGTGGTTTGTCGATGGATTGCGCCATTTGAGCCGGTTGATGAAAAAGTGATCGAGCTTGCCGGATCTTCTCAATAGGATGTGAATCCTCTTCGATTGAGCCAAGCTCTGATACCAATTATTGGGTTGTGTGGTGCTCGATTCGTTCAACCGATTATGCTCACCAAGTGGTGGAGAGGTGGATATTTGGGTGGAAGGGTTTAGGAAGCTAGAAAGGAAAATAGACACAATGATTTTAGAGTGGTTCGGTCTTCTAACAAGCACCTACATCCACTACCTTAGCTCCCCACTAAGGATTTCACAATCAATCCACTAATTTATTCGTCCCCTTTTCTAGGCGTAGGAGGAAACCCTTACAACCAATCAAGCTTTCTACCCAAAGCCTTGATTGAAACCCTCTTTACAAGAGATAAACAAAGCAAACTTATAATCCTCTAATAGGAGTTTGTTTGCACAATTAAGCACTCACCCAAACCTAAAACACTTGAGCAAATTTGACAATTTTGGCTCACTAGTGTTTGTCTATACAAGAATTGACAATTTAAGTGCTAAGACAATTTCTTGATCATTTGATGTTTGACAATATGAGCATTAGCCTTCTCTTGATGCTTGGAGGTCCCTTTTATACTCCCAATTGAGTTTGTAGCTGTTACTAGCCGTTGGGATCAAATTGGAGCCGTTGAGGACTTTAATTCCCACCATAAATGCATTCTGCAGTTCCCCGTTTCAAAACGCTCGATGCCGTTTCGAAACACTCTCAATGTAGAAAGAGCCGTTGCAGTCTGTCAGGGCATCCGTTTCGGAACGCCTCCTGGCCGTTTCGGAACGCCACATGTCCGTTTCGGAACGCCTCTTGGTCGTTTCGAAACTCGTATCGAAACGTTATAGTCCCATATCGAAACGCCTGCATTTAAAAGTTGGTTGAGAAAATAGCCGTTGAGGTTTATGACCGTTGGGGTCATTGCCACGTGGGCGTATCGAAACGGTCTAGCCCGTTTCGAAACGCTGGGCAAAAATCAAGTCCAGGGAAAGCTCGTTTCGAAACACGTTTCGAAACGAATATGCTACTGGAATCCCCTGTTTCGAAACGCCTTATGGTGTTTCGAAACACCTGGACAGGTTTGAGAAGTTTGGCTTTGAAACACATTAAAAACCCATTTAAAAACATCCCTAAACATAGTTTCAGAATATTTGGACTTTGGAAATTGTTTTAAATACTTTTTAAATCAGTCCAAAACATTTTTCAATTATTATATCAAAACATTAGTTCTACACATCATTATCAACAAGCTGGGCATTTGAGTAGAAGATGAGAACCATGTGCTTGTAGATAATATCGGGTATGTTCAAGAAAGCCATGAAGTTCCATTCTTGTAGACGCTCTAGATAGCGGAAGGCGAAACGCTCGGAATCGAGGAAAGGGACATCAACAACACGTTTGCGACGAACGACAATATTCTTGACATAAGTAAAACGATCCCTCATCTCTGGAGTCCGAAGACTTCTAAGAAAAAGCTGGGTTAGATTAGGACGGATATTGGATTGACTAGCAGCTTCACTTGATTGACCCGTCTTACGTTTCTTGTTAGCGTTTTCCATTGAAAAAATCCTAAAAACATAAAGCAAGCAATTTTAAAATTAAAGTGTGTGCATGAATATCCTCAAATCAATCCAATGACAAATCCCATTCAGGTTTAAAAAGATTTTAAAAACAATTTAAGTGAAAAACAATTTTTGAAGAACACTGAAAAAAATGTGAGTAAAAAATAATATATTCGAACGAAAAATTTTAAGGTTTTGAAATTTTTTTACAAGTTTTGAAAAACCCAATAGGTAAAACATATAAACTATACAAAATTGAGATTTTCTAACCTAAAAATGAATAAAATCAAGGGAAAAAGAAAAAAGTAGAAAATATACCTTAGATGGGGATTTTGGATGAATGAATGGAAAATCTTGCACAAGATTGACGAGGCTTGCTTAGACTTGAGTTTGTGTGTAAAAGCCCTCAAGATTTGATGAAAAACAATGAGGTTTAGAGGGTTTTTATAGGGAAAACCAGGTTAGGGTTTTTGAAAAGGTTTAAAATAAAGTGAATTTTATCATTAAAAGCCCTCTTTAAAGCTGTCCGCATACCCGTTTCGGAACAGGCACGATCGTTCTGAAACGTGAGTATCGAAACGTTGACTGACGTTTCGAGTCTGGTTGACCGTTCCAATACGGCATTGACCGTATCGAGTCCCTTGTGTTGACTCGTATCGAAACTTGTTTCGGTACACTCCTTGGCAGTGGCAAAATCGTTTCGAAACCCTTTTAAGGCGTTTCGAAACACCCTTCTCACAGATAACTCTTTTAAGCACATGTATCGAAATAGTTGGACCCATTTCGATACACCTAGGCCTGGAAGTGCAGATGAGGCTCTAATATTGTAGAAAAATGGATTTCATGAAGTCTTATATGCATAAATGACATGAATGAGCAGGAGAGACATGTACAAACAAAAACATACTCCCCCTAACTATTAGCATGGATGAAATTAGGAGTAAAAACACATAAACATGACATTTTCAAGAAATCAAACAATTTAAGCACAAAAATGGTCCTAAAGGGTCAAGGAAGGCTAGTTAGACCTAACTCTCTTCTAAGGGGCCAAAAACGCTCTTTATCCAAAGGCTTTGTAAATATGTACGCTAGTTGGTTTAAGGTGTCAACGTACTCTATAACAACATCTTCCTTAAGGACATGATCTCTAATGAAATGATGCCTTATCTCTATATGTTTGGTTCTAGAGTGTTGAATGGGATTTTTATTTAAGCATATGACACTAGTGTTATCACACTTAAGGGGTATGGTTTCAACTTTAATACCATAATCTAAGAGTTGTTGCTTCATCCAAAATACTTGAGCACAACAACTCCCTAAGGATATGTACTCAGCTTCGGTGGTAGATAGAGCTACACTATTTTGTTTCTTAGAGAACCAAGATATGAGCATGCTACCTAAGAATTGACATGTTCTCGAAGTACTCTTCCTATCGATTTTACACCCCCCATAATCCGCATTCGAAAAAGCATGAAGGTTGAAGGTTGAGTCTCTAGGGTACCAAAGACCTAAACAAGGGGTATCTCTAAGGTACCTAAAGATTCTCTTAACGACTATAAGGTGAGACTCTCTAGGACTAGCTTGAAACCTAGCACACAAGCAAACACTAAACAAAATATCCGGTCTACTTGCGGTAAGGTAAAGCAAAGATCCAATCTTAGAGCGATAAAGCTTAGAGTCAACACACTTACCTCCTTCATCTTTGTCAAGCTTTGTAGATGAGCTCATTGGTGTGGCTTGAGGCTTTACATTCTCCAAGCCAAACTTCTTGAGCATATCCTTGATATATTTTGTTTGATTGATGAAGGTGCCATCATTTCTTTGCTTGATTTGGAGTCCCAAAAAGAATGAGAGCTCCCTCATCATGCTCATCTCAAATTCACCTTGCATTAACTTAGCAAACTCTTTGCAATGACACTCATTAGTGGATCTAAAAATAATATCATCAACATATATTTGTACTACTTGAATGTCATTTTTATACCTTTTTATGAAAAGTGTAGTGTCCACCTTACCTTTTTCAAAACCTTTTTCAATCAAAAAGTTTGAAAGTCTTTCATACCAAGCTCTAGGAGCTTGTTTTAAACCATAAAGTGCTTTAGTTAGTTTGAAAACATGATTTGGAAATTTAGAGTCTTCAAAACCCGGTGGTTGTTCCACATACACTTCCTCATTTATAAAACCATTTAAAATGCGCTTTTAACATCCATTTGAAAAAACTTGAAATCATGATAACATGCATATGCAAGCAACATCCTAATAGCCTCAATTCTAGCTACGGGTGCATAGGTTTCATCAAAATCTATTCCCTCTTCTTGAGTGTAACCTTGAGCAACTAATCTAGCTTTATTTCTCACAATGTTACCACTCGCATCTAGTTTGTTCCTAAATACCCATTTAGTTCCTATAGTAGATTGATTACTAGGCCTTTCAACTAATGTCCATACATTACTTCTCTCAAATTGATTTAACTCTTCTTGCATAGCCATAATCCAAAAGTCATCATTTAATGCTTCTTTAATGTTCTCAGGCTCTATGCATGAGATAAAAGCAACATGATTCATGAGTTTAAGAGAAGATCTAGTAGTTACCCCCTTGGATGGATCACCCAAGATTTCACCACCTTTGACATAGTTTTACTCCCTTGGGTAGCCCACTTCCTTTCCCTCACGAGCCAAGTCCTTCAAGGCTTCAAGAGGTAGATCTTGTGTATCATCTTCTTTCGTTGGAATCTCATCCTCCTTTGAAGTTTGTCCTCCATCAAAGGCATCAAGGATTCCTACATCATCATCATCATTGTAACACCCCAATTTTGGGTTTAGAGGTTTTGGGTTTGAATCGGACCGGTTGGATTTCGGTTCGAATATAAAAGGTGGTTTTAGGGAAAGCCTAGTTCGAGATGCATTAAAAATATGGAAAAATATCTAAAAATCCTCTTTTATTATATATAAGAGAGTGGTGAAATCAATTTTACAAAATGAGGTTTCGAAATGTGACATTTCAAGTTAGTGACTAAAATGTAATTTTTGAAAAGTTGGTGACTGTTTTAAAAGGATTGAAACTTTGAATCTTTAAGGAGCTAATTTACCCAAGAAGAGTTTTCTCCAGATTTTTCTTAATATTAAACATTTATTAAATGATATTTAATAAAAAGAAAAAGAGGGAAATGGATATTTTGGTTTTCATAACTAATTTTTGTTAAAATTTTCCCACTTCATTTTCTCTCCATTTTCTCTCAGCCAAACACATTTCCCCAGCCATTTTCCTCTGATTTTAACATCTAAAGATGAGATTTCAGTCTCTAATTGATCTCTAATCATTCCTACACCAAATCCTTATCATTTGCTTATTGAATTTTCAAGAATCTTGGCTTTAAACAAGGAGAAACTCACATTTAGAGGTATGAACGTCCTTCTCCTCTAAACACTCAATTCTTTACTAAAATTCCCAAGTTCTCAATCCTTGATTTGAGTTTTATTAAAGGTTTTAATGTTGTGTTCTTGATTTTGGCTTGAAATGCAAGATTTGGATTTAATTTTAATTAAATTCGTACTAAATGATTGGGCTATGTTTTGAGATGTCTTTTTGATGTTTATTGGATGTATAAATGATGTGTAATTGAGGTTTAATCAATGCAATCCCGGATAGGTTGATTTTCCTAAGTTTTTGATTGAGTTAATGGTGGTTTTGAGGTGTTTATGATGTTCTGCTATAGCTGGAGGTATAAGGACGTGATTAGATCCTTTTTGGATGTTAATTGATGTTTAAGAATGGTTGGAGTTGATGGATCTTGGCTGGGTAATGTTGTAGAGGTGTTTGGATGTGATTTCGGTTGTGTTTGGTAGCCGAAATGTGAGTGTTGATGAGAGCAGCGAGTTTAGGTGTCTTGGTTGAAGATATTAATGCATGATGATGCATTAATCTTCTGCTTTGATGTGTTTAAAACAGGGGAGACATCATCGGATCCTTGTGGTGTTGATCCGGAGGCTTGATCGGTGCTTCGGCAAGCTTGCGAAACGGAATCGGTGAGTGAAGTTTGGTTTTCAGCTTTGAAACCAATGTTTGAAGGTTATGGGAGCTTAGTTTAAGTCTAAACAACTTAGCTAAGCTCAAGAGTAAGTTTTCGGAGAAACTATCTTTTTGATGAACCATGAGATGGTTGAATGCAATGTGTTTTATTTGCATGTTTAAATTATGTTTTGGAAGCATATTTTAGCATGTTTGATGCTGGTTTTATAAGCCATGTGTTGAAGGATGCTCAAGGTAAGAGATCCTTGTTTTGAACATTGATAAATGTGGTTTGATGCATTGTAATGCATGACTATTTAATGGCTTTGTTAATTGCTTAAAAACAGTGGATTAATGATGACAAATGATGTATATTGGCAAGTGATGTGTTGGTTTTAAAGTACTTGAATCAGATATAGTTAGCCGGCTATAGGATTGGGTGCACCGTGAACAAAGTCGCCTTGGATGTTGAGGGGTTGTGATTGTACCGTAAACTCCATCCAAGTACACTAACGAGATGGTTAAGATCATCATGGTGGTTAAAAGTCCATGAGTGGATCTTGTGTTAAGATCACAATGGTGGTTAAAAGTCCATGTGTGGATCTTGTGTTGTGTGTCCCGTGTTCTCGTTAGTGATGTTATACAACTACCAATGAGTGATGTGGAGGGGTTGTGATTGTACCGTATACTCCATCACGGGTGTTGAGGGGTTGTGATTGTACCATATGCTCCACCTTGATATTGGTAGTGTGTATGAAACGTATGGGACAACGCTTGTAATCCGCGTATCCGATTGTGTTTTTGAGTTGTAAAATGTTTGATTATCACTTGTAAGCCAATATGACATGTTGATGATTTGAAGCATGAGATGCTTGGTTTGTATGCATAATTGCATGGTAAATGTTGTTTTGAAACTAAAGGCCTTGAAAAGGTGTTTTTGCAAATGCATTATTGTGATGTTTTAATTGAGCATTCCTCACTAAGCTATGTGCTTACGCTCTCTCTTTCTTAAACCAATAATGCAGAGCATTGAAGTGCATAAAGGGCAACAAGGAGGTAAAGGATCCAAGTGAAGACTAAGCTCATGTATGGTGAATGTTTTCCTAACACTATTAGCTTTTGGCATTTGGCAATGGGAACCTAGTTGTGTTTTTGGGAGATATTTTGGACTCCCTAAGTTTGGTTAATGCCTTTGATGATGTTGGAACATGTAAATGGCCTTTTGGTATTTGGTTTTGGTGAATTGATGGTTGCATGATTTTCAATATAGGATGCATGCCTATAGAGTTGGGATTTTCCTTGAATGATGCCATGATTGTGATTAGTCGATGCTAATATGTTCCTTAAGTGTTTGATAACTTGTGCGTATGTTATGGAGGTCATATGGATGTGTTTGATGGGCTGAAAGTGTGTAAAACCTGATGAATTCTGCAAATCTGGGCAACTCGTTTCGGAACGGGTGTTACTGTTTCGGAACAGGTGGCCTGAAATGGCCATGGCGTTTCGAAACAGGTAGAGTTGTTCCGAAACGGATTTGCCACTGCCAAGCCTTGTTCCGCAACTTGTTTCGGAATGGTCCCGCGTTTCGGAACGGATCTTCCCCGTTTCGGAACACTCGACCGTTGGGCACTGATTCTGATGGTTAAATGTTTTGAAACTCTTACGTTTTGGTCCCAATCTTTGTATACGCAATTGGTTGATTTTGTGATATCCGTTTGAGATGAAATTTGACAGAAAAGCATGAAATGTGATTAATTTCATAATGGTAACTTTTAATTTGGTAAAGTCCTCACAATTTTCAGATTTTGCAATTTGGTCCCTAAATTTGTATGTTGTGCAATTGAGTCCCTAAATGTTATCCGATTGCCGTATTTTTTTGAGTATGTTCTTTTCAAGAATTCACCCAGGGTTATTATGCATTTAGACAAGATTAAAAATAAAAAAGGTCGTTAATCAATGTTGACTTTCGGGTTGACTTTGGTTTTTCTCGTGTAATCTTCGTAGTTCGGGTCAACCGTCTAGGCCGGGCTAAGGGGGTTACATTTGGTGGTATCAGATCTGAGTTCTCGAGTAATTGGGAATGGTTAAGTGGGTGATATGTGTATGATTGCTTTGTATGCTTGTTGAGTGAAAGTATGATGTATAAATTGTAAGTATGTTACAATTGTGGTGTATGCTGTGGTGAAGCATGTTGGAGGGACCCATTGCCAAATCAAAGCTAATGAAATGATTTGTTTTTATTTGGAAATGAGCTTGAGTACTTGGATTGCTTACCTTGCTGAGCCTGACTTTGTTTATTGCATTATGATTGCATTGTTTAGTGAATGGGACCTCGTAGAGAGACGAGGATTAATACGCGAGCTATGGCTCAAAATGAGAACGAAGAGAATACTGAAAACATGGTGGATTTACCTCCTCCACCTGGTGGTGGTGGTGCTGGGAGTGAAGGAGCTGGTGTTGCTGCTGGTGCTGGGGTCGCTGGACCTGAAGCTGGGCAGGGGCAAGCTGCTCCTGACATGACAATGCTGATTCAAGCTATTGATGGAGCCTTTCGGGCGGCGGTAGCTGAAGCTCAAGGACCTGGGCATCAGGGAGATGCTAATGTAAGACTACCTCTAGAACGTTTGCGCAGTCTGAGAGGGACTGAGTTCAGGGGTTTGTCTGCTGAAGGTTCTGAGTCTTGGTTGGAAAGTACCAAGAGAATCTTGGGACAAATGAACTGCAATGATGTGCAGAAGCTGGGTTGTGTGATATCATTGTTGTATGACGATGCGTATACCTGGTGGACAACCACTATCTCCGGAATGGAGGATGCTGATGTGACTTGGACGTTCTTTCTGAACGCGTTCAAGAGGAGGTATCTGGGTGTGCGATACCTGGATGAGAAGAAAAGGGAATTCATGTCTCTTACTTAAGGGAGTATGACAGTGGCTGCGTACGAGGTTCAGTTTGTCCGACTCAGTCAGTACGCACCTGAGCTTGTCCCTGATGAGCGGGAGAGGTGTGAACGCTTCCGTTATGGTTTGGTGACGGAGGTGAAGACTTATATGCTGGCTGCTGAGTATACTGACTTTGATGTGCTGGTTGGAAGAGCAAAGGACATTGAGTTGAATTTGAGTTTATCTTCTAGAGGTGTTGGTCCTAGTGTGGGCAAGCGAGCTGCTGAGTATAGTTCTGGTGGCGGACGGAACAAGAGAGGACGTGAACGGAAGTATCAGTCTTCGGCTAGGCGAGGTGGTGGAGGGAAAGGTGCGCCTGTTCAGGGAGACAGGGTGAGAGCTGATCCGAACACATGTTGGACATCTGGATCACGTGAACACCTGAGGCGTGATTGTCCTCGAGCAGCGAGGGAGGTGCAGGCTCCTGTTGTGGTGGCCGGTAACTCGTGCTGGAACTGTGGTTCGGCGGATCACATGAGGAGGGAGTGTCCTTTGTTGGCCGGTGGTGGCCAGGGACGTGCTCCTGGAGTTGTTGCACCACAGAGAGGTCGTGGGCGCAGCCGTGGTAACTTCCAGCGTAGAGAGGATGGTGGAAGGAATGTGGCTCATGTTGTAGCTGTTCAGCCTGAGAGTGGTGGCCAAGCCAGAGTGTATGCTCAGAGGGAGGGGAAGAATGACACGGATGTGATCGCATGTACTTTTACTTTGCAATCATTGTCATTACTTTCCTTGATTGATTCTGGATCTACACACTCATACATATTGCGTGAGCATGCTCATTTGCTTGGTTTGCCTGTTGAGTCTTTGAATGTTGGTATGCGTGTAACTAGTTCTTTTGGTGAGACTGTTGTGACTCGAAAGCTTTATAGAAGGTGTCCCTTGGTTGTGCAAGATCATGTTTTTCATGTTGATCTTGTGGAATTGCCTTTCTATGGTTTTGATGTAATCCTTGGTATGGATTGGCTTGTTGAGCATCGAGCTATTGTGGATTTTGAGAATAAGCGAGTTTCGTTGAAGCTTGCGGATGATTATGAGGTAGTGGTGGTTGGTGAGAATGTGAAGTTTCTTGCCAATGTGGTGTCTACATTGGAAGTGAGTCGGATGCTGAGGCAAGGTTGTGAAGCTTACCTAGCCTTTGTGATGAATCCTAGCTCTAAAGAGTTGCGTGTGCAAGATATCAGGACTGTGCGAGAGTTTCCTGGTATGTTTCCGGAGGAGTTGCCTGGGTTTCCTCCTAATCGCGAAGTGGAATTTGGGATTGAGCTGTATGAAAACACAACTCCAGTGTCCATTACTCCTTATCGAATGACACCTAAAGAGTTGAAAGAGCTGGAGACGCAACTTCAGGAGTTGCTTGATCGTGGTTTCATTCGGCCAAGCGTGTCACCTTGGGGTGCACCGGTGTTGTTTGTGAAGAAAAAGGATGGCACTATGAGAATGTGCATTGATTACCGTCAGCTTAACAAGTTGACTATCAAGAATCGGTATCCATTGCCGAGAATTGATGATCTTTTTGATCAATTTCGGGGAGCGGCTGTGTTCTCTAAAATTGACTTAAGGTTAGGGTATTATCAGCTGAAGGTGAAGGATGTAGATGTGCCAAAGACAGCCTTCAGAACGAGGTATGGGCATTATGAGTTCCTGGTGATGCCGTTTGGTTTGACGAATGCTCCTGCAGCTTTCATAGACATGATGAATAGAGTATTCCATGAATACTTGGATAAATTTGTCGTGGTGTTCATTGATGATATTCTCGTGTACTCTCGTACTGAGGAGGAGCATGAAGGGCATTTGAGAATTGTGCTACAGGCTTTGTTGGAGAATCAGCTTTATGTCAAGCTGAGCAAGTGTGAGTTCTGGCTTAGAGAAGTGGTGTTTCTTGGTCATGTGGTTTCTGCAGAGGGGATTCGTGTTGATCCTCAAAAGATTGAGGCAGTGATGAATTGGAAGCCTCCTAAGTCTGTTCGTGAAGTCCGTAGTTTCCTGGGTTTGGCAGGATACTATCGAAGGTTCGTGGATGGGTTTTCCAAGATTGCTGCACCTTTGACGAAGTTGTTGCAGAAGGATGTTAAGTATGAATGGACGGAAGCGAGTCAGCAGGCTTTTGAGAAGCTTAAGGCGGCTTTGACGCAAGCTCCTATCTTGGTTCAACCTGAATCAGGGAAAGAGTTTGTGGTGTATAGTGATGCATCCTACTTTGGTTTGGGATGTGTGTTGATGCAAGAGGGTAAGGTGGTGGCTTATGCATCACGGCAGTTGAAGGTGCATGAGTGCAATTATCCTACGCATGACATTGAGTCAGCTGCGGTGGTTTTTGCTTTGAAAATTTGGAGACATTACCTGTATGGTGAGAAGTGTACGGTGTACACGGGCCACAAGAGTTTGAAGTATCTGATGTCTCAGAAGGAGTTGAATCTTAGGCAACGACGTTGGGTGGAGTTGCTTAAGGATTATGATTTGACGATCGAGTACCATCCAGGTAAAGCTAATGTTGTAGCGGATGCCTTGAGTAGGAAGGTAGCTGTGGAGTTGAGGGCTATGTTTGCCAGTTTGAGTATTTCGCATGATGGTGGTCTTGTGGCTGAGTTGCCAGTGAAACCATCCTTGGTTCAGTTGATTAAGGAAAAGCAGTTGTTGGATGATTCCTTGGTGCCACATGTTCAGGATATTGCAGAGGGTAGGCCATCGGATTTATGCTTTAATGATGATGGAGTTTTATGTTTTGGGAGTCGGATAGTAGTGCCCAATGATGCTGATTTGAGGCGTGCTATTCTGACTGAAGGTCATAGTAGTCCTTTTGCTATGCACCCTGGTAGTACTAAGATGTACCGTGATCTTCGTGATGAGTACTATTGGGTGGGTTTAAAGAAAGATGTTGTTGAGTTTGTAAGCAAGTGCATGGTTTGTCAGCGAGTTAAAGCTAAGCATCAGTTTCCTTCAGGGTTGTTGCAACCGTTGAGGATTCCTGAGTGGAAGTGGGAAAGGGTTACCATGGACTTTGTGTCTGGGTTGCCTTTGTCGCCATCGAAGAAGAATTCGGTGTGGGTGATTGTGGATCGTCTGACGAAGTGTGCGCATTTCTTTCCTGTGCATACTACGTACACTTTGGATAAGCTTGCGGAGCTGTACATTGCTGAGATTGTGCAGCGGTATGGTGTGCCAAAGTCGATTGTGTCGGATAGAGATCCGAGGTTTACATCGCGTTTCTGGCAGTGTTTGCATCAGGCTTTGGGTACACGGTTGAATTTCAGTACTTCTTATCATCCACAGTCGGATGGACAGTCTGAGCGTGTTATCCAGGTGTTGGAGGATATGTTGCGGTGCTGTGTGATTGAGTTTCAAGGTTCTTGGGAGAAACATTTGCCTTTGGTGGAGTTTGCCTATAATAATAGTTATCAGGCAAGTATTCAAAGGGCACCTTATGAAGCTTTGTACGGGAGGAAGTGTAGGACTCCTCTTTGTTGGGCTGAAACGGGTCAGAAGTTGGTTTCGATGCCAGCCTTGTTGAGAGGAACCACCGAGAAGGTGAAGCTCATTTGTGAGCATTTGAAGGCAGCTTCTGATCGGCAAAAGTCTTACGCGGATTTGAAGCGTAAGGAGGTTGAGTATGCGGTGGGTGACCGTGTGTTTTTGAAAGTTTCGCCTTGGAAAAAGGTGATGAGGTTTGGCCGAAAGGGTAAGTTGAGCCCTAGGTACATTGGACCATACGAGGTGGTTGAGCGTGTGGGTCCTGTTGCGTACAAGTTGAGGTTACCGCAAGAGTTAGAAAAGATTCATGATGTGTTTCATGTTTCTATGCTTCGGAAGTATAGATCGGATCCTTCGCATGTGATGCCTGTGGAGGAAGTGGAGTTGAATCCAGATTTGACCTATGATGAGGAACCGGTGAAGATTCTGGATTCGGATAGTAAAGTTCTTCGAGGCAAGACCATTGAGTTGGTAAAGGTGTTGTGGAAGAATCGTGGTGTTGAGGAAGCCACGTGGGAACGGAAGGATGACATGTTGAAGCAGTTTCCGTACCTCTTTCCTTCAGGTAAATTTCGAGGAAGAAATTTCTTAAGGGGGGGAGAGTTGTAACACCCCAATTTTGGGTTTAGAGGTTTTGGGTTTGAATCGGACCGGTTGGATTTCGATTCGAATATAAAAGGTGGTTTTAGGGAAAGCCTAGTTCGGGATGCATTAAAAATATGGAAAAATATCTAAAAATCCTCTTTTATTATATATAAGAGAGTGGTGAAATCAATTTTACAAAATGAGGTTTCGAAATGTGACATTTCAAGTTAGTGACTAAAATGTAATTTTTGAAAAGTTGGTGACTGTTTTAAAAGGATTGAAACTTTGAATCTTTAAGGAGCTAATTTACCCAAGAAGAGTTTTCTCCAGATTTTTCTTAATATTAAACATTTATTAAATGATATTTAATAAAAAGAAAAAGAGGGAAATGGATATTTTGGTTTTCATAACTAATTTTTGTTAAAATTTTCCCACTTCATTTTCTCTCCATTTTCTCTCAGCCAAACACATTTCCCCAGCCATTTTTCCTCTGATTTTAACATCTAAAGATGAGATTTCAATCTCTAATTGATCTCTAATCATTCCTACACCAAATCCTTATCATTTGCTTATTGAATTTTCAAGAATCTTGGCTTTAAACAAGGAGAAACTCACATTTAGAGGTATGAACGTCCTTCTCCTCTAAACACTCAGTTCTTTACTGAAATTCTCAAGTTCTCAATCCTTGATTTGAGTTTTATTAAAGGTTTTAATGTTGTGTTCTTGATTTTGGCTTGAAATGCAAGATTTGGATTTAATTTTAATTAAATTCGTACTAAATGATTGGGCTATGTTTTGAGATGTCTTTTTGATGTTTATTGGATGTATAAATGATGTGTAATTGAGGTTTAATCAATGCAATCCCGGATAGGTTGATTTTCCTAAGTTTTTGATTGAGTTAATGGTGGTTTTGAGGTGTTTATGATGTTCTGCTATAACTGGAGGTATAAGGACGTGATTAGATCCTTTTTGGATGTTAATTGATGTTTAAGAATGGATGGAGTTGATGGATCTTGGCTGGGTAATGTTGTAGAGGTGTTTGGATGTGATTTCGGTTGTGTTTGGTAGCCGAAATGTGAGTGTTGATGAGAGCAGCGAGTTTAGGTGTCTTCTGCATTAATACAAGATTAAAAATAAAATAAAAAAGGGTCTTTAATCAAGGTTGACTTTCGGGTTGACTTTGGTTTTCCCCGTGTAATCTTTGTAGTTCGGGTCAACCGTCTAGGCCGGGCTAAGGGGGTTACAATCATCATCACAAGAATCCTTCCTCGGAAGGAGGTTATCATCGAATACAACATGAATAGACTCTTCTACTACTAATGTTCTCTTATTAAATACGCAATAGGCTTTAGAGTTTAAGGAATAACCTAAGAAAATAGATTCATCACTTTTAGCATCAAATTTACCTAAGTTATCTTTTCCATTGTTTAAAACAAAACACTTGCAACCAAATGGATGAAAATAGCTAATGTTAGGCTTTTTAGATTTCAAAATCTCATATGGTGTTTTCTTTAAAAGTGGCCTAATCATTACTCGGTTTACAATGTAGCAAGCGGTGTTTGTGGCTTCCACCCAAAAATATATAGGTAAATTGTTTTCACAAAGCATGGTTCTAGCCATTTCTTGTAAAGTCCTATTTTTCCTCTCAACTACCCCATTTTGTTGAGGAGTTCGAGGAGCCGGAAAATTGAGGCTAATACCATTTTCATTTAAAAACTCTTCAAAACCAAGATTTTGAAATTCGGTTCCATGATCACTTTTAATATGAGAAATCTTAAGTTCAAGATCATTTTGAGTTAATTTTGAAAATGTGATGAATTTTTCTAAAGCCTCATTTTTAGTACTTAAGAATAGAACCCAAGTAAATCTAGAGAAGTCATCAACAAGTACAAATGCATACGATTTACCACCCAAGCTCATAGTTCTAATAGGCCCAAATAAATCCATGTGAATTAGTTGTAAACACCTACGTGTAGAAACATCATTAATAGATTTAAAGGATGGTCTATGTTGTTTACCCTTAGAGCATGCATCAAAAATTTTGTCATTTGAGAACTTAATTTTGGGCAAACCTCTAACTTGATCTAGGGAAACTAATTTTTCTAAAACACTAATGCTAGCATGTCCTAGTTTCCTATGCCATAGCCATGCATCATTTTCATTTTGTGCAACAAAGCATGCATGTGATGTATGAATGTCATCTAAATGCACCATGTATATATTACCTATGCGATGACAAATGAGCATTATATTATTTGATTTAATGTCAATAATTTTGCACCCATTTTTATCAAATAAGACATTAAACCCTTTGTCACATAATTGACTTATGCTCAATAAATTATGTTTTAGACCATCGACATATAAAACATTTTCAATGAGAATAGTAGAGTGATTACCTATGGATCCAATACCTTTAATGTGGCCTTTGGAGTTGTCACCAAATGTCACTACTCCTCCACTTTTTGGCTTTAAGTCCATGAATCGACTCTTGTCTCCGGTCATGTGCCTCGAGCATCCACTATCAAGGTACCATGAATTTTGACTTTGTGCTTTGGCCTTGTAGCAATGCTCCCCCTACAAACAAAGATATTAAACTTTGGTTTTTGGTACCCAAATCATTTTGGGTCCACGAGTGTTAGCTTCCAAAAGCTTGGTTCCCTTATGAATCCAAGGTGACATAGCAATAACATTATTAGACTTGACGAGTTCCTTAGGAACCCATACACTTCTAATTTTCTTGGTTTTATTATGCATATGGAAGCTATTTTGTTTGTAGTTATGTCTTTTTTTAGGTTGGTTAGTTTTGGAGGATTCACCTATCTCATTTTTCATACTACCAACATTCTTGAAAGACTCCTTGAGCTTGTTAAGCTCATCGAACACCTTTTGGTGTTCACTATTGCATTGAGAAATAAGATTATTTAGGTCTACATTTTCATCTTGGAAGAATTTAAGTTCATCTTGCAAACCTAAGATCTTTTTCTCAAATTTTAAATTAGCATGAGAAAGTGAGTCATTTTTAGCATTTAATTCGGAAATAATCTTTTTATTTCTTATGACCGACTCTTTATATTTCTCAACTAATTCATCATATACCTCTTGTAACTCATCATAAGCATCATGCAATTCATCAAATGTAAAATCAAAAGATGATGAGTTAGAGGTTACCATGGAGGAATCCTCCTCAAGTGCCATGAGGAAAAGGTTGGCCACTTCGTGTTCATCATCCTCGGATGACTCCTCGTCACTCCAAGTAGCAAGCTTGGCTTTGAGCTTCTTCTTCTTCTCAAAGCCCTTCTTCTTGAGTTGAGGGCATTCCGAACGAATGTGACCGGGTTTTTTGCACTCGAAGCAAATGATTTGATCCCTCTCTTCTTCTTTGTTTTTGGTTTTGAAGTCCATTTTTCTTTGCATATTCCTTCCTCGGTTGGACCTCATAAATCGTGAGAACCTTTTGACTATCATAGCCAATTCTTCTAGGTCTTCCTCTTCACTAGAAGTGCTCTCCTCATGTAGTGAAGCTTTGAGAGCCACTCCTATCTTCTTTTCTACTTCTACATTCTCCTCTCTTCTCTCTTCCTTTTTCTTTTAATCTTCCCTTCCTTGCTTTATTGTCTCATGAGTAAGGAGAGAACCCACTAGCTCATCAAGCTTGAGCGTCTTCAAGTTTTTGGCCTCATTGATGGTGGTTCTCTTCCCATCCCAAGATTCGGGAAGTGAGTAGAGTAGCTTCCGGACAAGTTTGTCTTCTGGGATTATCTCTCCAAAACCCTTAAGCCCATTAACGATTGTTGAGAAGCGATCGAACATCTCGGACACGATTTCGTCGGGCTCCATTTTGAAATTCTCATAGCTAAGATTGAGAATTCCAATCTTGGTCTCCTTCACATCACTTGTTCCTTCATAAGTGGTCTCTAGTGTATCCCACACTTCCTTGGCACTTTCAATGGATGAGACTTTGGAGTAGATGTCGGGACCGAAAGAGCAAAACAACATGTGAAGAGCTTTATCAATGATTTGAATCTTTTTTCTCTCTTCTTCACTCATCTCAATTTTCTTCTTTAGCACCAATCTTTCTTCTTCGTCTCTCTTCATTGGAACATAGGGACCATCTTCAATGTCATCCCAAACTAGATAATCGTTGGATTTGATGAAGAGGCGCATCCGGTTCTTCCAAAATGGATAGTTATCACCGTTGAAGAAAAGCGGTTTTGTGGTTGATTGAGACTCGTACATGCTTGACCCGGAGGTAGATGCCATGACTTGATTTTTAGATGATCACACTCTTCCTAGGAACTCCTCTTGTGGTTGTTAATCTTTCAAAGAGGTAGGCTTTGATACCAATTGTTGAGTGGATCAATGCAACAATGTAAGCCAAGAGGGTGGTGAATTGGATTTTTAGAACTTTGGTGGTGGAATGGTAAAATAAAAATGATGGAGAAGAGGATTTAGAGTGGTTCAAGTTCCAATCGAACTCTACATCCACTACCTTAGCTTCACTAAGGATTTTCCAATAATCCACTAATGGTTCTTCCCCTTTTCTAGGCTAAGGAGGTAACCGTTACAATATCGGTCAAATTTTCTACCCAAAATTTGACCCAATCCTCACACAAGAATACAAAGAAGATGAAGGCTAAAACAAGTATCTCTCAATACAAAATATAGCCTTATTACAAGCACTCAACCCAATTGAAAAGATAAGAATGGAAATTATAATTTCACAATTGGGGTTTACAAGAAATATTGGGATTTTTGCACAAATGCTTGGCTTTGATGTTTGAATATTTCTTTTGAGATCAATAGTTGTTGCTGAAGCTTTTAGAGGTCCCTTTTATACCTTCTCATTGAATTCTAGCCGTTGGGGTTGTTGTATTCATCAATAGAGCCGTTGGGATGTTATCTTCCCTCTATAAATGCAGTCTGCAAACACCCGTTTCGAAACGCCCGACTCTGTTTCGAAACAGACCAAAAAAGAAAGAGTCGTTGGGGTATAATAAATAAACCGTACCGAAACGGGGACAATTGTTTCAATACGCTAAGAGCCGTTTTGAAACTCGTTTCGAAACACTTTGCCACTGTCAAAGCCTGTATCGAAACGGCTTGAAGGCGTTTCGATACGCCTTAACAACAAGTTTAAAATCAGTTAAAAACTTCAACGGTCATATTTTTTAAAACCATGTTTGAATGTCGTTTCGAAAAGTTTGAGGTCGTTTCGATACTACCGTATCGAAACAGGTCAAACCGTTCCGATGTTCTTGATCCGTTTCGAAACTCGTTTCAAAACATAGCTTAACAGTTTCAAAAGTGTTCCGGAACGCTTAATGGCCATTCCAAAACAGTGACTCGAAAATCACTGTTTTGGCTTGAAAAACACTTGGAAAACTTTTGACAAGTTGAGTTTTTAACTTAACCATTTTTCTTTGAATATATAGAGAGGTTTTGAGGACTTAGAAATTTGTTTTCTCTTTTTCAATTTAGTCCTTAAATTCTTTAGTTATATCAAAATTAATTTATCGGTTTCACACTTTTGATCCAAGTGGATCTCGCCGGAGATGGCCGAAACGCTGTGAATGGAAGGCGAAAGCCTCGGCGTTTCAAAGCCTCGATGAGCCGTCGTCTACCGTCAGATCAGGCTGCGGCCAAGATATGTTACTCTCTTTCCTAGGCCGATCATTCTCACCGCGAGGATTCACCGTCGAAGCCCCCCGTCGCCGGCAACCGTCAAATCGAAGGTAACAACAGTTTTTTTTCTATTTTATATTCGAAGTAAAAACAAAAATAAAAAATAAGATCCAGACCTCTCCGAACGTTTTTCCTTGTATTGATTTTTTGAAATGGTTACAACGATTTTTTTAATCGAATCCCCCCTTCCCTCTCGGGTTTACATTGCTTCTCTCTCTGAAATCATCCCCAATCATTTTCTTCTTTTTATGCTCTCTGGTTTTTTCTCTAATCTCCTTCCTTCCCTTTTTGTTTTCGGTTTCCTATATAACCGAATTTACAAGGAAATGATAAACAATGGTATGTCGGAACCACTAATTGCATGTGCATTTCGTTGGTGTTTGTCTCCATTGGCTTTGCATCCGTTTTTATTATTTTTCATTTCTATTGTGTTTTTGGGTATCTGATGATCTCTGAATTTTTCTGTTTCATGTCGAAACTTCCTGAAATGGAGTGGCCTTGGCGTGCACCGGGTCAGAGGCAGCAGAGGGCGTGTCCGTGGCAGGCGAGGAGTCACGAGACTGGGCTACGCGCGCGTGAGTGAAGTCCGATCGCCATGGTCCCGTGCATCGCGAATACGAAGAGGCACGCATATACGTCACGCGTGATCCAGGGGGCTCTCGGTTGATCTAGGGCCGTTGGACTGCGCCTAGATCTAACGGTGCTGGGGCGTTCGGCGCGAGACGAAGATCCCATTATAGTGTTTCCTCTACCTGGCTGATCTGGGCCAATCGTTTTCCTCTCGATCCAATGACTGAGATCGCGCGACGCTAGATAAAAGATAGGCATCTAGGGTTTCTCCTATTGAATCGATCTAGACCGTTGATCGTGTCCCTAATCCGACGGCTAAAGAGCTGGTGCGGTGCGAGACTGAAGAGGCTCTTCCCCTAGGGTTTCTCCTACCCGGGTCGATCTGGACTGTACGATCATTAGCCAGATCCAATGGTCCAGATTTGGCTGCGCATAACAGAGACATGCATTAGGGTTTTTGATTATTTGGGCTTACGGGCTGTTTGGGCTGAATATGTAATATTAGATATATTTTTTTGGGTTTTGTATATATGGACTTTAGTTTAAATGATAGACTTGGGCTCTCATTATTTATCAATATCTTTTATTTATACTTTATGTTTTATTTCCATTTTTATAATAATAATAATAATAATAATAATAATAATAATAATAATAATAATAATAATAATAATAATAATAATAACGCACACTAATATAAGAACAAATAATGGTACAAATATAGCACAATGATAATGTGAATAAATGATGATAATAATAATAATAATAATAATAATAATAATAATAATAATAATAATAATAATAATAATAATAATAATATAGTGAATATAATAATAATAATAATAATAATAATAAAATAACAATAAATATAATAATATCAAACAAAAATAATAACAATATAATAATAAAAATAATAATACTAACTCACAATAACAATAAAAAGATAATAATGGTAATAATAATACTAATAGTTGTAATAAAAATAAGGATAATGATAGTAGTATTTACATATATATATATATATTTCTTTTTCTCATTTTTTTAAAATTACTTAACAGCCCAATAAGCCCAAGATAAACACAAACTAAAGGGGTTTGAGGTCCGGACAAAATTAGTGATTACAATATCATATCATATGTATATTTATGAACTTTTTTAATTCATTAAGTCGTGGAGTTCGGGTCAATATCAGTTCAGGTCAACAACAGTTCGGGTTCAAAACAGGTCGGGTTCATAACAGGTCGGGTAAAATCGGATCTCGGGTTGATTCAATAGGGTAATATCAGGTAATTTGCCAGGTCAGTCTCGGGTTCGGGTTCGTTTCAGTCGGATGCAGGTCAGGTTTCAGGTCAAAATTAACAGGTCAGATTCGGGTTCATGTCGTTTTCAGTCAGACGCAGATCAGGTTCGGTTGCTACAGTAACAGGTTCAACTCGAGTTCGGGTCAGTAACAGTCAGTTACAGTTCAGGTCATCGAATTCTCAGATCAAATCAGGTTCTGACTCGAGCAGGTTTCATGTAAGTTTTCAATTTCTGACTTGTTTTTACATCCTATTACTCAACTCACAGTAAGTTTTATTTATAGTAATAAAAGTAAATTCATAAATCTTAATAGTCCCTACTTTGTTTCACTGGTTTTGCGAGTGTAAGCACAAAATGGAGACCAAAATGGGTTTGGTCTATACAGAAGAGAAGAGAGTAGTTGATGGGGTTAGAAACTTTCATTTACATGGGTGTTATGGCTGGATTCGTGGAGATTCAATATAAGCGCGCAATACTTTCAATCCAATTTTCTCCATTCACACTCCATAGTTCGAATTATTAATTTTGCTTAAGGGACCTAACGCCTCATCCCACAATATGACGTTATTTCAGCCTTTGCGGATGGATATTACCCAGTGGTTAGGTCAATTTTAAATCAAATAAATTTATTTAATTTTAAATTATTTTGAATCAAGTCATTTCAAATTGATAGCAATATTATGTCCACATTTCAGTCTCATTTATTGTGAGAAAATGTTCAGTGTATCCCTAAAGACTTCCTTTAGAATATAGATTAGTAAAGAAAACAAATGCCCTATTAGTATATTAGTACAAAGAATATTACTGCTTTGACTGCAGCATGTTAACTGTTGCCCTCAGCATCTCAGGTTTGAACAAATGAAGAGGATTTCTCTTGTTCGAGCTTAGCTACGGCATCCGGTTCACAAATCTGCGATAACTCCTCCTGTTACAGAAGAAGTAAATCATGTGTGTTGATTACATATTCAAAAATATGCTCAGGGAAGAACTAGCTGATTGCATCACAGTTAATGGATTACTAGTTCTAGTGTTTAATGACCAGCAATGTTAAAGCAGATAATTGTAGCCCTGAAAACTCCGAGATCTCGGGTGTAGCGGTTTGTATACCTTAATAGAACTGTTTTCAGATACAAGCTTCTCACAATCATCGGAAAGCTTCTTTAGTTCTCCTCTAAGGGTGCAGTTCTCATTCGCCAAGCTTTCGATCCTGGCTTGCAGCTCTTCACACTCCACCTATGGAAACACCAAATACAAGCTTAAGGTCTTTAGATTCGAAAAAAAAGCTAAACGATACTTCTATGGAGATATACAGAAGTCTACCTGCTTCCGTAATCTTGATCTCCTAGCAGATTCCCTATTAGACTGCTTCCTCTTCTGTCTTTTCAACTCGCGCTCATCCTGCACGAACCAACAGCTCCAATTTAGTTAAAAATATGAAACTGCAGGGGTAAGTCACATCCAAAATACTCTAACAGCTTAAAAGGATTAAGTTAGACTACAAGGACTAGGACAGATTTTTGACAACTCGTGCAGAATATTTGATTGCAAATGGAGTGAATAGTAATGGTTAACGGAGGAACAAGCAAATATAGAAACACAAATCACCAAGGCTCGTACTTGAATCCACTGGTCAGGCATTACAACTCCAGGAGCAACTGCGGTTACAGCACCGGATGCATTTGGTTGAATCTTTGCAGCTCCTGTGGCAGCAGGGGATCCACTCCATATGTCCATCCCTATATTCAAAGTAGTTCCAGGCATAGGTTTCCCAGGAACTAAAGCCCCAGCATTATTACTCTGTGTATTGGCTGGTAATAAGAGTGATTTGTAATTAGAATATAAAATCAAACCCGAGTTTGTTACCATTAGTACACTTAGAAAACATAAAGAGACTTTTATTTTCCAACAATAAGCTGAAGCTTGTTCGATTTTTCCTACAACAAAGGTGAAATTATGAAAGGAAACTTAATTTACCATCTGCAATCGTCTGTTTAAAGCTTCCTTTTTTGCCAACAGCAGGTTCCTAAAGAGAACAAAAGGGCACATATTCATTAGAAATGGACAATTTATCATACTAACATGCTATCCCGTAAACCATGAAACTTCCAAAGTAGTCAGTGCTTACATGTTGATTATTCTCATCACTTCCATCTGATGTACCCTCGCTGCCACTTTCACCGCTGTTAAGAACACAGTTAGAATTCGAAAAGGTGTGCACAAAAATCGATCAAAATTTTTAGACCAAAGTGAATGAGAAATGTTTAGGAAAGATTAGAACATCAAAGGATAGTGCACCTTTGAGAGCCAGCATCTTTTCCAGAGCCCGAAGCAGCCTTTCCACTCTCTTTACCGTTGCTTGCTGAAGTTCCCTTGGATTTTTTGGTCGCACCTCGATCCTTTTCATCAACACCCTTCACCTCGTGGTTACCATTATTCTGCGCGAAAAACGGAGTCTATGGGAAAAAATTGCAACAAGGAAAGATAAAATATTGAAAGAAACACACACACAAAAGAAGAAAGAACTAAAATTACCATAGCCATATTAGGATGTGCATATACTCCCCCTGGAGGATATATAACTGGATATGGAACCGGGGTGCCATACGGAGGCATCAAAGGATGCTGAATGATAATCAACAGAAAAGAAAAGTAAGACCCTTACTCGGACAAAATATTGAAAGAAACTGACTATTGCACATTGGAAATTTTGGAGGTGGTGTCACCTGGCCACCCCACATATATGGATGTGGAGCTGGGGAAGCAACAGTTGCGGCAAAGAAGGGTGGTGGAGTAGCTCCAGCACCATAATAAGCCTAAACAAGAAGCCGAGTTGTAAGCCAGAACAATTATTTACAGGACAAAGACTCAATAAGAATTTCATACACAATATCAACAGTTGTAAAATAAATCAAACCCCTTTCATTTATGTACTATTACGAACCTGCATCGGGCTTGACCAATCAGGATATGCAGGTGTTGTTGGCATTTCCTGTCATTCAAAGATTGAAAAATCAGTAAGGCTCAACCACATGTAAGTGATGAGAGAGCAACAATGAAAGGGGCACAGTATTTGCTCTTTTCTTCGGGTGGAGAGGAGGCGAGTACGATATACCTGAGTCGAAGCAGTAGGTTTGGAAGGCTTGGAAGGTGTGCTCTCCTCTTCTGTTCCCATAATCACTTTGGTAATCCTCTTAATTTCAGCAAAATCAGAATCAAATTTGCATGTAGTGAATGACTTTTATGAAGCACCTGAGAATCCGATTTCGAGTAAACATGTATATCAGAAACGAGAAATTATCAACCAATGCCACAGCTAACAAGGGGGTGAAATAAAGGGAAAAAACAGAAACTATAACTACTAACTATCTGCTGGGAACATGTAGAATCCTATTTTATGCACACACACAAAAAAACTAAACAAATTTCAGCCAGCATATTATCATGAAGGAACTACAGTGAGAAAGATAACAGAACTGAACACAGAGCTCAGCAACAATGTAGAGTAACAATCGTTTCCATAAAGGGACAACCTAGAAAATATTAAGTAATTCGTTAATTAACTTCCTTCCAATTTGTTTCATAAAAAAACATTGAACTTACTTTTCTCTGACGGCTGAGAATAGTACAATCTTTTTTGGTTTGTTAGATGCTGCTTGGAAGGAAAGAAAAAGAAAGAGGAAAGAAAAGCGAAGAGAAGAGAAGAGCGGGTTTAAGTTTATGACATAGTAGTGAAAGTACATCGTTTTGAGGGTTTTGACTTTTTGTTATTTTTACACGGTGATCATATCCGTATGTGCTTGTGTGGCTTCCACCTCACTGGAACATTATCCATTTATTTTTGTACCTTTTAAATGAGCTTTTTGACTTTATTACAATATTGAGCGTGATAAATCGAAAAATCGAAAATTACCCGGCTTTAATATGCATAAAAAAGGGAAATAACTTAAAATATAATCTATAAAGTATTAATTATTTACTTGAAAATTTTATAATTTAAGAAATATTTATAAAAAAATACTTTAATATTTTATCAAATAATATTTAAAATTAATCAAATAATATTATATTGTTAAAATAAAATACAAAATCTCAAAATATAAGATTAATGTAAAAAATTGACAACTGAAGTTAACTGAACCGAAAACCAGTGTATTATTAATGACTTAAAAATTTAATTTAGTGTTTAAGATTTTAAAGTTTAAAATTTATGTTTATGGCTAGAATTAAATTTTAAAATTTAGAGGTTAAGGTTTTAAAATTAAGAATCTTAATTTTTAAGTAAAAGTAGACATGTTTAGATTTTTTTTCAATGCATGATATAATAACTCTTGGCTCTAAACTAAGCCCACTTGGTAAGTTGTTTCCTTAGAGATCGTGTGCACAATTGGTTTTGATTTATAGATTAAATAAAGAGTCAGACTTTGATTCACAATCGTATAAATTTTTTTTACACAAACTTCTTTAAAATTTAAACCTTAAAACTCTAACCCTAACATTATAAATTTTAACGACTAAACTCTAACCATAAATATTAAATACTAAATCCTACAATTTAGACCTATAAACTCTAAACCTTAAATTAAATCTCTAACCCTGAATTTAACAACTTTACACGAAATGTGTATCAAAGTTTTTCTTAGATAAAAAAATTAAAATTATATTAAATTCACAAATACCTCCTATATTTCAAAACACAAGACATAAAATTTGATAAAAAGTTCCATTCTTTGTTTGTTTGTTTGTTTGAGGTATATAAAAGCATTGATGTCCAATTGACAGTTCTATAAATTTCTGTTTACTGAGAGGGGCACAAATCTAACCCGGTCATGTACAATTTGCACTCAAAACATGATCAACCACATTCTACCTCTTCAATCTGATAAGCAATCATGGAAGCATATGAGGTATGCTGTATAAGCCTTCGATTTCTTTCCCTTGTCGTTACCCTTGCCGTTAACTTCGCCGGTATCGTTACACTCTTCCTTTGCATGGCTTATGGAATTATCAATTTCCACCATCTTAGGAGGTGTAGTCTCTGCGGAGCAACACTTGTGGAGGAAGCTCGTAAGATAGGCCGAGATTTCCTTAAATTCCGGTCGTATTTTCGGGTCCTCTGCCCAACATGACTGCAGGAGAGATGCAATCTCTGTTGGAAGACCTTCCACGCTAGGCCTTTCGTTCTGAAGATTAAGACGAGATATAATGAGATATTGTTCAAGTAATGACATGAGAGAATCAACAAGTTCAGCTTACGTTTGCTGCTGCATACGCCACTATCACGTTATCCCTTCCCTTGAATGGGGCTTTGTTCGTCAACAGCTCCCAAAGAACGATGGAGAAGCTGTACACATCGACTTTGTGGTCGTAGTGTTTCTTTGCTCCGATAGGGAGTGGATCTCTACTGTATAACTGATTCAGATAAAAGAGAAAGAGTTAGTCGTTACCGGAATTAGGAAGACAAGCCAGTGCTAGATATCAGTTTGAAACGTTATAGGGAAAGCACCTCGGGAGCCATCCACCGGTAAGTACCGGCCTCACATGTCATTCCACCCATTACTTCCTCCCTTGCTAGCCCAAAGTCAGCCAGCTTGACATGCATTTTATCCTTGGTGAGAAGCAAATTACCTGTCATGATATACATGATGTGTAAGAAATAGATTATTTGCTGGCAAAACATTTGCACAAGTGCTCAGTTGAGGCTTTTGTGCATTGATGAAGTCAATTGAAATATAAAAAAGTACTGCAATGTCCACATAGATGAAAAGAGAATGAATTACTCGGCTTCAGATCACGATGAATAATGCCATTGGCATGCAAGTATTCCATAGCTCTGGAAATATCCAATGCAAGACATAATGAATGCTTCAGTTCGAGACGCTTGGGGCGCACGCTCCACAAATACCTCTGAAGTGTATCACCTTTCATGAGTTCAGTAACTATCATCATAGTTGGCTCCACAGAAGCACCGATGAACTGTTTCAGTAAAGCATATCCGAATTAGAAGGGCAAGGAAAATAATGCAGGTGTGAATGACAGTTTGAGAGAACAATGTGGAAAATCTACTTCAATGATACAACAAAGTCATAAGTATTTGAATCTTGACAAATCAGCAGTCACACCTCATGCACAAAACCATACTCGAACCAAAATTAGATCTCATACAAATTCAGCAAGCTGCATATTCAATTTGAACAAATATTTCCAGTGACTGCAACTTTATAGTTGGGATGAGTAGTATTAGATATGAAAAGATTTTGAGATAATATACACAGCTGCAGCAAACTTTTATACTTTCAGAGAAATATCAGATTTCAAAATGAACATCTTCCATAGATGGATATATCGATGACTCACAGGGAAACCGTATCCCACACCAAATCCGACAACTTAGTTTGCTTATGTAGCCTGTTGGCAGGTTGGCTAGAAGGAAAGATACGACAATATACATGGAAAGCGAACATCAAATCTTAATCACCCGCAGTTTTCGGTCAGGAGCTCGAAGATAAGAAACGGAAGGTGGAAAGACAAAATGAGACGCACACTAAAAGCTAAGAGTAAGTTTTATATATGAGAGCAAATAAAGTAAAGACCTGTACAACATTCTCATGGTCCATCCTTGACAGCAGTAAAACCTCCCTCTGAAATTTCTCTTTATGTTCACGAATTACAGCTGATGGATTACTTGGCTGAATAACCTTCACAGCAACAGGTTTGGATTTGTACCTGGAATAAAATGAAGTAACCATCAGTATCTTAAATCCAAATCATCCGTCCGTTGATAGAAAATTGAAATGTATTGCAACGGTATAGCCTTCTAGAACACCATAGGCAAGCATCCCATCAAATTTGAACAATGCCAAACATAATATCACGGAATCAATAAGCATTGGCATAAGCTATTGATTAAAATTGTGCTGAAGTCCACATTACACGTGGCACTGACAGATAAATGTAGTTAGAGTCGATCTCAAATCCATCTGATGATGAGTCGATCTTTTAACCGTCAACTATGCTATTAAGGAAACTTGCCTTGCAGTCCACACTACACGTGTGCAAGCTAAATGTAGTTAAGAGCCGATCTCAAATCCATCAGATGATGGATCTTTTAACCGTCAACGCGTCAACTATGCTATTAAGGAAACTTGCCCTGCAGTCCACACTACACGTGTGCAAGCTAAATGTAGTTAGAGTCGATCTCAAATCCATCTGAGGATGAATCGATCTTAAATCCATCAGATGATGAATCTTTCAACCGTCAACTATGCTATTAGCGAAGACTGCACTGCATTCCACACTACACGTGCGCTAACAGCTAAATGTAGTTAGAGTCGATCTCAAATCCATCTGATGATGAATATTTTAACCGTCAACTACGCTATTAACAAATATTGCAGTGCAGTCTGCATTACACCGTGGCACCAGGAGCTAAATGTAGTTAGAGTTGATCTCGAATCCATCTGATGATGAATCTATGCTATTGACGAAAATCGCAGCACGTGGCACCTACAGCTAAATGTAATTAAGAGTCAAATCTCAAATCCATCTGTTGATGAGATGAATCTTTTAACTTGTCAACGAAAATCGGTGCTTTCAACAAGTCTTCATCAATGCTCTCAAGTGTGAAGTATGAACAACTAGCTAAACCAGTAGTGATCTAACTTATCCAAATGCAGTGCAAATTCCAGAACAACGGATCATATCTCCAACCCAAATGACTATATAAGCAACAGAACAGTCTGCATTCTACTAATCTGACATCATAATTCTTTAAAATTCAGCAAACACAAACAAAGGGACCGCAGAAAAGAAGATAAAGCTTACTTCTTGAACATTAAACATAATATTCAACAAATCTTACAGACCCTAAACTAAAAGGAACTTAAATCCCTTTTTCCAAAAGAACCCATTTTTTCAACACCAAGACTTAAACACACCATATGACAAAAAAAGAGAGAGCATGAAAATCCAAACAAACCCACAAAAAACAAAAGAGCATGAAAATCCAAGAACATGCAAAGAATGTGATTAACCTAGTCAAGACAATATCAAGAAAGCCAAACATAAAACACCCAAAAAATGGAAAAGGAAAAAAAAAGAGAACTTTAAGAAGAAAAATGAAAGAACTCACAATCCTTCATGAACAGTAGAGTAAGAGCCTTCACCGATCATTTTGTGAAGCAAAACAAGACGAGGATCAATCAACAAACTCTCATCAATCTGGAAGACAAAACTATTGTCTGAATCAACTTCTTCAGCTTCCACGTCACGGTTGTACATTGACGTCAGCCTACAAAAGGTGTCGCCAACATACTGAAGAGGATAAGGTAAAGGCAACTCAATCTCGTTCCTTTCTCCTCTATCCATAGCTGAAGCTTCCTTTTTGTAGTTTTCTTGTTGCATTACACAGTAAAGAAAGAGGTGAAAAAGATTAAAAATACTTCTTTAATGGGAAAAAATTCCTGTATGTGAAATAAAACAGACAGAAAAATGATTTTATTTATTTATTTATGTGATTGGACAGAGGGAAAGTTGGGGTTTTGGTTTCAAAAACGAGAGGGAAATTATGGAAACTATTGTTTTATGGAAAGTCATTAAATTTACTTAATTTTAATTTCGTTATGGTACATTGAATGTGCATGAAGTATTTTGTAGCTGCATACGTGGCCGAATTTTAGTGGTTGTCCATTGTGGTAATTTGCTTCTCTTGTCATTGATTGGTTAGTTTCAAGAGATGGGAAGGTGGGAATCATGGGATGGAGGTTATATTATAATTACTATTTTAATAAACATGGAAATGATTCAGAGAATAATGGAAGTTTGGAGTATTTTGGACTCATACATTAATCCTGACAATCAAGGAAATACAAATGGCTTTAATATTATGACTCATTCCCCTTTATTCAATTTTTAGCATTTTTATAATAAATGTATAAAAGCGTTAACTTATAATATTGGATAAATTATTATTTTCAAACCATAAAAAGCGTTATAATATTAAAAATAGAAAATATTTTATGTACCACAATCGAATAATTTAGGTTTTAAGGGTTTAGTTTAAATTTAAAGATTTAAGTCATATGAGATTAGAATTTAAAGTTTAGGGTTTACAGTTTTAAGATTATAGATTTATATTTTAGTTCTTAGAGTTAAAAAAACATGCATGTGAAAAACAAGTTTTCCAACCCTCAATGTGAATAAAAAATTAACATTAAATAAATTACTATATTCAACATCTTAAAATTCATTAAAGAATAGTTATTTTTTTATTACATGCATGTTCGTCTTATGGTCTATGTTTGAACTCGCGCCCTTTTTTTTTTAGGAGTGCAATGTATCTTACCAATGCATCCAACATTTGTTGGTTCATAAAAGAATAATTATTAATTTATATATTTAATATAAATTATTTTATACTCTCTATATCTACGAAGATTGTACCTTACTGATTTTTTGAAAGTTAAATTTTTTAAAATTTGCTTATAATTATATTAAGTATTTTAAATAATTAAATTTTATAAAATATATATATTTAAAATCTAAAATTTTAAAATAATATATTTTATATTTTTATCAATAATAAATTTTAAACAAATACGAGTCAAAGTTAAAAATAAAAAAAAATATCAATAAGAGACGAACTTCATTTAACAAACAGAGTAAATAATAACTCAATTACAACATGTGCAGTAAAGTAATCTTAACAAAAAAATATATATGTTATAGAGATTTGGATATATATATATATTATTTTTATTGCGTCGATTGCTCTCAATTTAACTGGTGGGTAATTAAGTATAATCTAACTTTATGAAAAATTCTACACGAGCGACGCACACCGTTGAATACTACTAACATAATACACCGATGAACACTATTAAATATTTTAATAAAAATTTAAAAATTGAAGGACTAGACTTATAATTAAAATTATTTCAAAAGAAAAATAAATATTAAATTTAATAAATATTTTATATTTCTTTATAATATTTTTAATTGATATATTAAAATCAAATATCTCAAACTCTCCTTAATATCAAAAACCCTAAACCTAACTCATTTTTTTCCTCCCGTCGTCGTCGCTACCGCCAACTTTATTTCCCTTTATTTCAAAGAAGTATTAAGTTTTCTGCTACTATTTGAGCCATATACAAGGATTCTTATGATTAAAATTATTTCAAAAGTGTCGAAATCAACTGTTCTCGCGGAAAGCATATACCCATCAAAGAAAGAGCAACTAATACAGTTAATATTTACTTAGTCCAGACCAAAACTAAAAAAATATTCAGATAGCATTAGGATATAAAATAATCTGACATTTAACTTTGAAGTGCATAAACACCAAATGCAATTTCGCAAAGCAATAGAACCCCTAATATAATGTATCCGATGCTACTAGGAGTAAATTACCAATGATGTTGAATATTACGACAAGAGAATTATAATTTGATTTTCATTCATGAATGAATTAATTTATATCAAAAAAGTATTTATAAACAGTTTCTAACAACTAACTAGCTAACAAACTGTACAACTGATTTACAGCTAAACTAACTAATTAACAGAAATAAAACTACTCTTAACACTGCTCCTCAAATTGGTGGTTAGAAAATGAATTTAACCCTCAACTTGGATATCAAGTATTCATGTTGTTGAACTCCAAGTCTCTTTGTCATAACATATGTCAATTGCTTCGTGGTAGCGATATGGCTTGTTTTGATCACTTTTTTCTGAATTTTTTTATTATATAAAATGGCAATCAGTTTCAATGTGCTTGGTCCTTTCATGATACATTAGGTTTGCGGCTATCTGCAATGCAACTTTACTATCACAAAAGAGTTTGACTGCCTTCCCTTTATTGATGTCCAATTCTGTTAACAATCCTCTTAGTCGCACTAATTCTGCTGCTATAATTTTTATGCTCATATATTCTACTTCTGCAGAGGAACGAGCCACATTTATTTGCTTCTTTGATTTTCATGAAATCAACAAATCCCTAAGCTTTATACAAAATTCAATCACTGATCTTCTAGTCATTGGACATGTAGCTCAATCCGAGCCACAATAGGCTATCAACTGGCAGTCACTCTTTGCACTTAACAAGATCTATTGACATGGAACTTTCTTTAAGTATCTTACTACTTTAAGAGCTGCTTCAAGGTGTTCCTTCTTGGGTTGATGCATAAACTGGCTTAGATGATGAACATAGAAACTGATATCTGGTCTAATGAGGGTCAGATATATCAATCTCCCAATCAACCTTTGATATATGGTCTTGTCTTCAAGAAGTTTTTTATCATTGTTCTGTTGCATAGCTTTATCATAAGCAACAATAATAAGTTTGTTGTTTTGCTCTAAAGGTGTTGATGTTGGTTTTGCTCCCTCTAAATCAGTACTCTCTATAACATCTAGAGCTTACTTGCGTTGATTTAAAAGTATTCATTCTTTGGATCTCAAAATTTCAATTCCAAGAAAAAATTCTAACTCCCCCAAGTCTTTTATTTTGAAGTTACGATGAAGAATATCATTCAACTCTTTTATCATTTCATCATCACTACCAGTAATTAACAGATCATGAACATACACAAGTAGTATGACTATCTTAGAACCTTGCTTCCTTGTGAAGAATGAGTAATCATGCTTTCTTTGCTGGAACTTAGCAGATATCAAGGCTTCTGACAATTTAGCATTCTATTGTCTAGAAGTCTGTTTCAGCCCATACAAGAACTTTTGCAGTCGAAAAACTTTATTCTCCCCCTGACTGCAAAAGCCTTCTGAAAGCTCCATGTAAACCTCTTCAAGAATATCCCCTTGCAAAAATTTATTGTAGACATCCATTTGGCACAAAGTCCATCCAAAGACAGAAGCAAGGGCAAGAACTAAACGAACAGATGTCATTTTGGCTACAGGTGAGAACGTTTCAACAAAATCCACACATTTTTTTATTGTAGCCTTTAGCTAGAAGCCGAGCCTTGAACCTTTCCACTTCACCCGAGGCCTTATATTTAATCTTAAAGATCCACTTGCATCTAATTGACACTTTCCCAGTAGGTAGAGAAACAACAAACCATGTTTTGTTAGACTCAAGAGCATGAATCTCTTTATTCATGGCTCGAACTCAGTGAGGATTTTGAGCAGCTTCATGAAAGGTGAGAGGTTCATGTAAAGCAAAAGTTGGAGCAATTAAAGACTGTGTTTGAATAGGTAAATGCGAATAAGAAATATATTGAGAAATAGAAAATTGACCAGAAGGTACTGGAAGTGAAGTGGATTGACAAGAATTGACAGATTTCTTGAGAACAAAATCCTTTAACCACCCATGAGATTTTGAAATTCTAGAAGAGTGCCTAAGCTGAGGTACAGACTCAGAAGGTAAAGATGAAGATGAGAGAGATTCATGTGGTGTAGGTTTAGGTAGTGTAAGTTCAGGTGGTGAATTTGAAGAAACTGGAGGATGATGGGATGTAACTATATGAATTGAAGAAAGAACCAAAAAAACAAAATCTGAAACAGGGGTAGAAGGGAAAAATGGGAAGAAGAAGGTTGAGGAAAACAAAAAGAAATGTAGTTTCATGGAAAATGATATTCATGTTAACAAAGAATTTATGAGTGGCTAGATTAAAGAGAATATAAACCTTTTGTGTGCTTGAATACCCAAAAAAACAGAAGGAACAACTTTAGGAGAAAAATTATCATAGTAATTTGGGATAGTTGCATAAGCTAAACATCCAAACACTTTTAAATGGGAAAGATTGAGAATTTTATGATAGAGAACCTTAAAAGGAGACTTTCAAGACAACAGAAAGGTAGGTAATCTATTTATAATATAGAATGTAGTAGACACACAATCTCCCCAGAATTTTAAGGGTAAATTGGATTGAAATCTTAGGGCTCTGGCCATTTCAAGGATGAGTCTATGTTTTCTCTCATCAACTCCATTTTTACTGTGAAGTGTGCACACATACATTTTGATGTAAGACACCCATGGAGTTGAAATACTCAGAACACTCAGAGTTAAAAAAAACTCTGCCCCATTATAACTCCTCACATCTTTGAAAGTAGCTGAAAATTGAGTTTCAGCAAATTGAATAAACTTTTTTTTAAACTGAGGACAGTGTCACTTTTAAGCTTCAAGAGAAACATCCAACTCATACGAGTGTGATCATTAACCAAAGTTAAAAAATCTCTCCCCACTATGTGTAGATACTCTATAGGGTCCCCAAAGATCAAAGTGCAACATTTCAAAAGGATGAGAAGACTTAGAAGTACTCAGAGGAAAAGGTGGGCTTGATTGTTTAGCTAAAGGGCAGATGGGACATTCATGCACATCAGATTTGGTATCAAACACAACAATAGTTAATGAAGAGAGTTTATTCATAGTGAAAGCTGAGGCATGACCTAAACCAGAATGCCAGAGGTGTAAATTTTTATTAACAAAAGATGTCATACAAGTAGAAGAAACAACATGCTCATCACAAGGCACGATAAAAGGAAAAGAACTAGCAAAAGTTGTGGATGAAAAACCAGTAGCAAAATCAAAATGATATGACCCTTGAGACTCCTTACCAATCCCCTTCATCCTTCTAGTTGAGAGATCCCGAAAAATACAAAAAACATGATAGAAGGTAATGGAACGGTTTAGTTCACTGGTGGCTTTAGAAACAGACAAAAGGGTGTGTCTGAAATGAAGAAGTAAGAGAACATTATTAATCGAATGAGAAAGAGTTAAAGGAAAGGAACCAATATGGGTTATTGGAACAATATTACCATTTAGGAGATGGACAAGGCGTGAAGAACATGAATTAGGGGTCTTGAAATCAAACAAAATATGGTTTGTTACTGTATATATAATCCAGCAAAGTGAATTAGTAATATCAAAACTAATGCCATAATTTATACCTGCCATATTTACCACAATATCAGCTAGAGGACTTTTGTATAGTAGTTCCAGGATCTGGTTGTACTGATCACGAGTAAAAATGGGCGCAACCAAACCAGATGGACCACCATCCCTTGCCTGATCTGAATCAGCTGATATGTGAGGGGTAGTAGCTAGAGCAGCTTGAGATCCTCGTTTCTTACCAAATGTGTAATCAGTTGAAAAACCAATTAATCTGTAACAGTTTTCACGTTCATGGCCCTTGATCTTGCAATGATCACAAACTCCCTAAAAGCGACGACGATTAGATTGACTAGAAGCTTGTGAATACATGGCAGTAGAACTTGGGAAAGAGGATAATCTAGAGAGATGCATATGTTGAGACTCCTCTTGAACTATCATGAAGTAGGCTTTGTTAATAGAAGGGAGGGGTTGCATAAGCAGGATCTAGCTTTGAATATGTTGAGTGGATCAATGGATTGATCAAAGCCAAGAGGGGGTGAATTGGGTTTTTAAAATTTGTGGGAGAAAGTAGAATAGCAAAAATTGAAGAACAAGACAATTTAGAGTGGTTCAAGTTCCAAATGAACTCTACATCCACTACCTTAGCTACCACTAAGGATTTTCCAACAATCCACTAATTGCTCTTCCCCTTTTCAAGGCTTAGGAGGTAACCTTTACAATACCGGTCAAATTTTCTACCCAAAATTTGAACAAACCCTCACAAGAGTACAAAGAAGAAATTAAGGGAAGAAAGATATCTCTCAATACAAGTTTGCCCATTTAAATACAAGCACTCAACCCAAATTTGAATACAAGATAGGAATTAAACACAACACAATTTGGGATTTTACAAGAGATAAGAAATTAGGCACTTTGAGCTTGGGTTTTTGTAAGGATGTTCCTTTTTGGATGCAATAGTTGTTGCTAGTATTCAAATGGCTTCATTTTATACCTTTTCCATTAATTCTAGCCGTTTGGGTGGTTAGGGTATTGAATATAGCCGTTGGGACCCTCTCTTTCCACCATAAATGCACTTATGCAGCTTATCGTATCGGTACACGAGGATCTGTATCGATACCTGTCTCAAAACAGAAAGAGCCGTTGTGCAATAACAAGAGAGGTGTGCTAATACGCGTGTAGGCGTATCAGTACGGGATAAGGATGTGTTTCGGTACGGGTAAGACCGTATCGATACCATTATTCTCACAAAGCTCACTGGAAGTTTTTGCATCAGTACGACAAAGAGCGTATCGGTACGGGACAACCAACACTTTAAAATTATGTTACCTAACAACTGACACCAACGATCAAAAACATTTAAGGCTTTCGAATTTAAAAATTCCATTAAATCCGTATCGATATGGGTGACACCGTATCGGTACGCCATTCAAACTCCTTCAGTTTTTACAGAGAGAGCGTATCGAAACAGATTGAATCTGTATCGATACGCTGTTTCGATACAGTATGGGGCGTATCGAAACACGTTTCTCCAATGGCCAAGTTTGGTAAAAAAGTATCGATACGCCTAGACGATTTTCAATAGTTTGGCCTTGGAACACTTAGAAAATATTTTAGAGTTTGAGTTTTTCAAACTAGATTAAAGCCTTTTTGATTTAAAATCTTTTGAGGGACTTAAAAATATTTTTCAAGTTTTTCAATTTAATCCTTAACATACTTTGTTATATCAAAATCAAACATAGGTTTTATAATCTCCCCCTTTTTGATATAACAAAACCAAAACTTGAAATTTTTAAGACTTTGAAAAGCTTTGCAAAACAACTCCCCCTTAATATTTGCTAGGTAAAATTTTAGTTAAAAATTTTAAGTGAGCTTGTTTCCCTCTCCCCTTTTTGTTAAATAAAAAATAGAGACATAGATAAACATAGACAAAAGGCATAAATAATAACCAATCAACATATTATAGATAAACATTAAGTTCAAAATAAAGAAAACATCAACATAAAATCCAAATAACAATAATCAAAGCATATGTTTTAGAATGCAAACTTAATCCTAAGAACATAATTCAAAGTGCATAAATAGAAATCCTAAATGACATGAATGGAATGCAAAGATAAACTACTACGCTTCTCCATCACCATCTTCATCATCTTCATCGTCCTCTTCATGTGCATCATCATTCCTCCTTGATTGACGCCATTCATCATGAAAAGCGGTAAGAGAAATGTTCATCGAATTGTGACCGCCTTCAAGAGAAGTGATACGCGTCTCCACATTCTTCACACGATCTTCAAGGCTTGTAAAGCGTATGTCTATAGCGGCAAACCCTGAATTCATTACTTGATCTATGAAAGCAATTCCCGTGTGTAAGCCCATGAATTGTTCGTTGAGAAAGGTCATAAGGGCATCCATGGAAGGTGGAGGAGGAGCTTGAGTGGCTTGAGGATTGACAATTTCTTCCGGAATCGCATAACTAGGGAGCTCGGAGATACGAAGCCAACTACCATTGAAGTAATGAAACTTCCCCCTAGAAAGAGATCTTTCATCAATGGGATCGGTGAGGGGCGTCGGGTAGTCGTGAGAGCAATCTATCTCCTTTTGGGTGAAGAAATAACTCAAATCTGTGCCATATGTGAATGAAGTGACAAGAGTAGTGTGGCGGTGTTGCACGAGATAGAAAATCTTCGCAAACATAATGCGAGCAAGATTTGGTTGTTGTCTTTGACGGAAACACCAAATCCAAAAATCGTCAACTTGGCGGATAGTTGAATACTTTCCACTCGAGGGCCTAAACCACCAAGAAATCATCAAGTGTAGGATACGATCTTGAGCATTGAGAGTGGTCACGGAACCTCCCAAGACATGACCAAGAGAATTCTCATCTTCGATGCCCTCATCCCTCAACTTAAAAACAACACAAATAGAGGGAACATCTATGGTGATATTTTTACCCATTAGATAAGAATTGAAAACAGTAATTTCACCCGCGGGATTGACAACACACTTGGCATTAGCATAGAAAATCAAAACCAAATTACGAAAGAAAAAGCCGGGAATTTGTATAAAATCCATGAACTTCCGTTCTTGGAGCAAAGGTAAATAGACAAATTTGAAGCGCTCCGAGTTAAGAAAAGGAACGAAAATTACCCTCTCTGGACGGATTTTATAGTTTTGAAAGTTTCGGAAATAGGTGAGTTCTCTGGTGGTCCTAAAGCACTTTTGATAGATAAGAGTGAGGTTTGGGCGAGTACCATCTCCGGCATTGGAAGCTTCACCGACTTTGCTAGTACGCGCTCTCTTTTTGGGTGCCATTGTCTAGAAAAATATATCAAAACAGTGTGTATGCATTATTTTTCTCATTCAACCCATTAAAAATCAATAATCAAGGTTTTAAAAAAAATTGAAAGACAAATCAAAAACAAAAGTTTGATAAAGTTTGTTTTTGAGAAAACAAAACAAAACAAGAGAAATTTAAAATGAAAATCAAAGAAAATAAAAAGAGAAAAAGAATTTTATACCTTGATATTGATAGAGAAGAATGGAAGAAGAACTTGCACCAAATTGATAGAAAGCCTTAAAGGCTTTGCTTGATGTTGAAAAACCCTCAAGAGATTTTGAGTTGTGTGGTGAAAATATGAGGGATTGAGAGGCTTTTTATAGAGTAAAAATGGCTAGGGTTTTGAAATTTCAATTTTGGTAAAAGTGAAACTCTTTAAATGCCATTAAGAAGCTGTCTGCGCAATCGAGTATCGATACGCCAAAGGGTGTACCGATGCGGGGGTAAAATGGTAATTCCCTGGAAACGCGTGTCAAAGGTCCGTATCGAAATGGATGGTATCCATATAGAAAAGCTCACTTATCGTATCAAAATGGGTTTAACCGTATCGATACCTATATTAGACAAAATGCAGTTTGGTAAACTAATACAGTACTCGTATCGATACACATAAGGCCGTATCGATACCCTATGCCCAGAAATGCATTTTTGGCTTTAAGAACAACCAAAGTCTCGACTTTAACACCTCATAAATGAATGCAATTGATGAAAGAGCAGTTCTAAGCATATTTTAACAGAAGCATACTCCCCCTAGCTATAAGCATGATTTCTATCAAGATCAACAACACATAAACATGCATTTTCACAAATTCAAGCAATTGTAACCTCAAAAAGAGTCCTAAAGGGTCAAGGTAGGCTAGTTAGACCTAACTCTCTCCTAAGGGACCAAAAACGCTCTTTGTCTAGAGGTTTGGTAAAAATGTCCGCTAGTTGGTTCAAGGTGTCAACGTACTCTATAACAACATCTTCCTTAAGGACATGATCTCTAATGAAATGATGCCTTATTTCTATATGTTTGGTTCTAGAGTGTTGGATGGAATTTTTCGTTAAGCATATAGCACTAGTGTTATCACACTTAAGGGGTATGGTTTCAACTTTAACACCATAATCTAAGAGTTGTTGCTTCATCCAAAGGACTTGAGCACAACAACTTTATAAGGATATGTACTCGGCTTCGGTGGTAGATAGAGCTACACTATTTTGTTTCTTAGAGAAACGAGATATGAGTATACTACCTAAGAATTGACATGTTTCCAAAGTACTTTTCCTATCAATTTTATATCCCCCAAAATCCGCATCCGAATAAGCATAAAGGTTGAAGGTTGAGTCTCTAGGGTACCAAAGACCTAGACAAGGAGTATCTCTAAGGTACCTAAAGATTCTCTTAACGGCTATAAGGTGAGACTCTCTAGAACTAGCTCGAAACCTAGCACACAAGAAAACACTAAACAATATATCAAGTCTACTTGCGGTAAGGTAAAGCAAAGATCCAATCATAGAGCGATAAAGCTTAGAGTCAACACACCTCCATCATCTTTGTCAAGCTTGGTAGATGAGCTCATTGGTGTAGCTTGAGGCTTTGCTTGCTCCAAGCCAAACTTCTTGAGCATATCTTTCACGTACTTTGCTTGATTGATGAAGTTGACATCCCTCCCTTGTTTGATTTGGAGTCCCAAGAAGAATGAGAGCTCCCCCATCATGCTCATATCGAATTCACCTTGCATTAACTTAGCAAACTCTTTGCAATGACACTCATTATTAGATCCAAAAATGATATCATCAACATATATTTGCACTACTAAGATGTCATTTTTATATCTTTTTATGAAAATTGTAGTGTCCACCTTACCTTTTTCAAAGCCCTTTTCAATCAAAAAGTTTGAAAGCCTTTCATACCAAGCTCTAGGAGATTGTTTTAAACCATAAAGTGCTTTGGTTAGTTTGAAAACATGATTTGGAAATTTTGAATCTTCAAAACCCAGTGGTTGTTCCAAATACACTTCCTCATTTATAAAACCGTTTAAAAATGCACTTTTCACATCCATTTGAAAAAGCTTGAAGTTATGATAACATGCATATGCAAGCAACATCCTAATAACTTCCATTCTAGCTACGGGTGCATAGGTTTCATCAAAATCTATTCCCTCTTCTTGATTGTAACCTTGAGCAAATAATCTAGCTTTGTTTCTCACAATGTTACCACTCTCATCTAATTTATTCCTAAATACCCATTTAGTTCCTATAGTAGATTGATTACTAGGCCTTTCAACTAATGTCCATACATTACTTCTCTCAAATTGATTTAACTTTTCTTGCATAGCCATAATCCAAAATCATCTTTTAATGCTTCTTTAATGTTCTTAGGCTCAATGCATGAGATAAAAGCAACACGATTCATGAGTTTGAGAGAAGATCTAGTAGTTACCCCCTTGGATGGATCACCCAAGATTTCACCACCTTTGACATAGTTGTACTCCCTTGGGTAGCTCACTTCCTTTTCCTCAAGAGCCAAGTCCTTCAAGGCCTCAAGAGGTGGATCTTGTGCATCTTCCTCTTTAGATGGAATCTCATCATCCTTTGAAGTTTGTCCTTTATCAAAGGCATCAAGGATTCCTACATCATCATCATCACAAGATTCCTTCCTCAGAAAGAGGTTATCATCGAAAACAACACGAATAGACTCTTCTACTACTAAATTTTTTTTTATTAAATACATGATAGACTTTAGAGTTTAAAGAATACCTTAAGAAAATAGCTTCATCACTTTTAGCATCAAATTTACCTAAGTTGTCTTTACCATATTTAAAACAAAACACTTGCAACCAAATGGATGAAAATAGCCAATGCTAGGCTTTTTAGATTTTAAAATCTCATATGGTGTTTTCTTTAAAAGTGACCTAATCATTACTCGATTTACAATGTAGCAAGCGGTGTTTGTGGCTTCCGCCAAAAAAATATTTAGGTAAATTGTTTTCACAAAGCATGGTTCTAGCCATTTCTTGTAAAGTCCTATTTTTCCTCTCAACTACCTCATTTTGTTGAGGAGTTCGAGGAGCCGAAAAATTGTGGCTAATACCATTTTCATTTAAAAACTCTTCAAAACCTAGATTTTGAAAGTCGGTTCCATGATCACTTCTAATATGAGAAATCTTAAGTTCAAGATCATTTTAAGTTAATTTTGAAAACGTGATAAATTTTTCTAAAGCCTCATCTTTTGTACTTAAGAATAGAACCCAAGTAAACCTAGAATAGTCATCAACAAGAACAAAGGCATACGATTTACCACCCAAGCTCATAGTTCTAATAGGCCCAAATAAGTCTATATGAATTAGTTGTAAACACCTACTTGTAGAAACATCATTAATGGATTTAAAGGATGATCTATGTTGTTTACCCTTAGAGCATGCATCACATATTTTATCATTTGAAAACTTAATCTTGGGTAAACCTCTAACTAGATTTAGGAAAACTAATTTTTCTAAAACACTAATGCTAGCATGTCCTAGTTTCCTATGCCATAGCCATGCATCATTTTCATTTTGTGCAACAAAACATGCATGGGATGTATGAATGTCATCTAGATACACCATGTATATGTTACCTATGCGATGACCAATGATCATTATTTTATTTGATTTAATGTCAACAATTTTGCACCCATTTTTATCAAATAAGACATTAAACCCTTTATCACACAATTGACTAATGCTCAATAAATTATGTTTAAGACCATCGACATATAAAACATTTTCAATGAGTATAGTAGAGTGATTACCTATGGATCCAATACCTTTAATGTGGCATTTGGAGTTGTCACCAAATGTAACTACTCCACTTTTTGGCTTTAAGTCCATGAATCAACTCTTGTCTCCAGTTATATGCCTCGAGCATCCACTATCAAGGTACCGTGAGTTTTGGCTTTGCGCTTTGGCCTTGTAGCAATGCTCCCCCTACAAACAAAGAGATTAAGCTTTGATTTTTGGTACCCAAATCATTTAGGGTCCACGAGTGTTAGCTCCCAAAAGCTTGGTTCCCTTAGGAATCCAAGGTGATATGGCATCAACATTATTAGATTTGACAATTTCCTTAGGAACCCATACACTTCTAATTCTTTTAGTTCTATTATGCCTATGGAAGCCACTTTGTTTGTAGTTATTGTTCTTTCTTTTAGGTTGGTTTGATCTAGATGATTCACCTATTTCATTTTTCACATTACCAACACTCTTGAAAGACTTTTTAAGCTCATTAAGCTCATCTAACACCTTTTGGTGTTCCATATTACATTGAGAAATAAGATTGTTTAAGTCTACATTTTCATTTTGAAAGAATTCAAGTTCATCCTGTAAACCTAAGATTGTTTTGTCAAATTTTAAGTTAGCTTGAGAAAGTAAGTCATTTTTAGCATTTAATTCTGAAATGATCTTTTTATTTCTTAAGAAAGACTCTTTATACTTCTCAACTAACTCATCATATACCTCTTGTAAGTCATCATAAGCTTCATGCAATTCATTTAATGTAAAGTCAAAAGTAGATAAGTTAGAGGTTACCATAGAAGAATCCTTCTCAAGAGCCATGAGGCAAAGGTTGGCCACTTCTTGTTCCTCATCCTCGGATGACTCCTCATCACTCCAAGTAGCAAGCTTAGCTTTGAGCTTCTTCTTCTTCTCAAAGCCATTCTTCTTGAGTTGAGGGCACTCGGAATGAATATGACCCAGTTTCTTGCACTCATAGCATATGATCAGATCCTTTTCTTCTTCTTTGTTTTTGGTCTTGAAGTCCATTTTTCTTTGAATTTTTCTACCTCGGTTGGACCTCATAAACCGTGATAATCTTTTGGCTATCATAGCCAATACTTCTAAATCTTCCTCCTCACTAGAAGTGCCCTCCTCATGTAGAGAAGCTTTGAGAGCCACTCTTAGCTTTTTCTTCTTGTCTACCTCAAGCTTCTCTACTCTTCTTTCTTCTTTCTTCCTTTCATCTTCCCTTCCTTGCTTCATGATCTCATGAGTTAGGAGAGAACCAACTAGCTCATCAAGCTCGAGTGTCTTCAAATTCTTGGTATCAATGATGGTGGTTCTTTTCTCATCCCAAGACTCGGGAAGTGAGTAGAGTAGCTTCCAGACTAGTTTGTCTTCCGAGATTATCTCTCCAAAACCCTTTAGCTCATTGACGATTGTTGAGAAACGATCGAACATCTTCGAAACGGTTTCTTCGGGCTCCATCTTGAAATTCTCGTAGCTAAGATTGAGAATTCCAATCTTTGTCTCCTTCACATCACTTGTTCCTTCATATGTAGTCTCAAGTGTATCCCACACTTCCTTAGAACTTTCGATGGAGGAGACTTTGGAGTAGATATCGGGACCAAAATAGCAAAATAGCATGTGGAGAGCCTTGTCATTGATTTGAATCTTCTTTCTCTCTTCTTCACTCATTTCATTTTTCCTTTTTGGCACAAGTCTTCCTTCGCCGTCTCTCTTCATCGGAATAGAGGGACCATTTCCAATATCATCCCAAACAAGATAATCATTGGATTTAATGAAGGGACACATCCGGTTCTTCCAAAAAGGGTAGTTGTCACCGTTGAAGAAAGGTGATTTGGTGGTCGATTGAGACTCGTACATGCTTGACCCGGAGGTAGATGCCATGGCTTGCTTTGTAGTTGATCACACTCTTCCTAGAATCTCCTCTTGTGGTTGTTAATCCTTCAAAGAGGTAGGCTCTAACACCAATTGTTGAGTGGATCAATGGATTGATCAAAGCCAAGAGGGGGTGAATTGGGTTTTTAAAATTTGTTGGAGAAAGTGGAATAGAAAAAATTGAAGAACAAGAAAATTTAGAGTGGTTCAAGTTCCAATTGAACTCAATATCCACTACCTTAGCTACCACTAAGGATTTTCCAACAATCCACTAATTGCTCTTCCACTTTTCAAGGCTTAGGAGGTAACATTTACAATACCGGTCAAATTTTCTACCCAAAATTTGACCAAACCCTCACAAGAGTACAAAGAAGAAATTAAGGCAAGAAAGATATCTCTCAATACAAGTTTGCCCCTTTAAATACAAGCACTCAAGCCAAATTTGAATACAAGATAGGAATTAAACACAACACAATTTGAGATTTTACAAGAGATATAAATTGGGCACTTTGAGCTAGGATTTTTGACACGCGTCATGACGTGTCAAGAATAATTTCCTTCTTCCAAATAAATAAATAGATAAAGGAATTAAATTAAGTATAGATAGGGAAGTAGGATTCGAACCCACAAGGACTTGGACTTTCCTTGTTGCGCCTTTGACGTTTCTGAACCAAGAGATGATGGAATTGAATTTGTGTGATTTGGGGGGGGGGGGTTGCAATGAAATAATTTAAGAGAGCAAGAAGATTGGTTTAAAGATTTAAAACTAACAATAGAGATATTCAGCCTTGGCTAAGCTTTGACTTGTTCTACTCGGTTCATTGGTAGAGATTTTAATTTCGAAAAACTTGTTGGCGAAATTACTTCAAGGTCAATCCTTGAATTTTCTTTGTAAACTGAATTTCCAAAATCAATTTTTGGTTTCAGTTTTGATAATTTGTCTAATCCAACTCAATGTTTGAGAAAACAAATTCTTTAAGCTCGTAACCAACTCGAAAAGTCATTTCTATAAAAACAATTCGATCTCAATTTCCTTTAGTAATCTATTTACTAAGTGTGTTCCCTTAAAGTTGGATTTGTTTCAAGATCCTCCCTCCCACTTGATTGATCAAAATAATTGTTTTTCTCCAAAGTCAATCTTTGGGTTTAAAAATCATTTTGATTTAGAAAATAAAGTATGAAGAAATCGAGAAGAAGTTTTCGAAATGTTTGAAGCACAGTTTCAAACCTCGCCTTTAGAACGCGTCATCGCATAAGCCTTCGACTTAAAAAGATCTAGCTGAGCATGGTTATCAAATTAATCATGCTCGGCATTTAAGAAATAATTAAAAGAAGAAATATAAGAAAAGAACTTAAGGAAAAAACTAAGCAGAGAAGAATTTCCAAGAGAAAGATGAAATGATATTCAATTGATGATGATGTCTTTCCCCAAGAGGGGTATTTATAGTACTTCAAATAACCTAAAAATACTAAGATATAAAATCCTAAAATACAAAAGATAATTCTAAAAAGATAATTAAAAAGATAAATTCCCAAGTTTAAATTTAAAACTCAAAAAATCCGGAGATAAGCTATCTGATAAGCGACCTGATAAGCTATCACTGCTGCTGACGTCAGCTTTTAGAAGACGCTGACGTGGCGCCCAGTCAGCATTCATGCCCATGAATCTGCCCATGACTCCAGCATTTTCTGCAGCATTTTAGCTTATTTCCAGCATCACGTCCCCTGCATGAAAACAACATAAAACAGCCCAGTTAAGTCCCTCAAACTTGTATTTAAACGAAATAAGGACCAAAAACACAACCAAAATAAATACTCATCAAATTCCCCCCACTTATCCGATGCTTGTCCCTAAGTATCTCAAAATTAAACAAACATAAGCTCAAGTTGTCATCCTTAATTTCACGAAGTCTCAAAGTTTCCGATATGATTAAGCATCTAAACATGAAAGAAAATAAGGAGCAAATAGATAAATAGCAAGATTTATAAATTTAAGCAAAAACGACATTCCAATACCCTACTAACATCAATGATGCAAACCAAGTACCCTCACAAGGAATCGCTCATGTCACTCAAAGTGTTTAAGGGTAGAGAAAATCACTCGAGCCAAAACTAATTAGAGCATTACCATAGGCTTGTGGTTAAATCTAATCTCCACTACTAAGTATGAATGTGATGCAAAAATCAAGAGGTCTTAAAAGGGTTGTAACGGGGCTAAGGTTCGGGTAGGATAAAGGTTGAAAAATAGGGGTTAAAATTCAAGACAAAAATCATCCCAAAAATTTATTCGAAACTATTTTTTTCTTTTTTTTTTCATTCGAATCGAACATGTTTTGCAGTATATTTTTTTGAACTTCAAAGCTATTTTTTCTGCTCTTTTTACTGCAGATTCGAATAATTTTCTGCACAGCTTTTTTTTCTTGCACTACATATTCGAAACAGTTTCTGCACAGTCTTTTTTTTTCTGCACCGTGTTTTCTGCTCTGTTGGACTACATGATTCAAATATGTTTTTTTAAGACAATTTTATCTTGAAAAAGGGACAAAAATAATGGAAATAAAAAAATGAATTAGGCTAAAATATGGTGAATCTCAAGAAAAAGGCCAAGGCTCAAAATTATTTCACTAAGGGAATTTAATCAAAGGGTAGGCAATTTGTTTGGTAGAGAAAGGGTTAAAACCTAGTGCCTCAATCATATTTAAGTACCATATTCAAATAATGTAATCTCAAAAAGAATTTAAACACAAGTTCTAGAATGCAACTAATTTAGCTAGGCACACTCAAAAAAACAAAGAGCAAAAATAATGCATGCTCATTAGGCTCAAAACTCACAAAAATTGTCTTGTGTACCTAGGTAAGCATCATGTCAATTAATAGAGTAAGGAATGTTATAAAAAGGATTTTATGGAAAAATTAATCATGCCAAAATCTACCATGCAACCTAAAATTTTCTAACAAGATAGATACAAAATCATACGGAAACAATGAGACAAGGCCAAACTAAGGATTAAACAAGGAACTTAAATTAAATAAAATCAGGAAAACAAGAGAACAACAAAACGAATAAGTAAAAAGAAATTTTGACAAGCATATCTCCCTCCCCCTCACTTGATGCATTTTACCCCAAAATGAACATAAAATAAAATACAAAAGAGAGATGGTGAAAATACTCCCCGATTGCATAAGAGCATGTTTCGGTAGTGGGCTCCGAGTCTGGTGTAGGGGCAGAGGCGATCTTGCTCCCGAGTTCGGACCATGGTGGTAACGGTGGACAATCGGGTGATGAAGGTTGAAGGTGAAGTGAGAGTGCGGTTGTGGTATTTGTGTAGTTTAAAGGAATAAAATAAAATAAAATAAAGAATGGTTTTGTTGGAAAGGGACGACTGAAGTGGTATTTGTGTTTAAAAGCAAGTGGGGTCCAGGGAATCTCTAGATAAGGTGAGGTGGGTTTGTTTGAAAAGTGAATTGGGGGATTTTTTTAATTTGACCGAAATAGGAGGGGATTGGACGGGTGGGGAGATAAGGGTGGGGTCCACGGGTGATAAAGGGATAAAGTGATTTTTAATTTGTTTCCTAGTTCCTAAACAGATTCGAATCAGGGATAAAAAAATTGAGTTCTAAAAATTTAAAAATGGGCCCACATAATCTAGCTCAAAATGATATCTTCTCATGCCTTTATTCGATCAACATGCGAATAAAATAAAATAAATTAAAATTAAATGAAATTGAAATAATGGAAATAAAAATAAATTTGAAACTGAAAAATTAAAATAAAAAAATAAAGAAAAAAAATGGGTTGCCTCCCATCTAGCGCTTTATTTAACATCGTTAGCTCGACGACCTGTGTCGCTCAGACTATAGACACTGCGTCAAATACTCCTTCCAATGTATGCGCTTAATCCAACTAAGAACTTCCCTACGAGAAATTTTATGACAATGACATTTCTTCATTTTCCTTGAAAAAATTTCTTTTGTACTCTTCAATTTATCCGGCGGTAATTTTAACTCGATATCTAGTGCCTGCAAAATGGAAGGGAAATTTTTAATTTTTGAAGGAGTTAAGTGTAGATCAGGATTAACAAATAAAGTGTTTTCCAACTCCCTAATTTTTTCATCGCGCCCTTCCAATTTCTTGCACGAATTATCAGATAAATTAGTTTCCACAAAATCATCAACTAAAGGTTCATAAACACCAACAAAGCTAACGTTTTCTATAGAATCCGGATGTTCCATCGCCTTGTAAACATCAAATTCTACGACCTCGCCATCAAATTCCATTGTTAACATACCGCTTCTCACATTAATCTTTGTATTTGTCGTACTAAGAAAGGGACGACCAAGAAGAATGTCGGAGGAATAATTGGTTTGGTCATTTTCCATGTTGATGACATAGAAATCCGCTGGAAAAATTAAATCATCGACTTTCACTAACACATTTTCAAGCATTCCCTCTGGATAGATAATTGAGCGATCAACAAACTGGATTGTTACCCTCGTTTCCTTCAAAGGATTGTTAGTAATTTTTTATAAAAAGAAAGCATCATTACATTTATAGAAGCTCCAAGATCGCACATTGCACGTTTAATAGATATATTACCTATTTGACAGGGTATAGCAAACATACCTTGGTCTTTCATTTTGGGTGGTAACTTACGTTGAAAAACTGCAGAAACATGCTCTCCCAAGTTTACCTTTTCGTGCCCTGTGAGTTTCTACATGGCTGTGTAGAGCTCTTTAAGGAAACAAGTGTACCTTGGCACTTGGCGAATGATTTATAAGAGGGGAATGTTCACTTGGACCTTTTTAAATACTTCAATAATTTCCCTCTCTTCGGCCTTTTCTTCATGTTTTACCAACCGTGATGGGAAGGGAGGCGCGACTACAAGAGGTAGAGAAGGAGGAGGGGATGGTGGTAAAGGGTTATCTTGGTTTTCGTTACCTTCTTCCATGGCAGGAGTGGGATTGTTGTTTTTTGATGGTTTTATGGAGCTATAACGGTCCCACTACGGAGTGTGATGGCGCTTACATTTTATCTAGGGTTTGTCTCGGTTTGCGAAGGAAGTTTACCTTTGGAATAAAGATGGCTTACTGTCTGGGCTAGCTGGCTTATTTTTTTTCTAACTCTTGTAAGTGGGCCTCGTTACGATTTTGGAATTTCTCTTGGGACATCACTAAACGCTCAACTAAGGTTTCTAGAGATGTCTTTTGTTGCGGGTAAGGTTGTCTTTGTTAGTATGGTTGATTTTGTCTCTGGTTGTTTGCGTATCCAAAGTTTGACTGGTTTCTCCACCCCAGATTATATGCATTTCCTATGGCATTGGCTTGACCAACATCATCTTCCCGAATCATCCAACAACAGTCTGTCGAATGTTTTGGACTAGTACAAATCCCACAAAGTCTAGTTGTTCCCCTTTTTCCTGCAAAAAGAGTTTGCACTATTTCACCTAATTTATCAATCTTATTTTCTAAAGAAACCGTGCTTACCTCGCGAACCCTTCGAGATGGTTTGCTAGATTGATTAAACCTTTGTGAGTTGGCGGCCATGGTTGATATTAGTTTTTTAGCCTCTGTTGGGGTCATATTGACTAAAGCTCCGCCACTTGCCGCATCCACTACTTTCACTTCCATGGGTGTCAATCCTTCATAGAAATATTGAAGGAGGGTTTGTTCCGACAATCCATGTTGTGGACAATTTGCATGAAACCCCCTTAGCCCGGCCTAGACGCTTGACCCGAACTACGAAGATTACACAGGGAAAACCAAAGTCAACCCGAAAGTCAACCTTGATTAACGACCTTTTTTTTACTTTTTATCTTTTCTAAATGCAAGGTTAAGCCTATGTGATCACTCAAGATAATAGGAAGGGAAGGCACAACGATCAGAATTCATTTTAGGGGTTTAATTGTAAGAATTAGACTTTTAGGGACCAAAACGTAAATTTTGGAAATTACGAGGACTTTGCAGATTTTAAATTTACCAATATGCAATTAATCATATTTCATGCATCTCTATCAAAAATCAACTTAATTAGACATCCCAAACTCAACCAATTGCATCCACAATCATCAAGGACTAAAATGTAAGAAACAAGAACTTGAAACAATTCAAAATGCAATTCAACGGTCTGATGTTTCGAAACTCTGACCCTTGTATCAAAACGGTCGTATCGGAACATGGCTCTCCAGTAGCTATAGTGTCCCGAAACACTCTTACCCGTTCCGAAACACTATGGCCATTTCAGGCCCCTGTTGCCAAATAGTTAAGGGTGTTTCGATACACCCTGCCCTGCAACTATATAATTTTCTTGTTTTTCACAAATTTACACATTCAAACACATCCCAAATCATACCATAACACACCAACAACATAATTAAACATCAGAGAACATTATTATAAAGCTTATGCTAAAGCATGGCATCAAACATGTTATCATTGAGTCTATAGGCATGCTCCCTAACCATAAAAGCCATATAAAGCCACAAACTACAAACTAAACCATATAGGCCATTTACAAACTTCAAAAACCATATTAAACTTGCCACAAACATAGGGAGTTAAAAACACATCTCTGAAACCAACTAAAGGCCCCCATTGCCAAATATCAATACTAAAGCTTACGAAAACATCACCATACATGAGCTTCTCACTTCCTTGGATGACCTTAGCCTCCTTGCTGCCAAAAACAGTTTCAATTATCTGTATTGTTGGTAAAAGAGAGCGTAAGCACATTTTCTTAGTGAGGCAAGCTCTAAGAAAACCAACACAACAATGCATCATCAAAACTCTATCTCGAAAACCATTTTCTACAACATGCTCTTTCTATCTCATGCTTGAAAACCATTTCAAAGCAACTCTCCTTTGGAAAACACATGTACCTTTATTCTATCTCATGCATTAAACCAATGCAAATCTCACGGCAAGGCCATACATATGCTTAATGAAAATAATAGCATTTCATACCATAATTCTCATATGCATTTCTCACAGCATAAATCATTTCAACACTTGGTACATGTGAATCAAATATAATTTCATATATTGGCATTTCATATTACATCTTTACTCGGATAAGCGGATTAGCTTGACTCGATGTCAAGTCCTTCCCTGATGGAATCTTACATCACCGGACTATCATGGAGGTATCTCTCTTCGCCATAAAGCTTGGGTATTTCACCAAGTCCTACCCCGATGGTATCTCTCATCATCAGATTCTCACTTTGGATCGGGATGGCACTACCCCCATTGCCCGACTCCAAAGAGCACGTACGATTTTTTAGTTTATAGTGCACTCTCATCCTATTGGTCGACCAATTATATCCGGTAATTATCTCATCTTTTATGCCAATATATTATATCAAAAACATCATCTCACCTTTTGTTTTGATGCAACATTTCTCAAATCTTTATCATCTCATTTCAAAACCATAATTCATGCTTTGCATTAAATCAAAATCTCAAAGCTCTTTAATACAACATGCTATCTCATGAAATCTCTACAAAGCATTATCTTATGCTACAAATCATGCATAAAACAATAGGAATTTGTCTATCTCAAACAAGAGCATGTAAAAGCATTTAGGGGCATCAACCACATATTTGAGAGCAAATCTAGCCATACTTACTTCTGGACTTAGAATGGTGTTTCAAACCAATCCTAAATCCCCAAACCTCGTTTCTTTGTCCCTCAAGGACTTCTAAAACCATTCGCACTCACCGATTACGTTTCGCTTGCTTGCCGAAACGATATCTAAGCTTCCGGCACTTCTGGATCAACACCAAAAGCGTCTGAAGATGTCTCCCCTGTTTATTACACATAAGAGCAGATGATTAATGCATCATCATGCATTGAAATCACCGGCCACTCAAACAAACTCGCTGCTCTACTCAAAAGCACTATTTCGGCTACCCAAAACAACCGAAATCATCTCCAAACTTTCCCTAAACAAAGCCCAGCCAAGATCTATCAATTCTAATCATTTCTATACCTCAATCAACACCAAAAATCACCATAAACACGTCCTTATATCTTCAGCTACAACAGAACACCAAGAACACTCCAAAAACCACAATTCTAGCATGTAAAACTTAGGAATTCAAACCTATTCGGGATTCGTTTGATAAAACCTCATTTATAACATCAATTATCATCCAAAATACATTAGAAATCAACCTCAAAACAGAGCCCAACCAAAAGTTACGAAAATCATCAAGATCTCACCAAGAATCTTGAGTTTTACCATAATTTCATGTTTCTAACATTAAAGCAACTAAAAAATCATTAACAAAGGATTGATAACTTGGGAATTTCAGTAAAGAACTGAACATTAGATGAGAAGGATGAAGTTTACCTCTAATGGCTGATTTCTCCTCAATTTGGGCAAGATTTCTTGAAAATCCAAAGTAAAAACAAAAGGTTTTGATGAGGTAAAGATTAGGAATCCTTAGGAGAATGAAATCTCAGCAAAAGAGATGAAAATCAAAGGTTAATTGATGAAGGAAATGTGTTTGGCTGAGTGGAAGTTGAGAGAAAATGAAATGAGAGAAAATCCAACGTAAGGTAGTTATGAAAAAAACAACTTAGATTTTCTTTTTAATTCTCCTTAACCCATTAATTAAAACATTATTAAAAACTCCCAAGTTAAAGAGAAATCTGATGAAAAATATTTTGGTAAAATTAGCTCCTTAAATATTCAAAGTTTCAATCCTTTACAAAACAGTCACTAGTCAACTTTTGTAAAAACTGCAATTTGGTCACTACACCGAAATGTAGTATTTCCAAATCACTTTTTGTAAAATTGTTTTCACCATAACCTTTAATATAATAAATGAGGATTTTTATATATTTTTACATATTTTTAAAGCATCCCGAACTAGGTGTTCCCTAAAACCTCCCTTAAAGATTCAAACCGTTCTCGCCCGACCCGATTCAACCTCTAAAACATCTAGGCCCAAAACCAGGGTGTTACAACTCTCCCCCACTTAAGAAATTTCGTCCTCAAAATTTACTTGGAGGAAAAAGGTAAGGAAATTGCTTCTTCATGTCATCCTTCCTTTCCCATGTGGCTTCCTCAACACCACGATGTCTCCACAAGACTTTGACCAGCTCAATGGTCTTACCCCGAAGAATCTTACTATCCAAATCTAGAATCTTAACGGGTTCCTCATCATACGTCAAGTCTGGGTTCAGCTCAACCTCTTCCACAAGCATAACATGCGACGAATCCGATCTATACCTCTGAAGCATGGATACATGAAACACATTATATATCTTTTCTTACTCTTGAGGTAGTCTCAGCTTGTAGGCAACAGGACCCACACGTTCTATCACCTCATATGATCCAATGAACCTTGGACTCAACTTGCCCTTCCGGCCAAATCTCATCACCTTCTTCCAAGGTGAAACTTTAAAAAACACACGCTCGCCCACATCAAATTCTATCTCCTTACACTTCAAATCCGCGTAAGACTTTTGCCGGTCCGATGCTGCTTTCAAACGCTCACAAATGAGCTTCACCTTCTCGGTGGTTCCTTTCAACAGAGCTGGCATCGAGACCAACTTTTGTCTCGTTTCAGCCCAACAAAGAGGAGTTCTACACTTCCTCTCGTATAATGCCTCATAAGGTGCCATTTGAATACTTGCCTGGTAACTGTTATTATAAGCAAACTCCACCAAAGGCAAGTGTTTCTCCTAAGAGCCTTAAAACTCAATAACACATCACCTCAACATATCCTCAAGCACTTGGATAACACGCTCCGACTGTCCATCCGTCTGCGGATGATAGGAAGTACTGAAATTCAGCAGCGTACCCAATGCCTGATGTAAACACTCCCAAAACCTTACGGTGAACCTCGGATCTCTATCCGACACTATAGATTTTGGCACTCCATGCCATCGTACAATCTCATCAATGTCCAACTCTGCAAGCTTATCCAAGGTGTACGTAGTATTCACAAGCAAGAAATGCGCACACTTCGTAAGGCGATCCACAATTACCCAAACAGAATTCTTCTTTGATGGTGATAACGGTAAACCAGACACAAAGTCCATAGTGATCCTCTCCCATTTCCATTCTGGGATCCTCAACGGCTGCAACAACCCTGAAGGAAATTAATGTTCAGCCTTAACCCGCTGACAAACCATGCATTTGCTAACAAACTTAGCGACATCTTTCTTCAATCCCACCCAGTAGTACTCATCCGTCAAATCACGGTACATCTTTGTACTACCAGGGTGCATAGCAAAAGGACTACTATGATCTTCAGTCAGAATAGTGCGCCTCAACTCAACATCATTCGGCACCACTATTCGATTCCCAAAACATAAAATACCATCATCATTGAAACAGAAATCCGAAGGCCTACCTTCAGCGATATCCTGAACATGTGTCACCAAAGAATTATCCAACAATTGTTTATCCATAATCTACTGAACTAGAGATGGTTTCACTTGTAATTCAGCAACAAGACCACTATCTCGTGATATGCTCAACCTATCAAACATCATCCTTAACTCCACCGCCACTTTCCTGCTCAAAGCATTGGCCACAACATTGACCTTCCCTGGATGATACTCGATTGTTAGATCGTAATCCTTAAGCAACTCCACCCAATGTCGTTGCCTAAGATTTAACTCCTTCTGAGACATCAGATACTTCAAACTTTTATGATCCGTGTACACAGTACACTTCTCACCATAGAGATAATGTCTCCAAATCTTTAAAGCAAAAACCACCGCTGCCAGCTCAAAGTCATGCGTAGGGTAATTGCGCTCATGCACTTTCAACTATCGCGATGCATAGGCCACGACTCTACCCTCTTGCATCAACACACACCCCAAACCAACATAGGATGCGTCACTATACACCACAAACTCTTTTCCTGACTCAGGTTGGACCAAGATAGGGGCTTGCGTCAAAGCTGCCTTTAGCTTTTCAAAAGCTTGTTGTCTCGCTTCTGTCCACTCATACTTAACATCATTTTGTAAGAAATTCGTCAAAGGGGCAGCAAACTTAGAAAATCCATCCATAAACCTTCGGTAGTAACCTGCCAACCCAAGGAAACTACAAACTTCATGAACAGACCTATGAGGCTTCCAATTCACCACCACCTAAATCTTCTATGGATCAACACGAATCTCTTCAGCCGAAACCACATGGCCAAGAAAAACAACCTCCTTTAGCCAAAATTCACACTTACTCAGCTTAGCATAAAGCTAATTCTCTAACAGCGCTTGCAAAACAACCCTCAAATATTCTTCATGCTCCTCCTCGGTACGAGAGTACACAAGGATATCATCGATGAACACCACAACGAACTTATCTAAGAATTCATGAAACACCCTGTTCATCATATCCATGAAAGCAGCATGAGCATTCGTCAATCCGAACGACATCACTAGAAATTCATAATGCCCATATCTCGTTTGGAAGGCTGTTTTCGGCACATCCACATCCTTCACCTTTAACTGATAATATCCTAACTGCAAATCTATCTTTGAAAACACAGCCGCTCCTCGAAACTGATCGAAGAGGTCATCAATCCTCGTAGAGGATACTTGTTCTTGATATTCAACTTATTCAGCTGACGATAATCAATGCACATCCTCATTGTGCCATCTTTCTTTTTAACAAACAAGACCGGTGCACCCCAAGGTGACACACTTGGCCGAATAAAGCCTCGGTCAAGCAACTCTTGAACTTGCGTCTTCAACTCCTTTAACTCCTTGGGTGCCATGCGATAGGGAGCAATGGACACTAGAGTTGTGTTCTCATACAACTCAATTCCGAATTCAACCTCTCGACTAGGCGGCAAACCCGGTAATTCCTCTAGAACACTCCAGGGAATTCACACACGATCCTTATATCCTGTACACAAGCCTCCTTTGTACTAGGATTCATAACAAAGGCTAGATAAGCCTCGCATCCCTGACGCAACATCCGACTTGCTTCAAGCGTCGACACCACATTAGATAGGAACTTCACATTTTCTCCCACCACCACAACCTCATAATCGTCTGCAAGTTTCAACGAAACTTGCTTGCTTTCAAAATCCACAACGACCCTATGCTCAACAAGCCAATCCATATCAAGGATTACACCGAATCCATAGAATGACAATTCCATAAGATCAACTAGAAATACATGCTCTTGCACCTTTAAGGGGCATCTCATATACAACCTTCTTGTTACAACCGTCTCACCAAAGGAACTAGTCACACGCATACCCACATCCAAAGACTCAACAGGCAAACCAAGCATTTAAGCATGTTCACGCAATATGTACGAGTGTGTAGATCAAGAATCAATCAAAGAAAGTAATGACAAAGATTGCAAAGTAACGTTACCTGCGATCACGTCCGTGTCATTCCTCCTTTCTCGATGGGCATACACACTAGCCTGGCCACCACCTTTAGGCTGAACATCCACCACATGCGCTACATTCCTTACACCTTCATCCCTACGCTGGAAGTTGCCACGGTCGCGCCCACGGCCTCTCTGTGGCTCAACTGCTCTCACCGAAGCCTGACCCCCTCTCATCGGCTGCGAACAATCCCTCTTCATGTGCCCACGATTGCCGCAATTCCAGCATGTACCAAGATTGCCCCAACACTCACCCGTGTGCCTTCTACCACATCAATTGCAGTCAGGAGTCCGTAAGAAAGCATTCGGTGCTTGCTGACCTCTTCCAGGGTTGCCACCCCCGCGCCTAGCATCCACATGCGACCTTCTATCCTTATGTCTCTTGTACCGATCTCTACCAAGATCACGTTCCGCAGGTCGCTTCCCTGAGCTAGATCCTCCCGCTCAACTTGCCAGACCAAGATTCAGCTCAATGTCCTTGGCTCTAATGACCAAGACATCAAAATCAGTATAGTCTGCTGCGAGCATATAGGTTTTCACATCAGCCACCAGCCCATAACGGAATCGTTCACATCTTTCCCGCTCGCTAGGAATCAGCTCGGGTGCATATTGGTTGAGGCGTACAAATTGTACATCATACTCCGCCACAGTCATACTCCCTTGCACTAGGGACGTGAACTCTCTCTTTTTCTCATCCAGGTAGCGGACTCCCAAATACTTTCGTTTGAACGCATTCAAGAAGAATATCCAAGTCACCTCATCATCATCCAACCCCGCTATTGTGGTTTTCCACCACGTATATGCATCATCGTGCAAAAAGGACACAATACATCCCAACTTCTGAGTATTGTTGCAGTTCAACTGCCCAAGTATCCTCTTGGTACTATCTAACCAAGACTCAAAACCTTCCGGGGTCAGCCCCCTGAACTCAGTCCCTCCTAAACTGCGGAGTCGCTCCAACAACAACCTCACATTAGCACCATCCTGAGGTGCAGCCCCATGAGCTCCAGCTACTGCTTCCTGAAAAGCTCCAGCAATAGCTTGAATCAACACAGACATATCAAGAGCAGCTTGCCCCTGAACTCCCTCAGGTCCAGCAACCCCTGCACCAGCTCCCGCAGCACCGGCTCCACCACCACCGGGTGGTCCACCAGGAGGAGGACGCGGTAGATCCTCAACATTCTCAACATTCTCATTCTCAGCCGTAGCACGAGTATTAACTCTAACCTCTCTACATGACCCCATATGAAAACAATGCAACTGACAAAATACAATAAATTCAATTAGCCAATGTAAGGCAAGTAATCCAAGTACTCAAGCTCATTTTTTAAAACAATTCTTTCCAATAGTAATGATATGGCAATGGGATCCCCAATTATACCCCAAACATAGCATAGCATCACAAATTCATCTCATTAGAACTAAACATCAAAAATCATACACCATGCTTTCATCAAAAAGCCATAACCATTCATACTCACACCCATTAACAACTTACCAAGCCCCAAATATTCGCAAACCTGACTCTGATACCAACAAATGTAACCCCCTTATCCCGGCCTAGACGCTTGACCCGAACTACGAAGATTACACGGGGAAAACCAAAGTCAACCTGAAAGTCAACCTTGATTAACGACCCTTTTCTTTTTCTTTTTTATTTTTTCTAAATGCAAGGTTAAGCCTATGTGATCACTCAAGATCATAGGAAGGGAAGGCACAACGATCATAATTCATTTTAGGGGTTTAATTGTAAGAATTAGACTTTTAGGGACCAAAACGTAAATTTTGGAAATTACGAGGACTTTACAGATTTTAAATTTACCAATATGCAATTAATCATATTTCATGCATATCTATCAAAAATCAACTTAATTAGACATCCCAAACTCAACCAATTGCATCCACAATCATCAAGGACTAAAATGTAAGAAACAAGAACTTGAAACAATTCAAAATGCAATTCAACGGTCTGATGTTTCGAAACTCTGAACCTAGTATCGAAATGGCTGTATCAAAATGGAGTTGACTGTTTCGGTACTCGGGTACGTTCCGAGACCCATATCGGAACATGGCTCTTCAGTAGCTAAAGTGTTCAGAAACACTCTTACCCGTTCCGAAACACTATGGCCATTTCAGGCCCCTGTTCCGAAACAATTAAGGGTGTTTTGATACACCCTGCCCTGCAACTATATAATTTTTTGTTTTTTTTTCACAACTTTACACATTCAAACACATCCCAAATCATACCATAACACACCAACAACATGATTAAACATCAGAGAACATTATTATAAAGCTTAGGCTAAAGCATGGCATCAAACATGTTATCATTGAGTCTATAGGCATGCTCCCTAGCCATAAAAGTCATATAAAGCCACAAACTACAAACTAAACCATATAGGCCATTTACAAACTTCAAAAACAATATTAAACATGCCACAAACACAGGGAGTTCAAAACACATCTCCCAAACCAACCAAAGGCCCCCATTGCCAAATATCAATACTAAAGCTTACGAAAACATCACCATCCATGAGCTTCTCACTTCCTTGGATGACCTTAGCCTCCTTGCTGCCTAAAACCGTTTCAATTATCTGCATTATTGGTAAAAGAGAGCGTAAGCACATTTTCTTAGTGAGGCAAGCTCTAAGAAAACCAACACAACAATGCATCATCAAAACTCTATCTCGAAAACCATTTTCTACAACATGCTCTTTCTATCTCATGCTTGAAAACCATTTCAAAGCAACTCTCCTTTTGAAAACACATGTACCTTTATTCTATCTCATGCATTAAACCAATGCAAATCTCATGACAAGGCCATACACATGCTTAATGAAAACAATAGCATTTCATACCATAAATCTCATATGCATTTCTCATAGCATAAATCATTTCAACACTTGGTACATGTGAATCAAATACAATTTCATATATTGGCATTTCATATTACATCTTTACTCGGATATGCGGATTAGCTTGACTTGAGGTCAAGTCCTACCCTGATGGAATCTCACATCATCGGACTCTCATGGCGGTATCTCTCTTCGCCATAAAGCTTGGGTATTTCACCAAGTCCAACCCCGATGGTATCTCTCATCATCGGATTCTCACTTTGGATCGGGATGGCACTACCCCCATTGCCCGACTCCAAAGAGCACGTACGCATTTTTAGTTTATAGTGCACTCTCATCCTATTAGTCGACCAATTATATCCAGTATTTATCTCATCTTTTATGCCAATATATTATATCAAAAACATCATCTCACCTACTGTTTTGATGTAACATTTCTCAAATCTTTATCATCTCATTTTAAAACCATAATTCATGCTTTGCATTGAATCAAAATCTCAAAACTCTTTAATACAACATGCTATCTCATGAAATCTCTACAAAGCATTATCTCATGCTACAAATCATGCATAAAACAATAGGAATTTTTCTATCTCAAACAAGAGCATGTAAAAGCATTTAGGGGCATCAACCACATATTTGAGAGCAAATCTAGCCATACTTACTTCCGGACTTAGAATGGTGTTTCAAACCAATCCTAAATCCCCAAACCTTGTTTCTTTGTCCCTCAAGGACTTCTAAAACCATTCACACTCACCGATTACGTTTCGCTTGCTTGCCGATACGATATCTAAGCTTCCGGCACTTCTAGATCAACACCAAAAGCGTCCGAAGATATCTCCCCTATTTATTACACATAAGAGCAGAGAATTAATGCATCATCATGCATTGAAATCACCAGCCACTCAAACAAACTCGTTGCTCTACTCAAAAGCACCATTTCGGCTACCCAAAACAACCAAAATCATCTCCAAACTTTCCCAAAACAAAGCCCAGCCAAGATCTATCAATTCTAATCATTTCTAAACCTCAATCAATACCAAAAATCACCATAAACACGTCCTTATATCTTCAGCTACAACAGAACACCAAGAACACTCCAAAAACCACAATTCTAGCATGTAAAACTTAGGAATTCAAACCTATTCGGGATTCGTTTGATAAAACCTCATTTATAACATCAATTATCATCCAAAATACATTAGAAATCAACCTCAAAAAAGAGCCCAACCAAGAGTTACGAAAATCATCAAGATCTCACCAAGAATCTTGAGTTTTACCACAATTTCATGTTTCTAACATTAAAGAAACTCAAAAATCATTAACAAAGGATTGATAACTTGGGAATTTGAGTAAAGAACTGATCATTAAAGGAGAAGGACAAAGCTTACCTCTAATGGCTGATTTCTCCTCAATTTAGGCAAGATTTCTTGAAAATCCAAAGTAAAAACAAAAGGTTTTGATGAGGTAAGGATTAGGAATCCTTAGGAGAATGAAATCTCAGTAAAAGAGATGAAAATCAAAGGTTAATTGATGAAGGAAATGTGTTTGGCTGAGTGGAAGTTGAGAGAAAATGAAATGAGAGAAAATCTAACGTAAGGTAGTTATGAAAAAGTCAACTTAGATTTTCTTTTTAATTCTCCTTAATCCCTTAATTAAAAAATTATTAAAAGCTCCCAAATTAAAGAGAAATCTGATGAAAAATATTTTGGTAAAATTATCTCCTTAAAGATTCAAAGTTTCAATCCTTTACAAAATAGTCACTAGTCAACTTTTGTAACAACTACAATTTGGTCACGACACCGAAATGTAGTATTTCCAAATCACATTTTGTAAAATTGTTTTAACCATAACCTTTAATATAATAAATGAGGATTTTTAGATATTTTTCCATATTTTTAAAGCATCCTGAACTAGGTGTTCCCTAAAACCTCCCTTAAAGATTCAAACCGTTCTCGCCCGGCCCGATTCAACCTCTAAAACATCTAGCAACAAAACCAGAGGGTTACATTGCACACAACCTTTTAAACCTCTCCCAATATTCATATAAAGATTCAGATTCCCTTTGTTGAATGCTCAGGATGATGTGCCTTATTTCGCTCGCTTTTTTTTTGCAGGGAAAACCCTATCAAGAAAAAGTTTAGCCATGTCAGTCCAGGTTGTAACAAAGTTTGGGGGTAAACCAAATAACCAATCTTTTGCGATATCTGTTAAAGAAAATGGAAAAGCTCTAAGTTTAATTTGGTCATCGAATACTCCCCGAGGCTTTGTGGTTAGACAAACCATGTGAAATTCCTTCAAATGTTTGTGTGGGTTTTCGTTGGGCAAACCATGGAAGGTTGGTAGGAGATGAATCATGCCCGTTTTAAGTTGGAACGATGTTTCACCATTCGGGAAGGTTATGCACCGGGGCTGATTGTCATCTGGTGCCCTGATCAGCTGCTGGATCGTCTGTTCGTTGTCTCCCATTTGGTTTCGTTCTTCAAAGTGTGTTTCGGGTTGGGATGATTCGAGATCTTGCTGGAATCGTTGTTGACGCAATTTATATTACTTCTCACGGTTTCGTTGTGTGTTTTGTCGTCTCGCAAATGCTTCAATTTCCGGAATGAATTCAACCTATTCTCCCAGATTTCTCCTGGTCATAAATAATAAAAAACAAACAGTAAAAGTTGTCGAAGTCCCTGGCAACGGCGCCAATTTTGACACGCGTCATGACGTGTCAAGAATAATTTCCTTCTTCCAAATAAATAAATAAATAAATAAAGGAATTAAATTAAGTATAGATAGAGAAGTAGTAGTCGAACCCACAAGGACTTGGATTTTCCTTGTTGCGCCTTTGACGCTTCTGAACCAAGAGATGATGGAAGTGAATTTGTGTGATTTGAGGGGGGGGGGGGGAATTGCAATGAAATGATTTAAGAGAGCAAGAAGATTGGTTTAAAGATTTAAAACTAACAATAGAGATATTCAGCCTTGGCTAAGCTTTGACAAGTTCTACTCGGTTCATTGGTAGAGATTTTAATTTCGAAAAACTTGTTGGCGAAATTACTTCAAGGTCATTCCTTGAATTTTCTTTGTAAACTGAATTTCCAAAATCAATTTTTGGTTTCAGTTTTGATAATTTGTTTAATCCAACTCAATATTTGAGAAAACAAATCCTTTAAGCTCGTAACCAACTTGAAAAGTCATTTCTATAAAAACGATTCGATCTCAATTTCCCTTAGTAATCTATTTACTAAGTGTGTTCCCTGGAAGTCAGATTTGTTTCAATAATCGATCCTCCCTCCCACTTGATTGATCAAAACAATTATTTTTCTCCAAAGTCAATCTTTGGGTTTAAAAATCATTTTGATTTAGAAAATAAAGTATGAAGAAATCGAGAAGAAGTTTCCGAAATGTTTGAAGCATATTTTCAAACCTCGCCTTTAGAACGCGTTATCGCATAAGCCTTCGGCTTAAAAAGATCTAGTCGAGCATGGTTATCAAATTATCATGCTCGACATTTAAGAAATAATTAAAAGAAGAAATATAAGAAAAGAACTTAAGGGAAAAAACTAAGAAGAGAAGAATTTCCAAGAGAAAGATGAAATGATATTCAATTGATGATGAAGTCTTTCCCCAAGAGGGGTATTTATAGTACTTCAAATAACCTAAAAATACTAAGAGATAAAAACCTAAAATACAAAAGATACTTAAAAAGATAAATTCCCAAGTTTAAATTTAAAACTCAAAAAATCTGGAGATAAGCTATCTGATAAGTGGCCTCATAAGCTATCACTGCTGCTGATGTCAGCTTCTAGAAGATGCTGACATGGCGCCCAGTCAGCATTGATGCCCTAATTCATGCCCATGACTCCAGCATTTTCTGCAGCATTCCAGCTTATTTCCAGCATCATGTCCCCTGCATGAAAACAACATAAAACAGCCCAGTTAAGTCCCTCAAACTTGTATTTAAACGAAATAAGGACAAAAAACACAACCAAAATAAATACTCATAAATTTTTGTAAGGATGTTCCTTTTTGGATGCAATAGTTGTTGCTAGTCTTCAAATGGCTTCATTTTATACCTTCTCCATTAATTCTAGCCGTTTGGGTGGTTAGGGTATTGAATATAGCCGTTGGGACCCTCTCTTTCCACCATAAATGCACTTCTGCACTTTACCGTATCGGTACACGGGATCTGTATCGATACATGTCTCAAAATAGAAAGAGCTATTGCATAATAACAAGAGGGGTGTATCGATACGCGTGTAGGCGTATCGGTACGGGATAGGGATGTGTTTCAGTACGAGTAAGACCGTATCAATACCATTATTCTCACAAAGCTCACTAGAATTTTCCGTATCGATACGATAAAGAGCGTATCGGTACGAGACAACCAGCGCTTTAAAATTCTGTTACCTAACAACTTACACCAACGGTCAAAAACATTTAAGGCTTTCAAATTTAAAAATTCCATAAAATCTGTATCGATACGGGTGACATCGTATCGGTACGCCATTCAAACTCCTTCAGTTTTTACAGAGAGAGCTATCGATACAGATTCAATCCGTTTTGATACGCTGTTTCGATACGGTAAGGGGCGTATCGAAACGCGTTTCTCCAGTGGCCAAGTTTAGTAAAAAAGTATCGATACGACTAGAAGCGTATCGATACGCCAAGACGTTTTTCAATAGTTTGGCCTTGGAACACTTAGAAAATATTTTGGATTTTGAGTTTTTCAAACTAGATTAAAGCCTTGTTGATTTAAAATCTTTTGAGGGACTTAAAAATCTTTTTCAAGTTTTTCAATTTAATCCTTAACATACTTTGTTATATCAAAATCAAACATAGGTTTTACAGAATGGCACTACAAGTCTCATTCAACCCCATCAAAAACTAAAAGTGCTTCTGTTGAATAAGATTTTGCAAATTTAGCTGAGAAACATTGCAATCACGAGAAGAAAACGGAATTAGTGTATTATACTCATCCCACAACAGCTTGAGACATGTATAATACACCAAAACTGAGGACTCCCCTTAACAAAGTGTTGTGATTTCCAAATGGAGAAAAATACGAGATCCATCAATTTTATCAAAACGTTCACGCAAATCCTTCCAAACAATTGAAGCATTAGAAGTGAAGACAATACCAACAGACAGATCTCTGCTCATAGTGTTAAGGAGCCATGCCATGAAGATACCATTGCATCGTTCCCACTGCGAATAAAGAGAATCACGGTAGTTTTCCTTCTTACAAGTCTCGTCAATGAAACCCAACTTGTTCTTCACCAAGAGAGCGATTTGCATGGAATGGCTCCAGGTACTGTAATTCTCTAGGCCAGTGAGTTGATGAGAGACCAAAAGAGTGCCTGAAGTGTCAGAAGGATGGAGAAAAAAAGGGGTGATTGAAATCAATGTCCTCATGGAAAATCCGTCTCCGGTGGCATGATGAGAGAAACAATGTACATAAACCTTAGGAAAATGAAATTAGAGAAAAACTAACGGGGAAGCCAAACAGAAACGCGTGATTATTCAAACAGAAAAACGAATTAAAAAAACGAGATCCCAAAAACAAAACTACACATGCCCAAACACGAATGAAAATCAAAAATAGCTTGATACCATGTTGAATATTACATTTGAAGAGAAACAAGAGAATTATAATTTGATTTTCATTCATGAATTAATTATTTTACATCACAAAGAATATTTATACACAACTTCTATCAACTAACTAGATGACAAAATGTACAACTGATTTACATCTAAGCTAACTAATTTTCAGAAATAAAACTACTCTCAACAAATGGCAAAGCATTATGAAGAAAATTTGAATGGCTCCCTATCAACTTAATTGATTCATCACCATTAGCATCTTAAACGATACAGTTGCTAAATGTTGATATGTTCTAATAAAACATAGAATGTTTGAGTATAATTTCTCCTAAATTTATTATTAATTTATTATCTTCCACACTCAACCTCGCGTTAAACGAAGAAATCACCATAGTTCCATCAAAGTTTACGAATAATTTTTTTTCTTTTCTACCCCGAAGGCAATGATGGTGATAGTAGCTGCGGCAACGGTGACAGTAGGGAAATAAAGGGGCTGGGTTTAGAGTTTTTGATATTAAAGATATTTTGGGATATTTGATTCTAATATATCAATTAAAAATACTATATATAAATATAAAAGATTTATTAAATCTAATTTTTAATTTTCTTTTCGAAATAATTTTAATTATAAGTCTAGTCTTTAAGATTTTTAATCTTTATTAACAAATTTAATGGTGTTCAACGGTGTATTGCGTTAGTGGTGTTCAGCATGTGCGACGCCCGTCGCAGACTCATCCTTAACCTTATACATTTACCCAATATGTCAAAAGATGAATAATCAATAAACTATTATTTTTAGTATTATTTTGAAAGTAGAATTGTTGATAAATGGTCAGCAACCTCTAGAGCAAGTGATTAAAAGCTTTTAGTTGACACATTCCATTCTCTTAGGTTATGGGTTCTCGATCCAGTAGGAGCAAATTTCCCCTTCCCCTCTCTCTAGGTAGGAATTGTTAAAAATGTAACACCTCGAAAAACGGTCTAGTCGGAATTGGATTCCGATGATCAGATTATTGATACTAAAATATTGAAATAATGAATCCTTGATATAGATTATATTGTTATAGGACCTTAATTGAACAAAGCCTTTAGTTAAGATTGCCTTTAAAATGCCTTAAGATGATGGTTTGAGCTAGCCGTTTCAATACAGTCAGACCCGTACCGAAACGGCCTAGGAAAGGTGTTTCGAAATGGTTAAGGGGCGTTCCGATACGGTGTAACTGAATTAACTAACTTTTGGACTTTTGCTCAACCGTTTTGATACGGTTTCACTCGTTTCAAAATGGGTCCCCTATTTCGAATATATTTGAAGGAAATTTTGAGATGAAAGGATAAGGTGATGACTCACCTGCTTATTGATGCCCTTCCCATGTGATTATCATCAGGAAAGCTGAATAGTGGTCATCTATATATTTGATATTGGTAAATATAGAAAGGATAAATAATAATATTATAAGCTTACCTTTGGTTGAGAGAAAGCTTCTCATTGGTACTTTGAGAGGTGAGAAATGACGAAAGATTATAATTTTATTAAATGAACCAAAGGAAAGCTTTCATCTTTGTTGGATTCACCAAGACACAAAAATCCATCTTTTGTCCAAAGGGATAAGCATGCACCACCATTGTCATCTTCTTCACCAAGCAATCATACACCTCCCTAGTTGGATTTCATGAGCTTAAGCTTACCTTAATTTAAGAACATTGATTGATAGCCATCGATCGGGTAAGTGAAAGCCCTAAGTTAACCATCGATTCTTTTGGCTATTGAATTCCCAATTTCAATCTTTAAGTTAAGTTTTGTCTAATAGCTAATGGCTATTCAGGCATCGATATTGTCATATTGATTCTAATAATTCCTTATTGTTCTTCCTAGTTCAAGAAGTGGAAAAGATTAATTCATCGTCTCCATCGAAAGCTAGGAATAAAGGAATCGCCATCCGAGAGCCTTATGAGCTTCGGATATTGAGGTGAGTGTAGTCAGAGTCTCGGAATTGGGCGAGAAGCCTTTTCGAATTTACCGTTATTAATTTTATATGATTTACTAACTATTGAATTAAAGAGGCTTTGTATAAAGCATCATTGAAAACCATATTGGAAAGTTTGGTAAGTATAACATCGATTCATTGTCTATAGCATTGCAATTATTATCATGGAAATCATTGACATGAGTTTATTGATATTGCCTATTGTTATGGCTACATGATTATTGAGATATTGACATTGAATCGTTGATATCGAACTATTGTCATTGAATCATTGATATTGAGTTATTGTTATCGAACCTTGGGATCGATGTATTGAATACAATTGGCATGCTATAGAATTCATGAGCTCAGTGGTACGGAGATTATACGTTATAGTGGAGGGATGTGATGCGTGTTGCTGAAAACGGTGTAGTGGAGGATATTGGACCATATTGTTCATTGTTGGTGTAGTGGTGGAATTCTTGTATCCAAACACAGTTGAAATCAATCCAAGGAAGAAAGTTGATTATTGATATTGTCATTGATGATATGATCATTGATATTGCATTGTCATGAGATTGAGATATTGTCTTTGATGATTTGATTATTGAAACTATGCTTCACCAAGATTGAAGAGTATGCTATGAACATTGTATGTTGATGTAATTATTGTCATTAAAGCATGATAGTATACCATGCATATTCTTTTTTATTGACTACCTCACTTAGACTATGTAAGTCTAATGCATTCATTTTTCATACATTTTAGGATAAGAAAGCATCGGATCAAGATCGGGATTAGCTGGAAGTTTGGCAAGTCACCACGAGTTTAATGTAAAGTACTTTTTCCCTTTGAACTCCTAGAATGGTGGCAAAGTAATTAAGATAGTTGATGATGATGTTTTGGTTATATGTATAAAGGCTATGTGTTGTAGGTGGTTAAAGTGCTTTAAAAGACATGTTATGTTTGCTTGAAAATGGCTTTAAATGCATACTTGGCCTAAAAAGGGTGAAAACATGGTAAACGTACCCGAGTGATGATGAAACTTGGCATGATAGTAGTTTACAACATTGAAACAATGTGTATAAAGTTTTATTGCATTTGGACATCGTTTGGTAGGTTAATTCGAATAAAAACCAGCAAAAATCTGGTCATAACAGGTCAAGCCGTATCGAAATATGTGATGGCGTTTCGATACGGGTAAGCATTTTGAACCTAATAAAACAAGGCGTACCGAAATAGATTAGAGCCATACTGAAACATTTTGCTATTGGAATCCATCGTTTCGATACGGGTTCATAGCGTATCGAAACTAGTAAAAGTTAAGGGAAGTCAACCCGTATCGATACAGGGCTTGCCCGTCTCGATACGGTCAAAAGAGAAAAATCAACATGGTTGACCATCATCCAACTGTATCGAAACAGCCTTAAGCGTTTCGATACATGGTTAGTTAAAGTGGTTAAAAAGCTTAATCTGAAGGTCTGCATTGTTTACAGTTTGGTCACTGTATTTTGAAAGATTAAATTGAATGAGTAATTGATCACCGTTTTGCATGAAAATTTACAGACCTGCTAGTATTATACTGAATTTCATTGTGGTATTGTTTGTTGCATCGAAGGACCTTTAATTTATCAGTTTTACAGATTAGCCCTTAAAACTTGTAAAATGTATAAATTGGTCCTAAATGGTTAGTTGTGGCCTTCTTATGAATGAATTGGACTAAGACGTATATCTGGTAAAGTTTTTTTTGTGCAATATTGATTAAATGTTGATAATAAGTGGAAATTTTATCGCACCGGTCACCGCATCGCTCACCGACAACACGCTCTGACCCGGTTCTCGACCAGTCCGGGAAGGGGGTGTTACATTTGTGGTATCAAAGCTAGAGTTTAGTCGGTTATGGACTGAACCTATGCATATTTGTATTTTTTATTGTGTTACTTTGCCACCTAGGAGTTATATTATTGTGTATTGTGACTTGTCGGCTAATTCGATCTTTTATTTATATATGTCTAATTCCAATCAAGCTCTATAACACCCCTCACCCGGTTTAGTTGTAAACCGAATAAGGAATGTTACCCAAGAATAGAAAAACACGAACCAAAAAAAAACTTTTGAATAACTTACCCTATTTGATAAGCTAGACTCCTAAACAAATTAAGACATCCATCAAGTTTCATTAACAATATTCATGTCACAATTAAATTAGAACATGAGATCATTAAGATAACCTAATCAACATAGCATACACATTTTATTCATATGAACCATATATCAAGAGTACACAAATTTCTTTTTCCTAAACACTAAGCATTTGAAACAACATAGAAACCTCATAATCATTTCCTATACAATTCAAAACATACCTATATTCTAATCAAGATTTTTAAACATTTTACTTCATATTCTATACATATAATACACTTATAAGGTTCAAATAGAATTATACAAGTTAGGCATGCTCTATTCGAATAAGTTAACAACACATGTGATTATCCTAACCTACAATATCCATTCGAAAAGCATACATATAAATAACAAGGATTAAAATTCACTATCATGAACCTAACACATGAATCAAGACATAACTCAATCATTCACTTTCCATTCGAATAGATCAATGGTTCATGAGCTCAATCATACATTCTATACATGTTCAATAAGTATACTTCACATATCAAGCAATCAAGCACACTAACATGATCCTATAAAATGATTCACTAGCAAATATCAATCCACATCCCAAGGCAGCAACCAAACACTAAATATCAAGACTTTCTAAGACATGTTCCAATCATACGAACAATTAGTAGTCACCCTAAACAAGTAACCAAGGCATGTATCCATCATTCAACACTTTCCAAGCTTTTAAGACATGTGAACATTACCATAACAACCAACCATGATTATCTCATATCATCAAAAGATACCTAGATCAACTAGGCTACCAAGTCATGTTATCAAGTTATACAAACCTTAACATCTCAAATGTATACATAGCCAAACATAGGCTCAAAATGCATAAACATACGATCTATATACAAGACTATGGCCACCAACTAGGAGTCTAAAAAGAACATTATCATACTTGATGCTTTAGCTTATCTTAAATTGCCTCCAACTAGGATAACTTGCAATCTATCAACCTGTAGTTTGGGAAGAATGAAATGAGAGTGATAAGTACGGTTAAGTACTTAGTGAGGTAACAACCTAAGCTAGGCTAGTATGTTCATTTAACAAGTGTATTTTAGATCAAGGAAGGCCTAGCTAGGTTCAAAACAATCATGTTTGTACAAGGCTTGTATTTGATTGATCACATTTAGACATATTTTCATTGTTTTTTATTTTAATAAGAATCTCTTTTTCTGTCCTTGTGACACGCTTTTTCCTCTGTCCTTGTGACATGTCTTTGTATTTGTTTTGTAGTTTGATTCATCTGTCTTTGTGGCATGTTTCAGCATACCCTAGCGATTGTTTGTTGTTCGCACATAGATTCAATCGGCTCTAGTTTTTGATTTATGTTTTTGTCGGTGGTCACTTGGAAAGTTATATCCCCACTCGGTTGATGGTTGTTTGCCGATGAAATCAGTCTTGGGTAGCGGTACTTTTTGCTTGACATAGCTTGGACCGCGCACCACTCCTTCTTCCTCTTTATGTGTCTCGTTTGGACAGAGACAAGGAGATTCAGGGGCTGCTAAATTTTGTTAGTATGCTTATCTTCATAGAATTTTTCATTTTTCTTTGTTTTTGGGTTGTAAGGATTTTTTTAGTTGTTTATTTTAAATATTTTTTTTCTTGAATGCATTGTAATTGTAATTTTTCTATGGATTTAATAAAAATTTAGTAACTTTTATCAAAAAAAAAAGAAAAAGAAAAAAAGGAATGAAGATGGAGGAATATCTTACAACCATGAAAGCCATTATTGACAATCTTGCCCTAGCAGATAATTCAATACCTTTTACCTGAAATAATTGTTCAAATTTTGAGTAGTCTAGAATAAAATCCAATCTTCACTCTTCTTACTGACAAAGAGTAGGTATCCTGGATTGAATTATAAACCACCTTGTTGAGGTATAGAAGTAGATTAGAGCGGCTCAATACCTATCAAATAGAAAGTATTAATTTGAATGACGCCACTGCTCACTTTGCAATGAACAACACCAACGACAGGCCATTTAATTTCAACAATGGCAGAGGAAAAAATCAATCAAACTACAATAATATAGGTGCTAGAGGTAGATCCCGCGGAAGAGGAGACATAAGCAATGGAAACAAACTCATATGTCAACTCTATGATAAAGGAAGCCACTCTGTCTCTATTTGCTGGAACAGATTTGATTGTAATTTCATTGGAAGCTCATCAAATCAAAATTCAAATGTCGTAATGGCCTCTCTTATTGTTGCCAATAGAAGCAAGCTTGGTATCAGCCATATAGGTAACATGAAATGTTCAAGCAAAAAGAAAGATTTATCTCTTAATCATTTGTTGTGTGTTTCTAAAAAAGAATCTGCAAAGTGTATCTCAATTGGTGACTGATAATAAAGTGGAATTTGGTTGAATGATCACCCTATAGTCACAAGGGAAAAAGTCACATCTTCAAGCCAAAAATGTTGTTTTCTAAATACAATTTAGATGAACTAAATATAATCACTATCAAACAACACTCCACCAAGCTACATAAACAGCTCTTAGAAAACAACCAAGAATTGTAATCGACGTAGTATAACAACTCTGCCCCACCGAGCTAAGTAAATTTTGGCTCAATGAAGTAACCTCTTCAGCACAATACTTAAAAAGGACAGGCATTTCCTTAAGACAGCGCACTGCTGTTTTCAAAAGGTCACCAACTTCAGGATTATCCGTGTCACCTAGTTTCCTACATTCTGCCTGAACCCACCTACAAGAAAGGGATGAGACATGTCAACCAACTAATCCAACACTAGGGAAAATCCCCCGTATCTCCAATGTTTTGTCAAGCAGAGAAACCCACACACAGCCCAGCCAATAGCCCATTAATCTGATGTATGTAGCAAGGATATTCCACACTTCAATAATAGAGTGTGAAATTAAAGACAGGAAGAGGGAGGACAGTACTTAACATGTCAAACATGAGATTTTACTTTTAGCATGTTCCTACACTACAAACTCTTAACAGATATCATAGTGCATTACTATATTACATCTTAGAATAAAATTTCTATTCTAAATATACTTAACGCCAAGCGTGAGATTTTGTTCCTACACTCCAAACTCTTAACAGATACCATAGTGCATACTTAATTCCATCTTAGAATAAAAGTTCCATCATTCTATAATATGCTTGACCTGCATAGTCGCTCATAAGCTCCTTCTTGGTACATAGCCATCAGCTCCAAACCGGCACGCTGAGAAGGATTCTCATGTTAGTGATTGTGTTACGATGGGTAATAACAATGAAATTGAAGCATAACGAACAGATCAACATATGCAATGACAAAGAAACCTAACAACAGAAGCAATTTGCAAGCAAATACGAAAGAGCAAGAGAGCAAATTTATAACATGTCTTGAATGTAAGGATATCAATGGCTGATCTGGCAATTTATAGACATACAATTACAGAATTCATAAGTAGATTAAGTGTTGCGTGTAAAAGTGTCTATCGCAATGTAGTGCAAGTGTACACGACACAAGTAGTAAAGTGATACTGAAGTATCGGATATCGTCTCCACAGGGACTGGGCTAATAGCTTCACCTTGGATTACTGCACGAAAGTAAAGAGAATAGTTTAAGATGTTTGTCACGAAAATAATAAAGAATAATGGAAAATATGATTAAGATAATCAAGATAGAGAGAATGGGCTGGTATTGAATTGCTCAATAGTGCAGGTATTGCTAAGTCTAGGAAAATCTGCTCTGTCGATGTCCCCGTCGCGACAGCATCCGTCGCGGCAGCGGTCCGTTGGTTATCGCGGCAGCGATTACTCAACTCAGTACTTCAAGTTTGGCAAGAATCCATGCTGTGCCTTGGCCTATCCCTAGGTCCAAGTCTGTCGATGAACACGTCTTTGATGATACCTCCCGGCTTGAATCGAAGGATGAACACTATGTTGTTGAATTCTTCTTTAGCCACTTAACCTCGTCCTATCCCTAGGTCCGAGATAGTTCAACTATAAACTAGAGAACTCGCACTTATTCCTTTCGTATACTTAACTCTCCCGATATTAAGTAAATAGATAACCTCACAATGCTCTCCCGATGCTCTTGCAAGATGTTAATAACCAGAATAAGAGAACTTGAAGTTTATTTTATTGAACATAAAATTCCTAAAACAAAAGCAACCCTTGCAACTACTTTACAATTCAACCTGTGGCCCTAAGGGGAATTTAGAACATGTTGAGAAGGGGAAAACGACTATGGTTTGGGAAGAAGGCTAGAGATAGGTGATGTCCTCTCCTAGGTCGAATTACATGCCTTTATATAGGCCTTGGGTTCAAATTTTCTAATATGGAAGGAATACAACTTTAAATTAAAGTACAACTCTAATAAAGACTAAATCTTCAGAACAGCTGTCTTTACTTCGTCCTTCCTTCTTTCTTGGGATATCTTCCTTGAACCTTGGGCTTGGCCTTCATTCTGATCTAAGGCTCGAAAAAATATAGGAGTACTCCACGACAGATGGGCTTAATTTTCTCTTTCTGTCGAGGCCTACTTTACTTCTTCTCCTCAAAACTACCGTCGTCCTTTGCTGTCACGGAGGCAACCATGGTAGCATCGTCCTCCTCGACTGCTCATCCAGTTCCAGCTTTTCTGCATCTCTGCCCAGCTCCTGCTTCTCCATCTGCTGCGACAGCAACCTGCAAAAGCAACCAATTTTAGTAGAAACTGTGCCATTTAATATATTTGTGACGTGAAACTGAAATCTAACCTAAATGCAATGAATTGTGCTTGAGTGCAGGAGAAATATGGGTTAAATAGGGGGTAAAATATAGAACTTTTACACACTCAACACACCCCCAAACTCAAGTTTTTGCTTGCCCTCAAGCAATTCAGACCTAACAAAGAAAATAAACTTTTTATTTGGCTTAAAACAATGAACTTTCCCTCACCTACCACTTCATTCCCTATTGCAAGCAACACCTTGTCGGATAATTCAGAATTAATTCGGAACCATGCTATAATTCTCGTGTAGTGTGTGCATGCTTTGTGAACAATTATATGCCTAGACTCACTTAGCTTACTAGAATAGCTGAAACTTCTAACTTGAATTTTTATGCCAAAGTTCATCTTTTTGGAGGAAATTTTTAGGTTCCTTTAGTTCAGACTCGATTCTATTTTTCAAGCTTTAAGTTTGACTAGAGCCGGTTTCGGGCACCTCTAGCTAACTTCTTAGAGCCGGTTTCGGGCACCTCTAGGGCTATTGAGTCTATTTTTCTTAACTTCTTTCCTAGAGCCAGTGTTAGGCACCTCTAGGGGCTATTCAAGTACTAAGCTTTTCCCTATTCTAGTTTACCAGTAAAGTTCTAGACAGTATAAGAGTCACAAATGGTGTTTAAGTTTCAGAACTATAGCAAGACTCTAAACTGTTCCTAAAACTATCCTAAAAGTGCTGTCACGACAGAGGCTGTCACGGCAGGTAGGTTCAGTTCAAAAGACTTAAGCCAAAAAAAATATCATCCTCATTTTTTAAGTGAAAAAAATAACTTAAGTAAAAGACACAAATTTAAAACTAAAATAAGACTCCATTAATAGAAGGATGCCACCCCCAAACTCAAGGGTTGCATTGCCCTCAATGCAAAATGACAGATAAAAAAAGAAAATGAAAAGTACATCACAAAATATATAAAGGCAGACAGCAAAATAAGTTAAGAAACTCAAATTTTATGCGCTGTCGTCACTATTGCTGCTGACTCGGATCTGTCGGCGAGCCTTCTTAACTGGCTGGCGGCTGGGGGAAGCTGATGTGTTCTTGGTTTTGGCATCCCTTGGAGGTTGAATTCTGGTAGGAGAGATGTGAGGAGGTTTCTCCACTACCTGAACATCAGAGCTGTTGCTGCTCTCATCGCCGCTGTCGATGCTGCTCCCGCTGATGCTGCCGCTATCTTTTTTGTTCTTGTCTGCCATCGTCTTCTGCCGCTTGACCGGTGTGAACTCTTTGGATAGGTTCCTCTTAACAGAGGGTTCGTTGTCACTTTCCTCCCAAATTGAGGAGGAGGAGAACCCGACTATGAATGCATCGAGTTCTTCCGAGGTCATTCTTCTCTTGGTTCCACGGGCAGAGGTATCAGCTGCGTGGTTGCTACCCGCAGCTGTTGTGGCAGGGGTCGGTGTGGATTCTGCAGACGGTGTCTTGGGTGTGGCAGCAGGTGTAGGTGTATGGGCAGGGGTGGTAGTAGCAAAATAGTGGGAAGGATAGGTAGGAAAGACAACATCAGGGAAATTTAAAGAAGTTTGGATGAATTGTACCGTAGCTGTGGTGAAATCCCTGATGAAGCTCATAAGACCTAGCTGTCGTTCCTCCATCTTCTGTATGGTAGCAAGAATCTGGGAAGAGGTGTCAGCTGGAGCTGCTGCTGCTGTGGGCTGCCTGGCTGCCGTGGCAGCAGGTTCAGTGTCTGTTGGTTCTGTCGTCTCTGCTGCCGTGGCAGTGGGGTCGAAAGATGACAGCGGGGTGGCAGCAGTCAATTCCATCAAGCTGAGTATGTTTTTGTCGGCCCATCCCTTCCCTTGGACTCTTAGATCGGTGACAGCTTCAGGTACACCATGGCCGCGGCAAAGGGATGTGATGAGGTAAGGTAGGTAGAGTGGTCCCGTCGGCCGGTGTGCACACTCCAAAATGCTTTCCCGGATGAAGCTGCCCACATTAATAGGCCTCTCATGCAAAATAGAATGGATGAGGGCTAACCTGGGTTGGTCGACAGTGGTATTGTGCGAGGTTGGCATGACTCGCTTTTTTATGAAAGCGTTCCACAGTTTGGCCTCCGACATGAGTTGAGTTCTCTTTACCGTCCTCAGGTTCTTAGGATTTGTGTTCCACTGAGTCCCTTCCTCCGTGAGCTCTGCCATGACAGCATCGTAGGCAGCAGGGTCTAAGCTGTTCAGAAATTGTTGGTGACCATCCTCGTTGCTGCCCACGTAAAATCCGTAGAGCGTGTTGATGTATTCTAGCTCGATGGGCACCTCTCGCCCTCTCACGGTGACTGCTGCTGCGGTTCTGCTATTGATGGCAGCATAGAAATCACGAACCAAAGAGACGTTCATCTCCTCTGGTTGTTCTGCAAAGATCTGCCATTGTAGGGCCCTGATTTTTCTAGCAATGAACGGCTCCAGGCCAAAATTCCCCTCCTTGGAAGTGTAGATAAATCCCTTTTCCTCCCACATATCTCGTATCTGGAAAGATCGTGGGGTTGCTGCTGTCGGGGTGGAGCCTGAGGCAGCACTCCTGCGGGTGTTTCTGGAAGACATGGTTGCAAGGGTTGTAAGAAGAAAAATGAAAGAAAGTAAATATTACGAGAGAAAGCAAGTAAGAAGAGTAGAAGTGAGTGAAAAATGAAAAATGAAACGGGGTTTATATAGGGAAGAGTTTGCTGCCCGTTGGAGCTGTAACGGCAGGCGTGAATAATAGGGTCAGCTGTTACGCGATTTCTGACGCGTCTGTCACGCGTTTCCGTGTCTGCTGTGCGTCTGTTACACGTTTGTGTGTCTGTCACGACAGTGTGTCGACAGCCTATATTTTCCGCGTCTGTCGCGTCAGCTATAACGGCAGCGACCAAATGTTAGGCTTTTCGGGCTGATGGAAAATGGTAGGCTGGATTCACTTCTCTTCTTTTCCTTGTCTCCTTTATTTCCTAAAAACAATAAAAATAAAAACATTATTTCTTAAAAATAAAATAACTCTAATTACCTAATATATAAATAATAAAAATAATAAAAATAAACTTAGGTTAAATTAGGGATGCCGGGAGGGACATCTCCTAAGGTAACCACTTCCTGCATTCTTGGGGCTTCAGTCCCCTGATAATGCTTCAATCGTTGTCCATTGACTTTGAATTGGTGTCCGTCTTTTAAAGATCTGATCGTGATGGCACCATGGGGAAAAACCTAAACTACTTGGAATGGGCAAGACCATCTAGATTTCAGCTTCCCTGGGAAGAGTTTCAACCTAGAATTAAAAAGCAACACAAGCTGCCCTGGGCAGAACTGTCGTGGCAGCAACTTTTTGTCATGCCACTTCTTGGTTTTGTCCTTATAGATTCTTGCGTTGTCATAGGCCATTGTCCGAATTTCTTCAATTTCGTTAAGATCAAGTAGCCTTTTCTGCCCTGCCTTTTCCAAGTCCATATTAACTTCCTTGATTGCCCAGTATGCTCTGTGCTCTATCTCGACAGGTAAATGGCATGTTTTCCCGTAAATCAGCCGATAAGGAGACATTCCCAATGGAGTTTTGAATGTTGTCCTGTAAGCCCATAACGCATCATTGAGGTGTAGAGACCAATATTTCCGAGTTGGCTTAACCATCTTTTCGAGAATGTTCTTAACCTCCCTGTTGGATATTTCAGCTTGTCCATTGGTCTGGGGGTGGTATGCTGTTGCAATCCGATGCTTGACACCATACTTTTTCAAGGCAGTAGCTATAACCCTATTGTCAAAATGCCTCCCTTCATCACTGATAATCGCCTTAGGGATGCCGAATCTGGAAAAAATGTTTTTATGTAAAAACCTTTGAACCGTCTTGGCATCATTCTTTTGAGTGGTGATAGCTTCAACCCACTTGGACACATAATCTACTGCCATGAGGATGTATAAATTCCCACATGAAGATGGGAATGGTCTCATAAAATCGATCCCCTATACGTCGAAGATCTCGACTTCAAGAATGTTCTGTAGTGGCATCTCGTGCCTTCTTGAGATGTTTCCCGTCTGTTGACTCTTGTCACAATTCTTGTAGAAGATTTGAGCATCTTTATACAGTGACGGCCAATAGAATCCTGACTGCAAAACCTTGCCAGCAGTTTTGTTGCCTCCCAAGTGTCCTCCATACTGTGAAGCATGACAGTGATGAAGTATATCTTCCTGTTCATCCTGTGGTACGCATCTCCTTATAGCCTGATCTGCACAGATTTTGAAAAGAAGAGGTTCGTCCCAATAATAATGCTTAACATCATTTTGGAACCTCTTCCTAGCTTGATAATTAAGGTCAGGAGGAATTATTCCGCTAACTAAAAAATTAACGAAATCAGCGTACCAGGGGAGTTCAGAAGACTTCCCTGCCGCCATGGCTGTCGCGGCAGTGATTGTGGCAGCAAATAGCTGCTCATCGGGGAAGGTCTCCAATATGTTTGTCTCATCTGCTGGTAGACTCTTTCCCTTCTCCAACCTTGACAAGTGATCTACCACTTGATTCTCTGTCCCCTTTTTGTCCTTGATTTCAAGGTCGAATTCTTTCAGTAGCAGAATCCAACGTATCAGTCGAGGCTTTGCATCCTTCTTTGTGAACATATACTTCAATGCAGAATGGTCTGTATGGACTATGACCTTCGTTCCAAGTATATAAGAACGAAACTTGTCGATGGAGAATACCACAGCTAATAGTTCATTCTCTGTGGTGGTGTAGTTCACTTGGGCGTCATTCAGTGTTTTGTTGGCATAGTATATGACATGAAAAAGTTTGTCTCTTCGCTGCCCAAGTGCTGCCCCGACAGCATAGTCACTATCATCACACATGATCTCGAATGGTAGTGTCCAATCTGGTGGCTGTACTATTGGGGCTGTTACCAGCTTTTCTTTCAGAACCTTGAATGCCCCAGTACATTCAGTGTTAAAGTCAAAGGGTCGGTTCTGCTCCAGAAGATGGCATAGGGGCTTGGTTATCTTTGAAAAATCCGCAATGAACCTCCGATAAAAACCAGCATGTCCTAAGAAACTTCTGATTCCCTTGACTGTGGTGGGCGGCGGCAGCTTTTCGATAACTTCGATCTTAGCTCTGTCGACTTCTATGCCACTGCAGCTAATCTTATGGCCAAGGACTATCCCTTCATCCACCATGAAGTGACACTTTTCCCTGTTCAAAACCAAGTTTGTTTTTCCACATCTCTTGAGCACCTTCTGTAGGTTGCCTAGGCAGCTTTCAAAGTTGTCTCCAAAGACTGAAAAATCATCTAAAAAGATCTCTAGGAAATCCTCCACCATATCGGAGAGTATGGCCATCATGCACTTTGGAAAGTGGCTGTGCATTACAGAGTCCAAAAGGCATTCTCCTAAAAGCATATGTTCCGTACGGGCATGTGAACGCCGTCTTTTCTTGATCTTCCGGTGCGATGGCTATTTGATTGTAACCTGAGTAACCATTAAGAAAACAATAGTAAGGTTTACCCGCTAGTCTATCAAGCATTTGATTAATAAAGGGTAAAGGAAAGTGGTCCTTCCGTGTAGCCTTGTTAAGCTTCCGGTAGTCCATACAAACCCTCCAACCGGTCACAGTCCTGGTTGGGATTAGCTCATTGTCTTCATTGGTTACCACGGTTATTCCTCCTTTCTTGGGAACGCACTGCACCGGGCTCACCCATTTGCTGTCTGAGATGGCATAAATTATTCCAGCATCTAGCCATTTGATTATCTCCTTGCGCACCACCTCTCGCATAGCATCATTCAGACGTCTCTGTGCATCAATGGTCGGCTTATGATCATCCTCTAGGAGGATTTTATGCATGCATAGTGCCGGACTGATGCCTTGGATATCAGCTATCGTCCATCCAATCGCCTTTTTGTACTGCTGCAGCATCCCTATTAGCTGCTGTTCCTGTTCCTGCATCAACTTGGAAGAGATGATTACGGGCAACGTATCATTTAAACCAAGGAAAACATATTTTAACTGCCCTGGCAGGGGCTTAAGATCTAAAACAGGGGGCTCAATAGTTGATGGCTTTTGAATTATATGGTTATCCGAGGTATAATTTAAGGGCTCGAACAACTTACCTGGACGATTGCCTATCCAGTTTACCTCCTCTTGATCTTCAGTATCAGATGTATCAGATTCTGAGGAGCTGCTGTCGTGACAGTCTTCTAAATGGCTGCCGAGGCAGTGACCAATTTTGATGTCGTGGCAGCCCGACCTGATGCAGGGTTGGTCAAAGGTGATTGCAGTGATGGTCTTGCATTCTTCTCCTGCATCAGCATGTTTCATTGCTTGGAGAACGTTTAGCTTGATCTCTTGATCGTTCACTTTCATGGTGAGTTCTCCTATTTCCACATCAATCAGTGATCTTCCTGTGGCTAAAAAGGGTCGCCCCAGGATGATTGGTGCGTTCTCATCTGCTTCACAATCTAAGATAAGAAAGTCAACAGGAAAAATAAACTTATCTACTCTTACCAGAATATCTTCAATTTTTCCTTCTGGGTGAACGTAAGAGCGGTCTGCCAGCTGCAGTACTACTGTTGTGGGCCGAGCTTTTCCAATACCTAATTTCCGAAAAAATAGATTTGGGCATTAAATTTATACTAGCACCAAGATCACAAAGTGCCTTACCCACAAATTTGTCTCGATTATACATGGTATGATGAAGCTCCTAGGATCCTTCTTCTTCTGGGGTGGATACTTGTGAAAAATACTCATGCATCCATGTGTCATATTTACCGTTTCAAATTCCCCAAGTTTGGACTTCTTTGACATGGCATCCTTGAGAAATTTGGCATAACCAGGTATTTCCCTAACGACATCTAACAGCGGAATGTTGATATGAACCTGCTTAAAAATATCATAAATCTTCTTAAGTTGTGATTCCTGTTTCAATTTCTACAGTCGCTGAGGGAAAGGAGGTGAGGGACGATAATCAGCAATACGTCCTTCCCACTGCATACAGATCTGAGGAGGTTTAGGTTCATTATCTTTCTCCTCTGTCCCTTCTGCTGTCGTGACAGGTTCATCGGCAGCAGGCTGCTTGTCGTCTGCCGGGGCAGCTTCCTCGGCAGGAGACTCTAAGACTGGTTTCTTAGCTGTTTCAGCTTTCTTCTCTGGCCTTGGTAATTTCTTCCCACTTCTAGTAGTGATGGCTTTACATTGCTCATGTGTGGACTGTCTAGCATTTTCAGTATTGCTAGGAAATCCGCCATTCGGCCTTGGTTTTACATGCTGGGAAATCTGACCCATTTGTGTCTCCAATGATTTCAGAGTAGCTTCATGATTGGTCATCCGCATCTCTGTTTTATCCATGAATGTTTCCGTCTTCTTGACAAAGTGATTCATGTTCTCAATATAGGTACCTGTTTGAGACATAAATGTAGCCAGAGTCTGTTCCAGTAAACTATTTGAGGCAGCTGGTGGCTGTTGCTGCTGCTGCTGCGGTTGCTACCAAGTTAGCAATCTAGGTCCTCCTTGGTTCTGATTATTCTGTGCTTGAGGATTCAGAGCATTATTAGGATTGCTCCAAGAAAACTTGGGATCCTTTCTCCAGTTGGGATTATAGTTGTTGGAATTATAATTCTGTTTATTGTAGTTTCCAACATACTTTCCCTCTTCTAACTGTATTGGACATTCCTCCGAACTATGATTTCCTTCACAAATTTCGCATACCTCTTCAACAGCGTATACAGGCTGTGAATCTTCGTTCAAGAGCTTTTTCATTGCCTTAGTGAGATATGCCACATGTGATTTCATTGTGCTGTCGGCCTCATAATCCTTTACAACTAGAACCCGTTTACCCCCTCTTCTTGCTGTCGGAAACTGTTCCTCATTCTTCGCCAGATTTTTCAATACTGCCATTGCCTCATCTGGGTCTTTGTCCAGCAGTAATCCGTTTGCTGCCGAATCAATTCTGATACGAGTTTGTAAGTTAGCAGCATTATAAAATTTCGTTACCTGGTTCCAAACGGGAAATCCATGCATTGGGCAGTTCCGTAGAAGAGTGGTAAATCTGTCCCAGGCTTCGTGTATTGGCTCATCTTCTTCCTGTTGAAAAGTAGCAATTTCGTTACGTAATCGCTCAGATAAGTGTGAAGGATTAAAACGAGATAAGAACTCACGAGTTAAATCTGCCCAAGTTCTAATTGAACCCGGCGTAAGTTTATTCCACCAAGTCTTTGCCCTGTCCCTCAATGAATGAGGAAATAACCGAAGCCTCAGTATCTCTGGATTAACTCCTGGTAGTCTAAACGAACCACAAATCTCCTAGAACGTTTTCAGATGCTCTCTAGCATCCTCAGTAGCAGCACCACTAAATTGACCGGCGTTGTTGATCATGCTGAACATAACAGGTTTTAGCTCAAAGTTGTCAACATCTACGTCCAGCAGGGTTGTTTCCAGTTCTACATGGTCATTAAGCATGTAGTCTCGGCATGACCGGCGTGCGGCAGCGACAAGAGGATCGACATCTTGGCCGTTCACTCCATCTCCGGCATGATTGTTATTATCCTGGGGATTCCCTTGGTTGTCCCTTCTTTCTTCACGTCCTTCGTTCTCCATTGCTCTGAGTTGTTCCTCTAGGTATTCATTTCTTTCAACGAGGTAACAGACTCTTTTCTTGAGATTGAATGTTCGTTCGGGTTCAGGATCTAACTGGTACTCCGGTTCCTTCCCCCGTTGAGATCTGCGCATACGAAAACAAAAAGACCTTGTGAAAGGTATAGGTTGGACAATCCAAGTAAAATAGAAAAATAAAACACATGCAGTAAAAGGTAGGGTAAAGTTATGTTGCCAGTCCCCGGCATCGGCGCCAAAAACTTGTTGCATGTAAAAGTGTTTATCGCAATGTAGTGCAAGTGTACACGACGCAAGTAGTAAAGTGATACTGACGTATCAGATATCGTCTCCACAGGGACTGGGCTAATAGCTTCACCTTGGATTACTGCACGAAAGTAAAGAGAATAGTTTAAGATGTTTGTCACGAAAATAATAAAGAATACTGGAAAATAGGATTAAGATAATCAAGATAGAGAGAATGGGCTGGTATTGAATTGCTCAGTAGTGCAGGTATTGCTAAGTCTAGGAAAATCTGCTCTGTCGATGTCCCCGTCGCGGCAGCGGTCCGTTGGTTATCGCGGCAGCGATTACTCAACTCAGTACTTCAAGTTTGGCAAGAATCCCTGTTGTGCCTTGGCCTATCCCTAGGTCCAAGTCTGTTGATGAACACGTCTTTGATGATACCTCCTGGCGTGAATCGAAGAATGAACACCGATGTTGTTGAATTCTTCTTTAGCCACTTAACCTCGTCCTATCCCTAGGTCCGAGATAGTTCAAATATAAACTAGAGAACTCGCACTTATTCCTTTCGTATACTTAACTCTCCCGATATTAAGTAAATAGATAACCTCACAATGCTCTCCCGATGCTCTTGCAAGATGTTAATAACCAGAATAAGAGAACTTGAAGTTTATTTTATTGAACATAAAATTCCTAAAACAAAAGCAACCCTTGCAACTACTTTACAATTCAACCCGTGGCCCTAAGGGGAATTTAGAACATGTTGAGAAGGGGAAAACGGCTAGGGTTTGGGAAGAAGGCTAGAGATAGGTGATGTCCTCTCATAGGTCGAATTACATGCCTTTATATAGGCCTTGGGTTCAAGTTTTCTAATATGGAAGGAATACAACTTTAAATTAAAGTACAACTCTAATAAAGACTAAATCTTCAGAACAACTATCTTTACTTCGTCCTTCCTTCTTTCTTGGGATATCTTCCTTGAACCTTGGGCTTGACCTTCATTCTGATATAGGGCTCGGAAAAATATAGGAGTACTCCACGACATATGGGCTTAATTTTCTCTTTCTGTCGAGGCCTACTTTACTTCTTCTCCTCAAAACTGTTGTCGTCCTTTGCTGTCACGGCGACAACCATGGCAACATCGTCCTCCTCGACTGCTCATCCAGTTCCAGCTTTTCTGCATCTCTGCCCAGCTCCTGCTTCTCCATCTGCTACGACAGCAACCTGCAAAAGCAACCAATTTCAGTAGAAACTGTGCCATTTAATATATTTGTGATGTGAAACTGAAATCTAACCTAAATGCAATGAATTGTGCTTGAATGCAGCAGAAATATAGGTTAAATAGGGGGTAAAATATAGAACTTTTACACACTCAACATTAAGAAATTTATTATTAACCTGATGATGTGTCCTGAGAAGTATTTTGCAATTGGCATGAATTTCTTGAACGTGAGAAAGTGCCTTGAAGAAATTTTCATTCAACTCTTCATCTCTCAATGCACTAATCTGCAAATGGAGGAAACAAACAGGGATGGACCGAGGGGTGCTGGGGCAACCGCCCTCCTAAAATTTTGAAAATCATATATGATTTAGAAAAATTTTAGAATTTTTCTATATATTTTCTATTAAAAATCTATTTTCGCCCCCCTAAACTTTTATAGGTTCGCCCCCCTAGAAATTTATAGGTTCGCCCCCTAACCTAAAGTCTTGGGTCCGTCCCTGGAAACAAACATAATAGATTCAAAAAAGGGAAAAGAAAAACAAAAGTTTGCGATTGAAAGTAAACCACCTGAGGAGAAAGCTGATATTCTCGAAGGAAGTAGGAGACTATATGCTTCTTTTGAGTGGTAACTTCGAGTTCTTGCACCAATATCTCTGTGTTATTGATTGTGACATCCCAAAAATACCTTAGAAGAAATCATAAGAAATTAAAAATGAAAAATGAAAATATTTTATACTTAGAATATAGATTAGAGTGAATTAATAGAATTAAAACAATAATAGTAATTAAGAGTGCGTCAGAATAATAATGTATGATCATATAGTAGAAATATAACTTTATAATAATGTGTATTAATATGTACGGTAGGATAAACTTATAATATGCTATGTAACATAAGATAGTGGGTTATTAGTGAGATAAACTTATAATATGATATATAACATAAGATAGTGGGTTATTGATAATGTCACCGGTGCTAGCACTGCAACTGCTCAATGCCAATTGGATCTTTGTTTTAATTACATAAATTAAGTCTTAAGATATGACAAACAATTCACGTTGACATAGGAGAATGGAAATCGTAGATAAGAAAAGAAGAGAAAGGATGAGCATATATACTTATCGCAGCATTGGGCGAGAGAATTGACCTGTTGAGATTCATAGATCCATTTTAATTTTCCAGCATAAAAGGATCCTGTTGAGATTTCTAGTTTTTTGTTTTTGCTTTTACCACCTTCTGCTTGGAATTGGATACTTCCGATGGAAGGGAATTTGTTTCTTGGGCTGATTAAAATGTAAAGCCCGACAAGCTACGGTCATTTGAAAACCGAGCCTTTGCACTTCATAAGATCAGTTACCCAAGCGTGAAGCCCATCCAAAAACAACACTCGTATCACCGAATTGAACTCAACTCGAAATAATTCTAACTTCAAACAATTTTTTATTAAATAGTGAAGTATTACATTCTCATGTTGGGATTCAAATGTTAGAACCAAATCATAATTAATATGAAACCTAACCTAGGATCTATCATGTCAAATCATCAAGAATAATAAACTGAATGTGGAATCGTACCTGAATTAATCGATAGATGAAAACTATGAATCCTTTGATGAAGATCGCCTAAAAGGTGGTTGTGATCTTCCAAGAAGATAGGATAGCTATTTCCGTAAAAACTCTCTGACGGGATAAGAGTAATACAAGTTAACCTATTTCTTGGGGACCACTACCTCTTTATATAGTTGATTAGTAAATCAAATATTAAATATTTATAACGCTGTCCCTCATTGAATTATAAATATATCTTAAGGTATCTACACTTTTGTTCTCTAAAAAACATCACATAACCTATTGACTGCTATCCAATAGTTCATACTAGATTTTCTTAAATATTTGTGTAACATTCCAACAATGTACTTAATATCCAAACGCATACATACTTGAACATAAATTAAATTCTCAATAGCTTATGCATATGGAATCATTTATATTTTCTAAATTTCAAGGTTACTTTTAGGGCATTGAGTAAGAAAATATTTGTCTTCTTTAGCAATATGAGTATCACTTGGTTTACTCTCACTGAACTTGTAGTACATACGATTGTCAACCAAATTTATCTCAAAACCGAATCAGATAATCAATATGAAATTTATAATTTCGTTAATGAGAGGGGTGGCCCTATTTATCGGCTCCCACCTCCTCAATGGACGGCCGAGATCGTTTTGATCCGACGGCTAATAATTTGCCTCCCAAAATATCTACATGTGTCCCTAACTTTCTAGAGAATTCTACATGTATCTATACATGTCTATAACTATCCAAAAGGTTCTAGAGAGTTTCAGGGTCTTCTAGAGTAGTCCCGAGCTTTCTAAGTCTTACCGGGTGTGTCTAGACTTGGATAGAACGTCACAAACCTTTCTAGAACTTTGTGGTATGCTCCTACACATGCTTTGGTCGTCCTAAACCTTTATTGTAACACTCTAAAAAATGATGAAAAATGAATAAAAGGTGAGAAAGTGCTATATGAGGTTTTGAACCTATAACCTTATGCTTAATGAGCCCTTGCCTTATCGATTTAGGCTAAAGCCATCTTTAGTTTTATCTTGCCTTGGTTTTTATCTAACTTTTTGTGTTTCGGTATACCCAATAATAAATAAAATCTGAATCATCCACCAACCTAATTAATGCATTCATATCAAATCTAAACAAAAAAAAAGACCATACTCTAGAAAACTTTCGGGCTTTTCACCTCCCCACCCTTCCGACCAAGCTTAAACCTCCGACCACTGCTCGATCGTGGATGTCACCGCCCATACTAGCGTGACTGTCGCCTCGTCCCGACCAAACCCCGAGCACCACTCGCCGAATCTCGTCGCAGGTTGTCGAGATTATTTGCTTGAAAGTTCAAAAAAAAAATCTATCACCTTTCCCATATTTCCATTTGAGCTCCGGCCACCCAACTCCGGTCATTTGTGGCGTGCATCGCCCCTATCATATTGCTCCCATCGGTCGTCCGATCAAAACCCACCCATCGTTTTACCCTCGTCCCCCGTCGTTTACGAGATATTGAGGAAAATTCGTTCGACATATTTGCTCTGGCCACCGTTCTTCCGTTGTTCATGTACTGCACGACCACCACTACTGCATCCCCCGTCGTGTCACGAGCAAGACCTTCACCACTACTCTTCCTCTCAGGCTGCCGTTCACCAAGGATTGGTGAGAAACCCTTCGATTTCCCCTTGCCGACAAACACAATTGGGAGTTTGGATCTAATCGGAATTTGCATTTTGTGTCGATGTGCCGCTGGTGAAAGTTTTGCAAACCCTAGGCTATGTTGTCCTAAGGTTGTAACCCTATGGGTGGGCTGGTGTGAGTGGCCCAACGTTATTTACTCATGTGATAGCTTTAATGCCTTGACCCAAAATCGGGCTGGATTGAGTGAGCTGTCCAATCTGAATTAGCTGGTCTTTTCGACCCGAATCGGTTATGACCCGTTGACCGAGTGTTGACCCGACTTGTTGACTTTTCAGGTTGACTTTGACCAGAAGTTGACTTTTTCTAAAAGGTGTCATATTTTGGGTTTTTCGACGTCCTTAGTCCGATTCTGAAGTTTGTTTTGTCAAATTCGAATTCGGTAAGCTGTTTTTGAGTGATTTGACTTTTTGGATAATTTCGATTATCACATTTAGGTTTCGTTCTAATGTAATTTGTTTTTCCATGTATCTGAGTTATCGATGAACGTCGAATACGAGTTCAAGAGGGATCGAAGATGCATCGAAGACCGAATGTTGTAGCTCAGAATCGAGGTAATACATTACTGCTCCTTGCATGCTTTACAAAACATGTTGATAATCGGTTAAGATATGTATGAATGATGATTAAGTATATTTTTAACTCGGTTTCAGTAATTCGATTACGAAATAAAAGAATAAAAATCTAGATAAGATCGAACTATTCGAAAGAGAAGTTTAATGGACCGAAAGGACCCCGAGTTCAGTAAATGATTAATAAGACATATAATCTCCCAATTCGATAGTTAGAGTTAAACAATTTAATATTTGAAGTATTTCGTTAAGAAATGACGATAATGCCCTTGAGCTACAAGAATGACTTAAATACTCCTAACAAAGGAAATGACCTAGAATTTACACTCGATTTGATAAAATGAATACTCTATCTTAAATCTCCATATTATTGGAAAGACTTCGGGATCAAGATGCAAGTATGTATGATAACAAAACTCTTGGACTACTCGAACTTTGGATAAACATCTGAAGATAAATTTACAGAAAATTATTCATATGCCTAAATTAATCGAAGTGACGAGAAGTACTGAATTGATTGAATGGCTAATAAGATTGGAAATGCAAATAAGGCATAATTGATCGAAATGATCATAATGACCAAAAAAATCCTTGGTCACCGGAATTATCCAAATTGATTGGAATGATGAATAAACCATCAAGTTCTAAAAGGAATAAAATGACTGAAAGTACTAAAAGTACCTAAATGACAATTATACCCTCAAGCTTTGAGATGATTGGATTTTTGAAAGGACTGAAAGGATCTGAACGGCTTAATCTCTACCGAGTAAATAAATGGTTGAAATACTATAATGGTACAATTGGCAAAAATGATGGTCTTATCCTGAGCTCCAAATGGCCAAAATAACCTCATGATAGGAACAAGCAAATTTGCCTTTGATAAGATTTTGGGAATACCAATAAAGCTTAAATGATCGAAATGTCCCTAAGAGTTATAAAACATGACTCATGTACGTCCATCACTCATGATATTAATATAAGGTAGGAAGATTCACCTGGAATATAAGTTTGACTGTTCAGTGGTAAACCTTGTGGTGAAACATGAAGGCGATCGCTCGATAGACGACACACTCGACATTTGGGAATAATACATGTGAAACGCATATATCTGGAAGTTTGGTAAGTACTGCAAGGTTGAGATATTGTAGTTTGAATGAATTTTGGAAGCTTGATAAATTGTTTGAGCTTCTAAATATTGCAAATCATCATTTTGTCATTACTGGAATAAATTACAAACTTGCCCATGATAGTAAAATGACCAAAATACCCTCGCTGGCCAAAATGATCGAAACATCCTTAATATATCCGATGACCTGAACGATCGTAATATATCATTTTTCTCAAATACATGGTTGGCGATGTTGGTTTTAGAGTCCCATTTAATTGGGACCTCATTATCGAAATTAGTTCAAAAGCTGTCAGAAGCTCAAAGTTTTCCTTCTTGTAATATCAAGTATCTCAAATAAATAAATTGTTCCACTTAGTGTGTTCCAAGTGCACATGAGTATTCTGCCGTTATGAAATCAATATTGTCTCTCGATTTGAAATATGGCTTTTATTTGACCGAAATATACCCTTGTATCTGAACCAAAAATCGTGCCTTCTGGTTACTATATCAACTGTTGCTACCGGTTACTACCAATTATTGTTGCTACTATTATTACCGCCCTAACCGTTATTACCGTTCTTACCGTTATCACTGTTATTATCGTTATTGGGGGTACTTGGGACATAGTATGTAGTTACCGTAGGTTTAGCCCTGATCAGGCTGGTAATTCCTTACCGATTCAGGTTCCTATGCTTCGGCTAGGGTGATTCCTATCGTACCGTACCTAAGGTATCCCTTAGGTTGGCACCTACGCCCAATGGGCATGGGTTAACGCCTCTTATAGTTGCAATTCTGGGGAACTGCATATCAGAGAGTTTGGTTGGAGGGTAGATAGGAAATTCAAAATGAACCTTATCACGAGCTTCACCGCTACTATTATACTACCGTGAAATAACATGTTCACTGCACAGTTACATTGTATGCATTAACTATGCACTGTTGGAACACACACTAAACTCTCTGATTCAACTACCGTACACTACCTCCCTTCTGATTCTACAGTCTATATGCTCCTCCCCTGATACTCTATAATCGAATAAAGAACAACTTTATTAGCTTCCGATATAACACGTATTCGATATATGAACCGTAAATTTGGAACTTGTTGTTTCTCGGAACACCATGATAGCTTCGTGCTCGACCGTATTTATGCATGTTACTTATAGCATCCATTAGTAGTTCTGCATTACTGAGCTTTTTCAAGCTCACGTTGTTTTTACCATTGCAGGTTAAAAGGATATATCATGGTATAATGTCTGACATTAGTGTTCAGAGTTCTCTCGTCGTCGTTTTTGGTGTACGGTACTGTACAATTAGCGGGCATGTATGTCATGTATTATTTTATGATAATGTCTGTAAAACGTTTCCTGAAATCTTGTTATATGTTTAAATGATTTCATGAAAGGTGTATGCTAAACAGAAGTTTGTTTTGCCGTTTAATAAGTTTATTGAAGAAAAAAAGTATTTTTATGTGTATTTTTACTGTGGGTCGCTCTTGTGACCCTAATGTGACTTCTTAAGACCCATGATAACACATAGGTGGGTCTAGGGGGTTACATTTATAGTGCCCTCTTTGGTGCTTGTTAGCCTCAAAAGTGCCCAAGGAATGGTGAGAACCTCAGTTTGGATTGTGGGAAAAATGGTGGGCTGTGACAATAAGCACACTAGGCTTGGTGAGGATTTCTTAAAAACAAACACCATCAATGCATTTTAAAACCGGTTTACAAACTACATTGAAATCTCATTTCAAAAACACTAAAACATCATCATGCCCTTTTCAAAACATGTATATTAAACCATATGCAACATGTATCATGGATCAACAACAAAGTCCCATTTTCTAACCCTCAATTTAAGCCTTCTCATGCATAACAACCAATGCAAGGCTTAAAAAGTAAACATGTATAAACTATCATTATACAACTTAATCCATCAACATGATACGTCCACAATTATATTGGCTTTCAAGTGGTCACTAACCAAGTTCCATTTCCAAAACATTACATCGAATGTACGGATTCAACAAGTGACCCCTCAACACTTCATGTCATCTCAACCGGAATTATGGTACAATTACAACCCGAGGACACCAACCCCAATCATCGATTAGATGCATAATCCACTAACGGGAGTTTTTGGTACCATATAACCCCCCGACTGTTATGATTCTCGTGGTGGAGTATTCGTTACACATGAACCCCTCAACACCCAAGACGACTTAATTATAGTGCACTATCAATCCTATGGCCGGTCAACTATATTCGATAATAGTTTAAACCACATCACTTGCCAATATAATTCATTATCAACCATGTACCTCACTGTTTTTAAAGCAACTTACCAAACCATTTCCAAAGCATTAAACCATGCTTTCACAAGTATAAACCATACTTACATAGATCATTTACCAATGCATCCATCATCAAAATGTAATAGAAAACATTATTTAACATGCTCAAAACATGCTTTAACAGTAAGTACAATGAAATTCTAAAACAAGTGCATAAAACCAATTTTTCCAACCGAGAACGAAGGAGAAAACACGTTATACTTACTTTCAAACTTAGACCAGTGTTTCAAGCTCAATCTATGTTCCCCAAACCACTTTCAAAAGCTTTAGGTTTCGTTCTCACTCACCGAAAATGCAAAGCTTTATTCGCAAATGCAAATTCAAGCGTCTGAAGCCTCCAAATCCTCACCGATAGTGATCGAATCACTCTCTTATGTTTTAACTACATAATAACAGAGGATTAATGCATCATCATGCACTTAAAATCCCACCCACAAAACTCCTCAACTTCACCTCACTAAAAACCATCAATCGCTAATCGAAATCAACCGAAAACAACATCAATCATCTTCCAAACTTAACCCAACCATAAATTAACTGTAGAGTGATTTAGTTAATAAAACTCCTTTTAAATTAAATCTCTTTTATTCCCAATTAATATCCAAATAAAACCAATTAAAAATAGCCTAAATTAAGGGAAAAGTCTGATTAAAAGAAATGGTATAATAACTCTTCAAATATTCAAAGTTTTGACCTTTTAACAAAACAGTGACTAAAAATAGTTTTCAATCTTTATAATTTTGTCACTAGCTAAAATGTCCGATTTCCAAAACCCGTTTTCCAAAATTGACTTCATAAAAACTATCCATATATTAAATAATGATATTTAGATATTTTTCCCATATTTTTATCTCATATAAAAATATTTATTCCAATTTAAATCCTGAATCCGACTCGAATCTCTAATACCATTCCACCGGACCGCCTAACAAGCCCAAAAACACATATGCCCAAAATTGGGGCGTTACATCTAGACTAAAATGCACCCAGAAAAATTGTGATCACAATGGTCTATACCTTTTGAAGTTGTGGAAGCCTTTCCACACGATGTAGTCATAATCAAAGATACAAAAGGAGGAATTCCATTCAAAGACAATGGCCAACGACTCAAACTCTAATGTAGTGACTTTGATCCTAAAAATATTGAGACCATTAAATTGATTTTTTTTGAAATTCTCTTTAAATTTTTTCTTAGATTTAGATTTTATCTTCCTTGTTTTTTCTTCTTTTAATTCCCTTTATTTCCCTTTTTTGCAGAATAAAAATATCCTCAATTTTCCAATGAATCCTCTCTTCTCTAACAACCCATATGGTGGAAGGCCTCACAAGATATGCATGGAATTTTAAGGGCAAACTGGGTAATTCAATTGCACCGATTTATCCTTAACAATCACAACCTTTCATCATGAGCACGGGAAACACAATAAACGTGCATGATTATTGCGCAAAGATCAAGCCGTTGAAACTCATCACATCAGACAATACAAATCATGTCTTTTCATTTTCCCTATTTTCTTCTTCTTTATTAAGCAGCTCTGAACTTCATTGATATCTCACTGAATTTTTCTACTTTCTTTGTTTTTCGAAGCTTTAATGTTTGTATTTTTCACTACAAAACCTTTTCTTTTCATCTTCTTTCTTATAATACTTCATGTCCAAGACAAGAGCAACTCGAAAAATCTCAAGGGAAACCTCTGTTCAAGATATTCCAAGCTCGGAATCAAACCCTCCTTCAGAAGACCTTGTTGCTCATGAAGAGAATCCTGAGTGTCTTGATACTTCCCTTTCTTATTCCATTTGGGAGGTCAAGAATCATCCCTAAACCTCTTCTTGGACTTACCGAACCCGCCCGTCTGTTAAACTTTTTGAGTAGCTTCAATGGCCTCGACTCAGTTCACCAAGTCTTGAAAGTCGTTGATGCTCAATGCGGCTAACATGGGGTGTAGTTCATCGTTGAGTCCAGCAATGAACATGCGACATTTCTCTTCTTCTTTCTTAATGTATTCCGCACCATATCTACAGTACTTGCATAAATCATGGATGTACTGCTCAATCGGTCGCTCACCTTGCTTGAGATGGAGGAAGATGCTTCGTCTTTCAGCGATATAAAACTCACTGATGTACTTCTTGCGGAATTCCTTAAGAAAAACTTCCCATGTCATGGTGTCTTTGGGGACTATCAAAGTGGTAATCTCCCACCAATGAAGTGCCTCGTCAGCCAGCAACGCAAGGGCACATTCAAGCTTATGCTCGTTCGAGCACTGCAATTTCTTGGTCAAAATTCGTAGTGTTATCCAACCAATACTTGGCAACTTCAGGGTCGCCGTCTTGACCAATGAAGGTGTAGGCTCGATACGAAGACAACTTATCGATAGAAGCCTGAGTATATTGGATAATAGGAGCGATGGGTTGTGCAACCCACTCAGCTAATATTGCAGTCATAAACTACTTGAAAATATCAGCCATATTTCGATAACATTTAGCCTAAGCTGTAGGCCCTGCGGGCTCGGTATCCTGAGCAGGAGGGTTCTGTTGATTCAAACGATTCAGAGGGTCTCCTCCTCTTATCTCCTCGCCATGCGTCGAGGATCCGGTAGCAGGCTCATTAATATAAGCTCCATTCTTTTTAGATATATATATATAATATAAAAAGATCGGATTAGTCGACAAGTCACAATATATAACTCCTAGGTGGCAAAGCAACACAATAAAAATACAATAGACCTCGGTTTAGTAGTCCTAGAATCGACTAAACTCTAGCTATGATACCACAAATGTAATATCCCTTCCCGGTCTGGTAGAAAACCAGATCAAAGGGTGTTATCAGTTTACAATGCGATGATTTTCGATGCACAAGGCTTATCAAAAGCTATACAATACAATGTATTAATACAAAACAATGATGACGACACTATGTGAGACATATTAATCAGTTTTAGAACCAATTTTTAATCTTTTTAAACCTTTAGGGACTAAATGGTAATTTCATTAAAGGACCCCTAATACAAAACAATGATGACGGTACTATGTGAGACATATTAATCAATTTTAGGACCAATTTTTAATCTTTTTAAACCTTTAGGGACTAAATGGTAATTTCATTAAACTAGGGGTCCTTTATGAAAATCAACCATGCCACAGTGAAATTCATACTATGTACAAGGACCATGTAAAATTGCATACTAATCGGAATTCGTTTAATTACCTAATTAAGCCATACATTAATCAATGACTATTTTGTAAACAATACAAAAAAAGTTTCCATGCCATTTAGCTGTCAAAACAGAAATCGTACGAAACGCCTTGAGCTGTATCGGTACGGGTGTGCCTAAAACAATTCCAGTGACAGTGCCCAAAAGCCGTATCGAAACGGTTTGAAGTGTTTCAATACAGGTTGACTTCTGTTGACTTTGACCATTGACCTTGTTTCGATACGATTTTAGCTTGTATCAATCCCAGTTGACTAGTGTTGACTCAGTTTCGATACAGCTAGGAGCCATATCGATGCAATTATTTCCCCAAACGTTATTGCCAAGAATCGTACCGAATACCTTAGGGGATGTTTCGATACACCTTGTTTTATTTAGATTTCCAGTAGCCTTATTATTGAGGTCGTATCGAAATGCCATCACCCGTTTCGATACGCCTGACCTGTAATGATAGATTTTAGCTGATTTTTATTCGATTTGACCAACAAAATAATATCCGAATGCAATGAAACTTTGTACACAACATTTCAATGATAAAAACTACTAGCTTGCCAAGTTTCAAGATCAGTTGAATACGATTACTACATTTTCACTTTTTAGTGCCCAGTACGCTAGTTTTGTCACTTTTAACATATCACAAAAGTCATTTTTGGACCTTAAGCATTTTTACAAATCGGGTATGGTATCAACAAAACAAAATAGCCTTATTAGATTAGATCAAGTACTTTGCCACCATACTAGGAGTTCATAGGTTCGATATACATTACTTTAGGCTTGTTTGTGACTTGTGCAACGCAACAGCTTCCCTGATCTCCAAAAATGAATTCCTTAACCTGAAATGCATGGAAGATGAATGCATTAGACTTATCTAGTCTGAGTGAGGTAGTCATAAACCATGTTAATGAATGATATGCATTTCAATCAAGAGTTTAACAATATCAATACTATGATTCCATAATAACAATGCAATGTTCATGATTAACAATAATAATCTCATATTTCAATATTAACCATCCGCCTCGCTGATAAGACCAATAACATAACACATCCCCCGCTTCACCAAATCAATTATAGGCTGTAGCCTTAGGACCGTGGTCCACCCGTATGCTAGGCTCATGAATTCTATGAAAAGCCAATTGTATCCAATGTCCCTTCGAATCCAAGGTCCGGTAACAACATCATTAATCAATATTCAATGAAAGTTTATAATGTTCAATGTTTCCAATGTATTTTTCAATAGGCAATGTCTCGATATCAATGTCTCTTAACAATAACAATGTCTATAACAATATTCAATGAATTCAATGCCAATCTCAATGACCGATGATCATTTTCCATGTCAATAGCAATACACAATGACAACAACAATAACAAAGGTCGACGTTCAATGATGTACTTACCGATGCTTACCAATGTATCCAACTAATGTTTCGGTAATTCCGAGACAAGTTGGCTAATTAATGAAATCAATATTAGTGAATTTGGGAAGGCTCCTCGCCTAATCCCGAGACACCGACTACACTCACCTCGATAATTTGAAGCTTTTACGGCTCTCAAATGACGACCCCTTTGTTCCTAGCCTTCGGTGAGTTCGATGGATACTCTTTATCAACTTCTTGAGCTAGGAAATCAATGGGAGTGTGTTAGGGACGATACAATGACATCGTAATCAAATCAACAATATAAAAATCGATATATAAACTTAGCATAAACAATATCTACACAATTTCCATGAATAGCTAAACCTAACATTGAAATTACTTCAATAACCTCCGTGGATTTCAACAATAGTTTGGGGGATTAATCTTACCCAATCGCTAGCAACAATCTGATATCAATTAATTAAAATAAAAACAATCTTGAGGTATCCTTCAATGGAGGTGTGTGCTTAGGCAGAAGACGATGAAGATGAAGATGGTTTGCTTACTTTCGGGTAAGCCTTGTTAGTTTCAATCTCCTAAAGCCAAAGGCTTTCCTTCACTTGAAGGAAAGCTCTCAGACTCTCCCACGAGGTGGGATTTTAATTTGAGGAGGGGTTATTCACAAGGTTAGTCCCTCAACTCTTAATACTTATGATTTTCCCCTAAACTTCCATTTTTCACACTTTGGTCACTAAACAGGTTTCGATATTATTCAATAAGGTCGAAGAGTGATTAATTGACTCAATTAGTGTACGCTATTGACACAATGACTACATGATCAAGATAAAACAATATTTGGGCCTTTACTGTATAAGGTTTCTGATCGTCGGAACCCAATTCCGACTAGACCATATTTTGGAGTGTTATACTATCATGTAAGGGTGAAGGATAAGGATGTGCCGAAGACAACTTTTCGCACATGTTACGCACATTATGGGTTCTTGGTGATGCCTTTTAGGTTGACGAATGCACCTAAAGATTTCATGGATATGATGAACCTTGTGTTCCATGAATTCTTAGATCAATTTGTTGTAGTGTTTATTGATGATATTCTTATGTGTTCCCGTACTGAGAAAGATCATGATAAGCATTTGCAGATTTTTTTTTGCAAATCTTGTTAGACAACCAGCTTTATGCTAAATTAAGCAAGTGTGAGTTTTGGATTAAGGAAATGGTTTTCCTTGGCCATGTTGTGTTGGCCGAAGGTATTCATGTGGATCCGTAGAAGATTGAAGTGGTTGTGAATTGGAAGCAACCTAAATCGGTGACGGAGGTTCGCAATTTCTTGGGTTTGACTGGATACTATTGTCGTTTTGTGGATGGTTTCTCTAAGGTTGCTGCTCCTTTGACGAAGTTGTTGTAGAAGGATGTTCGTTTTGAGTGGACGAAAGCGAGTCAGGAAGCTTTCAAGAAGTTGAAGGAGGCTTTGATACAAGCTCCAATCTTGATTCAACCTGAGTCGGGAAAAGAGTTTGTGATATATAGTGATGCATCTTACTTTGTTTTGGGGTACGTGTTGATGCAAAAAGGGAGAGTTGTGGCTTATGCATCTAGGCAATTGAAGGTGCACGAGCACAATTATCATGCGCATGATATTGAGTTAGCTGCAGTTGTCTTTGCTTTGAAGATTTGGAGGCATTACCTTTATGGTGAAAGGTGTGTGGTGTACACATATCATAAGAGTTTGAAATATTTGATGTCGCAAAAAGAGCTGAGTCTTAGGCAATGTACATGGTTGGAGTTGCTTAAGGACTACGAATTGACGATTGAGTATCATCCTGGTAAGGTTATTGTTGTGGTCGATGCTTTGAGTAGAAAAGTTGTCGTGGAGTTGAGAGTGATGTTTGGACGGTTGAGTTTATCGCATGATGGTGGCTTGGTGGTTGAGTTGCAAGTGAAACTGTCTTTGGTATAGTTGATTAAGGAGAAGTAGTTTCTTGATGATTCATTGGTACCACATGTTTAGGAAATAACGGATGGCAATCCAACATACTTTTGTTTTAATGATGATGGTGTTTTATGCATTAAAATTCGAAATGTGTCATTACATGCTCAAGTGTGCCGAAACGCGTGACAGCGTACCGGTACGGTATACCTATTCTCATGCCAGCGTTTCGATACACGAGGGATTGTTTCGGTGCGGTTCAAGGCAAAACTGGGCAGACGTTTCGATATGTGGGGGTGTATCGGTACGATACTTAGCCATTGGAAATTTAAAAAATTAACGTGATAAAGGCGTACCGAAACACCCCTTAAGCGTATCGGTACAGCTGGCAATTTTGGTAGTTAAATGGAATCTACGTTTCATGGTTGTTATGTTTTGGTCCTTGTTTGATGTGATTGCAATTGGATGAGTTTGTAATGTTGTTTTAAGCCGAGTTTTGGAATACAAGCATGTAACATGATTAATCAAAGGTTGGTTGTAAAGTGTCCAAAAGTCCTATATTTCACGCACATTCCAACTCTTATTATCACTGTTTTTGAGCACATTTTAGACATAAGTAGGTGCATACATAACATTTTACAGTATTTCTAGTTTATGCGTTGCTTTAATGAGTATTATTTATTTGGTGGACAATAGATATTATTTTAGTGTATTCTTGTATGTAGGTACTAACATCTGAAAGAGGGACCCGAGGAGCTGAGGGCACAAGGTTGAGGAAGCTTACCTAGGAGCTGTACTGAAGCAGTTCCAGCTGAAGACAAGTTGCTGCCGAATCCCTACTGAGTAGAGTTGCCGCCGACCTTGCTGCCCACGGCAGCTGACTATGGGAGTTGGAAGAACCGGAGCGCGATCTGTAGAGCTAAAACTCCTGAATCTATCGCCGGCGTTCATGTGATTTTTCGACGTCTGTAGTAGCGGCCAGGGTTGCCGAAGCGAAATTCTCAAGCTTACTTGTGGACTAAGGCAAACGAGATAGAGTCCATATTTCAAGCAAAGAAGTCGGCATTTAAATCTATATTAAAGATGGAAAGCTACTTTTGAGGACTTCTACTTTAAGGAGGACTTAACCTGTCTTGAGTCTATAAATACCCATTGTACTCCTCGTTTAAATCATCCTAGGTTTTCTATAGGCTTTTCTTGTGTTTTGCACTGTCGCCATGTTCTAAATTCTATTTGGGTTATGGTTATGTTGTAACTAGTGCGAAACGGTTGTTTTAGGTTTTGAGTTATTTTTCAATAAAATATTTCGAGTTTACTTAATCCATTGTTCTTAATTCTTTCAATCTTTCTACACCAGTCATTTGAGAGAATCCATTTGTCGAGCACAAAAGTGCAAGGCTCGCGAAAGGGTTAAGTACGATCACAACGTGCCGAGGCGTGACTAACTTGGTTCCACACCAGCCCACAAGTTTTAATGGCTAAAAGGGATCACCAACCGAGTTGGCTAACTTGGTTCCACACTAGTCCACGAGTTAGCTCTCGAGCATCCTAACCTAGCAATAGGAGGGATCACTGTCGACTATCCTGCTGAACTTGGAGTATCTGCCAGACTTGCCGCCAGGACTTCTTCCATTCCACCTACCGAGACAGTACACCCTTGCAGTGGCAGTGACCTGCTGCGGCCGCGTGACAGAGTCGTAGTTTGCCGCCCACTATACCCGCCGAGGCAGCATATCGTGGTAGCACAAAATAACTCTTACCTTTTACAACGCAGTTTTCACTCTAAGTGGCAGCATAACCCTGCCTACCTTATCAACCTGATTCACCTCTTCTTTATTACTTGTGTTTTTGTTTACGTTCTATCCAAACCAACCATTCACTTGTGTTTGACTTTACCTTGCGCAGGAACTACGAAACGAGATAAGCTGTGCAATCCTCGTGGGATTCGACATATTTTATACTATAACTTGGCAGGAGTGTGCACTTGCGCTCTCACAAAAAGGGAACACCTACATGCCTTACAAGATTTTGGCGTTGTTTCTAGGGATTGGTAACAACGAATTTTGTTTTTCAATCTCTGCACCTTTTTACTTTTTATTTTATTTTTAATAAAAATAAAATAAAATTTACAGTGTCCTTTTCAAGTGCATGACCAGGGCTAACCCTAAGGGAAAGCTTATCATTTACGACGAGAAGGATTAAAAGGGAGCTCAAGGAAATTTTAAAGACCAGAGGAGATAAGGGTAAAGCAACAGAAGAAACCATGGTAAACGAGAACCCCCAATTGATGCCATGAATTGCAGGGTCGGACAACATGATTCGCTGCCCAGAGGACCAAAAGAACAATAGAGGCAGGACCCCCTTGATCTGCCCATGCCGCAACAGGCGCGGACAACTAGAGATTACCTGGAACATGACTTCCAAAGGTTCGAGCCAATAGTGACAGAACCGAAGATAGGGGTAGACCATTTTGAGCTAAAGCCTGTCATGTTCAACATGTTAAATACACTAGGGAACTTCGGAGGGACTGCCATAGAAGATTCTCAGCAGCATCTACGAGGATTCGTGGACATTTGCCGAGTATTCAAGATACACGGGGTTCACCAGGACGTACTACGCCTGAGGCTATTTCCCTATTCACTGAGGGATATGGCGAAACAGCGGTTGAATAACCAGCCAGCCGAATCTTTTAATACATGGACGGAGCTCTGTAAAGACTTTCTAGACCGTTTCAGCCCGTCCAATGTCACTGATAGGTTGCGGAATAAGATCACAGCCTTTAGACAAGGGGATGGCGAGCTGTTCTATGAGGCATGGGAGTGGTATCAACAAATGCTGAATAACTGTCCCCTTCACGGTCTACCGGCTTGGACTCATGTATCTATATTTTACAATGGGGTTAACTACCCAACGTGAAAGATGATAGATGCCTCGGTCAATGGGATCATCCTAGACAGACCTCTAGAGGAAGCACTGTGACTGCTGGACATAGCTGCTAAAAACGATTACAAGTACCTGACAGCCCACCGAGGCGGCACAAGGCGGCCAGCAACAACAAATGAGGTAGAAACCCCAGATTCCGTAAATGTCCGCCTCGACACTCTGACGGAGCTAGTGATGAAGATGGTGCAAATCCCTGGGAAGGTCCATGAAGTAAAAGCTGTTGAGCCATTTTGTGGCGAATGTGGGGGCGACCACGATTCCTCTTCCTGCACTGCATCTGCAAACTATATGGGAGGATACGAGAGGAATAGTAGGCCCGCCCAGAACACCTATAATCCTGGCTGGAGGAACCATCCCAACTTCTCCTAAAGCAACCCAAAGACAACTGCTAGCCCTCAACAGCTCCAGGGAGGCTACCAGCAGAACCAGTCCCGGCAACAGACTTAGCAGCCACAGCACAACAATTCACTAGAAGCTACTCTGCAAACTTTTATGAAACAAACCGGTGAATTTATTGTTCATACAAATAAATTTATGGAAAAAACTGAGTCTTTTATGGACAGGACCGAGATGAAGATGAACAACCAGGAGGCTGCCATAAAGAACATGGAGACCCAATTTGGGCAGTTAACTGAAATCTACAACAGTCGGACTATGGGTGCATCACCTAGCAGCTCGCAAGCAGCCAAACCCACCTTTGAGCATTGCAAGGCTATATCAACAAGAAGTGGGAAGCAGTTAGATGAACCCAGGATGGTAGAACAGCCAGAAGTGCCATCGGGCCAGACTAGCAAGCCCGCCACAGCAGCACCAACACTTGCCGCCCCAGCAGCAGAACATGACATCAGGTCTGAAACTGATGATCCTCCCCGGACTATTCCCTCAAGCAAGGAGCACATAGAGGACATCCGCCTGCCAACATCGTTTCCCCAAAAGCTCAAGCAACTACCACAAGAGCACCAGTTCAGAAAGTTCCTGGATATTTTAAAACAGGTGCATATCAATATACCTCTGATAGAAGCCATAAAAAGCATGCCAAACTATGCAAAGCACCTCAGAGACATGGTTTCTAAGAAAAAGAGGAAAGGGGAATTCGAAATAGTGGCTGTCACTGAAGAGTGTATGGCTTTGCTACATAACAAGTTATCGCCAAAGTAGTCAGATCTGGGCAACTTTGTTATACCATGCAGGCTAGGCAGCACGCACGAGACCAGAGCCCTATGTGACTTGGGAGCCAACATCAACTTGATGCCAAAGGCCGTCTTCGACAAACTAGGTATTGGGCCTGCCAAACCGACCTCCGTAATGCTTAAACTTACTGATCACTCATTTGTGCAACCAAAGGGAAAGATCGAAGATATCCTGGTAAAGGCGGGCAACCTAATACTCCCCGCCGACTTCCTCATCCTAGATTGTGAGGCTGACGAGAAAGCCCATATCATTCTTGGGCGACCCTTCTTGGCCACGGGTAGAACGCTTATAGATGTGGAACTCGGGGAGCTGACAATGAGGGTGGAGGATCAGAGCATAAGGATGAACGTGCTACAACCCTCAGAGGAAGGAAAAGGACGCCCGTATGCAAGAGTTGCCAAGATTAGTGTAGAAACAGGCCAGGGCAGCAGCTGCCGCGACAGGCCTAGGGGTAGACTTAAGGACCCCATAACACATCATCTGAAAGAACAAGACGGACGAAAAAGCCAAACCACCTCATGAAGTGGTTATGTTTGAGAGATGCACCAAAATGCACTCCTAACATAACTTAAATTTTTATTTTATTTTGTTTTATTTTATTTTTATGCATTAGGATTAAAATTTATGTTATTTTAGGATTAGATTAATTTTCAGAATTTTAATTTTCAAAAATTATTTAATTATTGTTATTTTTATTTTTTTAGGTTTAAGAATAAAAGAGCAGGATTAGGAAGGAGACTCAGCTAGAAGCCCGCCCAACATTCTATCGAGACAGCCGGCAGCGCAGCAACACATAACAGCTAGTTGACCTTAAACGGCTAGCTGCCAACGGCCCCGAAATTAATGGGCAGAAATATTCGTAACGTGCACTAGAAAATCGGACCGTTGAGCATTTAATGCCGCCCTGACACTTCACGGTAGCCCCTATATATACACCTTTCACTCACTTCATTTCACTTTACTTTCACCTTTTTATTATCTTCTATCTGATTCCCATGCTCTCTCACAATTTTTGTTTCTAGTTTCAGTTAAGTACAACCGTTGAAATGGCCTCAACATCAACCCAAAAACCCATCTATAAGAAGTTTTGCTTCAAGGAGGACGAGGAGAGATACATAGATAAATTCTCCAAGCATACAGTATGGGAGGAACAAGGCTTCCATTACACGCGGCAAATGGAAGACCGTGGTCTAGAGCCCGCCTTGTTCCGAACCATCCACTACAAGGAATGAGAGATGTTCGCTCAACATCCCGAGATAGCGAACATCACTATTGTTAGGGAATTCTACTCCCATTAGCTCTGCCCAGAGAAACCATTCGTCTATGTCCGCGGGGAGCCGGTAAAACGCAATGTTGCTTTCATCAACAACTGCTACGACCTCAATATGAACGACAACCCTCACGAGGATTGGAGGCAGTCATTGACGACTGCCAACTATGAGGAAATCAAGGCCAAACTCTGCAAGCCTTAATTCAACAGTTGACTGAAGCCATGCTATGGAACACGTTTGTGAAAAGGCGTCTGCTGTCCACATCCCTTAATTCAACAGTTGACTGGCCGCGCCTCGCCTTAATTCACAGTATCCTGATGAACCGGCTGATCAACGTAAGGGAAATTATTTGCACAGAAATCTAAAACTGCTTCAAGAAGAAGAAGGGCATATTGTACTTCCCATCCCTCATCATAGGTCTCTGCACCACTTTTGGAGTACCGACAAAGCCCACAGATGAGCTTACAATTGACAAAGAGGTCTGGACCAAAAAGGTCCGCATTCAGATGATGCAGGATGTGGAAAAAGAGCCAGTAACATCGAGCCAGCCTTCCGCCAGAGTTTGAAACTCCAGCCTTCCCCGGCAGTACTGACGCTGCCCTAGACAAAGAAGTCCTCACGCTGCTGCACTCACTTCTAAAAAGCACAAAACGGATAGAGCAGCAGTAGTTGGCCTTCATGAACTATATAGGGGAGGCCCAAGAAGCCCTTGTGACCTATTTTCTACAAAAATTTCTCGGTGATGTGCCCACCATGTCGCCCTATCCTGAGGAGCTTGCAACAGCAACCCATGCATGAAGAACTCCACCAGCTGCCACTGCCCGCCATACTGACCGCCGGATGCCCTCCCCTACGCATTCTCCGACCTAATCAGTCGCCACCCTATCTAACACAGTGGCAGACTCCCCTGAGAGGCACCAGCAGAATCTATCCCCTGTCTACACAGCAAACACAGTGGCAGACACCTCTTCATCAGAGGAGATCGAGCAGCCATCGCAGGAGCTAGAAACAGTAGTGATAGCAGCAACAACAGCCATCCCTATGGCATTCATCCCTCATGTTGCACCCATGGAGGAAGGAACCAGGAAGATGAAGCAGCACATAATAGCCGAAGAACCTGTGGACCTCGAGACCGAGTCAGACGAGGGCGATGCACCTCTAGACGCTTCTCCTACCAAATCGCAAGAAGAGCTACAACATACGCCGAAGAGAGTCCAGCCGCCATGGAAAGCAAAAACGTCACCTGCTAGAACTGCAGCCAAGGCATCTGTCGGCCGCCGCTTCGTCATCCATACATCTTCCTCCTCCTCAGCTGACAAGAATCCAACCTCCTCCCAACCCTCATCAAACTTTTAATTTATTTCCTTTTCTTTCTTTTACTTTTATTTTCGTTATTTTTATCTATAACTTATATTTTTCTTGTCATTTATCTGTTTTGTGCATTGAAGGCAATGCCCATCTCGAGTTTTGGGGGGATAGCTCTCGCATCATGTTTTAGGAAACTTTAGTTGCATGTAGGTTGCATTGTACTTGCCTTAGTAATAACTGGAAAAGAAAAGTTTGCTATGACTTGTGCCTAGGATAGGAAAGCCGACTAAATTATTTTCGCACCTAATAAAAATTGAACTTAATCTTGGGAAAAAGTATGAAATACGACTTAGAATTTTTTTCTTTATGCCTGAAAATGTAAGCATCTCTGTTACTTGCTAAATATGATAGAATATTTGATGAACACTGCCTATTTGTTTTTAGAATTATTTGCAAATTTCTAATGATGATTACAAGTAGCCGCCGAGGCAGGCAAAAGAAACAGAAAAATGAAGTACTGCCACGAAAGCAAGATCAAAAACAAAGAACAAAGCTGTAATACCCTAGAGGTGCCCGAAACAGGCTCTAGGAAGAATCATGTGTGAGGACACTCCGCTGCTATCAAAGTCCATGAATTTGGAAGCCTTAATGTGATGGACAAATTATCATGAGTGAATGAAAGCCTTCACGAGATGACTCTTCTCCAAGGGTTCGAGGTTTTTTAGTTTGTTCCTATCTCAACATCAGACCTGAAAGAGTAGTTGTGATAAGCTGAAGCCCTCACTGCCATGATTAAATATATTGTGTTTAGATTGTGCTTCCTCGGCAACAACCTTTACATCACAACAACATCTTTGTTTAATTATTTATTATGTGTATTCAGCCCGTTTATAGATATACACTCACCACACAGGCATGAGAAAAATTAAATTCTGAGTTCTTTTTCTACTTGTTTCACTTCACTAACTTGATACAGGTGCCACGGCCTTGAGGAAGAAAATCGGGTCAAAAGCTAATTCTTCTTTTTAACTATTATTAGAGCAAGTACTTTAGGTTGCATTGCTTGAGGAGAAGCAATAGTTCGAGTTTGGGGGTATGTAAAGTGTCCAAAATTCTTATATTTCATGCACATTCCAACTCCTATTATTACTGTTTTTTAGCACATTTTAGACATAAGTAGGTGCATGCATAACAATTTACAGTATTTCTAGTTTCTGCCTTGCTTTCATGAGTATTTTTTATTTGGTGGACAAGAGATACTATTTTAGTGTATTATTGTATGTAGGTACTAACAGCTGAAAGAGGGAACCGAGGAGCTGAGGGCACAAGGATGAGGAAGCATACCTAGGAGCTGTATTGAAGTAGTTTCAGCTGAATACAAGTTGCTACCGAATCCCTGCAGAGTATAGTTGTCGTCGACCTTGCTGCCCACGGCAGCTGACTATAGGAGTTGGAAGAACCGGAGTGCGATTTTTAGAGCTAAAACTCCTGAATCTATCGCCGACATTCATGTGATTTTCCGACGTCTGTAGCAGCGGCCAGGGCTGCCGAAGCGAAATTCTCAAGCTTACTTGCGGACTAAGGCAAACGAGATAGAGTCCATATTCAAAGCAAAGAAGTCGGTATTTAAAGCTATGTTAAAGATGAAAAGCTACTTTTGAGGACTTCTACTTTAAGGAAGACTTAACCTAGTCTTGAGTCTATAAATACCCATTATAGTCCTAGTTTAAATCATCCTAGGTTTTCTATAGACTATTCTTGTGTTCTTCACTACCGCCATGTTCTAAATTCTATTTGGGTTAGGGTTATGTTGTAACTAGTGCGAAACGATTGTTTTAGGTTTTGAGTTATTTTTCAATAAAATATTCCGAGTTTACTTAATCCATTGTTCTTCTATCTTTCAATCTTTCTGCACCAGTCGTTTGAGAGAATCCATTTGTCGGGCACGAAAGTGCAAGGCTCACGAAAAGGGTTAAGTACGGTCACAACGTGCTGAGGTGTGAATAACTTGGATCCACGCTAGTTCACAAGTTTCAACTGCTAAAATGGATCACCAACCGAGTTGGCTAACTTGGTTCCACACTAGTACACGAGTTAGCTCTCGAGCCTCCTAACCTAAAAATAGGAGGGATCACTGTCGACTATCCTGCCGAACTTGGAGTATCTACCAGACTTGCTGCCATGAATTCTTCTATTCCACCTGCCGAGACAGTACAGCCCTGCAATGGTAGTGACCTGCTGTGGCCTCGTGACAGGGTCGTAGTTTGCCGCCCATCATACCCGCCGAGGCAGCATAACGTGGCAGCACAAAATAACTCTTAACTTTTACAACGCAATTTTCACACTAAGTGGCAGCTTAACCTTGCCTACCTTATCAACCTGATTCACCTCTTCTTTATTACTTGTGTTTTTGTTTACGTTCTATCCAAACCAATCATTCACTTGTGTTTTACTTTACCTAGTGCAGGAACTACGAAACGAGATAAGCTATCCAATCCTCGTGAGATTCGACATCTTTTATACCATAACTTGGCAGGAGTGTGCACTTCCGCTCTCAAAAAAAGGGAACACCTACACGCCCTACAGTGGTAATCTTAAAATGACTCAAATTCCTACAATTTGATAGTTTGCAAAATGGTCCCTAATCAATGTCAATGAGAAATTGAGTCCTGAATGGGTTTCAGGTTAAGTTGAAGATCTTTCGTTGTATGTGTGCTCACCTTAGGTTGCTAAAATGCATCTAGACAAGATTAAAAAGAAAAAAGGGTCGTTTGATGAGGTAAATCTTCACGAGTTTGCTTCGACATTCCCTGTGTAACTCGATCCACTCGGTAAGACAATTAGAGCGGGTCAAGGGGGTTACACTTATCGAATGAACACATTTTGCTAAGAATAGATGTTGCCTTTTTTATTTCTTTTCCAATCATCTCAGGGAAGAACTTCTGCACTAATTATTTCTAAATACACTATGTTGCCTGAGCTGTCATTATCTCCCTCATATTATAACAACTCTTAGAAAACAACGGTGTATCAATTTAGATGAACTAAATACAATCACTATCAAACAACACTCCACCAAGCTACATAAACAGCTCTTAGAAAACAACCAAGCATTATAATCGACGTAGTATAACAACTCTGCCCCACCGAGCTAAGTACATTTGACGCCTTGTCAATCATGCCTCTTCAAAGGGTATGTGGTGTTTTATGCTTTAAAATTCGAAATGTGTCATTACAGGCCCAAGTGTGCCGAAACGCATGGCAGCATACCGGTACGGTATGCCTTTTCTAAGGCCAGCGTTTCGATACCCGAGGGACTGTTCCGGTGCGGTTCAAGGCAAAACTGGGCAGACAATTCGATATGTAAGGGCGTACCGGTACGATATTTAGCCACTGGAAATTTGAAAAATTAGTGAGATAAAGGCGTACCGAAACACACTTTAAGCGTACCGGTACGACTGACAATTTTGGTAGTTAAATGGAATCTACGTTTCATGGCTGTTATGTTTTGGTCCTTGTTTGATGTGATTGCAATTGGATGAGTTTGTAATGTTATTTTAAGCCGAGTTTTGGAATACAAGAATGCAATCTGATTAATCAAAGTGTGGTAATCTTAGCTTGACTTAAATCCCTACAATTTGATAGTTTGCAAAATGGTCCCTAATCCATGTCAATGAGCAATTGAGTTCTGAATGGGTTTTAGGTTAAGTTGAAGATCTTTCGTTGTATGTGTGCTCACCTTAGGTTGCTAAAATGCATCTAGACAAGATTAAAAGAAAAAAAGGGTCATTTGTTGAGGTAAATCTTCACTTATTTGCTTCGACATTCCCTGTGTAACTCGATCGAGTCGGTAAAACGTTTAGACCGGGTCAAGGGGGTTACACTTATCGAATGAACACATTTTGCTGAGAATAGATGTTGCCTTTTCGATTTCTTTTCCAATCATCTCGGGGAAGAACTTCTGCACTAATTCCTTCTAAATACACTATGTTGCCTGAGCTGTCATTATCTCTCTCATATTTCGGCGTATCAATTTAGATGAAACACATACAATCACTATAAAACAACAACCCACCAAGCTACATAAACAACTCTTAGAAAACAACCAAGCATTGTAATCGACGTAGTATAACTACTCTGCCCTACCGAGCTAAGTACATTTGACACCTTGTCCATCATGCCTCTTCAAAAGGTATGTGGTGTTTTATGCTTTAAAATTCGAAATGTGTCATTACAGGCTCAATTGTGCCGAAACGCATGGCAGCATACCGGTATGGTATGCCTATTCTCAGGCCAGCGTTTCGATACACTAGGGACTTTTTCGACACGGTTTAAGGCAAAACTGGGTAGACATTTCGATATGTGGGGCGTACCGGTATGATATTTAGCTACTGGAAATTTGAAAAATTAACGAGATAAAGGCGTACCGACACACCCCTTAAGCGTACCGGTACGGCTGGCAATTTTGGTATTGAAATGGAATCTACGTTTCATGGTTGTTATGTTTTGGTTCTTGTTTGATGTGATTGCAATTGGATGAGTTTGTAATGTTGTTTTAAGCCGAGTTTTGGAATAAAAGCATGTAATATGATTAATCAAAAGGTGGTAATCTTAAATTGATTCAAATCCCTACAATTTGATAGTTTGCAAAATGGTCCCTAATCCATGTCAATGAGCAATTGAGTCCTGAATGGGTTTTGGGTTAAGTTGAAGATCTTTCGTTGTATGTGTGCTCACCTTAGGTTGCTAAAATGCATCTAGACAAGATTAAAAAGAAAAAAAAGGGTCGTTTGTTGAGGAAATCTTCACGAGTTTGCTTCGACATTCCCTGTGTAACTCGATCGAGTCGGTAAAACGTTTAGACCGGGTCAAGGGGATTACACTTACCGAATGAACACATTTTGCTAAGAATACATGTTGCCTTTTCGATTTCTTTTCCAATCATCTCGGAGAAGAACTTCTGCACTAATTCCTTCTAAATACACTATGTTGCCTGAGTTGTCATTATCTCCCTCATATTTCGGTGTAACAATTTAGATGAACTAAATACAATCACTATCAAACAACACTCCACCAAGCTACATAAACAGCTCTTAGAAAACAACCAAGCATTGTAATCGACGTAGTATAACTACTCTGCCCCACCGAGCTAAGTACATTTGACACCTTGTCCATCATGCCTCTTCAAAAGGTATGTGGTGTTTTATGCTTTAAAATTCGAAATGTGTCATTACAGGCTCAAGTGTGCCGAAACGCATGGCAGCGTACCGGTATGGTTTGCCTATTCTCAGGCCAACGTTTCGATACACTAGGGACTGTTTCGATGCGGTTCAAGGCAAAACTGGGTAGACGTTTCGATATGTGGGGCGTACCGGTATGATATTTAGCCAGTAGAAATTTGAAAAATTAACGAGATAAAGGCGTACCGACACACCCCTTAAGCGTACCGGTACGGCTGGTAATTTTGGTATTTAAATGGATCTACGTTTCATGGTTGTTATGTTTTGGTTCTTATTTGATGTGATTGCAATTGGATGAGTTTGTAATGTTGTTTTAAGCCGAGTTTTGGAATACAAGCATGTAATATGATTAATCAAAGGGTGGTAATCCTAAATTGACTCAAATCCCTACAATTTGATAGTTTGCAAAATGGTCCCTAATCCATGTCAATGAGAAATTGAGTCCTGAATGGGTTTCAGGTTAAGTTGAAGATCTTTCGTTGTATTTGTGCTCACCTTACGTTGCTAAAATTCATCTAGACAAGATTAAAAAGAAAAAAAGGTCGTTTGTTGAGGTAAATCTTCACAAGTTTGCTTCGACATTCCCTGTGTAACTCGATCGAGTCGGTGAAACGTTCAGACCGTGTCAAGGGGGTTACACTGATCGAATGAACACATTTTGCTAAGAATAGATGTTGCCTTTTCGATTTCTTTTCCAATCATCTCGGGGAAGAACTGTTGCACTAATTCCTTCTAAATACACTATGTTGCCTGAGCTATCATTATCTCCCTCATATTTCACCGTATCAATTTAGATGAACTAAATACAATCACTATCAAACAACACTCCACCAAGCTACATAAACAACTCTTAGAAAAGAACCAATCATTGTAATCGGCGTAGTATAACAACTCTGCCCCAACGAGCTAAGTACATTTGACGCCTTGTCAATCATGCCTCTTCAAAAGGTATGTGGTGTTTTATGCCTTAAAATTCGAAATTTGTTTTTATAGGCTCAAGTGTGCTGAAACGCATGGCAGCGTACCGGTACGGTATGCCTATTCTCAGGCCAGCATTTCGATACACGAGGGAATGTACCGGTGCGGTTCAAGGAAAAACTGGGCAGACGTTTCGATATGTGGGGGCGTACCGGTACGGTATTTAGCCACTAGAAATTTTAAAATTTAACGAGATAAAGGCGTACCGGTACGACTGGCAATTTTGGTAGTTAAATGGTATCTACGTTTCATGGTTGTTATGTTTTAGTTCTTGTTTAATGTGATTGCAATTGGATGAGTTTGTAATGTTGTTTTAAGCCGATTTTTGGAATACAAGACTGTAATATGATTAATCAAAGGGTGGTAATCTTAAATTTACTCAAATCCCTACAATTTGATAGTTTGCAAAATGGTCCCTAATCCATGCCAATGAGCAATTGAGTCATGAATGGGTTTCGGTTTAAATTGAAGATCTTTTGTTGTATGTGTTTTCACCTTAGGTTGCTAAAATGAATCTATACAAGATTAAAAAGAAAAAAAAGGGTCGTTTGTTGAGGTAAATCTTCACGAGTTTGCTTCAACATTCCCTGTGTAACTCGATAGTTTCGGTAAAACTTTTAGACCGGGTCAAGGGGTTACACTTATCGAATGAACACATTTTTCTAACAATAGATGTTGCCTTTTCGATTTCTTTTCCAATCATCTCGAGGAAGAACTTCTGCACTAATTCCTTCTAAATACACTATGTTGCATGAGCTGTCATTATCTCCCTCATATTTCGGCGTATCAATTTTGATTAACTAAATACAATCACTGTCAAACAACACTCCACCAAGCTAAATAAACAGCTCTTAGAAAACAACCAAGCATTGTAATCGACGTAGTATAACAACACTGCCCCACCAAGCTAAGTACATTTAACGCCTTGTCAATCTTGCCTCTTCAAAAGGTATGTGGTGTTTTATGCTTTAAAATTGGAAATGTGCAGTTCAAGGAAAAATTGGGCAGACGTTTCGATATGTGGGGGCAGAGCGGTACGCTATTTAGCCACTGGATATTTGAAAAATCACCGAGATAATGGCGTACTGAAACACCTCTTAAGCGTACCGGTACAAATGGAAATTTTGGTAGTTAAATGGAATCTACGTTTCATGGTTGTTACGTTTTGGTCCTTGTTTGATGTGATTGCAATTGGATGAGTTTATAATGTTGTTTTAAGCCAAGTTTTGGAATACAAGCATGTAATATGATTAATCAAAGGGTGGTAATCTTAAATTGACTCAAATCCCTACAATTTGATAGTTTGCAAAATGGTACCTAATCCATGTCAATGAGCAATTGAGTCCTAAATGGGTTTTGGGTTAAGTTGAAGATCTTTCGTTGTATGTGTGCTCACCTTAGGTTGCTAAAATGCATCTAGACAAGATTAAAAAGAAAAAAAAGGGTCATTTGTTGAGGTAAATCTTCACGAGTTTGCTTTGACATTCCCTGTGTAACTCGATCAGGTCGGTAAAACGTTTAGACCGGGTCAAGGGGGTTACACTTATCGAATGAACACACTTTGCTAAGAATAAATGTTGCCTTTTCGATTTCTTTTCCAATCATCTCGGAAAAGAACTTATGTACTAATTCCTTCTAAATACATTATGTTGCCTGAGCTGTCATTATCTCCCTCATATTTCGGCGTATCAATTTAGATAAACTAAACACAATCACTATCAAAGAACACTCCAATAAACTACATAATCAACTCTTAGAAAACAACCAAGCATTGTAATCGACGTAGTATAACAACTCTGCCCCACCGAGCTAAGTACATTTGACGCGTTGTCAATCTTGCCTCTTCAAAAGGTATGAGGTGTTTTATGCTTTAAAATTCGAAATGTGTCATTACAGGCTCAAGTGTGCCGAAACGCTTGGCAGCGTACCGGTTCGGTATGCCTATTCTCAGGCCAGTGTTTCAGTACACGAGGGACTGCTCTGGTGTGGTTCAAGGCAAAACTGGGCAAGCGTTTCTGTAACACCCTGGTTTTGGGCCTAAAAGTTTTGATGTTGAATCGAACCGGTCGGGAACAGTTCGAATCTTTAAGGTAGGTTTAGGGAACACCTAGTTTGGGATAGTTTAAAATTAGGGAAGGATAACTAAAAATCTTCATTTATTATATAAATGTTTATAGTGAAGACAACTTTATAAAATGTGGTTTGGACATACTACATTTCGGTGTAGTGACCAAATTGCAGTTTTTGCAAAAGTTGACTAGTGACTATTTTGTAAAGGATTGGAACTTTGAATCTTTAAGGAGCTAATTTTACCAAATGTTTTTATCAGATTTTTCTTTAATTTGGGAGTTTTTAATAGTGTTTTAATTAAAGAATAAAAGAGAATTAAAAAGGAAATCAAAGTTGACTTTTTCATAACTACCTTACGTTAGTTTTCTCTCATTTCATTTTCTCTCAACTTCCCATCAGCCAAACACTTTTCCCTCACCAAAGAACCTATGATTTTAATTTCATTTGTTGAGAATTCATCTTCCAAAGGATTTCCTATCTTTACTTCACCAAATTCTTCTTGTTTTTGCTTTGGATTTCCAAGAAATCTTGCCCAAATTAAGGAGAAATCAGCCTTTTGAGGTAAGCTTCGTCCTTCTCCTCTAATTATAAGTTCTTTACTGAAATTCCAAAGTTATCAATCCTTTGTTGATTGTTTTTAAGTCGTTTTAATGTTATCAACATGAAATGGTTGTTAATTTCAAGATTTTTGATGAGATCTTGGTGACTTTCGTATTTCTATGTTAGGCTATGTTTTGAGGTTGATTTCTAATACATTTTGGATGATATTTGATGTTGAAAAGGAGGTTTTAACAAATTAATCTCGAATAGGTTTGGATTTCTATGTTTGAGATGTTAGATTGGTGGTTTTTGGGTGTTTTTGGTGATCTATCATTGTTGGAGATATAAGGAAGTGTTTATGATGATTTTGGATGTTGATTGAGGTTTAGAAGTGGTTAGGATTGATAGATCTTGGCTGGGCTTTGATTTGAGAAAGTTTGGAGGTGATTTCGGTTATTTCGCATAGACGAAATGGCGTTTTTGGGTAGTTCAGCGAGTTTGAATGAGTGGCTGGTGATTTCAACGCATGATGATACATTGATCCTCTGCTCTTATGTGTAATGAACATGGGAGACATCTTCGGACGCTTTTGGTGTTGATCCGGAAGTGCCGGAAGCCTAGGAATCGTTTCGACAAGCAAGTGAAATGTAATCGGTGAGTGCGAACGGTTTTAGAAGACCTTGAGGAAAAAGGAAACAAGGTTTGGGGATTTAGGTTTGGTTTGAAACACCATCCTAAGTCTGGAAGTAAGTATGGCTAGATTTACTCTCGATATGTGGTTGATGCCCCTAAATGCTTTTAATATGCTTTTGTTTTGAGTTTTACAAATTCCCATTGTTTTATGCATGGTTTATAACATGAAAAGATGTTATGTGATAATCCCATGAGATAGCATGTCTATGTAAAGAGTTTTGAGACTTTGACTAAATGAAATGCATGAATTGTGGTTTTGAAATGGGATGAGAATGATTTGAGAAATGTTGCATCAAAACAGTAGGTGAGATGATGATTTTAATGTGATATATTGGCATAAATGATGAGATGACTACCATATATAATCGGTCGACCAATAGGATAAAAGTGCACTATAAACTAAAAATTCGTATGTGCTCTTTGGAGTCGAGCAATGGGGGTAGTGCCATCCCGATCCAAAGTGAGAATCCGATGATGAGAGATACCATCAGGGTAGGTCTTGGTGAAACACCCAAGCTTTGTGGCAAAGAGAGATACCGCCATGAGAGTCCGGTGATGTGAGATTCCACCGGGGTAGGACTTGGCTTTAAGTCAAGCTAATCTGTATATCTGAGTAAAGATATAATATGAAATGCCAATATATGAGATTGTATTTGATTCACATGTACCAAATGTTGAGATGTTTTATGCAATGAGAAATGCATATGAGATTTGAGGCTTATGAAATGATTTTATTTACATTAAGCATGTGTATGGCTTTGCCATGAGATTTGCATTGGTTGAATGCATGAGTTAGATTGATGGTACATGTGATTTTCAAATGAAGATTTGCTTTGAAGGGTTTTCAAGCATGAGATAGAAAGAGCATGTTGTGGAAAATGGTTTTTGAGAATGAGTTTTAAAGTTGCATTGTTGTGTTGATTTTTCCTAGAGCTTGCCTCACTAAGAAAATGTGCTTACGCTCTCTTTTACCAAAATTGCAGATAATTGAGACACTTTGGGCAGCAAGGAGGCTAAGGATTTCCAAGGAATTGAAAAGCTCAAATATGGTGACGTTTTACGTTTACTTTAGTAATGATAATTGGCAATGGGGATCTATGGTTTGTTTTGGGAGATGTATTTTGAACTACCTGTGGTTGTTGCAAGTTTAATATGGGTTTTGAGATGTAAATGGTCTTTAAGGTTTGGTTTGTGCTTGAATGTGGATTGTAGCGTTTGTATGGTTTTGAAGACTAGGAAGCATGCCTTTAGAACTTATACATGCATGTTTGATGCTAGGTTTTAGTTCATACTTCGTAATATTGGTCATTGATGCTTATACATGTTGTTTGTATGTTGTGGCATGTTTTGGAACATTCTCAGAGGTGTTTAGGTGAGAAAAACCAGCAAAGTATGTAGTTGCAGGGCAAGGCGTATCGGAACGCCCTTATCTATTTCGGAACGGTGGCTTGGAATGGTCATAAGGTTTCAGAACGGGTAGGAACGTTCCAGAACGTTTTGGCTACTAGAAAGCTATGTTTCTATACGGGTTTCGGAACGCACCCGAGTATCGAAGCGGTCAACTTAGTTTCGATACAATCGTTCCGATACGGGGCTTTGTGTTTCGAAACACCCGACCATTGTATTTAAGTTATTCTAATATTTAAACATGGCAAATCAAGGTCACAAGAGTACATATATCAATCTGATTTTTCAACCAATTAAATACATATTATCATCAAGAAGTCAAGTGAATAGCACTCAATCAGATTTCATGTAACATGATATCTTGTAAGCAAGCATAACAGGATCATTTCCATTTCATGTAAACACAAATTCATATCAGCAAGCATTCTTATTCAATTTCAAGTTTAAGCCTTGGTTTATAGTCGAGTCTAGGTAATCGAGTCACCAACCAACTGTCACCAAAACAAGTATCTGGTCATATCCCTCATACTGTCGCCAAAGACCATAACACACATCCCTCCTACTATCGCCAAATAAAGGGCCTTATCCCGGTTCGTAGACCACCCCAACACAAATGAGCTCAAGACTCTATGGCATCCCATCCTACCTATGACTCACTAGTTACCAAGGCATTGTTTATTAATGTGATCAAGAATCAAGGATCATGTAACAAGCTAGACAAGAATCATGGCATATTCAAGTGATCAATAATCATGTATCAAGATCAAGAGCCCTTAGGCTAATGAACCGTAGTTCAATTTCAAGAGAAATCATTTCATGTCATGTTTCATCAATGAACAAATCAAGACAATCAAGGCAGCAAGCAAGTTCATGTTCGAACTCATTTTAGCACAAGTAACACATCATTTTACTTATTTTATCGCATTTTACCATTTGTAATTAATATCATCCTTCCCTTATATATTTACCAAGTATACTTTAAAGTCAGTTTCATGGCATCATTCAAGAACATTAATAACATAAATAACTTGGTTAGGACCTAAGTCCTAACCCTAAGGATAGCTAAACTCACAACTCCAAGCTAGTCTTGTTCTTTAATAGCAATGCCCTTGTTCTCCCTATTTTGTTGCCCAGCCCTTGATTCCTCCAAAATCTCTTTAAGTTCTTGATCTTTTTATTCACATACAAACATATATGAAACATATTAGAAGTCAATTCAATCAGATAAGCTCATTTACACAACTGCCAACATTAACATTCAAAATCGTTTTTCTTATTGGCAGATTGAGTATTTGTTACTAATCTGGGCATATCTTTTTACACACATATCAAAATTTCGATTACTTTACCATTATAGAAAGCTTATTTACACATCTTTACAACCATGTATGATACATATTTTTCTCATTTCTCAATCAATACAATTTATTATTTAAACATAGGTCATTTTACAGTTTTGGACAGTTTGTAGCCATCCACAATTTCGGTTCTAGATTTTCTATAGAGATCCAATTTTAGTGTCGTTTGTTTCTAGTTAAAATAGACATCCCCGGGTATTTTCTATCAAAATTTTAGGTCTAAATTCCATGTATTTTATTTTTGGTGAATTTTAAAGGTCATTGTCTAGAACAGAGCAGTTCTGGGCAGATTTATGTTCTAACTTATTTGAATCAAATTTTCCAGTTCATTTTCACTAGTCTCACAAACCCAACATTATTTAAACAAAGTCAAACATTTAACAAGAAATTTCCAACAATATCAAACCCAAAATTCATCATATAACAATATAAATTCATGGACAAAATCGGGTAACATATTAGACACTTACTTGAATTGTACGAACATGCATGCAATCTAAGTATAATTTCCAGCCTTCAAACCTTAAATTTCCCTTCTTCTTTTGCTTCTATTTTTTCTTCAGATTTTTAAGCTCTCAAATCCTCTCTTTCTCTCTCCTCTTAGTTTGGTTCGGTTGTGTAAGGAAAATAAAAGAAAGTTGAGAACATGTGTTAATTTTACCCACTTGCTAACCGTGTGTCATCTTCATTGACACATGGCTTCATTGTAAACCAAGTATTTATCTCACTAATAACCCACTTTCTTATTCTATATGTCATACTATAGGTTATCCTACTAACAACCCACTTTCTTATACTATATGTCATATTATAGGTTATCCTACTAATAACCCACTTTCTCAGAGTTGTTTCACATTTTAGGTTACAACCTCTTTTTGCACCATATTTCAGGTTACACTATACTTACATCACATTTTAGGTTACAACACGTTTTTGCACCATATTTCAGGTTACACTTAGAGGTGGCAATCGGGTCATTCGGTTCGGGTTCGGTTCGGGTCGTTTCGGTTCGGGTCATTTCGGGTCTATCTAGAATCGGTTTAGATTCGGTTCGGGTCGGTTCGGTTCGGGTTCGGGTCTAATTCGGGTCTGTGATGAGTCGAATTCGGTTCGGGTATTAGATCGGGTCAAAATCGGATCGGTTGTTTTCGGGTCGGGTCAATATCGGATCGGTCGCTTTCGGTTCGGGTCAAAATCGGGTCGTTCGGGTCGCTTTCGGTTCGGGTTAAAACCGAGTCAATTTCGGGTCAGGTCAACATTTAAATTTTCGGGTCAATTCGATTTGAGTTGGGTTAAAGGTTTGAGGTTTAGTATTTATGGTTTAGTTTAGAGTTATTGGTGTATGAGATTAATTCTGATTCAACTTGTTAATCTATGCATTTGAATTTGATTAAATATTTAAATCAAAGCTTCATGTATCCATATAAATTTTTTTTGTATAATTATATTAAATCAAAGTTTATAATAATAATAATAATAATAATTATAATAATAATGTCTGAAATGAATTAATTTATTAAACTTAGGATCTAATTGAACTAACTAAAATCTAAAAGCATAAATCACGGACATAATTAAAATAATTTTAAAACTAAATGTGAAATTTCAATTAAATTAATCTAAATTGAAACTCAATTAAATTAAGAAAAAGAGAAAGACAATTGGTAAAAATAGAGAGGGAAAAAACAAAATTTTGGAGGGAAATAAGCCACCAATTTTTTAAGCTAGATTGAAAAAAAAAAGACAATTGGAAAAAATAGAGAGGGAAAAGACAAAATTTTGGAGGGAAATAAGCCACCAATTTTTTAAGCTAGAGATTAATTACTTTTTAGGTCATGTTGCATTTAAAATGTTATATTTTAGTCAACTTTAAGTTTTAATTTAATTTAATTTAGTCACAAGTATTCCCACGGTTTAGACTTCAGATATAGAAATCCCCTCCCCGTAGTGATATTTAGTCTCTAAAAATTTACTTTTAGTTGAAATTAACTAATCTTTGTAATTTAGTCTATTAATTTAATATATTGATATTTTCGTTCATTTTAATTTCAAAGATTTAATTTTTAGCCAAAATTGACCCCTATTTATTTATATGGTATAATTACAAAATTGGTCATTGGACCCTCAAATTTATCCACTTCCAAATTGTCAATTTAGTCTACAATTTCAATTTTATGCTATATTTTATGATGAAATTATAAAATTGGTCACCAAGATCTCAAATTTCTATACTTCATTTTATTATTTATTATATTGTTAAAAATAGATATTCTGGTTAAAATCGGGTCAAAATCGGGTTAAAATCGGGTCGATATTCGGTTCAGCTTTCGGTTCAGCTTTCGGTTCGGGTAGCATTCAGTTCGGGTCCATTCGGTTCAGGTCCATTCGGTTTGGGTCCATTTCGGTTTGGGTCTATTTCGGTTCAACAAAAAATTTCGGTTCGGTTCGGTTCGGTTCAGTTCGGGTTTCGGGTCAACTTCGTTCATCATGTTCGGGTCAAAATCGGGTTTCGGTTCGGGTAATTCGGTTCGGGTTTCGGGTCTTGGGTCAAGTTTTCCAGGTCTAGTTACACTATACTTGCACCACATTTTAGGTTACAACCCGTTTTTGCACCACATTTCAGGTTACAACATATTTTTACCTTCTTTATTAACTAACTTAGGGATTTTCAACTAGGGTATTTTTAGGGTGTCACAAGCTCGATTAGTTGAGCATAGTATTGATTCCTCAACTCATGGTGAGGAAGCTAGGGGGAAGAATCCTTCGAATCCGCAAAACTCTCTAATACAAAATCCTGAGCCTGAAGTACAAACGGCTCAAACTGAATGCTTTAGGAACATGGCTGATATGTTCAAAGTATTAATGACATTGATAAAAGTTGAACAAACTCCTCAAACTCCCACTGTTGCCATTTCGAGTATTCGAGCTCCTATTGATAAGTTACCCCAACATCGGGCTTACTCATTTACCGGGCAAAATGATAAAATCCTGAAGTTGCAGAGTATTGGTTAGACAATACTTTACGGATTTTGAGTAAACAATTGCAGTGTTCTAAGGAACATAAACTTGAATTTGCCCTCTCTTTTCTAGTTGTTGAAGCACTGTATTGGTGGGAAGCAACGGTCCTGGCAGTCCCCGAAGAAACTGTGAATTGGGAGTTCTTCCTACAAGAGTTTCGAAAGAAGTACATCGGTGAATACTACCTTGCCGAGAGACATGATATCTTCCTTCACCTAAAGCAAGGTGATCAACCTATCGAACAGTATATCCACGACTTTTGCAAGTACTATCGATATGGGGTTAAATACATTAAGAAAGAAGAAGACAAGTGTAAGATGTTCATCAACGGTTTGAAAGATGAACTACATCCTATATTCACAGCATTATGCATCACTGATTTTCAAACCCTTGTGAATAGAGTCAAAGCTACCGAAAGTGCTCAAAAGGCTCACAAGAATAGTGGGACGAGCAAATCCCAGTATGAATACCTTGCTATACCACAAGCTGTAACACAGTTCTTCCCTAGTGCTAAATCTGTTGAAAGCATTGATGGTTCGAAACAAGGAACGAAGTTTCCAGTTTGTAACTTCTGTCGACACAGGCACCCTGAGGGACAATGTCGCAAGAAATCTGGAGCTTGTTTCTTTTGTGGTGAGATGGGACAACTTAGGCAAGATTGTCCCAAAAACCAGTTTGCTAATTCGTCCCATGCTCAATCTTTTCGAGGCAAGGGAACAAGACAAGGATCCTTCGGAAAGTCTGGAGCTTCATCCAAAGCATCGTATCGACCTGAATCCAAAGCTTCTGCACAGATGTATCATGTGAGAGGCAAGGAACAAGTGGATGATCCCGACTTTATTCCAGGTAACAAATTCGAGGACAATTTTTTCTTAAGGGGGAGAATTGTAACACCCCAAAAACCGGTCTAGTCAAAATTGGATTCCGATGATCAGAGTATTGATATTAAAATATTGAAATAATGAATCCTTGCTATAGATTATATTATTATAGGACCTTAATTGAACCAAATCTTTGGTTAAGATTCCCTTTAAAATGCCTTAAGATGATGTTTTGAGCTAGCCGTTTCGATACAGTCAAACCCGTACCGAAACGGCCATGGAAAGGTGTTTCGAAACGATTAGCCTAACCTACGATATCCATTCGAAAATCATACATATAAATCGATCCAAGAAAGAAATTTGATTATTGATATTGTCATTGATGATATGATCATTGATATTGCATTGTCATGAGATTGAGATATTGTCTTTGATGATTTGATTATTGAAGCTATGCTTCAACAAGATTGAAGAGTATGCTATGACCATTGTATGTTGATGCAATGATTGTCATTAAAGCATGATAGTATACCATGCATATTCTTTGTTATTGACTACATCACTTAGACTATGTAAGTCTAATGCATTCATTGTTCATACATTTCAGGATAAGAAAGCATCGGATCAAGATCGGGATTAGCTGAAAGTTTGGCTAGTCACCACGGGTTTAATGTAAAGTACTTTTGTCCCTTTGAACTCCTAGAATGGCGGCAAAGTAGTTAAGATAGTTGATGATGATGTTTTGGTTATATGTATAAAGGCTATGTGTTGTAGGTGGTTAAAGTGCTCTAAAAGACTTGTTATGTTTGCTTGAAAATGGCTTTAAATGCATACTTGGCCTAAAAAGGGTGAAAACATGGTAAACGTACTCGAATGATGATGAAACTTGGCATGACAGTAGTTTACAGCATTGAAACAATGTGTATAAAGTTTTATTGCATTTGGACATCGTTTGGTAGGTTAATTCGAATAAAAACTAGCAAGAGTCTGTCATTACAGATCAGGCCGTATCAAAACAGGTGATGACGTTTCGATACGGGTAAGCATATTTGAACCTGAGAAAACAAGGCGTACCGAAACGGATTAGAACCGTACCGAAACATTTTGCTACTGGAATCCATCGTTTCGATACGGGTTCATAGCGTATCAAAACTAGTCGAAGTCAAGGGAAGTCAACTCGTACCGATACAGGGCTTGCCCGTATCGATACGGTCAAAAGAGAAAAGTCAACATGGTTGACCATCGTCCACCCGTATCGAAACGACCCTAAGCGTTTCGATACAAGGTTAGTTAAAGTGGTTAAAAAGCTTAATCTGAAGGTCTGCATTGTTTATAGTTTGGTCACTGTATTTTAAAAGATTAAATTAAATGAGTAATTGATCACCGTTTTGCATGAAAATTTTCAGACCTGCTAGTATTATACTAAATTTCTTTGTGGTATTGTTTGTTGCATCGAAGGACCTTTAATTTGTCAATTTTACAGATTAGTCCTTAAAACTTGTAAAAGCTATAAATTGGTCCTAAATGGTTAGTTGTGGCCTTCTCATGAATGAATTGGACTAAGACGTATATCCGGTAAAGTTTTTTGTGTAATATTGATTAAGTGTTGATAATAAGTGGAAATTTTATCGCACCGGTCACCGTATCGCTCATCGGTAACACGCTCCGACCGGGTTCTCGACCAGGCCGGGAAGGGGGTGTTACAAAAAAATGTTGATAAATGAGATTTTTTCTTCTTTTTATGATTTATGTTTGAAATTTGAAGTTCTCTCTTTCAACAATGTTATCTCTAAAGTTTGAACTGAGATTCTCTCATTCGAAATGTGATGTGACTTAAACACTTGTTGGTGCTCTCTCATCCCATTCTAAGTATACATGTTTTTTTTTTCTAGTTCGGTTGATATCGTTATTATTGCAATATATATTAAGACGTGAGTTCAAGCACGTTTAAGCATACAATATATTTCAAATTATGGGTGTGAAATGATTTGGGTAGTTTAACCATGGTAAAAACTTGTACATTTTTTTCTTACTAACTCTTAGTGTCATTTGTATAATTGTTATCGTAACATTTAAACTACTGTAAAATGAAGTACACTTCATCACACAATAATGTCTTAAAGAAATAATAGCCGCTAGTTTTATTGAATAAAAGGAAATACAATAAAGTTATAATAAGAGACTACAAAACTTTGATGATTTTCCCCTAAACTATTAAAGTGCACAAACTAACCACTAAATCATAAAATATGACCATGCAAGGAAATAGTTAAAACGTAACTAAACAACTCAAAAAAATATAGATACACAAACACCATTGTCACCAGTGAAGGATAAACACCACCAACAGTAACATAAAATTGACTATGAACAATGATAGCCATCGACAAAACTAGCTTTACTACAACTCAACCGTGAAGTATCTTTAATGATGTAAGTGTCTATCAATACGAAAGAACCAGTCTAATGATCCAAACCAGACGTAGATCAACACAATAATCAAATAATCGCAACTGAAAATACGACATCAATCTAACCTTGAAAAAAATATATACTAAAAAAAGCAGAAAAATGTGTCATTTCCAAGAATTATATATTTTCTTTTATTTTGGCCCTATGTTTAGATTTCCTATGATTTTTTACTAACAACTATTAAAGAAAGTCATCAAACTCAGCAGAAAAGAACAATAAACAAAAATGACCTCAAATTTGCTAGGGGAAAATGGAAAAATAGTATAATTTTGATTGAATTTGGTCAAAATGAATGATTTTGAATTTATTTCAAATGATTTACTACCTTAATTAGTAAAATATCAAGGCCAAATTAAATTTAATTGAACCTACAATGAAATGAGAAAAGACTTTCACTGAAATATAATTACATTAAATTGACTATTCGATCATAGACACTCAGATTTTTTGTGAAAAAAGACTTCCACTGAAATATAACTACATTAAGTTGATTATTCGATCATAGACACTCAAAGATTATTTTTGTTTTGCTAATTGAGTATTTAACTTGATTTACATTATTGTTGTCGACTTGTCGTAACATTTAGGAGAATATAAATTCGAATGTACTTAAACATATATTATTTTCTGATTCAAAATTTGAATGGATTTGAATAGTTCATAAACATTGTATCTAAAATTATTTTTAATATCAAAATAAAAGTTTAATTTTTTATATTGACGAGAGATCATTTTGCACAAAAATAAAAATAAATTAAATTGTATAAAAGCAAAATTAAATAGTATCAATAAACTTAAAACCTAAATTAGTAGGGCCAGTTGATGAAGTTCGCCAATATGCACAATCTTTATTAAAAAAAGTTTAAATAAAAAAATCAACCCTGAACTATAAGAAAATAACTTTCAAGGGCGGGCAACTTTTAGTTATTTTGGGTTTAGCGTCTTTTACACAAACCCTAACCGGATTTTCATTTTTCTTTCGACTATAATCACTTGTTTTCTTTTATTTAATCGGTGGCGACACTAATTTTTGTGCTGGTTATCGATTGCCGGTGATTCATATTTTATTTGTTTTATTTTTTTCTGCACATTTTGTTGTGCCTTTCTTTACTTTTGTGGCACGTTTTTTTCTAATTTTATGACACGTCTCTGTCTCTTGGCACACTTTTATGGTTATTTTTGAAGGTTTTTGGTGTTCTTACGGTGATCCTCACAATGCTTGTTTCTGATTCGTGTTTGTCGGTAGTTACGTAGAGTTTCATCCTTTTTGGGTTGTTTGCCGATGTAATCTATAGCGAATCATCTCTTGTGAGAATAGGCGTGAAAGATGATTGCCGATTTTGAAAATTTCATTTAGCTCGTATTTTAACAACTCCCCAAAGACCCTTCCTACAATAGACCGTAGAGATTTTCTTTGGTACAAAGAGGAAGTGTCTAATCCGACTCGTACAATGCTTATATTTTCTTTTTAGATTTATTATTATTTTATTTTTTAAAACCTCTATTAGATTATGTTCTGATTTTTTTTGTTTATTAATAAAGTTGTCTGGTTGATGTGTAAAAAAAACATTTTATTATTTTGGTTAAGTTTAATGTGCATTGTACCTATCTTGATTACATTCAATATTTTGTTTGAAATTTACTTTTTGTGCCAATTTCTTAGAATAAAATATGTTAAAAGTTGAATTAGAAATTATTTTTGAATTAAAAAAATTTGAAAAGTGGCAAAAAAATGTTTTAACATATTTTATTCTCAAAAAGGAATAATCACAATTTAGGTCTCATAATTTTAAAAATTATTAAAATAGTTAATGATACATATTAGTACATATAATTAGTTGTATATATCGGTACATGACATTTAGTCTAGACTCGTCCATATTATAATATGCACTTCACAAGTTTTCGGAAAAATAAATTAAAATTTTAAATATAAAATTTAAAAATGTAATTATATTTTTTTAAATAAGTAAAAGTATCTAGTTATGAAAACTAACATAAACATGATTAAATATAAGATTGATTGTGCATATCGGCAGACTTTATAATTAAATTTATGTCATTTAATCAACCCTAAAATAAAAAAAATAATTTAGACACTTAATCTGTCAACCTTATTTTCCTTTTTCACCCTAAATTTTCAGATTTAACTAAAGGAGATTCAAGGTTGTCGATATCCATTCCTCGAGCTCTAATCGAGGAGATAGAAAATAAGATAGGACAGCAGAAGAGATTGAATAATGCAACACAATAATGATGTTATTTCATTCTTGTATTTATATAAGAAGATACAAACTATTTGACAGAAATTAAAGGAAATATATGAGAGATTTTTAGGCAATAAAATAGGAACAACTAGCAAAAATATTACTAAGTAAACAAACTAGAATTTAAGCTGAAGACTTGACATTAAAGTTAAATACTTCTAGCTGAAATAGTAACAAAAACATCAACAATCACGTTACTGATTTAACTTTTCCTCTTAAACGAAAGGGTGATTCAATCACACCGAGTTTACAACGCAAGAACTGAAATCGAGAATTTGTTCGCGCCTTTGTAATACAATCAGCTATTTGATCATGTGATGGAACATATCGAATTTTTAGATCTTTCTTTAAAACCATATCTCTAACAAAGTGAACAGAAGTTCGAGCATGGTGGACAGAAATATAAGCGAAAGCAATTGCACAGAAGTTCGAGCATGGTAGAGAGAATAAAAACTCTTTGAGAAGTGAAGTAATCTACGACATCTCTGCTACAAGATATACTCAGACTTCGTGTTTGATCTGTCAACAAAATATTGTTTCTTACTGTTGGAAAAATTCGATAATTTTAGAGCTTTGAATAAGAAATTGATTCAAACGTTGTTGAGTAGGGATGAGCACGGCACCCAGACCCGACGGGTTCCGACCCGACCCGACCCGATCGGGTCGGGTATTTTTATTTTAAAAAAATGGGTTCGGGTTGGGTTTTTGTGTAGGGTGAGGTCGGGTTTTAGGGTGAAAAAATCCGACCCGACCCGGGACTAAGAGTGTAATTTTCCCCTAAATTTTTTAGGGATATTTGTAATAATACCCCCTCTTTATATGTTTTTTTATAATTAGGTCCTTAAAATTAATTTTTTATTTATATTTTAGTCCTTAAAATTATTATTTTTTATAATTATGCCTCTTAAAATTATTTTTTTACAATTAGGTCCCTAAAATTAATTTTTTTTCTATAGGTCGGGTCGGGTCGGGGTCGGGTTTAGAATATTTATTTTTGGGTCGGGTCGAGTTTTTTAAAGAATTGGATCGGGTCGGGGTCGGTTTTAGGATAATTAGTTTCGGGTCGGGTTCGGGTGGGCCAAAAACCCGACCTGACCCGACCCGTGCCCATCTCTATGTTGAGGAAAATGTGGAACCAATTGTTGGTTCGTAAATGTCTGAACCGGTCTGGTCCTTCGTGGGCTTGCAGATATTATGACCCAAATTTGAAATGAATTTTCCTAAAAAAACATAAATTTGTCAAATTTTATATTGGAATTAAAAGAGTAAATATTGGAAGTTACTTTTAATTCAGATAATAATTTTGAAAATTTATTTATAAGAAGAATCAATTGATTTTCAATATTAAATGCTCCATTAGGTCAAATTTCCACTTATACCCTCATGACACTCCTATAAATAGGGAGTAAACCTTTTAAGTTTTACATAACTCAAAATCATAGAAAATTTTTATTGTTTTACTCTATAGATTTTACAAGTGGTTTTCGGTGATAGGCGAAGGCAAGGGTCAGTTCGTGATCTCCATAGTAGTGCAACTGTGGCTGATCTTATGTTGTTGTATCCTGGGAGACAAACGGCCAATGAACTCGAGCACCATAGAAGTGACCGAAAATCTGTCTTAAGGAAACTGCGTTCGTGCAGGCCTCAACACGTTTCTTTTGATTTATATATATTGGCGTACCGTTCTTATTTTTGTACCGTTCGCTTAAATAATAATATTTTATCTTATTATTTATTCTTATATAAACGACTGTTTTCTAACAATCTTAAGACAGATTCTCAGTTTTAGTCAAAGACGAACAAATTATTGTATCTAAAGCAATGATTCACACGATGAGGAAATTTTCACGCATAGAAAAAGGAAAGCCTAATGTTATTATTTGTGATTTACATGCGTGCTTTTTCCATAACCTTTATATAGCTTTAAACCAAAGTGACCAATTATTTTCATATTTGGCATTTGACCATTTTTTCTTGTCTTTCAAAGCTTTTGGTGCCCGTAAATGCTTAAAGTTGCCTCAACGATTTTCATGGCAGTGAATGCCCAAAGACAAGAAACGTTGAGATCACCAACACCACAGATTCAACACGATGCAAGCGATTTTCTTGAGATAGAACATTTGGATATTTGATTAGTAAGGTAATTTAAATATTCCTTAATGAATTTTCTTGGAAATATGACACTTTTAAAACTATAAATTATGGTATTATTAAGGTAATATTCCATATTATTTTTGACTTTTAATATGGCATGATTTATGTCATAGTTAAACTTTTTTATGACACTGTTAAGGTAATAATGAAATATTCCTTAAACAATTTTGACATTAATATTAAATAATAAATATGGCATTCAATATGAAAATATGGTAATATTATAACCTTATATGCCAACCTTTCTTAGAATGGAAATAAAAATTTTAAATACATATTTGCATGTATTGTTAAGATAAAGTCTTAAATTTGGTAATATTTTTGGTAATATTATTATGATATTGTTACCTTATAATGTGGACATTTTAAATATGTGTAGAACTAAGTTTTTTGATATACTATTTGAAAAATCTTTTGGATTAAATTGAAAAGAATTTAAAATATGTTTTTAGTCAAAAACAACTTGAAAATAAGTTTAAGAGTTTTACAAGGCTTTGGAATGATTTAAAGTGCATTTAATGTAGTCAAAACCCAGATTTTCAAGTGCCCGTACCGATACAGTCTGGTACCGTACCGATACGCCTTAGGGTTTAAACTACAGGAATTTTCCAGTAGCCAAAACCCGTACCGATACGCTTAGCCATATCGATACGGTGTGTTTTGAAACAGCCCAACGGCTAGTCGCGTACCAATACGGTTGTATCGCGTACCGATACGCCTAACTACCCTAACGGTCATATTTTCAAACGATCTTTTAATTTGCAGGACCGTACCGATACGCTAGGTAAGTGTATCGGTATGTATCCGCTGAAGTGCACAACGACTACTTCCTTATCGGGACCGTATCAATACAGTTTGAAGGGTATCGATACGCCAAGCTGCAGAACTGTATTTATGGTGGGAAATAAAGGCTCCAATGACTCCAATCCAACACCAACGGCTAGTAACGGCTACAAACTCAATTAGGAGTATAAAAGGGACCTCCAAGCATCAAGAGAAGGTTAATGCTTCAATTGTTACAACATTATGATGACAAATTGTGTCTAGAGCTTTAATTGTACATTCCTTGCTTAGACAACACTAGTGAGCTAAATATTGTTAAATTTGCTCAAGTGTTTAGGTTTTGGGTGAGAGCTTTATAGTGCAAACATATACCTTCTAGAGGGATTTCTAGTTTGCTAAGTCTTTCTTGTGTAAGAGAGTGTTTGATCAAGCTTTGGGTAGAAAGCTTGATCGTTGTAACGGTTTCCTCCTAATCCGAGAAAAGGGGACGAAATTCTTAGTGAATTTGTTTGGAAATCCTTAGTGGGAATCTAAGGTGGTGGATGTAGACCTTGGTTAGAAGGTTGAACCACTA